>BSBM01000207.1:4980000-5637500 GCA_027924585.1 Larix kaempferi
ATATGTATGACGACTATGATGGTTGTGATGACAATGATGATGACCATGATGATGAAACTTATGATGACAATGACGTTCTTGATGTTGATGACAATGAATATCATGATGATGATGACGATGTTGTTGTTGTTTATGATGATTTTGATGATAATTAGTGATGGCATCGATGTTGATGATGATGATGGTGACGACGTTGATGTTGTTGTTTATGATGATTGTGATGATGAATGAGGATGATGACGATTATGATGGGGATGGTGATGATGAGGATGATGACGATTATGATGGGGATGGTGATGATGAGGATGATCATGACCATGATGATGATGATACCGATCATGATGATGATGATGAAAATGAATACGGTGATGATGATGATGATGATGGCGATGATGACCATAGTGAAGATGGTGACGATGATGATGATGACGATGATCATATGCATGAAGACTATGATGGTTGTGATGACAACGACGATGACCACGATGATGACACTTATGATGACGATGATGTTCTTGATATTGATGACAATGAATATCATGATGATGATGACGATGTTGTTGTTGTTTATGATGATTTTGATGATGATTAGTGATGCATCGATGTTGATGATGATGATGGTGACGACGTTGATGTTGTTGTTTATGATGATTGTTATGATGAATGAGGATGATGACAATTATGATGGGGATGGTGATGATGAGGATGATCACGACCATGATGATGATGATGAAAATGAATACGGTGATGATGATGGCGGCGATGATGACGATAGTGAAGATGGTGATGATGATGATGATGAAGATGATCATATGTATGACGACTATGACGGTTGTGATGACAGCGACGATGACCATGATGAAGACACTTATGACGACGATGATGTTCTTGATGTTGATGACAATGAATATCATGATGATGATGACGATGTTGTTGTTGTTTATGATGATTTTGATGATGATTAGTGATGGCATTGATGTGGATGATGATGATGGTAATGACGTTGATGTTGTTGTTTATGATGATTGTGATGATGAATGAGGACAATGACGATTATGATGGGGATGGTGATGATGAGGATGATCATGACCATGATGATGATGATCCCGATCATGATGATGATGATGAAAATGAATACGGTGATGATGATTAGTGATGGCATCAACGTTGATGATGATGATGATGATGATGATGACGACGATGACGATGGTGTTTTTTATGATTATGATGACATTCATGATGATGCCTATGATGACAATGATATTCTTGATGATGATGCTAATGATGATTACAATGATTATCATGATGATGACAATGATGATGATGATTGGGATGGTGGTGATGGTGATCATCATCATCATCATCATCAATGTTGATTTCATCAGCGTCATCATCACTTACATCGTTATTAAATTTTAAATTTAACTTGTTTTTTATCAATTTTTTAAATAAAATCTTATTTTAAATCTCTCTCTCTCTCTCTCTCTCTCTCTCTCTCTCTCTCTCTCTCTATATATATATATATATATATATATATATATATATATATATATATATATATATATAAGGGCGGGAGGATGAAAGGTGAGTTTTTTTTGTTATATATATATATATATTGAAAAAACAAAAAAAAACATATTTATATGTGTGTGATTTATTTATTTGTTATATATATATACATATAATATAACAAATAAAAAGGTCATATATATATATATATTATATAAAAATAACAAAATCTAACAAATTAAAAATTCACATATTATATATATATAACAAAAAAAAATCACAAAAAGACTTACCTTTCAACCTCCCGCCCGTGCACCCACCGTCGACTTCATGAGTGAGCTCTACTAAGCAGAGCATCCTTGCTAGAGACTGAGCAAACAACCCAGTAAGCAAGCTGCAATGGCGATTTTGGCCCACATATTCTGAGCAGAGTTGCGCCATTGATTTGCTGAGTGAGCAGTGAGCAGATCATCTTGGCCGGAGAAGCGATTTGGGCTTGTGGATACTGAGCATAGCAGAGTTGGAAAGATGTCATGTAGGGGATAGGGAGGTCGAGCAGAGAAACTCTGAGAGGAGCCAATGCCTCCCAAATCTGTGAGTACCGAGCCCTAAATAGTTTCCCATTGAGCTTTGATTTTGGATTAATGTGTTTGAATGCAGTGAATTTTGGGTTAATGAGTCTTAATGAGCTTGACCCTGTGACTGTAGAAGGGATAGACCCAGTGACTGTAGATAATATCAATCTCCATTTATAGTCTACGTTTTGAAAAAGATGTGGATGAAGAAAATATGAAACGTTTGACTGAGTTTTAGGGTGTTCGGAGGATTCGATCTTGGATCTAACCTTTTTGAGAACGTGCCCTATCGTGATGTACCCAAGATTCTCGAAGAGGCCTTGTGTCAGCTAAGGGTTATTCTGCTGACAGCTCAAATACCAATTGATTCAAAACCTCTGCTTGGTGGCCAACATGCAGTCGAACACCCAATGCATCATACATAACAACACAGGCCAAGACTAATGAAATTGCAAGGGAAGACCCTCTAGGTCCATCTTGAAAGCCAATAGTTGTGGTAAGTGCAGTAACACATGCAGAATGCGATGAGGGAATTCCACCAGAACCAAGAAGTCATTTAGCATCCCACCGTTTCTCTTTATACCTGTGTATGACAATTGATTCCGATCCAATGAAGCCTTTGTCCACTGCAAAATCCATGTAAAATTCCCATGCCCACAAAATTCAGGTAGTTTGATATTTTTAAGGGTTTGAGCCAACATGAATGAGAGAAGGGCTGCCATTATTGGATAATAAGAGCGATAGCTCTGTTATTGTAGGTGTTTGATTTTTTTTATTGTAGTTTCCCATCATGTATAAAAAATTAAATATTGCTAATATTTGCCAATGTGTGCAATGATCCCAACTAGGAGGTATCAAATGCCATGATATGGACTCTGGCATATGATCTAAATGCACTTGAACTGCTCAACCAGATATTCATGCCCATGAAATTGAGTGAAATCCTTGACAACTAGTGAAGAACCAAACCCTACTTCCCATAGCAGAAGACCAAATTGAAACAAAACTTAGAAACTTGACATTGGGAAGGAAATACAAATGTATTTGTCATTGGTTGAGAGAAAGTTAAGCTGATATTGGTAATTACAAGCACTCAAATAGGTCATTCAAAATTATAGGATTGTTACATCCAGATTTGTGAAGGCTGCAGGGCTTGTTCCATCTTCCATAAATTTCTTATCTTGTATTTTCAATTTTAGTTACAAAATAGAGGGCAGATCATATTTGGAAAATCTATTTTTAGATTATACCATGTCAATAATTTGAGGATCATAATTGAGATATTAAGGCAATATCACATTTTCCTTAACCCCACCAAGTGTGTATTTGGAGTCACATTTGGAAAAATACTTAACTGCATCGTTTATTATTGTGGCATTGAGATTTATCCAACGAAGTTAAAGGCTATCCTTGATATGCAACCGGGTGAAAGGTTGTCCTTCTTTCCTTGGTTGATTTGGGGCTAATCACCACTTTGTTGAGGGTTTAATATGCCCCCCCTTAAGATTATAAATTCCAGATTGGCTGGGATGCTTGATCCCAAGTGCAATGGCGTCCCTCAAACTGCCAACAGAGAAAGTTGGTTGTTGAATCATTTGTACTTTTCTTTGCGGCAAGGGAACGAGCCTTTGAGGTATTTAAGGTGCCCATTTGAACAAGTTTGTCTTGCAGCTTGCTACCTTTTTAGTTCTGTAGTGAATTTTTCAAGAGACAACATTTTTCACATAGTTCCAAAAAAGAATTTGTAGTGAAGTGTTCAATTTATACCGTAACATGAAATTATGCAATTTAGACTTCAAAGTGTCATTTCCTTCAATGATTTGTTCTTGTTCTTTGGCACACCATTTTGATGACAAGTATATGGGAAGCTCTATTACAATTGAATGACTTTAGTGGATCAAAACTACTCAACATTGTCGTTCACATATTCACATATGCCTGGGATATGTACCCAAACATCACTTATTCCGTTCTTACTCTTGTTGACAACATGTATGAAGAGATATCAAACTTCATTTTAACTTGAGGAATTTATGGGTCAAAGGCACTATGGTTGAATGTTTACATGAGTTATTTTCTTGTCGTGATCTTAGAGGCCACATATTGACCCGCTATTTGATTTGTTGGGGAGTTTGGTTGCTTCAAAATGCTTGCATTCTAGAAAAGAAGTGAATCCCCACAACTATGAACTTCCTTCCCAACCCGTCACTACCGAATTAGGCCTCTTAGGAGACAAACCTTCGATCTCTCAAAGCAATTAAGTCATATCTCAACCAAAGGATAATTTTCAATAAATATGAATTTGTTAGAGGCACCAAACAGTCCCAAATGTGAGATCAAGGGAATGCAAAAGAGTAGATTAAGAGGCTATCACGTAGCATGAATTTTTTATAGTGTTATTTAATCAGGATGTCTTAGTTGCGAAAGCAGTAATCAAGCAATATGCTCCACAAGTATTGCCAAGAATGAAGCAAATGAAGACCTATTACAGCAGTAACCAAATGGTAACAAGGGCAATAAAATCACTGTGAATCAAACTCAGATTTATCTCAAAATATCTTAGCATCTCTCATTAGTGAATTATGTTCTTTGCATAGATTAGGATATGCAAAATCAAGCCTCAGTCATAGGTTTAGAACAACCAATCAACAGTGGGTACAAATACGCTAAGTGCCAATCCAATTCCACTATTACTTACTCAATGAATATGTCCACAAGGGATGCGATTTGATTGAGTGCCTCAATACTTGTTACAAGATCCAATTTGATATGCAAAGATCATAATTGTATTAGCAGTAAGGAGGTCAATATGTTTACTAATGGCGTTAGGATATTGTGTCAATGCTACCTTTGAGTCCTTCAAACATAATAAGTCATTCCAAGTTCCAACAATTATATTTGCAACCACTAACTAGAAGAGATATGCAATTTGGTTGTAACTTATTCTTGGAATTAGAAGCTAATGAAAAGACTGATACTCAATCAGAAAAGTGAAAATAATGAATCTTTAGTCCACAAAATGAGTATTAAAGTGATCTCAATATGGTGCCAATGAAGGAGTGAACCACAAACAGAGGTCTGCTCTATGTAAGAGAGTATGAACAACAATGAGACAAATTCCAAGTGTGATGGTAATAATAGTGATCAAGTAACCAAGATATGCTTAAGATATTTCTCAAACACTAACTCAGGAACAATATGACAGTGATCCAAGGAATCATAAACTAGCAAATTAGCATTTAATTTACCTAGTGAATGTGATGAAAGATGGGTCCAAAAATTCGGCTAAGTATATCAAACTTGCATATTTATAATTTGTAAACCAATTACCAAATAAAAATTCCTTGGGATACTTAGTAATACGGTATTGCGATGCCTTTAATTGTAGAGGATTAGGAATTGCCCTGTATGGATGTCAACCAAATCATTGCCCTCTCTATAAATTAGATTGCCCTGATATGTGAAGGATTAGGTTGATAACTATCCTACGGCTAAAAATTTCCCTCTATTGTTTTTATCCCAAAACCATAAGTGATTTAACTTTGTGTACCCACACCTTCCATCCGAGGAGTGTTGCCAGCGGTCTTGAGTTTCAGCTTGGCAACAAGCCTCAGATGGTGGGCATGGGTACACAGAGTCTAGAGTTTCTTCCAAGCGTGGAATATCACACAAGAGGAACCGAGCTTAGTTGATAGTAGTTTGTCTTCAATCAAACTTTGATCTTAGTTGATAGTACTCTGTCTACAATAAAATTTAGAGGAACTGAGGAAAATGAACATGACCATAAGCTGATTGATGGGAGTTCTAGTATACGGTAATTTTTTGCCAATTTAATTATTTGATATTTGAAATTGAGGAAAGGGGAAATGATTAGTATTTCTCATGATGTATTACTCATGATTAGGATGCTCTTGTATTTATAGTCATAAAAAAAAATTTGTGGTATAGCTTCCCCAGTTGTGGTTACTATTTTTTTATTAAGCTCATGAAAATTTATATGCAGTTTATTGTTTCTACTATCACTGTGTTTTTGTGATGAATGATTGGAGAATGTTATAAGTGTGCCTAAAGAATTATGAACATGGATATATACAATTCCTTATATTTATTATCACTTTTTTTTATGTGATGAATTCATTTGCATGACTTGAGTATATCTGAAGCTCTCCTTGGGGTCCCATGAATGAACTTGAACACTTGCTGCATTCATTTAATTTGAAAGAGTAGTTATAGTTTGAAAGAACTCTCTCCTTACCTTATCTAGCATTCATTGAAAGGAAAGGCTTATTTACTCATATGCATTTGCTTGGTTTGAGTCAGTCATCACACCACGAGTTTCACTTCCATCACCCGACTGAGTAATACAGCCATTAAAATTTAACTCGCTAACTCAACACACTTTAACCTCGCTTGAGGATAAAAAGAATTTGGTAGTTCGGTAGGACACCAGGGATAGGCATCCAAATAATTCCCCCTTGTCATTTTCATCTGAGACATAGTTGTTGTCCTCTAGGGTACTAAAATCCTCTAGTATTTATTGACATGATCATAGACCAGTTTGTGGAGGGGCCTCCCGTTTTTTCGAGGGTTAAGCCGCGAGGATTGATTCCGGATGGACTTTGTGGAATGCCGCACTCCACTTAGTGCCTAAGCCATATCGATCCATTGTCTTCCTTGTACTCTACCGTGATGTTGATAAATGGGCGATAAGGCAGAAGTGTCGAAAACCTTTTCCGAGATGTCATGAATGAGGTAGCTTAGTGACTTTTCTTCTAGGGCTCTTTTACCCAGGATCCCTTTCGGTAGAGGGATATCCTTCCATTATTGGTCTCTCATTTCGTATTGTTCGACTTGGATTTCATCACCTTGAGAAGGATACGATTTGTCGAGGTCTCCAGCTCCTAGTTAGGAAGTTTGCTTGCTATTTCACCTTTTTAGAGGGTCTTTTTCTTTTTAGTGCTGCTTGTTGGCATTCTGGCCAATTTTGTTTCAGCTCGCTTACTGTGACACTGGTCCCAGTACAGTTTTTTGAGCTTTCTTTTTTGGCCTGCGATGATGTGTGATTGCCTCTTCTCCTAGGTCTTCGAGATGGTTGAGTTAGATGGTCTTCTCAAGGGACTGAACACCCCTTGATGGAGCCACTAATGCTTGACATTAGGAGTAGTCTAGAGGACCACGTGATCACATCATCTGTGTGGAATTTTTCGTTTACTGTGATGATGGTCTTTCAGGTTATATAGAACAACGGTACATTTGAGAGAGAGATGATTGGTTGTACCCCACCTTGGTTGATTGTCTTATGGTCCTTCCATTTTGTCGATAATATTTGTGTGGTACCTTGCCTCTTACCTTTTGGGTCTTTTAGTCATCTTGGTATATCTTTTGATTTGTGCCACCTTTTATGTTTTTGGTCTTGTGGGTACTACGGTAGTTTGTCCACATTTGAGGTACACCCCCTTTGTCCAAGTTGTTATGAGTCTTTATACACACTTCGTACCACCCTCTAGACCTTAGTTAGGAAGGTTGCAGCTTGCTATCATACCTTTTGGTGGTCCTATTTGAGTTACAAGAGGTAGTTACAAGGAGCTATTGCATATAAGAGGTAGTTACAAGGAGCTATTGCATATATTTGACATTATTTGACCTTCCATCTCTTTGGCGTGTCAAATAATAGGTAGTTACAAGGAGCTATTGCAATATATATTTGACCTTATTTGTACCTTCCCCATAATGGTTGATTTACTTTTGGTCCTTACACCTTGTTGTTTATTGGTCTTGTGGTAGCTTGTCCTTTAATTTTGGTCCTTTCATTTGTTTGTGGTACCTTGCCTCTCAACGTTTGGGTCTTTTACTGATCTTGAGATATCTTTTGATTTGTACCTTGCCTTTTACCTTTTGGGTCTTTTACTCATCTTGGTATATCTTTTGATTTGTACCACCTTTTATGTTTTTGGTCTTGTGGGTACTACGGTAGTTTGTCCACATTTGAGGTACACCCCCTTTGTCCAAGTTGTTATGAGTCTTTATACCCACTTCGTACCACCCTCCAAACCTTAGTTAGGAAGGTTGCTTGCTATCATACCTTTTGGTGGTCCTATTTGAGTTACAAGAGGTAGTTACAAGGAGCTATTGCATATAAGAGGTAGTTACAAGGAGCTATTGCATATATTTGACATTATTTGACCTGCCATCTCTTTGGCATGTCAAATAATAGGTAGTTACAAGGAGCTATTGCAATATCTATTTGACCTTATTTGTACCTTCCCCACAATGGTTGATTTACTTTTGGTCCCAAGGGTTATGAGTCTAATTTATACCCACTCTTTTCTTTTTTACTTGTACCTTACTGGTTGGTTTTTTTACCCTTTGGTTGGTCCTTGTACCTTACTGGGGGCCATGAGTCTCTTTGGCCTCAGTATGATGGCTCTCAACTCATCTTTATTGTGATTGTACTGAGCCTTTTGACTGTCATTGACTTTCTTTTATTGACCGTACCATAGCCCAGTCATCTCTCTCTCTCTCTCTGGTTTGTACTAACCCTATAATAGGGTCACTTGGTTCCTAGAGTTGATTGGCCTCTAAGAAGCACAGTCATTTCTGAAAGTAACTCTTTTGAATATATTACAGGAAACGTTTACACCCAGGTAATCAAATATGTGTTGGTTATAAGACTTAAGTAATCAAATTGTTGGTAATAAAATACATGGTAAATAATTTGAATTAAGTAGTTAAGACTTTTCCTGTCAAACAAAATTGTTGGTAATCAAATTATATTTGTTGGTAAATAATTTTAAGAGTGGTGGAACTCAGCCTCGATTGAACTTGTGAGGAAAATTATCTTGGAGAATAAGTGTCCTGATAGAAAACTGAGTAGAACTATGACTTTATTTGTTGAACCATGACCTTATCATAACTAGAACAGATTGCTCCAGTCTTCCATTTGTGCTAAAAAACACAATAAAATTTGCAATAGCAAAAGAAAATTTTGCAAGATGGAAAGCATTGTTTTGATGTTATAATTGTACTTCCCATGAGCACATTTCTGGGAAAGCAAAAAGCATTCCCGACTTTTTAACAAGAGAATATTTGACACAGAAGTATGTTGTTAATTTTTAACAATCGAGCTTGAAGTAAGCTAGCCTGAAAAAAGCAAGCCTGGTGCAAGCGAGCCCGACGCAAGCGGGCGTAGAAGGTCAAACCCACAAGTAAACATGGAAATCTCTGCTTGGACCGATGGAAAACATCAGATCTATAAAATTGATGATAATATGATGTGGTTGGATTATATGCAAGACTGGAAACCTAGGTGGGAGTTGAGACATACTGAAGTATTAGATGCTAACTTACAGGGATTTGATGCTTTTATTAGACTAGTTCCAGAACTCAGAAGAATGCATTGGGATCCAGTATTGTACTAGAGATGACTTACAACAACTCCTTGAGAAAAGCAGTCGATGCAAGCAATTGGTTAACAAACCTCTACCATGATCTTACCTTAATCTCAACAGAGGTCTCTACATATCACCCTGGGCTACAACTAGACCAACAATACTATTGTATTAACCGGATACGTTATTTGGAGGCATGGCCACATCAAGATGCTAGTCTCCGGTTTCCAAGTACCACACACACTTATGAAAAATATAAAAAATTATGGTGGAAATTCTTGAGAAAAGAAAATACAGATAGAACATATTATACCATGCTAAAGTTTGGACTTCAAATTCCACAAATCTATGAGGATCTTGCATTCTACGTCCCTGATTGGATGAGAGACCGGTGGCAGTCATTCGGCATCAACCTGACAGCATTAGAACCAGTTGTTATCTATAATCTAAAACGGGAAGTTGGAGAATCTCTCGAACAAGTCAAAGATATTTTCCAGACAAAGATTACTGAGGATCAAATCCTTGGGTACTACATTAAATACAAAGAACAATGGCTTGTCAAAACCCACATAGACATCCACATGCATCATAATAGATGCGTGGTTCAGAGGTCTATTTATTCAAAGGCATGGTGCACTGAATCCAACGTCTTTCGAGAAATACATGGTCCCCCATAGTCCGATGATTTGTAAATATCTCAAAAGTATTTGGCTATGAGTGGGGCCTATCCATTTAGATTATCATGAATACTGAAAAGAAAGTCTTTGTAACTATGTCATGATAATATAAAGAAAGCCCTACTTTTCTCTATGTCAATATGATTGAAAATCTATGTTATGAATTAAATACCCTAAGTCAATATTACAAGTAATTGTCCAAAGGAAACATTAGTTGAGAGTATGACTGAAAGCTACCATTTTTCAAAACAACTTACATGTTTACGATTCCGTTTTTGCTTGATTCAATTACTTTCAGTCATCTAAGAATACCATGCTTGAATAAGATTATACAAGTTTCACAACATTATATAAAATATTGTTTTTGAAGATTTGTGAACACTTCTTAACAACCTAAAAGATTTTACTTTTGAAAGTCATAAAATTTTTTAGAAGTTTTCCATAATGGTTAGTGATTTTTATTTTATATTATTATTGCTGAATATAAATATCTTACTAAATGTGACTGGACTTCAATTACAAAGTTGATGAATCCAAACTGATGGGATGAGAGAGACTTTAGGGCCATGACGACAAAGCTGATAGTTGGATGGTTTGATATGGGAGTCAAGACCCAAAGTAGCAATAAAAGAAAGCTCATAATTGCGTGAATTTGTACTCATAAGAAAGATAAAGTGATCGTCTTCCTCATCACTTGAATGCCTACATGTTGAGAAAGGGAATGAGGATCAAGTAACATTATAAAAGGCGCTACATGTCACATTTTAAGAAGCGCTATGCCTTGCGGTCATATCTAAACTTTTTTCCCATGATGCAGGTAGAACCAAACAGGTATTTGTCAGATCTATCTTCCTCGAGCGAGGGGAGTTTAGGAAGGCTAGAGGAAAGTGAGACATCCAATAGGTCTAGAAGAGTTGTATCAACTAGATGTCAAAAGACCAGAAGACAATTCGATAAACGCAATGAATTTTTTCACGATCGAGGGGGGTCATGTTCCTATGGTGATGAGACAAAAGATGACCTCGAGGTGCCCTTGAGGTACAGACATTTAGTGAAACAATGGGTACCCAAGGATATTCCTCAACCGAACATAGATTTTTGTGTGAACGAGAGGATATATCGAATAGCACCGTTTTCAATACATGGTTTCGGGTTGTTCTGCATGGATGGCATAAGGGTCCCTTACAACACATGTACATAATTGATGGAGTATGTTGGACCCTGTTACAACTACACAGATTGGATGCGCCTGGTCCAATTTACAAAAAGTATGCATAGCTATGGATTGTCAACAAACTATTTACAGTTGAAAGACAAAAATCAAAATAAAGGAGCAACGTTGTACATGGACGGAAGGCCAAAGGCCACAGGGAATATTGCGGGGTTTATAAATAGTACACAACCGGGGTCTACAATTAAGCAACCAAACTGTGAATTTGAGGGGCGTGAAGGAAACTGTGTTTTTGTAGTTGCCATTAAATCAATATCTGCAGAAAAAGAGTTGCTTATTAATTACAATTTGAACTGAGTAGATACAAAAAAGGTTACTATGGGAGTGGTACATATAAAAATTTACCCAACCTTTTATTAATGAATTTAACATATTAAGGATTTTTTCATTAGTTTATTTCGTTTAAATTTTCCATATTTACTTCGCAGGATAGTGATCGGGATAAAACCCCGCCAGCAGATGGTCGGAGGAGTACGTCTTCCTCGAGGGATCAGGTATACATCTTTGTAATAGTGCAAATATAATAAGAAAAAATAGTTTTTTTTCCTTTGTTTTTTCATTATTAGTATATTGGTTTCGTTCCTATAATGTTATCTACTTATTTTGTTTACGTAATTTTCTCTATGTTTTTGATGCAGTCCAGTTCTGCAAGGGTCACAGTACCCTCAACGCAACATGTATACATATTCTTTGTAATAGTAAAAATATAATACTTAATAATAGTTTTTAATCGATGTGTTTTTTCATGATTAGTTTTGGATTCGTTTAGGTGACTTTCACTATGTTTTTTATTTAGGTATCTGTAAGGGGTAGCTCCTAGATATTAGCAGATTGGGGCAAGTCACCTATGAGCATCGATTCGAGGAGTGGATCACGATCCTCTACGTTGCAGGTATAATCCATTGGAGGTGTACCAATATAATACGAAGCATAATGCTTATTTTGTTATGTATTTTTCGTGTGTATACTGGTTTCGTTGTGATAATGTTTTCTAATTCTTTTTTGCAGGGGCCCGATGATCGGGGCAAGTCCACAGCTGTGGATCAGGCGACACCATCATCCAGGAACCAAGTAAACCTAGTTGTAATTTTAGGAATCTATCATGATAGATATGTTTTGTTAATATAATTTTAGGAATCTATCATGATATAACTCAATAGTGTTTTATATATTTTTGTTGCAGCCCAGTGAATCGTTGTATGAAACAACATCAGAAGAATGTTCAGTAGATCCTGAAGTGGATGAGATCCTTAAAGATTCCGATGTAATTGGTGAAGCCACAAACCCATTTAAGATGATAGGCAAATTGTTGAAAAAATATAGTGCGGAAATCGTTTCTTTGCTACTCAAGTTTACGTAGACAAGCCAGAACTTGGCAAGGATTGAATTGTTGGAACGAAAATCTGAATCCTTGGATGTAAGTTGAGGAATCTTTATTCATAAAATAATTCATTTATAACTTTATAATTTTCTCTTTTATATGATAGTACTGAACGTATAAGACGTGGTTTGTATTTACAGAATTATTGGAGAACACACAATAGTGGTGGAGGCGATGTTGGCCCCAGTGAGGCTCGTGGAGAGATGTGGCATCATGAGAAAATGACTCCATGTGCATTGAATCCTTCACCATTGTTGTCGACTGAACAATCGGAAACACGTTCTGACACACCACGGACCCCACTTATGAGCGCACCGGCCGCTAGTGACCGACGCACACCGGATCGTCCACGGGAAGTGGTCAACAACGAGAATCCTGGTAATATTGATATCGACCTAGCAACATTTCCAGGATCTTCCCATGTCACTAGCATAGGAACAATGGAGGAAATTTTTTTGGTCGACGTAGATCTCCTCCTAATAAAGATCAAGAAGGTCCCAGGTAATTAATATACGTTGATCAAGTTAGTCATTGTAATATAATGATAAAATGTTTTCTTTCAACTAATTATGATCATGGCATGATCGTCTTGCAGGAAATGATGTTTTCTATAAACAAATGAATGACACGTGCTTGGAGATCTTCGGGCACATGTGCTTGGAGATATTCGGGCCCACCATCCGAGCAAGGTGGGAGAAACAACCGAAATGTTTAAAAGATGAACTCACTAATCGGTTGGTTGGCCTGTTCGGCGACAAGACCTTCAATAAAGCCAAGGTCCTGAAAAAGGTTGGACAACATATCAAGGTTGTTCGAGACCAATATAGGACCCACCTGGAAAAAAACCCTAGGTATGAGTGCCCTCCAATGAGTCCACCAATGGAGTGGAGAGCTCTAGTGGAGGATGGAAAGGAGAGGGCTTATAGAAGAGAAGGAAAGATAACACCAAGCACAGGGAGGTATGCAATACTTTCCGCAATGTAATTCTAAACCTTATTATTATTGATTTCTATATCGAACTTGGAACATCTAACGTATTTCAACACTTGCATAGGCTTCCAAACACATCAAAGGACACAAAGGCAAGACTGAAAAAAAAGGCCAGCACAAGCTTGGGCCTGGTGGTTATTCGAATTTGGTGGCACGAATTGTAAGTTTCGAAAAACCAATAATGCATACAAATAATAAATTGCAAATTATTTTTCGTTTTATTGCAACGGAAAATGTTAATTAAAGACGTTACGCAAATATGCAGGCCGAACGATTCAATGAACATGCCACTGAGGAAGACATGAAGCTTGGATTCAAGCAAGGCTTTGCAGCTGTTGTTGAACGCCGAAAAAACTTGTTTGGCCAAACACAGTCTTCTGGTACCAATCCATCCGGTGCATAGGTAAATAGAATCTATATACTTTATTGAAGATTAACCGCTTGTGCAATCTATTCGTTATAAATACTTGACAAAAAATATTGACTCTGTTTTGAGCAGGAAAGCAATCATCCCCCTAATGTCGAGGAGGGACAACAACAAATCGAAGATCATGCTTCGAATCTTGGTAATGAATTTATTCATATGCTACAATTTTATGTATAGCATTGCAAATGGTGAACATTAATTGTAGTTCACCATATTTCAACTGCAAAGCATGTAGAGGGTGAAACTGTATAGGTTGAGCCTGGACAAGAACATGAACTACATGATGTGGCCACACTAGGTAAAAAAACACCTTTGTAATGATTTTTTTAAATGAAATACTTCTCATTACAATAGAAAAATACAACGATGTAACATTTTCACATTGTTGTAGCAAATCCAAACCCCTTGCCGCAAAATCCACATCTATATCAACACTCTAGGATGCAGACATCACCACAAGCGCCCGATGAAGAACCAAGAACTGGAAGAGAAAGTACAGATGTAGATGCTCTTCTTAGAGATTATTTACCACGAAAGAGAAGAAAAACTAAAAATAAGTGACTGGAAAAATGTCGTCTAATTATTTTTGATAACAATATGTCGTCCATGATTTTTGGCCTAATGAATGAATGAACGGTTTAATGGTTTAATGATTCAATGTAGTAAACTGTTACCTTTATTGAATGTCAGTTTTTATTGAATGAATGTGTTGACTGAATGAATGAATGGTTTATTGAATGCTATCTTTTATTGTATGAATGTGTTGATTGAATGAAACAATGGTTTAATGAATGTTAGCCTTTATTGAATGAATGGTAGATGAAATTTCATGATGAAATATGGATGAATTTGCACGTATTTGTTTTTTTCAAGTACATGCATTGGGTGTGGGGAATTGAGAGTGATGTGAGGGGGGGGGAGGGGCCATAAGAGCTTCCAACTTCACATGGTTGGCCACGTTTAGTAGAGAATATTAAATTATTCTTGAAACAGAGAGGAGCTCAATGAATGGCTATGGTGCCTGCTTTCTACAACCCACTCGCGTGTCATCTAAATTTTGACAATTTCTTGGAGCTTGTTGTGATGTTTGGTTGCTCATCATAACCAATTTTGAGTTTCCACAACTTCAAAGGCTGAGTAAATGATGCACTGGAATCAATATCCTTAACCTTCTCTTTAATTTCCTTGGAATCAATATCCTTAAACTCACATTAAACCCTTCCAAAATGGTCTATTTACCATTGAAGCCCGACTTATGAAGCATGATATTTGCAACTAATCTAGCATACACCAACAACAATTAGAAACATGCCGCTTGTTGTCAATGTTCATCATTTTTTAGGGCCGCAACTTGCCCATAATGGCTCCTCTAACGCTAGAGAATTAAAGAAAACATATAATTTGCATCGGAAAAATAACAGGGTACGAATTGAACCGAGGAGATTAGAACTTGCGACCTATGTCTAGTCCCAAGGCTACCACCTTCAAGCTTGAAGTGCAGCTGACAATGGGAGACCACCTTCAAGCAGCTTGATTCATTTTGCATGCATTTCATAGTGGGAGACGATGGGCTACCACCTTCAAGCTTGATTCATTATGCATGCATTTCACTATGAATAGTCTCAAATTCCCACTATGCTTTCCCTCAATTAGTTTCTCGATTCAGCATGACCCACGTCTGCCGTCCGAGGAGTGTTTCCAGCGGTCTAGAGTTTCATCTGGGCAACAATGACGATTCATGGTATTATGTTTCCCTGCGGTTGGAATATGACAAAATCAAAACTCTCATAAGAAGGTTTGTTTGACAAATGTGATGGTTTCGGTTTCTCGATTCAGCATGACCCAAACCGTCACATTTGTCAGACAAACCTTCGCAGTGAACTATGAGTTTTCCATATTGCAGCTGAAGGGAAACATAATACCATGAATCATCACCGTTTCTAGGCTGAAACTCAAGACCGCTGGAAACACTCCTTGGATGGCGAGTGTGGGTCATATTGAATTGAGAAACTAATTGAGGGAAAACGCAGTGAGAATCTAAGACCGTTGCATAGTGAAATGCATGCAGAATGAATGAAGAGTATTGGGTGTCGAGAGAAATGGTTGTGGGACTTCGTATGAGAGGAAATGGCAATGGGAATTGATTGATAAGGTCAGGCTTGAAGGTGGTAGCCTTGGGACTAGACATAGGTCGCAGGTTCGAATCTCCTCAGTTCAGTTGGTACCCTGTTATTCTTTCGATGCAAATTATAGATTTTATTTATTTTCTGTTGTCAACTTTACGTATCCCTTTATATGTTTTCTTTACTTTCCTTTTTTAACTTTATGTATCCCCTTGTGATAATGGGATTGTTAATATCGAGTCACTCGAGAATGAACGTAAAGAGGATTTCCACGGTAATTTGTTCCATCCAAACCTATCAAGTGTACTTTTAGGTCAGTAATATTCTTGTAACAAAGTGATGAAAGATCTTAGAAGCAAATGTAACAAAGCCCTTAAAGAAGTTTGCGTAACATAGTGGTTTGTGTTTGTAGGAATCCTTCAATTTACAGGGTGAAAATGGCCATAGAGCTGCCACAGTTCGGAGACAACAATATTACTGACCTAAAAGTGCACTTGATAGGTTTGGATGGAATATATTACCGTGGAAATCCTCTTTATGTTCATTTTAGATTTTTGAGAAAACCAGAGATATATGAAACGATGCATTATGACAGTTCGACTTCATAGCAACCTCTTGAAATCAAGGTAAGACTTGGATACGACAGGAGAAGTTCATATGATAGGGGGAGTAGTTGGAGAAAATGAAGTAAAAGTTCATTTTCTTCAACTACTCCGCCTATTGATTGATCTTGATATTGTGTCTTGTAAATTATCCTTGTACCTTGCCATCTTCATCAACATTTTGCTGTTGGTTTTTTCATGCTAAAATGCTTCCCCTTATGCAACTTCAAACTTCAACAAGGTTCTGTCTAGTAAATTCATAAAAGGTAAGTGTGCATCATCATTTCATACTCCCCCTTATATCAATCATATAATTTCTCAATCATACTTCTTGTCAAATCAAACTAAAAGGATATTATCTTCAACAATATCCAGTACATTGCTTCACTAAAGAATCCTTTTTCCAAGAGTATCAATCCCGAGCTTGTCCACTTTATCCTTACCGAAAACTGATTTGACCTTCTCCAATTCTGTTATAGCATGCTGAGCACTTAGAGATGTGTAATATTCAATTTGACCATGTCTTCCTTGCATCGATAACTTCTAGCAATCCCGAGTTTGTCCACTATCTCTTTTAACATTCTTCATTGTGCCATATTTCTTGAACTCATACTTGTCAATTATATCTAGTAAATTCATAAAAGAAAATCCTACAAACATCAAGTTGATTTTATTTCATTTGATTCAACTACTCCCCCTATCATATGAACTTCCTCGAGGGCATCACCTTCCAAATAATAATGTTTTTTTTTTAAATTTCATAACGTAGTCGGATAACCAACGACCACACTAAAGACATTCGACGTCTTTGCCATAGCTCCGACGACATTTGACGTCGGATTCGGCCAGTTCCATTTGTAAGAGGCGTCGGATATCCGACCACCACAATGAAGAAATTCAACGTCTTTTCCATAGCTTCGACGACATTTGATGTCGGATTCAGCCAATTCCATTTGTAAGAGGCGTCGGATATTCAACCACCACAATGAAGAAATCCGACGTCTTTGCCATAGCTTCGACAACATCTAATATCGAATTGCAGCTGAGTTCCATTTGAAAGGGGCGTTATATAACCGACCCACACAATGAATAAATCCGACATATTTTCCATAGCTCCGATGACATTTGACGTTGAATTTCAGCCAGTTCAATTTGAAAGGGGTGTCGGATATCCGGCATCCACAAAGAGAATATCCGACATCGTGTGAAATGACACAAGTCGGAGATCTGACTTCCATGTAGTCGGATATTCGACGGTTTGTGGGCGTCGAATATCTGACGAATCCCAAGCCGATGGATTGCAGCCGAATTTGGACGACGTTAAAAAAACATGGAGGTTGTCAGATAGTCAACCACAATATGACCTGTTGGCCATCGGATTTTGTGTCAAAAAAACCTACTGGAAACAGATTTTTTTGGTGAAGAAAACAATAAAGAGTGCACAGGGGAATGTTGGAAGTTCGCTCGTCGTGAGAGAATTTGATGTCTCAGTTGTTCACCAGTCAGACGTAAATGGTGTATCTGATCGTGAATCAATGCAAAAAAATCATAGTTGGGAATCCAACGACGAGGTATGGTCTCTTCCATGGGAATGGACCCAAACTCGGCAACATGACAGCCTGGATGTGTCCCAAAAGGATGTGGACTGACCAAATGCTATTAATACGTATTCATCTTGGGGTTGACTAAAAATCCAATCCGCAGCTCCAGGATGTCCCTCCATCGAATGATGGAAGGATGTGTCATATGAGGTAGACGGTGCTCCTATCAAAGGTTCTGCTGAATCAAAGATAGGTATGTTTATGGGAGATGAGTAGTTCGCTCCTGACTCTAGGGTAGAGGCATCTTCCTCAAGTGGCACATATGTGATCGGTTGATCCATTCGTACTCCCAAGTTCTCCTCCAGGTTAAGGGGATATTCAGGTGGTAAATTAAGAATCCTTCTGGATCTTCTCAAAGGTTGATCGGCCATGTTGACCAGATCAAAATTTTTCCTAAGTGTAACCTACAAAAAGAAAAAATCAATCCAATATCTACACAAGATAAAGCCGCAAGAAAAATTACGTGACAAGTTGGGATTCACAGGTCTGGAACCTCACAGGATTGTCAAGGCGGTGCAACTCGCGATATACCATAGGGTCCAACAGTTATACTCCTCCCAATTTTTCAGAGCACTGACCAGGGAGGATTGGGACCGTACCCCCGACCGTATAAATCAACTACCTAAAGCACGTGCGTAGTAGCTCCCCGAGTGCTGTTCTCGGTGTATTCCCATGCCAATATAGCCAATAGGTTAACTCAGTTGGTATAGGAATCCTAGAAGGGTCTCCCGATATATGCAAGGTACGTGGGAGCTCAAATTCGTAGTGGTGTTGTCTAATGCACAACCATCTGACAAGAGCCTTCCGATATAATACCAAGTACATGAAGTACCTTTCGATATACCTCAAGGGTACGTGAAAGGCTGTTCGATATACCGGTTGATACATGGAAGAACTGCAGGCCCCCGGGATGTAGTGCAGGCAGATAACGACAACTGCCACTTAATGACGTCGGAACACGTCACTAAATTATCACACAAGTTACTAGCAAGTTTTAACCTAACACTATCGTTAATTCTATCTTGAACGGTTAGGTGAATGCATGGAGTGTAGACAAGAATTTAAAAAAATGCAACTTAATCTATATGCAAAGTGCAAATTTTTTCTTTTCCATTGTCAATGAAATCTATCTAAGGTAGGGATAAATTCCTTTGTTACCGATATAGAAAAATAAACAAGTACCCCTTTAACTCGAAATCAATGAAGAAGACAATGAAGTACTCTTTTCAAAATGCCAACAAAATAAAAAAAACTAACAAACACCAAAAGTAAATGCTTTTCTTTCTTCTCTTTTCAATTTAATCGAATGTACGAAATATGGAAAGAAGAATTTCGCTTACAAATGTAACAATCTCTAATTTTCGAAATAATGACCTAAAAGATGAAGGAAAATAAAAAAATGAGAACTTTCAAACTTCAAAGATGATTTTGCAAAAAATCAAATATACTTATAATTTCCCAAGAAATGAACAAATTGTCATAACCAAGAAAATACAAGATTGATCTTTCGAGCTTTGCCAAAGATTTTTACGCCAAAGCACAAAAATTATTCACAACAATTCCAAGAATAAGACTTGAAACGAAGATAATAAAATTTTGTTTTTCCCTACTCAAATGCTCACAACATATCTGAGAATCATAAATATTTTTAGATCTATCATTTAGAAAACCAAAGATGATGTCTCGACCGGTTATAGTGGGATAGAAATTCCCAAAGAAAAGAGATCACCCAAAACTCAAAAAGGCACTTAAACACATGCGAAATCAAACAACAAAAATCACAATCAACACTCGATGACTGAGAGTAGGAAAGGGTTAAGAATTAGCCCTAACAAGTTGAATAGATCTGGACACGAGATCAGGGATCGCAAGACCAAGTGGATAGATGGGGGATTGAAATTTCCTGCCACTACCAAATTGCTCACTTGACTAGATTAGGACCCAAAATCAACCAAATCAAAAATCATACACAAACAAGTCGGACCCAGGGGTTATGTGACTGAATCACATAGTATACAGAGCTCAATGAATCATACCAAATCACAAAAACTGGAGAAAAAGTGCTAAAATCCAAGCAACAAGTGCTGACATAGGTTGTTCTTGTGCACTAGAGTGCCAAGCGTAGTCTGTGTGCAAGATAAGGGCGCCAATGGTGTAGTCTGTACTCAGTTCAAAGGCACCAATGGCGCAGTATGATCACAGAAAGTGAGTGAAAGACTCCCATTAGCGCATGGAATGTACACTCCAGGTGCGCTGGGCGAATAACAAGAAGCAGTAAAGCAAATATCTACACAAATATAAAGTGATAGGTCCAATATTGACCCCAGACAGAGTCAGGGAAAGCCAACAGACTCTGAAATAGTGAAAATTCAAAGGTGGGAGGGGATTTGGAGCCTAGAAAATGAACCAAAAAAAATCAATGAAAACGAATCAAATTGAAATCAAACTATGTTCTATTCCCCAGTATGGTCACCAGATTTGTTTACGGATAATCTACTCGAGCGTACGCGAGTGTGATCTCCCTAGTCCAAGTGTATCTAGAACAAATGGATACATAATATAGTTCTACTTTCCTTAATCAATTAGATATTAAAGTAGATACATGTCTTACCTTCAGATTCACGAATCCTTCTCCTCTTTGTCGCTCCACGTTTCGTGTTTGTCAGATCTTAAGCTACAAAACCTGTCAAAGCACATAGAGATAAACAAATAGTAAAAGCACATCTAAACACTAACCAATCTAAGAAAACAGTTAAGTAAGTAAGCTCTAAATATCACAAATACAAAGAAATTTATGGAAAGAGATTATATTGCTGTAAAT
This sequence comes from Larix kaempferi, assembly GCA_027924585.1. Lineage (NCBI taxonomy): Eukaryota > Viridiplantae > Streptophyta > Pinopsida > Pinales > Pinaceae > Larix > Larix kaempferi. Next base: position 5,001,326 of record BSBM01000207.1, read on the forward strand.
AAGTGGGAAATACATAGAAGAGTGATTATTACAACCCAATCCCTAACGCTGTAACCTTCCTCCAACAGTCCAAGCCAAGCCTCCAAAAGGGTCTGTATTCCTCCCAAGAGATGAATAGGGATCACCTAGGGTAATTCCACCAGCATGTAAGTGTTATAGTCCTTCCTCCCTTCTCAATGGAGAGAGAGGTCTTATTTATAAGGCTAGAAGGATAAAGTAGGTTGAGGATTAGGGGGAGAGGTCTAAGGGATCTTCCCAATAGGTTAGGATCCAAATACCAGATGTTCCTACCAATTAGGCATAGGTATCCATGTCACCCCAACTTCGAGAATTCGCTCGAAGCCCCTTGTTATCCACTCTAACCAACCCTGGCGCACTCTGCATGAAGAAAAAAAGCGCCAGAAAGGGTCAAGCACAGGATGCATGAGGGCAGCAAGAGCCTCTGGCGCAGGCTTCTAGTGTACATCAGGCGCGATCTAAGGTTTGGTGCCCCTTGCTAGGTAGAAGGATGCACCAACCTCACTAAGGAAAGTGGAAGACAAGGTCAAAAACTTGCTCAATGATATCCTGGCTAGGGAAACTTCAGGGATTGAGGAACTAAGTTAATATATGGCTCATGATGAAGAGATTTTGGTATAACATCCCCTTGGTGAAAAAATAAAATAAAATGGAGGTATTGGAAGACCAACATGATAACACTATCAAGTTTATTAGTAAGTTGGAAGAATGAAATGGCCATCTGTGGATGGGATATGTCATGGTGACCTCTGTAATCCTTTACACTCTTAATAACAATTTGTAGTTTTTATTTATATGATTATGGTCAGCACATTTTCAAAGTTTCAATGAAACCTCCACTACTCAACCAGAAAAATAAACCTCAGATTCAACTAAAAAAAGAAAACAAGACATCAAAAGTGGCACAATTATTGAGTTTCAAAAGCAATGGCTAAGTGTTTATACTAAGATATGCATTTCAATTGATATCATAATAAATAAATGATATCTTGGTTTATAAGGAGAAAACAACAAAAGGTTTATAAATTTGTGATAAAACAAGTAGTACAATATATGCGTACCTATTGCCCTATTGTGGGGTGGCAATGATTATTTATGGAAAATAATAGTGCTGCTCAAATAGAATTTTTAGTCTCCCAGCGGTTTTGAGAAATCCTCAATAATGATGGCAAGAGAAACATCTTTCTCCTCCTACACACGATCCAAAGAAGCTTTCTCCTTAACTGCAACAACTTCATCTCACTTCTCAATCATTTCTCAAGTTTCCATGGCATTGGATTCAAATGCTTTTTCTCTTTTGATTAAGTCACTAACCCTCTTCTTCAAATCATCGTGAATACAAGAGAAATGTTGTTCCAAATCCAATCGTCATGAATACAAGAGAAATTTTGTTCCAAATCCTTCCAATGTATGTGTAATATCCCCAATGCATATATAGGCAATATTGTAGTTTTGGTTGTGTGATTTTAACAAACACTTTGCAAATATAACTTTCTTCAACACTTTTGAATTATAATAAAATATATCATCAAACATTTTTAAACATTCCAAGTCCACAGAAAGTTGGAGGGACAAATTTGGCATCTTTTATTATGAATGTTAGTTTGCAATCACACAATTGTCTAAAGGCTGCTACAACAACGACAATGTACTAACACCACACACTACAACAATGAAACCTTGAAATGATGCTAAAATACACCAAACTCTGTCAATTGGACGTCACCCAACTCAAATGAATTAGTCCTCTATAAGTAGGTTTGATATTCACTAATGGACTTGGTCCCCTTGATCTCTGTCCATGGCAAGAAACTACCTTCAAATGGATTCGAACCCTTCCCTTTTTTCTTTCAAGAGCTCGGCCTTCTTTGAGTATGGTACATAACTTGGATAAAATCACAACTACTCCTTGAGTTAGCAACAACTCTCAACCCTACACGATATGGCTGAGTGGGTTCCTTAATGCTTGAATACAAATTTAGGGCTAGAATTTGACGGGAAAAATGCCCGTCATGGGCCATTTTGCCCGTTAAATACAGCCTATATTTCATATTAACCGTCAGAAAAAATGAAGAAAACAATAAAACATCTGTATTTAGTGTCGAAACAATCATTTTTGACGGGTGGGATTTTTCCCAAATTCCTACCCTGAATACAATAGTGTACCACTTCCAGAAATTTCGTAGCAATATATATGGTCCCATAAATGAATTCATCCTCAATGTAGCCCATGATTCTCCTTAAAACAAAATATTTCTTATTTTATTGCTCCCTAATGGTAAACAATATCACAGTAATGAAAAGACTTCCAACATTACGCCTAGTAGTTGATACTCCCGAAATACAATGCATATAAAGGGGAATCACCCTCCAATAAATTATGTGCAACTATTGTATGAGAATGATGTATAATATGTATATTGGAAACAATATCCAAGGTAAATATCATTCCAATCCTCCTTAAATTTCCCCCTATGTTGAGATTTACAACTGCGACAATGACTTGATACTCTTCCTCAGTAAGTGCACCCTCCAAGAGAGATGATCCAGACTTATATAAACCAGAGCCCTTGTGCCCAAGCTGAAAGCGACCTCTCCACTAAATAACATAGTCAGCTAGTGAAGATCATGCCCTTCTAGAGGGGACATGAACTTTAGATGATGATCACAGTATGGTGTAATTTTGTATCTCATTTTTGTGTGCATTAAGTTCCTATATGGATTTTTTGTAGTTGTTATTTCTTTGAAACAGTAGTCCATGCCCAATCTGATCGAAGCTTTTGAAAGGATAATTCTCGCAACCAACATATATAGAGAGAACCACCTTATATCCTTATCATGGCTGCCTTATATCCCGATCCTGGATGGCTTCCCGTACTTTATAAAACACATGGGTGGAAGAGAAAGGTGCATTCATCATCTATGCCTAGATGAATAATTTCATATTAAATCCATTGGGTTGTATCTATAACACACATTCCATCACAATGAAGATATTTTTCAATAAAAAAATTCATATTGATTGGGTTTGTATAGTAGGTCACCCAACTAGCAGACTCACCTAGATTAATTCAATCGCCCACCCAAGTTAACCCCACAGTGTTTATAATACAATAAAACAACCCAATTAATACAAGCAGACTGAGTAATAAAATGAACCATACCATCAAACATGATATTGAATGGAACTTGAAGTAGAAGAGTCATTTAGCACGTCACTCGTGCGACTTGAGAAGAGAAGTGAAGTTTGTAGAGAAAAATCTGCAATTTGGAGGTGTACAAATTGAAACCCTAGATCTTGGAGGTCATTAAGCATGTCATTGGTGTGACCAGAGCAAAGGAGTGAATTTTGCAGAGACTAATATAAGTGTGGACACAATTTGGAGGTGTGCTAATTGAAACCCTAGATCTTGGAGTTCGTTAAGCGCATCACTGGTGCAATCCTAGCAAAGGAGTGAAGTTTGCAGAGAAAAATATGTGTGTGGATATTTTGGAGGTGTACGAATTGAAATATTAGAGCTTGGAGGTTGTTAAGCAAATCATCGGTTCGACCTAAGTAGAGGAATGCAGGTTGTAGAGACAATATGTGTGTGGCTATTGTGCTAATTAAAACCCTAGAGCTTGGAGGTTATCTTATTTATCTCTGATTTTAAAGGTCATGAATGAAAGGAAATACATATGTTGTAAGTCCCTACCGCTAGTTCTAGATATTATGGCTAACAATATCCTTGATGGGTTCTCTTGGATATGTTTATGCAAATTCATTTTCCCCCTCTTTAAACAATTTTTCCTGTTCCCTTTGAACCACTCTTTTTCCAATTTAAATTATATATATATATATATATATATATATATATATAATAACTATTATATAAATTTATTATATATAATTGAGTGTGTATGAGGTCTCTCTACCTGGCTTCAATTCTCACTATGAGACATGTCGTTATATTAAAAATTGTTAATACATATTAACTATAATATATATAATAACTATATTATATATTTTTTTAAATATAGAAGAATATGTAATTGGTTGGGATTACTTGCGTGAGGCCCATGTTCAAATACCCCACCCCCATATAATATGCACACTCTTCCCCGCATCCCCATTAAGGGGTCTTTGAATCCATCTGTGGTGTTAAAATTTTAACATTGTCGATGGATTCAGAGACCCCCTATTTCTTTTACCATTTTTAAAATTTTAACACTGCAGATAGATTCAAAGACCCCTTTTTAACACTACATATGGATTCAGAGACCCCTTTGTAACACTACATATGGATTCAGAGACCCCTGGATTCAGAGACCCCCTTAAAGGGATCTTTGACTCCATCTACAGTGTTAAAATGTACATAATTGCAAAATTTCAATGTTTTGGATGAGTATTACTGAATATGGTTGAACTTATAGCTCCAATTCTTATTACTGAATATGAGAGTGTTAGAAATGAATATTATCCTATGTACATCAAGAGAATAATAATCAAATAATAGTTAATGAGAAAGATAAATAAGCTAGTGATTGATATTGAAATGCTAGTCTATAGGAGTAATTAGTCATTGTTTTAGTCATTTTTATTTGCGTGACTTGTTATTTAGTTGTATTTTTTATCTGATGACTAAATTAGTCATTTAGTTTAGTCATTTTTAGTTGTGTTGCTCAAATTTAGTCATATTTAGCTATAAAACACCGTCATGACTAAATTTTTTAGTCACATAGTCATTTATTTGCCATTTTCTACTAGTGCACCTTTATTTCACTAGGGGTGTGTACACATGTGCCCTGACCATTAGGAAAATGCGTGGGCCCTATTTTTTCGGTGAAAACTTTGCTGAAACCTAATCTTTTTTTTATTGTTTTTGTTAAGGGTTTGAAGATCCATCGGTAAGTGCTAAGGTGTTGCAGGGTTTCTTCATTACTGAGAAACTTCATTTTATTCATTGTTATCTTCTAGTCATTAGCTTCTTATATTTCATTTGCATTATGTTTAAGTTTCTTGTTTATCACCATGAATTTAGAGGTAGATTCTATTCGTGAATGAGTGGGTACTGACTATCTTTCTTGGAAGAGAAAGATGATTGATGTTCTTAGGAGTAAGAATCTCTGGCGCTTAGTTAAAGTTGAACAAACAAAATCAACCGATGCTAAGATTTAGCTATATGAGAATATTAGTGTGATCAAGCAAGATGACTCATTGGTCAAACTATTTTAGATAGTTCACAAGTACATATTGAGGTTCAAGATAGCCTGATTGAGGTATATAAAACTTTAGCTTCTTTATTTGATAAATTTGATGATGTTTCTACTTATTATCTTGAAAATAAGATTCATGAGTTAGATCCTAAATATTTTGATATAATATAGTAATTTCTTCTTGAAATAAAAACCTATAATGAAAAAATAAATAATTGCAGTAAACATCACAATAAAAATGATATTGCCCTTGTTATTCTTGTAGAGAAAATGTTACCTTCTGATTTTGATTTGTTCATCCAAACTACAAATAGTGCCATTGAAATCTCTAAAGGTTCTATGTCAACCTCCTTTGAATATTTTTGTAAAGCTTTGATATGAGCAAGAAAGATTAGTTGCTTCTCGTCAATTAATTAATGGTAAATCTCTCATGGCCCATGGTAAAAAGAATCTTAATAAAGGTTTTAATAAAAACCCTAAATATATACTAAGGGTTCAACCCATCACTATTATAATGATTCCTTTGATGATTCTCCTAAAAGAAAGTGTTTAATCCTTGTAAGTATTGTGGCAAAACCAATCACCTTAAACAAATTTGCAGTAATACCCCCAATTTTGACTTGGAATGTATTTAATCAAATTATGTGAATGATGTAAATATGCTAGTATGAATTCCTAGTGTGGAGCTCAAGGCCAAGGCCCAACTAGTGAATGGCTAGGCATGTATGATGTATTTATTTTATTTGGACCATATGATTTGCTTATTATGCCAGTTCAAAATGTATGTAAATGTTATGTTGGAAATTAATAAAATGGTCCAAGATGGTTGTGTAAAGAGCACTAGAGGGGTTATGATTCCACCAGAGGGGAAGAGGAGGGGGGCCTATGGGAAACCAAATCCTATGTTTCCATGTGTCAACCTTATAACTCATCCAAAATCTTCCATGTTCCTTAAATGAGCCAATTACCTTCTTGTGACTATTAAAACCAATCATTGAATGCATATGTGACGTTGCTGGGAAAAGTCACTTCATGTAGTTATTGAAACATGGGGGTTGTGAAAGTTATGTCAGCTGTCAGCAGTCATATTTCTTTAAGGTATGTCAGTTGTCTTTTCACCTTTACCTCATATCCTTGGAGTCAACACTCTTTTGATCATTCTCTCATACTCTCATTCTCTCATGCATGTTTTCCTACACTACATAGAGTTCTCCATTGCTATTCATGTCCATTACCAGACCGTGTTTAACCCATAAATTTGAATTTTAGGATAGAGATGCATTTTTGGAAGGGAAAATAGATGGCTATAAGTGAGCATGGAGGTTGGGAAAGCTATGAACCTTTACCCATTGAGTTCTTCTACTTTTTGATGCTTGAGAAGCCATGGATTAATGTTGCAGGAGGTTCTCCAATAAATTACAACAGGTTGGACTCTTACTGTACACATTGGTAAGCACTGTAAAGGTTGGATTTCCTGAGGGAACAATGGATCAGTGAAGGGAAATTCCTTCCTTGTGTTGTGTGGGGTAGTTGGAAGGAGTGCCATGGCTGTGAAGTTTTAGTGAGACCCTTGTAGAGCTCTAGTTGAGATTTTGGATAACCATAGTGAGCAGAATGGGTTGTGGGATGAGAGAGAAGAATATAGGTGTTTCCTTCGCCCCGGTGGCCTCATAGCCCAGCTTGGGGGTGTCCTCTCAACAAAAAGAGTATATGCTGGACAGAGTGCCTATGGTTGGGTGGAAAATCGCTCTTACACAACTAGTTGCTTGGATTTTCTTTGTTTAAAGATAAGTATTCTTATGTATTTGCTGTGCAATAATTTATAATTTATATGCCTGTGATGATTATGCTTGGAACTGCATGTTATGTATATGTGGATCAATTTTATTTCCACTGCGTGTTTTTATTTACATGTTTGCACATGCATTGTAGCTGCTAAGAATTCGTAATTCTGCTTATGGGTGAAATTTTGAGGCCTCGATTCAGTTAATGTCCCCTCCTATTGATCGGATTAAGGGATGAGGACGTTACAGAGTGGTATCAGAGCTTCTGGTTGCAATACTAGAGCTGTATGGGATGAGAATGTGAAATTATAGGCAAAAACATGAGTTGCAAATGAACTACTCCTGTAGATGTTGGGTTCTGTTAAATGACAGATAAGGGCCAAATCCAATTTCACAATAAGCCCTAATTCCCGAATTAAAATCACATACAAATGAAAAATTTTAATTTTTTGATAAATTTGTAAATGGGTCCCACCCATGCCATGTGGATGGGTGACGTGGAGGATCCACATGAGCCAGAGGTACGATGTGGACTTGCCACATCGAAATCGTGCATAGAAGGTCTCCCGGGATGAAGTGTGGGGAGGACAAAGATATAATCGTCAAGCGTTAGGGTGGATCAGCAGTTGCGGTTGACAGCGCATTAGTAATATGCACAGTGATTAATAGAGGGAGGTATAATCTCTGACTGTTCAATGGAAGGGCATATTGACATTCGTGGCTCGCAGTGCCTTGGGAAAGTGCATGGTGGTTAACAATGGGAGGGCAGAGATATGACCATTGGATGGAGGGGGAGATCAAAGGCCCAGAGTCATTGTGCATCGATAAAGTGCCTGACAGATAAAATGGGATGATGGAAGCATTGTGCCCAAAACCACTTGGGACGCATCTCAGCTTTTGATTGACCACGCCTCCCCAAGAGTTGTTTTCCAAAACTACTTCACCAGGGTGCGTTATCGCTTATGGTAAAAAGGAAAACCGCTAGCACCCGAGGTTGAGAGGTATGATGGTGTGGCATCCTAGTGGAGGGGAGAACGTGACATGGCCACATCACAGGGTGACAGGTAGGCCTGTCTGACACATTGACTAGCACATATAAGGCCACGTCAGGACCTTTCTAGGTCAACGAAAATCAACATTTTTCTTATGCACGAAATTGCGTAAAATTGAATAATTTACAAAAAACAATGAGGGCCCTTGACCCCCATTTTCTTTTCTTTTTTAATATACAAGGTTGGATTTGAGGTTTAGCATGGCCATTAGAGCACCAGGAATTTGGTCACATTTTGGATTGTGAGGGTGTGCTACAGGACTGTAGGATTTTCTAAGTTTGGAAGAAGTGGAAAAAATACAAACTAGTCAATTCCAGAAGTTTATAGCAAGTGAATGGAGCATATGATGAGGAAAATGAAAGTTGTTGAAGAATCTTGGTCATATGTATTATCTAATCCAATAGATACGTTTTTCTATCTCTCTATAGATGATATTCTACAAGTGTCTGAAGTTGGCCTCTAGGGTTAAATGCACCTATAAGAAAAGTGCATAATTTGGGCCAAATTAGCAATTTTGAAGGACTGTAACTTGGTCCTCAGGAATTAGAATTGAGCATGCTTATAGTCATTGGAAATCTTGTCTAATGGGGAACAATTTTACAGAGTTAAATTTTGAATTGGTGATTCATATGCTTCTATAATTTGATTAGAAAAGTGCATGTAGCCATAATTGACAAAAAATGACAATATGGATATTTTCCATAATACATGAAAAATGAATTTTTATTTTGTAATAAATCTAATAAATGTGTTTATATAAACACTTTTGTAGATTCAGAATCATATTAGTGACTATTAAGGGTCAACATTGAGTATAGTGCAGTTGAGAAACCTCTGATATTGGTTGGGCCAAGAAGGTCATCATCATGTATGATGCACATGATCCTTATGAAGTTGAGGCACATGCAATAGGAGAAAATATACATATTGAGAATGAAGAGACAAAATCCAATGGTAGGAGAAACCAAGTGTCTCCCCTAGACATTGCAGAAACCATGAGGAGCCTAAGGGTGGAGCTGTAGATTTAGAGAGTAGACAATGGGAGGTTTCTTAGAGATCAAAAAGAGCATAATCAACTGAATGCAACAATTCTCTAAATTCTGACATACATTCAGAGAAAGATTAACTCTGGGCATCATTCTGAAAATCAGGAGAAGAGTGGGAGTAGCTCAAGAAAGAATTATCACAAGAGGTCCCATAGTTCAAGAAGAGTTTCTAGAGGTAGGTCATATACTCCAGAGTTATCTTCTTGTGAGGAACTTGCAACAATTAATTGATGAAATACACGATATATTAGATCACATAATATTTTTATTGATCACAGGTTTCAAAGAACCGAGTCAATTGCCTGAACTGGTGAACTACTGAGGGTGTATGGAAGAAGAACTGGCAGTTCCTGACCATATATTGCTTCATATGGAGTCATTTTAGATGTGGTATTGTACCACCAGAGCCCTTCAAGGAAATCCATAGAAATATCTGTCCAAATATGTGCAGGGATGGGAAAGGGTTCGAGCAATCTCGGAAGGAGTGTCATTTCACCCTTGTTGACCTAGAAAGTATCACATTCAGCCACCATCTGTTGAATTGTCATTTTCAGTCCTTGCCAAAAGAAGTTACATTGTCCCCGGTCATACGTTTGGAGGAACCCAGAGTGCCCTTCCGATGGAGAAGCATGGAGTTCATATAAGACATATCCCTGTTGAACAGATTGAAACCAATTTGGAACAAGCATAGAAATAGCTCAAAGAGAAAATGGGTCATCAAATGTGTAAGAAGGAGCATCCGCAACCAGATTGTCCTTACCCTTCTTGTAAGTGATCTCATAGGCATAACCTAGGAGTTGGCTAACCCATTTAAGGTGTGCTGGGGAGGAGACCCGCTGTTCCAAGAATTTTTTCAGACTCTGGTGATTAGTCTTGATGCAGAATAATTCCCTAATAGGTATGGCTACCACTTCTGTACTACATGCAAAATAGCCATCTTTTCCTTCTCAGATGTAGAAGCTGCTAAATTCTTACCGGAAAGGTCTCTTGAAGGCGACAATCCCACTGGTTCAACAAAGACACCTACATATCTATCCAAGGGAGTAGTGGAGATCGTTGATGGGTGCATCTGAATGGAATGGAGTTGAGCGATGACACCATGTGAATTCTTCTTAAGGATATTTTCCAGGCGATGTGAACTGATGATGCAGAGAGACCCTGGTTGCAAGCCCGTAAATGTGTGTTTTTTCCCATTAATTGAAAACTGCATCCAAAATTCAGCAAAATCCCATAAGATGGGGCCAAGTGTGTGTAAACATTGAGTGCCCATAACCACATCAAATCCGCCTAAGGACAAGGAAACCATGTCAGAGCGTAGGGTATAATCGTCCATAGAAATACGCACATTGCGACACTTCCCCTTGCAAGGTAAGGTTCCCCCATTGGCAATCATGAATTCAAAGTTGGAGCAAGGATGGATAAAACAATCAGCTTGCTTGGCGATCCGAGGGTCAATGAAGTTATGAGTGCTACCAAAGTCAATGAGTATTGTAAGAGGGAGCTTCTTGAAGTAACCCCTGATCTGCATTATTTGTGGGGTGGTGACTCTAGCTAAAGCATGGATAGATATCTCTGGGTGGACGTCCTGAGACGGAGGGTCAACAGGCGACTGCTGAATGTTGACCTGATCATCTATTTTATCTGTATTTTCTTCACCAAGTTCAGAGGCAGGTGGAGAAGCCACATCCAAGAGATATAGATTTTTCTCAACACATCTATGTCCCCCAGTGAATTTCTCATCACAATTATAACAAAGCCCTTTTTCTCTACGTGCTCGCATCTCTGCTTCAGACAAATGCTTGATAGGAGTTGGTCGAGGAGCTGGCGTGATGGGAGGTCTTTGGGAAACCATATTTCTGAATGGAACAAAAGTGAATTTGGAGCATTGTTGGGTTGTGATCTTATCCTCTGCCAACTTAGCTAACCCTAGGACTTCCATCATTGTGTTGGGAAAGAACATTTTAACCTCTGAGCAGATTTCATCCTCGAGACCACTGATAAAACAACTCCTGTAGAATTCATCAGACAAGCCTTCTGTGTGATTGGCCAGTTTCTCAAATTCTATCTGATACTCTCTCAAAGTGCCAAGTTGGCGAAGTTTAGTGAGTGCTCCTGTGAAGTCATCAAAATCACTAGGACCAAATTGTTGCAAAAGGAGTTGGCGAAAATCTGTCCAGTTTGGCTCGTCATGAGATTTGATGTACTAACGGTACCATTGAAGGGACTCCTGTTCCAAATGAAAAGATGCAAGTGGAACTTTGTGGACATCAAAAGTATGATGCAGACTGAAATATTGTTCTTCCCAGTATATCCATCTAGTCGGATCATTACCATTGAAGCGAGGAAAATCAAGCTTCAGCCCACGAAAACTGCTGGAAGAAGAGAACCCAGTGTCTGTAGAAGATTTTGGCTGTCGTTTATTTTTCATTGCTGAATGCTGAAGATGGAGGCTAAGAATTTTTTCATCTAGATCTTGGAGTTTGGTTTTGAGGGCCCAAGTTCTTCATCCATGATTTGTGATCCTACGCGGGTGACAACCATAACAAGGAGTTTTTTTTTTTTTTAATGGGTAGAAAAACAAAATAGAAACTGCTTTAGTAAAGGAAAATTTGGATTTGGGAAAAACTTTGATGGGTAATTGGGGATTGACTAGGTTTTGGACACTTTTGAATGGACAGGGAAGCCAAAAATGAGGATTTCAGAAGCGGGGTGAAGGAATGAGAAAATGTGTCAGAGAGGGACAAAGAAGCAGAAATAGGAAATGAACACTGTGGTAAAATTTGAAGGCAACTGGGTGAAAATCGAAGAAGTTATGGAAATCCCTAAAAATAGACAAATGTGAGATTTCTGGCTTTGGGAAGTGGAATTTGGGATAGGGTCCTCAGGAATGAAATATTCAGAATGGGATTGCAGGGGTTTCAGTGAAGTTTCAAGGGAAACTGAGGTAAAACAAAGGAGATATGACGAAGTGATCGGAATGGATCTACAATGGCGCAGAAGTGATTGGCAACAATGTGGGATAGATGTAATCTATGATTTATTAGCTGGAAATATATATGGACCCCATATATGCGCGAATTCCTAAAGGATCACGTATTGGGGCAGTACCCCTCACTCCACGGCTTAGGTAAAACTGATAACTGCTTTGCCACAAACGACAGCTCTTGGTTTACCTCACGAGTGGGAACTAGTCAATCAAGTAGGGGTTGTTTCCCTTTTCACTGGAAGTTCCTCTCAATGGGCCAACTTCTTTGGGGTTCCTGTGGTACTCCTCATAATGAGTTTTAGGGCTTATTCCCAAGTACTTCCCACAGTTAAGCGGATAGGGATTATTCCCAGATCCGAATCTGCAATTGATAGGAACAAATACATATGCGAAATTGTTTTTTGGCAGAAATTCCACCCAATGAGCCCAAGAAAGTGCTCTGATACCGGATGTAGGAACCTGCAACAATTAATTGATGAAATACACGATATATCAGATCACATAATATTTTTATTGATCGCAGGCCACTTTGATGGGGAAACCTCCTTTGAGTAAGCTCAATACAAATAACTTCACGGTGCCTTCATTAGCCTCAACGCACACTTATATACTAAGTCTATGCCCAATACTATGGGTCAATACCAAGGAACATATAATACTATGGGACGACTTACAAAGCATACGCGTCCAATACGATGGGTCAATACCATGGGCTAATACAAACTATGGATCAACAAATACTATGGGACAACTTACAAAGCATATGCGTCCAACAACAATATACTAACAAAGTAAAGAGAAGGGTTGACACGGGTTCCTAACACTTCTAGTGAATCATCTGACTCTAAGGATTCCACTGAAGGATCAAGCTCTTTGTTAACACCTATAAATACACAAGGGTAAAATCAGTCAACTCTAGTTCTTGCCAGGTCTTTTGGCCATGTTTGGTTATTTCTAGGTCAAAGTTTTCAAAGGTCAAATCATGTATATGGAAAGTTGTGTGATTTTGAGTCAAGCTTAAAAAGTCACGATCATGTCTAGGGTGGGTGTAAGGTGGTGTTCCAATTTTACCAATTCCATATTTAGTCAAAATCAAAGTTTTCCCACCTATGTTTATTCATTCCTTGTTGTTTCATTATGATTGTCCACTTCTGTAGAGTCATGCTCTGTTTTTGAACTAGAGGCGCTACCAAAATTCCTAAACCTTTGTAGCACTAATATTCAACTTTAAACTACTGGTGCTACATAACTATGACTTTAAAAATCCTATGAGTCATCCAAATGACGTGTCATACAAGTCATTCATAACTTGGAACCTCGTTATCTGGGTCAGATAATGGATTTGACATACCATACATTAAAATATTGCTAAATTGAAGTTTTCTCTGATGTTTTCTGTGCCCTAGAGATATTCAAACTGCTATAGGTGTCCAAGCAAAAAGGTGTGGACAGCCTGGAACAACATGGAGCCCAATCTAACACAGAATAAATGCAAAAAGAGAGGTGTTGTAGTTCGTTTTGAGCCCCAAAATACAGAGCTGCTAAAATTTAATCCTAATGTCAGAGAATATTTCCAGTGCGTTGGTTGTCTCAGGTTTGGTGAAATTAAGTTGGTTGTCTCAGGTTTGGTGAAATTATATGAGGAAATCACAAGCAGGTAGCTAAGGATTTTGTACTTAATTTTGATGGCAAGAAGACCAAGGTAGGCCCTCTGGAATTCGAGGTCACATGGACATGAAAGCTTGAAAATATCAGACCTAAGGATACTCAAGATGCAACTTTGAACACTTGGATACGGTTAAATAAATGTTGAATATGATTGTCAAGCAAAAACACAATTTTCAGAACTTTTACAACACATGCAGTATAAAACAGGGGAAAGCACTACAGAAGTTCTGTAGTTGCCTGTTTTAGTTATAAACTTAAAGTATATATTCCGAGCGATTGGAAACAAATTTTTGAAAAATGAAAGATACTTTTGTCAAGAACGGGCCAAATAAAAAAAACTCTCTCATTTTTTTCACAGGTATCATGGTTTGAGATATTAGAATGGATCTTTGAAGCCCTTTTTTCAGAATTTCAGCATTAAATGATTTCCTATTTTAGTGATTAACTTTAGGCACATATTCCGAGAATATGGTGTTTGATCTCAACAAACTGAAAGAGGTTTTTCTCAAGAACGGGTTCATCTACAAAAACCTCTCTCAGTTGTTACCCAAGTGTCATGGTTTGGTATATTCGAAGGTATATTTGAACCCTATTTTTCAGTAATTCGCCATATTTATTGTTCTAAACTTAAGATGTGTGTGTAGTCATTAGTTGGTGAGCCACCTCATCATTTCGACTTGGGGATGAGATATTATATCCTCCTTGATTATTAGAAACCTAATATTGAATAATAGGAAATGGTTTACACTTGTCATTACCGTTTTGTAACCATATCCCAAAAATTAGAAGTTGGTTAACAAGTGTCATTATTTTTTGTAACTGCATGCTATTTTTGGAAAACTCAAAGGTACCGAGCTCCTAAAGATATAATCTGATATCATGTTATATATTTGTAAAAGAAACAAGGTTAAGGGGTTTGATCTTGAGGGAAGGAGACTCATTGTACTGTGTTATTTTTCTGAGTTAATAAAGAGTGGATCGGTACCAGAAGCATAGAGTTCTTCCTGGCAAAAATTCATGTGTTAGTGCGTTTAAAGCTTGCAAATTTCTTATGTGTATATTTGCTCTCACTGTTACCATTTGAATGTTCCATATTCAATATTTAGTTGAATAAAAGTGGTCTAGAATTCATCTTTGATGCTCTAATCATATGAGTTAAATACTTTCATTTTATTCCTATAAAGTTAAGCATACAATTCATCCACGATTGATGCTTTATGTTTAATGGATTGTAATTCTTAAATTCTTTTTCCATTCTGCAACAATTTTAAGGACTTGAGGAGTGCTGTCTATCTTTATTTTGTCTATGAAATTCTCAATCACTAGTGTCTGATCCCTTGTATTAAAAAGTCCAGTTTAATTGCTGCATGGCCAATGGTCTGTCTTTACCCTAACAACCACAAATCTAAGCCCCGTTCTATTGAATATCTAGCCATTATATTCATCAAATAACCAATTTATGTAGTGACCTTGAGTGACTGAGTTATAAGAGACAACCATCTCTGGGTTGGAAAGGCTAGCTTCCAATATGAAATATAGGTTTGAGGTTACCTTAGGATTCCCCCCCACACCCAGGAAAATTATGAGTGATAACATCTTGGTGTTGTTGACAGGGATCGAAGGCGAAATATTCCCTAGGAAAGAACGACAAAGACTAGATATGATTTCTAAAGGTGGACAGAGATCAGACACAAGAAGGCTGTACGTCTCCACCTGGTGACTCTAATTAAGTTTCAATGAAATTTAAAGAATCCACTAGAGAACGAGCCTTATTGACAAAGCTATGAAAGGATGCTATGGGAAAACCAGGTAATCAAGCTCAATTTTTCTTCAAGATCCCTTATTCTTTTTCATCAATAATTTCTTGTCCTTTCTTGAACTTATCAAAAGAATTTTTCATTGCTTACTATTATCAAATGAAGATCATACATCTGCAATTGTATATCCTTCTCTAAAAACTGTAAATATACCCTCATCTTGCATAACTAATTTTGACCAAGATCCTTCATATGAGTCACATGACATCAAGGATCAACCTTGTGAACCTCATGAAACTAAAGCTGATACTAGACCTCTAATACATAATCTCGTGCCCTCCAAGGTTCAAGAGAGATGTAAACCCTTAAGATTGCCTCATGTCCTTGATGGATTCCCCCCGAAGCATCATAAATACCTTTTGAAGTTTGATGGAGAAATTGACAACCTTATAGATGAAAAATATCTTTAGGTCTTTGAGAATTTCATTGACCTTTTCGAAATTGAACATGATGATGTTTGTATGAGAACCTTTTCCTAGTCATTACAAGGGGATTCCAAAGAATGGTTTAGGCATTTGCATCCTGAGTCCATCAGTTCATGGGAGGAATTGAATGATGTTCAATAGGATATATTTCATTTTTTATCATAAAATTCCCAAAGACATTCAACCTTCCGAAGCCACTTCTAGGTTGTATTATCCAACATCCTTTCATCTAGACATATCTTATCTCCTCATGGAAAGAAAGTCTTTGGCGTTGCAACAAATATTTAATGATGCTCAAGAAATTGAGGATAATTTTCAAGTTTGGGGAAAGCTCTCAGAACAGATTGAAAATGAAGAGTTGAATGCTCAAGAAAAAGAGAATGAGCATGATCAACTAACTATTTATTTGGATTTTGATCCATGTCATTATGAGCAGAGGGATGATTGTGTCATGAATTTTCTTCAAGATTTCAATGATGTTACTTTTGCAGAAAACTATGATCAGCTTGTTGAAAAGCAAGCTACTATCCCAAGTTTTATTGCTAGTGATTTTAAAGAGGATTTTGGTTCACCTAGGTATGATGAGTATGATGATGATTACAGTGTTGATTTTCTAGAGCAACCAACTGTATATTTTTCACCAGGAAACGTTCATTTTCAGCAAATTAATGAAAATACTCAAACCATGTGTCACAATTATAGCATTGTACAACAAGAAATTAGTGATTATGCTAAAGGAAATATTATCCCCTTGTGCTTTTATTCATTCCAATTTTTGAAGGAGAATTTTCACAATATTATAAATAAACAGTCTTCTGATGACTCTTTTGATCCTGTAGCATGTTATATGGAGGGTTTTATCAGCTCATATTTTCAATCACTGGTCTACTCTGAATCAGAAAACGAGGATGATAAAGATTTAGTATTGCAACAATTTCATGAAACTTTTTAGCCTTTTTATCACAATCTGTAGTTGAAATTTCACGAAAGCAAGAGATTAGATGGAAGGTTGATGCAAAGTGAGATCAATTTTGACTCTTTTCAGGATCCTTTTGTAGCTTGATTATGAACAATATCTCTTCCTTTGGCTGAAAATGAAAATGAAATAGATCAAAATCTTGATGAAGACATTAATGTTCCTTCTCCTGGGATTAATAAAGATATGAAACAGTCTTATTAGATCTTAGGTGACCAAGAGAAGGATAATGATAGTCAAACAATACTTTCTACATGTTGTTTTCCTTCTAAATCAATCATTGAAAAGAATAGGATGTTTTAGATTCATTGGAATGTGTGGAAAATATTCAATATTTTACACCTCTTGAAATGATAAATTCAGAAAATTTTAAAAGCCAAAATGGCATTCTTGATGAATCACATGAAATGTCAATTTTTGGTACTACTCATATGTATGATGTAGCTTTTCTATTTGAATATTTTCATGAATGTACAAGGAATTTATCTTGTGTGGATGAAAATGAGGATAAACATGCTTATGTTTTTCCATTTGAAAATGATCTTAAGTTGAATATGGAATGAGGAACAACAATTAGAGATGAAGGAAATTCTTGTTTTCTTGTTGATCATCAAGAAAGGATAATTTTTCATGTTCTCAAGGATCCTTATGCAAATTTATTGAAATTATCAGGGGAAGAGAATTTTGTGGCATTTCTAGAAATAATCAGTGGAAATTTTTCAAAATGGATGAAGCTTGGAGATAGTTTTAATTTTAATGATGAATTGTCACTGTTTAAGTTTTTCTTTCTTCTTGGAGAAATGAATGCATGCTCCAATAAAGTCTTGAACTAATTTATTGGTTGCACTGGAATTTTTGTATCACTTGATTCAGCACTTGCTCTCAACAGTTTAGAGTAGGTTATTTTGAATAAGCTCACCTTTTGAGCATCCTTTCAACAATTTCCAATTTTGTTTTTTCAGCGGTGAATCTTTCAGTATCATTTTCAACACTTTGCAACATTTGTCAGATTTCAGTTTTCAACAAGGTTACAGTAGTAGTTCAATTTGCATTTCAAACTTTTTCAAATGGCAGAAATTAGTTGGTGTAAGAGAAGGTTATGCAACAGATTGCAAGGAAGATGTTTTGGCTTTATGGCCCAATGAACTGGAAATTGGTCAGCGAGTTCTTTTCTACCTCACAAGGAGGATAACATCCCCATTTGGAGCCAAATGTTAGCACCTATAAATACACAAGGGTAAAATCAGTCTACTCTAGTTCTTTCCAGGTATTTTGGCCATGCTTGGTTATTTCTAGGTCAAAGTTTTCAAAGGTAAAATCATTTATATGGCAAGTTATGTGATATTGATTCAAGCTTAAAAAGTCATGATCATGTCTAGGGTGGGTGTAAGGTGGTGTTCCAATGTTACCAATGCCATATTTAGTTTAAATCAAATTGTTCCCACCTATGTTTATTCATTCCTTATCGTTTCATTATGATTGTCCACTTCCATAGCGTCATGCTCCATTTTTACCGCCCCCAGTTCAGGCGCTACCAAAATTCCTAAACCTTTGTACTGCTAATATTGAAATTTAAAATACGGGCGCTACAGAACTATCAAAGTTTTAATTATGACTTTAAAAAGCCTATGAGTCATCCAAATGACGTGTCATACAAGTCACTCGTAACTTGGAACCTCATTATCTGGGTCACATAGTCAATTTGACATACCATACATTAAAATATTGTTGAAGTCAAGTTTTCTCTCATGTTTTTCATGTACTAGAGATATTTAAACAGATACAGGTGTCCAATCTAATAGGTGTGGAGTGCATCGAACATGGAGCTTGAGCCAACACATAAGAAATGCAAAAAGGGAGGTGCTATAGTTCGTTTTGAGCCCCAAAATACAGAGTTGCTAAACTTTAACCCTAATGTAAGAGAATATTTCCAGTGCGTTGGTTGTATCAGGTTTGTTGAAAAGCTACAAGGACATCACAAGTAGGTAGCTAAGGATTTTGTACTTAATTTTGATGCAAAGAAGACCAAGGTAGGCCCTCTGGAATTCGAGGTCACATGGACATGAAAGCTTGAAAATATCAGACCTAAGGATACTCAAGATGCAGTTTTGAACACTTGGATAAGGTTAAAGAAATGTTGAATATGGTTGTCAAGCAACAACATAGTTTTCAGAACTTTTACAACGCCTGTAGTATAAAATAGGAGAAAGCGCAACATAAGTTCTATAGTTTCATGTTTTAGACATCACCTTAAAGTATATATTTTGAGCAACTGGAAATGAATTTTAAAATACTGAAAGTGGATTTTTTCAAGCATGGGAAAAATCACGAAAACCTCTCTCAGATTTTTCAAAAGTGTCATGGTTAGGGAGATTCAAATAGATCTTTGAAGCCTTTTTTTTTTTTAATTTTTAACTGGAAATGAATTTTAAAATACTGAAAGTGGATTTTTTCAAGCATGGGAAAAATCACAAAAACCTCTCTCAGGTTTTTCAAAAGTGTCATGGTTAGGGAGATTCAAATTTTTTTTTTTTCTTTCTTCAGAATTTCAACATTAAATAATTTCCTGTTTTAGTCATTAACTTTCAGCACAAATTCCGAGCAGATGGTGATTGATCTCAACAAACCGAAAGAGGTTTTTCTCAAGAACGAGTTCATATGCAAAAACATATCTCAGTTGTTACCTAGCTGTCATGGTTTGGGATATTCGAAGGGCTCTTTGAACCCTATTTTTCAATAATTTGCCATATTTATTTTTCTAAAACAATTGTGTGTCTAGTCATGAGTTGATCAGCCACCTCATCATTTCGACTTGGGGATGAGATATTATCTCCTCCTTGATTATTAAGAACCGAATATTGAAGAATAGAAAAGTTTTTACACTTGTCATTACCTTTTTGTAACCATATCCAAAAAAATAGAAATCAGTTAACATGTGTCATTATTTTTTGTAACTGCATGCTATTTTTGGAAAACTCAAAGGTATCAAGATCCTAAATCTCTAATCTGATATCATGTTATATATTTGTAAAATAAACAAGGTTATGGGGTTTGATTTTGAGGGAAGGAGATCCATTGTACTATGTTATTTTTCTGAGTTAATAAAGAGTGGATCAATACCAGAAGTACCGAGTTTTTCCTGACAAAAATTCATGTGCCAGTGCATTTCAAGCTTGTGAATTTCTTATGTGTATGTTTCCTCTCACTGTTACCATTTGAATGTTTCATATTTAGTTTTTAGTTGAATAAAAGTGGTATGGAATTCATCTTTGATGCTCTGATTATAACCGTTAAATACTTTTCTTCCTCTAAAGTCAAGCATAAAATTCATCCATGATTGATGCTTTATTTTTAATGGATTGTAATTCTTAAATTATTCCGCCATTCTGCAACAATTTTAAGGACTTGAGTAGTGCTGTCTATCTTGCTTTTGTCTATGAAATTCTCAATCACCAGTGTCTGATCCCTTGTATTAAAAATTTAAGTTTAATGACTCCATGACCAATGGTCTATCTTTACCCTATCAACCACAAATATAAGCCCTGTTCTATTGAATATATAGCCATTATATTCATCCAATAACCAATTGTTGTAGTGGCCTTGAGTGTCTGAGTTATAAGAGAGAGCCCTCTCTGGTTTGAAAGGGATAGCTTCCAATCTGAAATCTTGGTTTGAGGTTACCTTCAGATTCCCCCCCCCACATCCAGGAAAATTCTGAGTGATAACACTCTTCATCTCATAGGAAGAAGAGGAAGAGGTCTTCCAAGAACAAGTCACATGAAGAATTTAGGAAGGCCAAACCTCCCACATTTTATGGTAAGATAAAATATGGTCAAGAAGCCGAGGCTTGGCTTCTTGGGATGAGGAAGTATTTCCAAGTCTAAGACTACTCTGGAAATATGAAAGAAAGACTGGCTATCTTCAATCTGAATGAAAGGGAATCTATATGGTGAGATCACCTTAGGAAAGTGAAGAATATCAATGAAAGGAAAATTGTTTGGAAGCAATTCAAGAAATAATTCAAGCAAAAGTACCTCTCTAATAGGTACTATGATGGAAAAATTAAAGAATTCCATGAGTTGAAATTGGGCCAAATGACTATGGAAGAATATGAAAATAAATATTTGGACATGCTGAGATATGTCAAGTATATCAGAGATGATAAAGTCAAAATTCAGTGTTTTCTAAGTGGGATTCCTCAATCCTACAAAGATAGAATTGAGTTTGATGAGCCTCAAAATCTAGGTGAGACCATAATAAAGGATACATATTGTTATGATCAATCCAAAAGCAAGCCATATTTCCATAAGGCATGGAAGGACAAGAATAATGAGAGGTTTGATCAAAGGAAGAAGGGGTTCAAGTCTCCTCATTTCAGAAATAAGCCAAGGAAACTGGCACAGGTTGTGACAAAGCTAGAGAAGTTGATGGGAGACAAGCTAAGAGATCCATTTCAATGTTGTGGATGTGGAGAGGACCATTTGCTTAGGAATTTGACACAATAGAATGGGAGTGAAAAGAAAGTTCACCACATCCAAGAGGATGAAATTGTGGGTCAAGTGGCAAGGACTGTCCCTAGGATTTATGCTGCACTAGAGGACCGCAAAGCAAATAATCAATCAGCTGTGGTTGAGGTTGAAGGTAAGATTGCTAAGCAATCTATTCATATTTTGATTGACCTTGGATCTACTCACAATTATATCAGTCCTAAAATGGTTGAGACTTGTGCTTTTAAGAAAACCAATCATAGTAAATCATGATTGGTTCAACTAGCCACAGGAACCAAGAGAAAAGTTAGTGAAATGGTGAAAAAATGTCCATTAAAAATGTGTGGACTATCCACTTGTGCAAATCTGAATATTTTACCACTTTGTTGATATGACATTCTCATTGGAATGGACTCGTTGGAAGCACACAAATTTAAACTAGACTTCTACAATAAGAGTTATGAGTGTATTGATGATGAAGGAAACCAAGGGTTGTGAAATGAATTCCAAAGAAAATTCTGTTAGGCACATTTCAGCCATGCAGCTGAAGAAGTTTTGTAGGAAAGGTTATCAATTGTATGTATCCCATCTATTGGACAAAATAGAAAATCAAATTCCAAAATGGGAGGACTATCATGTGCTACAAGAATTCAAGGATGTGTTTCCTGATGAAGTGTCAGGAGTTCCTCCCAAGAGGGACATTGATTTCACAATTGATCTTGTGCCAGGAGCTGCACTAGTATCCAAGACACCTTATAGAATGAGCACACTAGAATTATTAGACTTGAAAATGCAATTGCAAGAGTTATTGGAAAAGAAATACAAAAGGACAAGTGTGTCTCCATGGGGAGCACCTGTACTATTTGTGAAGAAGAAATATGGTACACTCAGGTTATGCATTGATTACAGGCAGCTGAATAAAGTGACAGTGAAAAACAAGTACCCGTTACCTTGAATTGATGATCTTTTTGATTAAATGAGAGAGGCAAGGGTATTTTCAAATATTGACTTGAGGTCTGGTTACCATCAGGTAAGGATCAAAGAAGAATATATTCACAAGACAACCTTTAGAACAAGGTATGGACACTATGAATTTGTAGTGGTGCCATTTGGTTTCACTAATGCACCAGCTACCTTCATGTGTCTAATGAATAACATTTTCCACAAATATTTAGACAAGTTTATTATTGTTTTTCTAGATGGCATTCTTATTTAATCTAAGAATGAAGAGGAGCATGAAGAACATTTGAGAATGGATTTTAAATTGTTAAAGGAGCACAGGTTGTATGCAAAGTTGAGCAAATGTGACTTTTACAAAAATAAAATTCATTACTTGGGTCACATTATTTTAGATGAAGGAATATCAGTGGATCCAGAAAAGATTGAAGCCATTATGAATTGGCCAACTTCAAAGAATGTCACAGATGTGAGGTCTTTTATGGGTCTTGCTAGTTACTACTGAAGATTCAATGAAGGATTCTCCAAGGTTGCACACCCAATCGCTTCTTTGCAAAAGAAGGGAATTAAATTTGAATGGACACATAAATGTGAGAAAATCTTCTAGCTATTGAAGAAGCTTCTTACAAGTGACCCAATTCTGAAAATTGCAGACTCGGAAAAAGAATTTGTGGTGTGTACAAATGCATGTAAACAAGGACTTGGAGGAGTTATTATGCAAGAAAATCATGTGGTGTTTCATGAGTCTAGAAAATTGAAGGGGCATGAAAAGAATAATGCCACACATGATATGGAACTTGCAGCCATAGTGCATGCTTTAAATATGTGGAGGCACTATTTAATGGGCAAAAAACTCGAGTTGAGGACATACCATTGTGGTCTGGAATATTTATTTGAGCAGCCAAAATTAAATGCAAGAAAAGATAGATGGCTAGATTTTTTATGTGAGTTTGATTTTGAGATCAAACTGTGAAATTCTAAATCACAATGGATCATAGAGCTGAGAATACCTCACAGTGAAAGAATGAGCAGAAAAGGTGAATTATAGTGAAAATTGCAGATAAAAGAGCAATAAAACTAATCATGCATTGGAACTTAGATGGAAGCATAAATGTGTAACATTATCCATTGATCAGTATAGTCTAAAAATATGTTACAATATAGAGAATTCGAATATCATTGGATAATTCAAGCCTCAATCTGTCTAGCATAGGAATTGTCACCACTAGAGTGCTCCAGAAGACCCAAGCTCAACTCAACTAAACCAAAACTCAGTTAATTGAAGAAACAGTCAGTTAACTAACAAAGGAGCGTGCATTAGTGAGTTTTCCATGCTAATCACTCAGAAAAGGGTGCATTAGATCACAAATAGTGGAAATCGGAGCACAAACCCCCACAAGAGTCAGCTAACTCAGGTGGACTGAACCAGATCACTGAGTTGGCTCCTAAAATGTAGGGAACTGACTCTAGTGGTCCTAAAATGATGCATGCATGTCACATTAGGTCTCTAATGAGTCCTAGATGACATTTGCACACCACTAGGGGGAAAATGACATCATCAACTACTAGGAAAAATAAAACATGGTAAGTAGGACAACGATGGAGTATTAATTATCCCAACACCCCCCCTTAATGCAGTTCTTTCCCTATATTTTGATATGATGTAGCATACATCAATGTACTCTCTGTAAATTCTCCATTGATAACTAAAATCATAGTATTATTCCCCATATGTTGTTCAATATTCAAACACAATTTAATCTATGAGTAAATGGTGGACTATGAGAAAATCTGTTAATGTATGGTTGTGTAAACTTGATATATGGGTATGAAAATTTCATAATGATTTCTTGGTATCTATTAGCAATCCATTTGGCTTGATTCGAGTGTGTTTGGAATTATTTTAGGTGTATTTGGGAGTTTTATGGTTGTGGGTGTTCTCAATCTTGTACCGGTGTAACAGGGGTCGAAAGTCACTTTTTGGTTCTACCATTTATGAGTGTTTTTGGCTTCTGAAATCCATTCCATTGCATTTGAAGCATATTTTCCAGTAGGAAACATTTTTTATTTCATCCAAAAAGGTTTTTGTATTCCCAAGTTATGATCATTTTACCGGTCAGTCAACATGTACAATTATGCTATGTAATATCTCCAATATAATATCAGAGGATATCAAATCACAATTAAAACTTAGAACACCATTTTACACAAGCTGGAACTAGTTAACAAAACTAGTTGAAAGGAAGCTAGTCTAGGACACAAGCAGATTCCCCCAGGGTTAGGAATTTGAAGTCTTTAGGGTCTGAAAAGTATGAAGTGAATGTGCAGAAGAAAATATATCAGAGCCAAGGCCATCTTCATGGTCCTATGCACAAGGTACTGGGGCCATTAACGTTTCAACAAACGCTCCACATAAGTCTACTCCGAGGCTTCCTTAGCACATCAGTATATGCATACTAGACCATCCACTTTCTCTTGACAATTACTAGGGGTTGGGTATTAGTTATTAACCCCCAATATTGATGATAGACAAGTGATTCTAATATTTAGGGAATATATGGAATAACTTGGGAGCAAAAAGGAAAAGGGCGCTAGGGTGGACAACTCAACTAGTTGACCTCCAGGCTCTCCAAAACAGGATGAGAGGCCTACGAATTCTCAGGAAAAGGGATAGAGGGTCTTCAATATTGTATTAAGAATTTCATACAACCATCAGAACTGAAAATTGATTCACAGATAACTTTTGATATTAAAAACTATAAAACTAGTCAAAATTTAGTGCTCAAAGAGCTAGTCTTGAAAGAACTTAATCTAACAACCTCTAAGGCTTCCAAATTTATGTTTTGAAGTACAAAATGAATCAGGAATGAGTTCAAGAACAAAAAAAAACTGAAATTAAATACTTTGAGTAGAAATCATAAGTATTTTAATCTTAACACTTTCAGGAAGTCTCCAATACAAATAAATCTCACAGAAATGAGTATAAGTCTGCTATGAAGAGAAGGAAGGAGAAGTTTTTCACTAGATATACATGTATGAGGAATACAGAATATGTGTCTTCCGTTGGATGGAACACCAATCTTCAGGACATATCATGGGCGCACTCACTGGATTGAGTCTCCTCTTCTGAAGGTACCTTTATCAAGAACTCTCCTTGATGACAATAACATTGAAGTTCTCTCAGGAAGTCTTGGATTCCTCAATAGTGGGATGTTGTTGGCATGTAAATAAGTATTTAGTAGCTATGGATCAAAATGTGAACAAACTGGAACAATCACATTGCATTGGGGCACATCTCCCAAGCTTGGCTGAGGCACATCTCTAAACCTTGAGAAGAAAAAGATCTCAAACACAAAATGAATTAGCCAAAAGACGTGAATGGTGTGCATTAGCATCTTTTTATAATATTGGATAAATTCTTGGGAAAGAAAAAGGCACGTGTAAGAGGTGAGGGTGCCTTCCTTGAGTGAATTGGTAATATTTCCTGCCTTGTGCAACTTGATTTCTTTGTGCTTTCATATGATTTTAGGAACTGTGCCCTCCTTATATTTTCTGGATGTTGCCTTCTTTTTTAACTGGATTATTTTCTTTACCTTCCTTCTTTCTCACTATCTGCTTTGTGCTTTTGCCTGTTTTTTATTTCTTTTTCCAATTTCCATATTTTTCAGTTGACACCTTGCTTTTAGCTGAATCCTTGTTGTTTCTATTGTTGGACACCCTGTATGTCAATTAATTACAACTAACACACAGGATTCTCAATATAAATTGTCAAACCCAGGGACGTCTTTTATTTCAATGACAATAAGCACAATCTATGCATAAAAATTTTCAGTAGTTGATTGAGTAAATGGAATGATAATCCTACCCATCTGCTCAGCCAAACTCATTCCATAAAGAAAACTAATCTAACTCATACATCTAGGAATTCAAAGTGCAGCTACCTTCCTACAGAAATCGACCTAGCAATTATTGATCTAAGAATACAAATGAACTAGATTACTTTTGCAAGAAGTTAAATCCTATAATTATCAAACTACAGTATTCAATCTTTACCAAAATTATCAATCCAGCAACTACTGTAACTCAACCATAATCTGCGTAATCTATGAATTCAATTAAAGATACAATAGCAACCGGAATTAAGAAATAAACTTGAACTATAAATTGATAACCATTAGAAATCCTAGAAAGCATAAATGACTGAAAGGAATGGAGTTGAGATTGGTTGTAATAGCTATTGAACACACATGCATTAATCAAACTAACCTACACAGTCGACTGTCACACCATGCAGTTGCAGCTATTCGTAATGCAAAGAATGAACAACCAATAAAGAATGCAAGCATAAACTCTCTGTTGCAGCTATCAGAAATACACCTAATGCAATTCCACAACACACAACAGGAAATGAATAAATCTAACTACCTAATTAACTTGGAAATCTTTGTGAGAAGGCGGGCCCTGGCCTTCTAACAGAGATGCCGTGAACTACCGCAAATTAAGACACAGAAATGGAAGTAACTCTGCTCTTCATTAAATATGGTAATTCACAGTCTCAGTTCTCTGTTACAGCTCGTACACAATAATAATTATCCAACCCCAGACTTTGAAAGCTTTCTCGAATTTATACATGAGGAATATAGTGTAAAATTAGTCACAGCAGATCTAATGAACAAGTAAATCAATCACAACAGATGAACATAGAAAATATGGTGCAAAACTGTGCAAAACATGCAGCAGTGCTCAATATCCCGGTAAGGGTGAATGATTACAATAGAATACAATAATAATGACTGAGCAATTCGAATTGACTAAGAAGGTCATTCGAATCAATGAATGGAGTAGCTTGAATCCAACTAGGAGTCCTCATCATCAATTGGTGGTGGTCATCAATTCACAAGAACCAGTCATCCAGGTGTTAATCTAAGTCTAACTGAGTGTAACATGTGTAACTGAAGTGTGTAGCACTGATTAAGGGAAGGAGGCTCAGTGGGGGGCGCATGGGAGGCTAACTGAAGTCAGAACAAGTCATATAGTCAATCTGGAGGTCCAACGGAAGTGAAATAGTCAGTCGGGAGTGAAACTAGCCTCAAATCAGGGAGAATCGGAGCTAACTGAGTGTAACTGAAGTGGAACTGCAGTGGTAGGTGAACAAGTGCGCCCTTCTCTGGAAGTAGGTGAGAAGTGGGCACCTTTCAGCCTAGGAGGGCTAAAAATATGAACTAAGTGGCTCCCGGGTGCTAGAATAAGGTGGCTAAGGTGCTGGAGGCATCAAACTGGTGACTGGGATGCATGCAAAGTGCATGCAAACCCTAGAATTTGCATGCAAACCCTAATTGCATGCAAGATCCTGAAAAAGATGATGTGTATATCCGAACACCTCCCCTCAAGCTAGACTATGATGTGCAAAAAATAATGTGGGGCCCTGGTAACTAAGACCAAAGGTCACCCCAATACAATAATCCAAAAAATGCTAAAAATAAACTAAGTGAGGAAAGAGGGAAAACCTAGTGGGAAGAAAGCCCCCCCTCAAGCTAAATCATAATAATGAATCAATCTGTCTCCACCATGATGGAACTCACCCCCAACAGTGAACGGAGGTAAGAGAACTTCTTCTCAGTGAAGCTCTTGGTGAAGATGTCTGCAATTTGCTCATCAGTAGGGCAATATTGCAGAATGATGGTGCGGTCATGCACCAACTGTCGAATGTAATGCATATGAATCTCAATGTGTTTGGTCCTCTGCCGCTGAACTGGATCTATGGAGATCTTGATAGCACTTTGATTATCACAAAATAGGACAGTCGAAGTAGTGCCACCAAAACCAAACTCGGAAAGAATACCCTGCAACCAAACTGCATGAATGCAGGCATTGACTGCCCCTCGATACTCTGCCTCTACTGAAGAAAGTGAAATGGCTGCTTGCTTTTTGCTGGACCAGAAAATAGAACCATGACCAATCATGAAAACATAACCGGAAGTGGACTTCCGATCAATGCTATCACCTGCCGAATCTGAATCAGTAAAACCAATGAAATCAAGCTCAGAATCTGCAGCATAATGTATGCCAAAATGTCTCGTACCTTGCACATACTGCAAGATCCGCTTGGCTGCTCGCCAATGAAGATCATGTGGCTGCTGCATATATATTAACACGGCACTCACGACATATGAGATATCAGGCCTTGAGTGTATCAAATAAAGTAGTGAACCAATCAACTGTCGATACATACTGCAATCTGTAAGCAGTGTAGAATCTCCTTCCTCAAGACTGATTCCTGAGAGGAATGGGAATGGGGCTGCCTTACATTCAGCCATATTAAACTTCAATAACAGGTCGGAAGCATATTTTTGCTGAGATATAGTGATCCCATCAAAATTTTGAGCTATCTCCAATCCCAAAAAGTGACTCAGCAAGCCCAAATCGCTCATGTCAAAAGCTAGATTTAAGGCATATTTTAGCTTGTTTATTGAAGTAAGTGTGCTACCAGTAATGAGAAGATCATCAAAATAAAGTACAATAACCAACAAATTACCTTTAACTCGCTGAAGATACACATTCGGATCAGATTTGCATCTTTGGAAATTCTGAGAAAGAAGGAAGGAGTCCATCTTTGCGTACCAAGCTCTTGGGGCCTGTTTTAACCCGTACAAAGATTTCTTCAATCTGCAAACCAATGATGGATCTGATGTATAACCCTCTGGTTGCTGCATATATACCTCTTCAGCAAGGTCTCCATGTAAAAATGCACTCTTCACATCCATGTGGTGCACCTCCCAGTGCTTGGATGCGGAAATAGCTAAAACAAGGCGGATGGAATCCATCTTTGCAACCGGTGCAAAAGTCTCAGTGTAGTCCACTCCTTGGACTTGGGAGAAACCTTTTGCCACCAAACTTGCTTTATATTTTCTGATAGTGACATCAGTAGGAACTTTAGTATGGTAGACCCATTTACACTTCACTAATTTTCTTCCAGGTGGAAGAGAAACTAGCTCCCATGTGTTGTTCTTTTGAAGAGAACTGTACTCTTCATCCATGGCACTTTTCCATCTCGGATCTCGATGAGCAGAATAGTATGATGTAGGATATGAACCAGCCATCAAATAAAAAATATCAGGAAGAAATGGATCAGCAATAGAAAGAGCCATACCTGCTCTTTGAAAGTCTGCTCTTGTTCGTCTCGGATCAGCAGGATTTCCAAGGTTTGAACCAACAGATTGTAGAGTGTTTTGGGCCCACTTTGGTAACTGAGGGGGATCATAATGGTCGGATTCCGAACCTGATATGTCATGATCATCATATGCTTCTACAATATCAGAAATATCAGAACTCATACCTTCATTATCGCTGCACGGATCTTCTTCTGGTGAAGGCAGTGAATCGACAGTCTTCTCCTCGACTAGTTGCAATTCTTGAAGCGGTTCTTCAAATTGCACACTGCGCTCTATGAATATCTTTTTAGATATGATATCCATGAGTTTATATGATTTTTATTCTTCCCCATATCCTATCAATATGCACTCGGTACTTTGTGGATCCAAAGATCGTCTCTTCTCGGAAGGAATTCTAGCCCATGCAGTAGAGCCAAAAACTCTCAAATTTGACACATCCGGTTTGTGACCAAAGAATGCTTCGAAAGGAGTCATACCTTTCACGGATGAATGTGGAACACGGTTCTGTATATATGCAGCAACATTGATTGCTTCAGCCCAAATATTTGCAGCCAAACCTTTTGATTCAATCATGCATGTAGCCATCTCTTTCAGTGACCGATTTTTCCTTTCCGCTACACCGTTCTGCTGGGGTGTGTAGGGAACTGTATGTTGGATCTTAATTCCGCTTTGAGCACAAAGTTGCAGCAAATAGGATTTAATATATTCTCCACCATTATCATATCTAAGAGCTTTGATCTTTCTCTCAGTGGCGGTCTCAACAGAAGCCTTAAAATCCTTGAATTTTCCAAGCACTTCTGACTTGTTTTTTAGAAAGAATACCCATGTAAAGCGGGAAAAATCATCAATAAATGTAAAAACATACCTTGAACCATTTAATGACATATGGGGCAGTGGACCACTGATATCAGAATGGATCAACCCCAAAATAGTAGAAGCTCTGCTAGCTTTGCCGCAGTCGAATCTGTGCTCGGGTGCTTCCCAATGATGCAACCAGTGCATATTCCCTTCGAGGAACAGAGTTGTGGAAGCCCATCTACCAAGGATTTATTTGATAGAAGCAGAAAATATTTATAATTAATATGTCCAAATATTTCATGCCAAATCCTACTAACCTCATTACCATGTGTGCGAAGAGCAGTGGGCTTTGCAAGCGGAATAAAGTGTGAAAACTCATAGCATTTTGCAGTGTGATTTGCCTTTCCGATTGCAACTAGTATTCCACTTTTGATATCAGAAATTTCAACTATATTAGGGCTGAATGTAACTTGCTTCGGTTCACCAGTGTGTGTCATTTGATACAGAGAAAGAAGATTTGAAGCCAAGGAAGGCACATAGAGAACATTTTGAAAGCTTCCATGATCTACATGAATCGTACCTTTTCCCTTTGAAGAAATTTTTGAGTCATCTCCCAAATGGATGGGGATGGAGATATTTGGATCGAATGAGGAAAAAGAATCAATATTTGCAGCCATATGATTTGATGCACCCGAATCTATCAAGAGAGTAGTGGGCTTCGAAACCGTTGCCATGAGTGCTTGTCCTCTTTCATGATCATCATTCCTATCCTTCTTCCTTGCACCGTCGGGAAGAGTTATGTTGTTCTTTTCCAAAAGGAGGGCCATTTGATCTATAGTCTTCTTCATACATGAACTTTCGGGATGAAAGCCACGATTGCAATAAGTACATTTAGATTTTTGGTTACCTTCTTTTCCCTTTTGCTTGAACTTCGAACTGGATGGTGCATCCGTTTGTTTGCCTTTGTCTTTTTGCTTGTGAGGCTCGAATTTGGGCTTCTCCTTCTTTTGCTTTCCTTTAACATTCGAGATCTTGGGTCCTTGAACATATAGGGCTGAATCTTTGGAGCTTATGGACCCCATTTGAATCAACTTGTCATGCTCTTTTGTGACGGACTCAATGAAGGCATTCAAGGTAGGCATCTTCCAATTCAGGGTAGTTAGCCGACTGGAATTGAAAGTGCAGACAAATACCGAATAATCTTTCCCAAGCTTGCTTAGAATGGAGAGGATCAATTGTTTATCCTCTTTGATAACTCCACTGTTCTTCAATTGCAAGTTCAAGTTCTTGAATTTTGTGAATAATTCATTAATGGTCTCGAAATTCTCAGGACTAAGGGCAATCAATTCATTCTCTAATTGAAAATCCCTAAGCTCATCCTGCTTGCCAAATAGTGTTTCAAGTTGCTCCCATATGGCTTTTGGAGTCTTCAATCCGCTGAGATGGAAGTGAAGATCTTTGGAGATGGAGAGACAAAGAAGACCATAAGCTTCATCAAGCTTGTTGTAGTGTTTGGTTCTATCTGACAGATTGCTTGGCTCCAATTCAAGACCAATAGTTACTCGGTAGTAACCTTTTGAACGTAATATGATCTCCATATCATCTTTCCAATCAAAATAATTGAATGGGGTTAGGATAGGCTTTGAAGAAGAGTATTCCATTGCTAGGAGCGAGTCAAACTGATGTAGAAGGAGCTTGCATGCACAGTGTAGCGAATGCAATTGCTGTAGAGGAGCTTGCATGCACAATATAGCGAATGCAATTGATGGAGACAATAAACCTGCAAATCACAATAAACCAAGAACAATAAGGTCGAACAATCCACCCTTTTAGAGTTGCATCACACCTGGGATTGGAGATCAAACAATGTTGAATGGGTCCAATGTATCAGATCCAGGAATTATGTGGAAACTCAAGCTTCTGGAGTGGTATTGGAATTATTTTCAAGCTTTGCATGCACAGGAGCGAATTCCCTTGAGATATCTCATGCCAAAACTTTTTGCAATTGGAGCAATTCAGTCAAATCTTCTTGTAAAAAACACCTGTAGAAAAGAGATCTTGTCCCTGCAATGGCTCTGATACCATGTAAAATTAGTCACAGCAGATCTAATGAACAAGTAAATCAATCACAACAGATGAACATAGAAAATATGGTGCAAAACTGTGCAAAACATGCAGCAGTGCTCAATATCCCAGTAAGGGTGAATGATTACAATAGAATACAATAACAATGACTGAGCAATTCGAATTGACTAAGAAGGTCATTCGAATCACTGAATGGAGTAGCTTGACTCCAACTAGGAGTCCTCATCATCAATCGGTGGTGGTCATCAATGCACAAGAACCAGTCATCCAGGTGTCAATCTGAGTCTAACTGAGTGTAACATGTGTAACTGAAGTGTGTAGCACTGATTAAGGGAAGGAGGCTCAGTGGGGGGCGCATGGGAGGCTAACTGAAGTCAGAACAAGTCATCTAGTCAATTTGGAGGTCCAACGGAAGTGAAACAGTCAGTCGGGAGTGAAATTAGCCTCAAATCAAGGAGAATCGGAGCTAACTGAGTGTAACTGAAGTGGAACTGTAGTGGTAGGTGAACAAGTGCACCCTTCTCTGGAAGTAGGTGAGAAGTGGGTGCCTTTCAGCCTAGGAGGTGTTCGGATATACATCATCTATTTCGGGATACATATCTATTTCAGGATCATCTATTTCGGGATACATATCTACTTCAGGATCTTGCATGATCTATTTCAGGATATGCAGTCCAGTCACCAGTTTGATGCCTCCAGCACCTTATCCACCTTCTTCTAGCACCCGGGAGCCACTTTCCACAGAGTTTTAGCCCTCCTAAGCTGAAAGGCGCCCTCTTCTCACCTACTGACAGAGAAGGGCGCACTTGTTCACCTACCACTGCAGATTCACTCCAGTTACATTCAGTTAGCTCCGATTCTGATTGATTTCACTTCGATTTCACTCCTGACTGACTGTTTCACCTCCGATTGACCTCCAGTTCGATTAGGTGACTTGTTCTGACTCCAGTTAGCCTCCCATGCGCCCCCACTGAGCCTCCAGATCCTATATCAGTGCTACACACTTCAGTTACATTTATTATGATCAGTTAGACTCAGCTTGACACCTGGATGACTGTTTGTTGTGATTGATGAGCAACACCGATGATTGATGAGGACTCCTAGATTGAGTCAAGCTACTCCATTCAGTGATTCGAATGACCTCCTTAGGCAATTCGAATTGCTCTGTTCATTGTGACAGTTTGTATTGTAATTCATTCACCCTTTTCTGGGATAGAGAGCACTGCTGCATGTTTTGCACAGTTTTGCACCATATTTTCTATGTTCATCTGTTGTGATTGATTTACTTGTTCATTAGATCTGCTGTGACTAATTTTACATGGTATCAGAGCCATTGCAGGGACAAGATCTCTTTTCTACAGGTGTTTATACAAGAAGATTTGACTGAATTGCTAAAAATTGCAAAAAGTTTGGCATGAGATATCTCAAGGGCATTCGCTCATGTGCATGCAAAGCTTGAAAATTATTCCAATACCACTCCAGAAGCTTGAGTTACCACATAATTCCTGGATTTGATACATTGGACCCATTCAACATTGCTTGAAATCCAATCCCAGGTGTGATGCAACTCTCAAAGGGTGGATTGTTCGACCTTATTGTGATTGTTCTTATGTGATTTGCAGGTTAATTATCTCCTCCAAGTGCACTCGCTACATTCTGCATGCAAGCTTCCCTACAGCATTTCCATTCACTATAGATTGCAAGCAAGCTTCTTCTTCATCATTTGACTCGCTCCTAGCAATGGAATACTCTTCTTCAAAGCCTATCCTCACCCCATTCAATTATTTTGATTGGAAAGATGATATGGAGATCATATTACGTTCAAAAGGATACTACCGAGTCACTCTTGGTCTTGAATTGGAGCCAAACAATGTGGCAGAAAGAACCAAACACTACAATAAGCTTGATGAAGCTTACGGTCTTCTTTGTCTCTCCATCTCCAAAGATCTTCACTTCCATCTCAGCGGATTGAAGACTCCAAAAGCCATATGGGAGCAACTTGAGACACTATTCGGCAAGCAGGATGAGCTTAGGGCTTTTCAATTAGAGAATGAATTGATTGGCCTTAATCCTGAAAATTTCGAGACCATCAATGAATTCTTCACAAAATTCAAGAACTTGAACTTGCAATTGAAGAACAGTGGTGTTATCAAAGAGGATAAGCAGTTGATCCTCTCCATTCTAAGCAAGCTTGGGAAAGATTATTCGGTATTTGTCTCCACTTTCAATTCCGGTCGGCTAACTACCCCGAATTGGAAGATGCCTACCTTGAATGCCTTCATTGAGTCCGTTACGAAAGAGCATGACAAGTTGATTCAAATGGGGTCCATAAGCTCCAAAGATTCAGCCCTATTTGTTCAAGGACCCAAGATTTCGAATGGTAAAGGAAAGCTAAAGAAGGAGAAGCCCAAATTCGAGCCTCACAAGCAAAAAGACAAAGGCAAGCAAACGGATGCACCATCCAGTTCGAAATCCAAGCAAAAGGGCAAAGAAGGTAACCAAAAATCTAAATGTACTTATTGTAACCGTGGCTTTCATCCCGAAAGCTCATGTATGAAGAAGACTATAGATCAAATGGCCCTCCTTTTGGAAAAGAACAACATAACCCTTCCTGACGGTGCAAGGAAGAAGGATCGGAATGACGATCATGAAAGAGGACAAGCACTCATGGCAACGGTTTCGAAGCCCACTCTCTTGATAGATTCGGGTGCATCAAATCATATGGCTGCAAATATTGATTCTTTTTCCTCATTCGATCCAAACAGCTCCATCCCCATCCATTTGGGAGATGACTCAAAAATTTCTTCAAAGGGCAAAGGTACGATTCATGTAGATCATGGATGCTTTCAGAATGTTCTCTATGTGCCTTCCTTAGCTTCGAATCTCCTTTCTGTGTATCAAATGACACATACTGGTGATCCAAAGAAAGTCACATTCAGCCCTAATACAGTTGAAATTTCTGATATCAAAAGTGGAAGACTAGTTGCGGTTGGAAAGGCAAACCACACTGCTAAATGTTATGAGTTTTCGCACTTTATTCCGCTTGCAAAGCCCACTGCTCTTCGCACACATGGTAATGAGGTTAGTAGGCTTTGGCATGAAAGATTTGGACATCTAAATTATAAGTATTTGCTGCTGCTATCAAATAAATCCATGGTTGATGGGCTTCCACAACTCCGTTCCTCGAAGGGAATATGCTCCGGTTGCATTATTGGGAAGCACCCCGAGCACAGATTCGACCGTGGCAAGGCTAGCAGAGCCTCTACTATTTTGGGATTGATCCATTCTGATATCAGCGGTCCGCTGCCCCATATGTCATTAAATGGTTCAAGGTATGTTTTGACATTTATTGATGATTATTCTCGCTTTACATGGGTATTCTTTCTCAAAAACAAGTCAGAAGTGCTTGGAAAATTCAAGGATTTTAAGGCTTCTGTTGAGACCACCACTGAGAGCAAGATCAAAGCTCTTAGATCTGATAATGGTGGGGAATATATCAAGTCCGAGTTGCTGCAACTTTGTGCCCAAAGCGGAATCAAGATCCAACATACAGTTCCCTACACACCCCAGCAGAACGGTGTAGCGGAAAGGAAAAACCGGTCACTGAAAGAGATGGCTACATGCATGATTGAATCAAAAGGTTTGGCTGCAAATCTTTGGGCTGAAGCAATCAATGTTGCTGCATATATACAGAACCGAGTTCCACATTCATCCGTGAAAGGTATGACTCCTTTCGAAGCATTCTTTGGTCACAAACCGGATGTGTCAAATTTGAGAGTTTTTGGCTCTACTGCATGGGCTAGAATTCCTTCTGAGAAGAGACGAGCTTTGGATCCACAAAGTATCGAGTGCATTTTGATAGGATATGGGGAAGAATCAAAAGCATATAAACTCATGGATATCAGATCTAAAAAGATATTCATAGAGCGCAGTGTGCAGTTTGAAGAACCGCTTCAAGAATTGCAACTAGTTGAGGAGAAAACTGCCGATTCACCGCCTTCACTAGAAGAAGATTCGAGCAGCGATAATGAAGGTATGAGTTCTGATATTTCTGATATTGTAGCAGCATATGATGATCATGACATATCAGGTTCGGAATC
This sequence comes from Larix kaempferi, assembly GCA_027924585.1. NCBI lineage: Eukaryota > Viridiplantae > Streptophyta > Pinopsida > Pinales > Pinaceae > Larix > Larix kaempferi. The sequence continues at coordinate 5,037,893 of BSBM01000207.1, forward strand.
CGACCATTCAGATCCCCCTCAGTTACCAAAGTGGGCCCAAAATACTCTACAATCTGCTGGTTCTAGTCTTGGAAATCCTGCTGATCCGAGACGAACAAGAGGAGACTTTCAAAGGGCAGGTATGGCTCTTTCTATTGCTGATCCATTTCTTCCTGAGATTTGTTATTTGATGGCTGGTTCAGATCCCCAATCATATTATTCAGCCCATCGAGATCCGAGATGGAAAGAAGCCATGGATGAAGAGTACAGTTCTCTTCAAAAGAACAATACATGGGAGCTAGTTTCTCTTCCACCTGGAAGAAAATTAGTGAAGTGTAAATGGGTCTACCGTACTAAAGTTGCTGCTGATGGCACTATCAGCAAATATAAAGCAAGGTTGGTGGCAAAAGGTTTTTCCCAAGTCCAAGGAGTGGACTACACAGAGACCTTTGCACCGGTTGCAAAGATGGATTCCATCCGCCTTGTTTTAGCTATTGCCGCATCCAAGCACTGGGAGGTGCATCACATGGATGTGAAGAGTGCATTTTTACATGGAGACCTTGCTGAAGAGGTCTATATGCAGCAGCCAGAGGGTTATACATCAGATCCATCATTGGTTTGTAGATTGAAGAAGTCTTTGTACGGGTTAAAACAGGCCCCAAGAGCTTGGTACGCAAAGATGGACTCCTTCCTTCTTTCTCAGAATTTCCAAAGATGCAAATCTGATCCGAATGTCTATCTTCAGCAAGTTAAAGGTAATTTGTTGGTTATTGTACTTTATGTTGATGATCTGCTTATTACTGGTAGCACACTTACTTCAATAAACAAGCTAAAAACTGCCTTAAATCTAGCTTTTGACATGAGCGATTTGGGCTTGCTGAGTCACTTTTTGGGCTTGGAGATAGCTCAAAATTTCGATGGGATCACTATATCTCAGCAAAAATATGCTTCCGACCTGTTATTGAAGTTTAATATGGCTGAATGTAAGGCAGCCCCGTTCCCATTCCTCTCAGGAATCAGTCTTGAGGAGGGAGATTCCACACCGCTTGCAGATTGCAGTATGTATCGACAGTTGATTGGTTCACTACTTTATTTGACACATTCACGGCCTGATATCTCATATGCCGTGAGTGCCGTGTCAAGATATATGCAGCAGCCACATGAGCTTCATTGGCGAGCAGCCAAGCGGATCTTGCAGTATGTGCAAGGTACGAGACAGTTTGGCATACATTATGCTGCAGATTCTGAGCTAGATTTCATTGGTTTTACTGATTCAGATTGGGCAGGTGATAGCATTGATCGGAAGTCCACTTCCGGTTATGTTTTCATGATTGGTCATGGTGCTATTTGCTGGTCCAGCAAAAAGCAAGCAGCCATTGCACTTTCTTCAGCAGAGGCAGAGTATCGAGGGGCAGTCAATGCCTGCATTCAGGCAGTTTGGTTGCAGGGTATTCTTTCCGAGTTTGGTTTTGGTGGCACTACTTCGACTGTCCTATTTTGTGACAATCAAAGTGCTATCAAGATCTCCACAGATCCAGTTCAGCGGCAGAGGACCAAGCACATTGAGATTCATATGCATTACATTCGACAGTTGGTGCATGATCGCACCATCATTCTGCAATATTGCCCTACCGATGAGCAAATTGCAGACATCTTCACCAAGAGCTTCACTGAGAAGAAGTTCTCTTACCTCCGTTCACTGTTGGGGGTGAGTTCCATCATGGTGGAGACAGATTGATTCATTATTATGCTTTAGACTTGAGGGGGGGCTTTCTTCCCACTGGGTTTTCCCTCTTTCCTCACTTAGTTTATTTTTCAGCATTTTTTTGGATTATTGTATTGGGGTGACCTTTGGTCTTAGTTACCAGGGCCCCACATTATTTTAGTTGGCACATCATAGTCTAGCTTGAGGGGGGGTGTTCGGATATCCATCATCTATTTCGGGATACATATCTATTTCAGGATCATCTATTTCGGGATACATATCTACTTCAGGATCTTGCATGATCTATTTCAGGATATGCAGTCCAGTCACCAGTTTGATGCCTCCAGCACCTTATCCACCTTCTTCTAGCACCCGGGAGCCACTTTCCACAGAGTTTTAGCCCTCCTAAGCTGAAAGGCGCCCTCTTCTCACCTACTGACAGAGAAGGGCGCACTTGTTCACCTACCACTGCAGATTCACTCCAGTTACATTCAGTTAGCTCCGATTCTGATTGATTTCACTCCGATTTCACTCCTGACTGACTGTTTCACCTCCGATTGACCTCCAGTTCGATTAGGTGACTTGTTCTGACTCCAGTTAGCCTCCCATGCGCCCCCACTGAGCCTCCAGATCCTATATCAGTGCTACACACTTCAGTTACATTTATTATGATCAGTTAGACTCAGCTTGACACCTGGATGACTGTTTGTTGTGATTGATGAGCAACACCGATGATTGATGAGGACTCCTAGATTGAGTCAAGCTACTCCATTCAGTGATTCGAATGACCTCCTTAGGCAATTCGAATTGCTCTGTTCATTGTGACAGTTTGTATTGTAATTCATTCACCCTTTTCTGGGATAGAGAGCACTGCTGCATGTTTTGCACAGTTTTGCACCATATTTTCTATGTTCATCTGTTGTGATTGATTTACTTGTTCATTAGATCTGCTGTGACTAATTTTACAGGAGGGCTAAAACTCTGAAGTAAGTGGCTCCCAGGTGCTAGAATAAGGTGGCTAAGGTGCTGGAGGCATCAAACTGGTGACTGGGATGCATGCAAAGTGCATGCAAGTGCATGCAAACCCTAGAATTTGCATGCAAACCCTAATTGCATGCAAGATCCTGAAAAAGATGATGTGGATATCCAAACATATAGTTCGTGATCCACTAATTTCGTGCAGCAATGAAGATCTATGATATTCACGCTGTAGATTTATAGCCATAATGAATGAGGCCATTAATCATGAAGGATGTTGTTACACTGGTAGTCAATGGATCAATGGTTCAACCAATCGGGAGGTGTCTTGTTTGTTGCAGCTATGCTCTGTTTCAGCGACCTGCACAACTTTACGTGGAGAGATGCGTTGTCCCTTGAAAATATGAGGAATTGAGTTAGAAGAGTAACAGATGGCCCCACGTATGATTCTTTCCCAAGGCATGGTGACCGATACACATGTGCTTTGATCTTAACTTAATGAAATCAACACAAGTTAGCATAAATCAAAGGCTAGAATCCAGAACTTTAACAATCTTAGGCATAAAATAAATAAAGCAATACTGAGTTATACCTGTCAAGATAATTGATTGATCTGGAAGAAAGGAATATATATGGCTTGTGAAAATGGGATGTAATCAGGGCAAAATGATGTAATAAGTATGGCCAAAAAGGGGCATTTCCAAGGCCCAACATCTCCCCCCAACTATCCAATTGCATGTCCTCATGCAACAACCTCCAGTAGTCCGAATCTGAGTCCAAGTTGTATTTGTGAAGACTGGTGAGACTGCAGGCAAGTTCTGATGGTTCCCCATAAGGCACAAATCCATAGCAGGTTTCCCATCTCTCCCAACACAACTTCTCTTCTTCCTTGGTCAAAACATAGCTGTTCTTGTAAGGACTCACAAGCATCCATATGAGGGGAAATTTGAATCTCAATCCAATACACCAAGGTCCACATGTTTTCATGCACTGCACATACCAAGGAACCCTTGTCAAGGCTTGCTTAAAATTTTCAAAGCAGTATGGATCCCCTTCCCTCAGAGATGAAGAAGAATATAACCATCTGTATTTATTACCTTCCAGAGCATACTGTTGCATATTAAAAATCATCGGGACACAGGTAGTGAGGATTTTCTCTTGCAAAATTTCAAAGTATTGGGAAATTGCAGGAACCCTGAGAGATCCAGCATGATTTGCTATGATTCCTCTTGGATGCTGAGGTTCATTCCTAATCCAGAAAGTAGAATTCTCTTCATTCTTTGTGATGGTTTGGAAAGCATTTCGCCATTTCACATGGTTGATGACAAAAGAGGCAAATGCCCTCAGCTGAACATGCCCCAAACAAGGCACAGGGTTAGAGGGAGAGTCAATGTAACAAGCCCTATCATGTAAATATAATTTACATAAAAAATGTTGATCCTCAAAATCACTTCCCAGAAAAGTTTCTAGAAACTAGGCAGCTGTTGCTAGATCAAATGATCTTCCTTCCTTTAGGGCCCTCAATTTAAATAAAGTTGTCTGCTCATGAAGAAAGACAGGGTAAGAGGGGGATGGATCCCTGCAACTAAGTAATTCTAGGGAAAGAGTATACATTTGGTCTTTTTCTTGTTGCAGGGTCTTAAGTTTCTCCAATTCTTCCAACCTTTTTTTTTGAAATTTTTCCCAATGGATTTTCTGGAAGAATAACTCCTCAACCCACTTTTCTCTCAACTCCCTGATGATGTTTCTATGTTCATTGAGAGAAATCATCCCTGTCCTGCAATGAGCAATGTATTTATGCCATTTATCTAACTCAAGATTGAACCAGAGAATCTTCTTTCTAATCGTTGAATTCTCCCATTCTCCACATCCTTTTCATCATCAGAATCTAAATAAATGATGCCTTGGGGGGGTTGTTTTTATACCTTGTCCCCTGCTATACTAGCCTCCTTATTTTGATTTGGCAATGTAACAGTTTCATCTTCCATTGGTGTTGCAGTGGCCTGTGCCTGTATTGCAGTCTCAGCAAATTGAATTTGAGGATGCTAGTTCTTGTGTAACAACATCTTCTTTTTGTTCTTCAATCTCCTCAGCTTCAGTCTATTTTTCTGAATCAAAGATCAATTTTGAGAGTGCTGGTTCTTGTGTGACAGCATCCTTTCCTTCCACTTCAACCTCACCCATGTTAGTCTGAGTTGCAACTTCAGCAAATATTTTTGAAAACACTGGTTCTTGTGTAATAGTGTCTTCTTCTTGATCCTCGATGTCAGCTATTTTTGTTTGAGTTGAAACTTCACTATATATTTTCAAGGGTGTTGGTTCTTGTGTAACAACATCCTTCCTTTCAACTCCCTCAAACTGCTGAGACTGTTCCTGAGCTATCTCAAATTCTTCTGACTGATGAGACTGGTCCTGGAGTAATTCGGTATCCCCTGATGGCTGGGACTGCACTGTTTCATCTTTCCCTCCATTCAAATTAGGGATTAGGCCTATTTCTGACTCAATTACCTCCATCAACTCTACCTCTGGTGATTTTTCTTCCTCCTGCTCTATCTTTTCAGGCCTTTGTGCAACCAAACCCAACACCATAACTTTGTGTGGAAATCGTTCAACCGTTCAAAATATTCCATCCAACCTGCTGCTATGAAAATGTTAAGAACTTCTGCATTGGCGTGCAAGGCTTCCGTATTCACGGGTTCATGCCGAACTGGGTTACCCATAGCAACCTTTGTTCAAAATTCAGGCGACGAATACGACAATTAACAGTCCATACATGGGAGTTGTAGCTTACGAACATGCAAGGAATCGTTGGAATTTAAAATTAGGTATTTTAGGAAAGTCGACACAGGTATGAAATCCCGGTGGAATGAGATAGTTATGGAAAGTTGGCATAATTGGGGTATTTCGATATGAATCGGGTAAGGTGCCGGGAATGCAATAGATACAAATGTGACTCTGACATCTTCCCCGGTGGTTAAATGGTACGACTTTGCTGAATCCGTACCTTTGCGTTATGCATTCAGCCATGAGTTACCATTATAGCCCGCATCCCAATAAAATGAGCATAAATGCGCATGTGCTGAGGTGATTTGGCCACTGCCACCTGGCTGGAAGATGCTTGAGATACCTAAATAGTTGTCTTCTTGGCGGACTGCGATTGGATCTATCGAGCAAGCATTCAAATTGACGCCAGATTGAGACATTATCAGCGGCATTAATTTCGAAAAAGGATAACTTAGTGGAGTCGCAGCTGGGCATAGGGAAATTCTAGCAGAGTCACGGTTGCAGACTTATATTGATTTCAGTAGAGTTCGACGAAACATGGTAGAGTTCCAGTTGCAAAAATTTAGAGAAAAGGCAAAAATAGCGGTGTTGCAGCTGCTAGACTTAGCAGAATAGGCAAAAATAGCGGAGTCGCAGCTGCTGGAAAAAAGCAAAAATGAAATGGGAATAGCGGAGTCGCAGCTGCTAGACTTAACAGAATAGGCAAAAATAGCGGAGTCGTAGCTGCTGGAAAAAAGCAAAAATGAAATGGGAATAGCGGAGTCGCAGTTGCTAGACTTGGAGGAATAGGAAAAAATAGCAGAGTCGCACCTGCTAGACTTAGCGGAATAGGCAAGAATGGCGGAGTCACAGCTGCTGGAAAAAGGTGAAAATGAAATGGGAATAACAGAGTCGCAACTGCTAGACTTGGTAGAATAGGCAAAAGTAGTAGAGTCGTAGCTGTTGAAAAAGTGAAGTGAATGGAAAATGGTGGAGTTACAACTGCGAAAATAGGAAGAATGAGCAAGGCAAGGAGTCGTAACTGTGAAAAATGAAGTAACAGGCAAATTTTTCAGCTGGTTGCTGAAAGTTAATGAATCATCCATCTTCTTCAAAGAGATTTATTAAATCAGGAAACAATGTAAGGTTCCTGCAATCGTCTGGCCCAGTCACGACTGATGTTCCTCCATTTAATTCCTACACACAAATATTTAAAACAAACCCGATCAAGTGCAAAATGAAAAATAGATAAAATACATAATGAAAAATAAATTATTTATGTACAAATTATGTGGATATTGCAGTTCTTTAAAATTCACAGGGGTTGAGAAAAATCCCTGCCCTGGCGTTAAATGATAATCTGGATCAGCTGCAACATGTGAAACGAAAGCATCCCTTGAGATCGGTTTGTGATACAGTCATAGGCGATGACCATTTGTGAATAATGGTGTCTTGTTTTCATCAATGGTGATCAACCGGACTGTTCCATTGTCAAATACTCGATCTATTTGATAAGGTCCCAACCAACGAGTGCGTAGCTTGCCTTTGAAATCCCTCTTAAACCGTGAATCATATAATAGAGCCCAGTCTCCTTCCCGAAAGACTTTCTTCTTTATGAATCTGTCATGCCACTTAGAGCGCTGCTGTTGGATTAAAGTTGTATGATTTATTGCTACTGTGCGCTTTTCATCCAATTCATTAAGCTGATTCAGTCGGTTCCTCTGTGCTTCTGATAAATCTAGATTCGCTTTTATAGCTATTTTCAAAGTCCTGATTTCAAATTCAATTGGGAAAACAACATTCTTACCATACACTAACTCATATGGGGAAAAACCAGTGGTGTTATGCCATGTAGTGCGATAGGCCCATAGTGTCTCTGGAAGTCTCTCAGCCCAATCTTTACGATGGATTTTCACTGTCTTTGTCAAAATAGCCTTGATGACCTTGTTTGAACTCTCCACTTGGCTATTGGCTTGTGGATGATATGGTGAGTTTATTCTGTGCTGAATATGAAATTTCTGTAACAACGCTTCCAGTTTTTGGGACACAAACTGTGGTCCACCATCTATGATGATTTCCTTGGGTACTCCAAACAGAGTAAAACTTTCTTCATATAGGAAATCAATCACATCCTGATCATTAGCCTTAACCAAGGCTACAACTTCCACCCATTTGGTCATGTAATCTGTGCAAACCAAGATGTGAACTTTTTGTTTTGAGGGAGGGTTGACAGGCTCTACAAAATCTAGAGCCCATCTGTCAAATGGTTCAACCACAAGTTGTGGCTGCAAAGGCATTTCATTTAATCTGTTGGGTTGGCCCATCCTTTGGCAGCTATCACATGCATGAACATACTTCTTTGCATCCCTGAATAATGTGGGCTAGAAATAACCCATCCTCAAGACCTTATGACCTGTCCTTTTGTCAGCAAAATGTCCCCCACAGGGCTCATCATGGCAATATTTAAGGATACTAAGGATCTCATCTTCTCTAAAACATCTTCTGATTTCTAAATCAATCCCTATGTAGAAAAGATGGCCATCAATCCAACAGTACCTAGCACTATGTTGTATGATCTTTCTTTTTTCTCTCTTCGACAGATGTGCTGGAAGCTTACCTGCAGCCAAAAAGTTAGCAATATATGCATACCATGGGGAATGAGCTGATACTGCAAACAAATGTTCATCAGGGAAGGAATCTTCGACTGGTAAATTGTCATCACCGTTAGTAAGTCGAGATAATAAATCTGCAACAACATTTTCCTTCCCTCGTCTATCAATAATTGTGATATCAAATTCCTATAACAGTAACAACCATCTAGTAACTCTAGCATTCGTGATTGGTTTATTCATTAAATATTTGATGGCAGAGTGATCAGTGTGCACAAAAGTGGAGTATCCAGTAATATAATGTCTAAATTTGTTGATGGCATAAACTATGGCAAGGAATTCCTTTTCTGTGACAGTATAGTTTAGTTCGGCAGGAGATAAATTCTTGCTAATGTAATACATTACATAAGGAGCATTACCTTCTTGCTATCCCAAAACTGATCCAATGGCAATGTCTGAAGCATCTGAAGAAATATGAAAAGGCAGATCCCAGTTGGTCTCTCATAAGATGGGTGCTGTAGAAAACCTTTTCTTTAGCTCAGTAAACGATGTTTGGCATGCATCATTCCAGACAAACTGTGAATCCTTCATCAACAAAGTAAACAAAGGAGAAGCTAGTTTGGACAAATTTTCTATGAACCTTCTGTAATAGCCAGCATGCCCCAAGAAGCTACGTACATCTTTTTGTGTTCCAGGAGTTGGTATATTTTCAATTACCTTGATTTTGGATGGATCTGCCTGCACACTATCAGAAGAGATGAAGTGCCCCATAACTATGCCCTCGCTCATCATCATATGGTACTTTTCAGTGCTTAAAGAGAGCTGGCTTTGTTCATAGCGTTTCAAGACCTTTTCTAAATTTTTTAGTGCTTCTTCATAACTATCACCATATGGAGTAAATTCATCCACAAAGATCTCCATGCAATCATTGACCATCCCTGAAAAGATTCCAATCACTGCTCTTTGAAACGTGGCTAGTGCGTTGCACAACCCAAAAGGAAGTACCTGGTATGCAAAAGTCCCCTAGGGACAGGTGAAAGTGGTTTTGTCTTGATCTTCTGGAGCAATCTGGATTTGGTTGTAGCCACTAAAGCCATCCAGAAAGGAAAAATACTTCTTCCCAGACAAGGTATCAAGGACTTGATTGATAAAAGGTAAGGGGAAGTGGTCCTTCTACGTTTCCTTATTCAAATCTTTGTAATCCACGCAAACCCTGCATTTCCCATTCTTCTTTGGCACAATCACGAGTGGAGAAACCCACTCACTATCTGAAATCGGGTATATAAATCCTACTTCCAAAAGTTTTTGGATCTCTTCTTTCACAATGTATCTTAGGTTCGGGTTCATCCTTCGTTGTGGTTGACACACAGGCCTGGAGTCGCTCTTAATATAAATGTGATGGGTACACAGATTAAAAGGAATCCCTTTCATGTTTGTATACTCCCAAGCGAAAGCTCCTCTTCAGTGTTTCAGCAGAGTGATTATCTGTTCCAGCTCACTGAGCGTAAGGTTTGGATTGATGTTCAATGTTTTCCTCAGCTCAATTTCCACTGTAACACTTTTCGAATTCTGGAGTATTGGAATTATACTTGCATCACTGATTAGAGTTTCTTCTGTAATATTTTCTTGTTCTGCTTCATCTAACGTACTGTTAATAATCTGGTAAACATGCTTGTTGACAGACATGGCCTCACTGATGAAACTATTAATGGCATCGTCCTCTGTTTCATCTTTAAACGTTAAGGCTCTCCCTATCGTTAATAATGGATGAACACCTTCCTCCTCCTCCAATTATACCCAAAGTGGAGTTTCAGCTTTTGTACTTGGTCGAGCTGGAGGATATAAGGTTAGGATTTTGATCTCAGTCCCATCCGAGATGGTCATAAATCCTGACCAACAACTGATACAGGAATCTGCTGTGGCCAACCACAGTCTTCCTAGGATCAGTGGGTGTCCCCCCAACTAAGATTTCAGCTGTAACACAAAGAAATCCATAGGGTATTCCCATGAGTCAACAGAGATTACAAGGTCATCTAGGATCCCCTCAGTCTTGATTGTTGATCTATCAGCAAGTTCCAAAATAGTAAGGGTCGACCGAAGGTTAGTGAGTCCAAGTTTCTTCACAGTTTCTATGGTCATAATGTTAATAGCCGCATCTAAGTCTACCAAGATGTTGGAGATTTGTGTGTTTCCTCTGTGAACTGTCACAGTAGGATTTCTAGGGTCATCGTATTTTGCCACAGGAGTCTTCCCCATTATCAATTCGTAAAGCTTTCCCAATACATGGACAGTGGGGTTTCCAAATTGTTTTTCTTGTATTCATGCATGATGTAAATGATTAAACTAAAATGAAATCAAATAAAACCAGCTACTAACTATGTCTATCTATTACCATCCCCGACAACGATGCCAAAATGTTGGTCACCCTATATGTCAATTAATTACAACTAACACACAGGATGCTCAATATAAATTTTCAAACCCAGGGAGGTCTTTTATTTCAATGGCAATAAGCACAATCTATGCATAAAAAATTTCAGTAGTTGATTGAGTAAATGGAATGATAATCCTACCTATCTGCTCAGCCAAACTCATTCCATAAAGAAAACTAATCTAACTCATACATCTAGGAATTCAAAGTGCAACTACCTTCCTACATAAATCGACCTAGAAATTATTGATCTAAGAATACAAATGAACTAGATTACTTTTGCAAGAAGTTAAATCCTATAATTATCAAACTACAGTACTCAATCTTTACCAAAATGATCCATCCAACAACTATTGTAACTCAACCATAATCTTCCTAATATATGAATTCAATTAAAGATACAACAACAACCAGAATTAAGAAATAAACTTGAACTATAGATTGATAACCATTAGAAATCCTAGAAAGCATAAATGATTGAAAGGAATGGAGTTGAGCTTGGTTGTAACAGCTATTGAACACACATGCATTAATCAAACTAACCTACATAGTCGACTGTCACACCACGCAGTTGCAACTATTCGTAATGCAAAGAATGAGCTACCAATAAAGAATGCAAGCATAAAATCTCTGTTGCAGCTATCATAAATACACCTAATGCAATTCCACAACACACAACAAGAAATGAATAAATCTAACTACCTACTTAACTTGGAAATCTCTGTGAGAAGGTGGGCCCTGGCCTTCTAACAGAGACGCTGTGAACTACCACAAATTAAGACACAGAAATGGAAGTAACTCTGCTCTTCATTAAAGATGGTAATTCACAGTCTCAGTTCTCTGTTATAGCCTGTACAAAACAATAATTATCCAACCCCAGACTTTGAAAGCCTTCTCGAATTTATACATGAGGAATACAGTTCGTGATCCACTAATTTCGTGCAGCAATGAAGATCTACGATCTTCACGCTGCAGAGTTACAACTAAACTGTTACAGCCATAATGAATGAGGCCATTAATCATGAAGGATTTTTTTACACTGGTAGTCAATGGATCAATGGTTCAACCAATCAGGAGGCGTCCTGTCTGTTGCATCTATGCTCTGTTTCAACGACCTGTACAGCTTCACGTGGAGAGATGCACCGTCCCTTGAAAATATGAGGAATTGAGTTAGAAGAGTAACAGCTAGCCCCATGTATGATTCTTTCCCAAGGCATGGCAACCGATACACTTGTGCTTTGATCTTAACTTAATGAAATCAACACAAGTTAGCATAAATCAAAGGATAGAATCCTGAACTTTAACAATCTTAGGCATAAAATAAATAAAGCAATAATGAGTTATACCTATCAAGATAATTGATTGATCTGGAAGAAATGCATATATATGGCTTGTGAAAATGGGATGTAATCAGGGCAAATGATGTAATAAGTATGGCAAAAAAGGGTCATTTCCAGGGCCCAACATCTATCTTCTCCAATTGGGTGGGTGAGGTCCACCTTTTCCTCATGTGCCCTCCTAGCCACATGAGCATCACAACTCTTACCAAAATTAATTATTTATGAAAATAAATATAATTACAGAGTACTTTAGGCATTAAAATTATTAATTAACTAACTACTATATGCCTTGTTCCAAAATTAATTATTAAATGACCCATGGAACAATTGGGTTAGGAGGGTGATCAAGGATCACTAGGTAGGGTACATGAAACTCCATTGTGATGTCAAAATGGGGACATGACATTCCTCCACTCCCAAGTTTGCTTGTCCTCAAGCAACAACAATCCATGGTGATGCTTAAACTGTTCTCCTTCTAATTGTTTCCTCAAGGTTGTTTTTGGAATGAATAAAATTGGGACCCAAAATCCAAGCTAACTGAGGGTTATACACCATGATTTTGCTGAACTAATCTGATTATTATCATCTCCCATTGCCTAAATCCTTGATCTCTATAACTAAAATGTAAGTTCCTCCCAATTAAAACAATTGAGAAGGATGCCAGGATCCCATGTAAATATGAAGAATACAATGTGACTAGGAAAACCGCCACTACACTCCCATAATATCCACGAAACTTTAGATATTCCATCATTCCAAGGAATTCCTGGATCCCATGGTCCCCGATGCATACCATCCATCATCATTGCTACTTGTGACAACTTGTCACTCCATGGTATGCTAGGATCCATCCACCATGTTGGAAGTGTGCCACTCCCAATGCAGCTCATCAACTCAGTGACCCTTCCCCAAAAAATGTGAAACTCCTCATGTGTAAGCAACACTCCAATACCATGGCTCATACTACAATCACATATTCCACCCTAAGGGATCAAGTGGAACCCTCTTGCACTGCTACGCATGAGACAAGTATCAAGTGGCACTAGTAGATGCCACTGCTTCTTACCATACTGAAAGAGGACCAAGTGTGTGCCCCAGTGATCAAGGTCTAGTTGAAAAGTAGACACATGTGCCACTTGATTTTCATGAAGCCTCAATAAAAATGGTCCCTCCATCGAACCAAAATTCCCTTTCACATTCTTAGGTGCTAGGAGTGAATGCCAGTTGCAACTCCCTATAAATATAATCCACTGAAACATTAGATGCATGGAATTCATTATTGGCTGGTCCAAAAAGAATGTACATGTATGCCTCACCCAAGGATGGGAATTTACTCCATAGAGGAAAGCTGAGATGTTCCTTATGCAAGGCTAATTCCTCAAATGTTGTATGTCAATTTATTCATGGAAACTTGCTTGCATAACTGACTTCCACATAGCATGAGCAGAACTCTATTTGCAAGGCGTCTTGATGTGTGCCATGTAATATTCCACCCAATCCATGTGTATATGAATGGCATCAAATGGAACCCAAATGTGCATAGGCTATTGGTCATATAACTGGGCATTGTGAGAGATGTCAATGTAATCATAGAATGTGCTCTCGCCTCTAGAAGTCCTTGTCTCTAGAATGCATCTATCCATAGATGGAAATATCTCACTACTGCTGCATGGTCCAAGTAGAATGCACTCAGGTACAGTCTCCATAAATGAGTCTTCCTCATACACGGAAAGCTCATAATCCTCCAAGTATGAAACAAGTGCTCTACAACCAATCCCCATATCACTGCTACCATCATGTACTTGCATAATTGAACACTCCTCATGCTCACCTTGCACGTGAGGCTCCTCCAATGCAACATGTGTTCAACCAACCACACACATCACATTACTAGTAGTCCTGGGAGAGGGAAGAGAATATCCCAATTCCATATGAAATTTTTCTCTTTCTGCTGCTGCACATGGTTCTTCTTTCTCTTGGGAATATTTCACAGTGCTAGTTCCATCATGGTCATTTGATGTTTGCATTTTAACAGAGGGCTCCCCTCTTCCTGAATCAAGAGAGGCTATGGATGCCCCTTTTATCACTAGCTCATTGGGCGCAAAGCATTGTGATGGTGAAGCTTCACTTTTCTGCAACATATGCTCTACTTCTTTGTACACACCATTGACAATATGGTCTACTCTTCTTTGATATGTGCTACTACAAGGATCCTCATTTGTAAACAACCTTTCAACTTTGAAAGTGCAGAAGTATCTAAAAGGAAATACCTCCTGCATCTCCTTCCTCATTGTTTGGTACCCCCCAAGGTACTTAGATGGATTGCATCCTAGAAGCTTTCCCCCATGGCACACTCTGCCATCAACAATCCTGAACTTTGGTGGTTTGGGCCTTCTGCTCTTTGTGCACAAAGCATCACACAAGGTTTCATCATCCTCATGTAAAACGGACAAGCCTTCATCTATGTAAATGACCTCTTCATAATAAAAAAATGATTCTTCATCTTCATACCAATCAGAATCATTTCCACTGAATCAAGCCATGGATGCAATTCTTCTTTCAATTGAGTATTGGAGCTTGGTATTTCCGCTCACAGGTGTAGAGGACCATGCTTTGATACAACTGTAATATACCTGATCTGATCTCATATGATATCAACTCAAAATAAAACTTAGAACACCATTTTACACAAGCTGGAACTAGTTAACAAAACTAGTTGAAAGGAAGCTAGTCTAGGACATAAGCAAATTCCCCAAAGGTTAGGAATTTGAAGTCTTTAGGGTCTAAAAATTCTGAAGTGAATGTGAAGCAAAAAATATATCAGATACAAGGCCATCTTCATGGTCCTATTCACAAGGTAATGGGGCCATTTACGTTTCAACAACCGCTCTGCGGAAGTCTAATCTGAGGCTTCCAGGGCACATTGGCATATGCATACTAGACCATACACTTACTCTTGATAGTTAAAAGGGGATGGGTATTAGTTATTAACCCCCAATATTGATTATAGACAATTGTTTTTGAGATTTAGGGAAGGTATGAAAAAATTTGGGAGGAAAAGGAAAAGGGCGCTAGGGTGGACAACTCAACTAGTCGACTTCCAATCTCTCCAAAATAGGCCGAGAGGCATACAAATTCTCAGGAAAAGGGATGGAGGGTCTTCAGTAGTGTCTTAAGAGTGTCATACAACCATAAGAACCGAAAATTGATTCACAGATAACTTTTGATATTAAAAACTGTAAAACTAGTCAAAATTTAGTGCTCAAAGAGCTAGTCTTGAAATAACTTAATCTAATAGCCTCTAAGGCTTCCAAATTTCTCTTTTGAAGTACAAAATGAATCAGACCCGAGTTCAAGAACAACATCAAACTGAAATTAAATTATTAAATACTCTGAGCAACAATCATAAGTATTTTAATATTCATACCTTCAGGAAGTCTCCAATACAAAGAAATCTTAGAGAATTGAGAGTATAAGTTTGCTATGAAGAGAAGGAAGGATAAGTTTTGCACAAGATATGCAAGTATGAGGAATACATAATAGGTGGTTTCTGTTGGATGGTGCACCAATATCCAGGGTTGATCATGGGCGCACTCACTGGATTGAATATCCTCTTATGAAGGTATCTTTCTTAAGAACTCTCCTTCATGACAATAACATTGAAGATCTCTCAGGAAGGCTTGGATTCCTCAATAGTTGGAAACCCATTTTTTTGTGCGGGAAGTTTTGAGCTAGTTTCCTAGTTTTGATTCCCATGGTTCTCGGAGGTTCCAAATGATATAATAGCTCTGATTTTTGGGTAGAAGATATTGCAGATGTATTACAGAGCTATATCAGGCCTGATTGAACACATCATAGTGGTTTGAAAATATACATTGTGGGATGCACACCATCATCCATATTATTCATATTTCGATGAACCATATAAAAGCCACTGTATGGGATAAATTTGGGGATCAATTTATCCTCTATTGGAAATTTGAATTTAATGTGCCTAAATTTATGATCGGTTACATTAAAGTGGCATCAGAGCATTGTCCTCTGCACCTGTGAGCAGCAAGACCAAGCTCCATTGTTCAGTTGAAAGAAGAATTTCAGCCATGTCCCTATTCAGTGAAGAATATTCCGACTGGGATGAGGAAGAAGAGATAATCTATATTGGTGGAGGCCTACCGCGAGATGATGATGGTTACTTTTGTGACCAAATGTACAGTGAATATAGTAGGTATGAACCACCAATGGCCAATCCTAAGAAGGATTTAGTAAATATGATAGCAACAAGTGAAAACTTGCCCCACCATTATCAGGAGTATCTTACCTTGGGGGAAGAGCTTTGTAAATCCATTTCTTTCAAAGATGATTTTTATTGCAGGTTTGGATTTGAGACTAAGAATTTAGATGAGGATTCTCTTAAGAAAAATAGACCATCAAGGAAGGAATCAAGTGAAGCTTCATTGGATGCCATTGTTTCAACCATGAATAATTTTTCTGGATATTCTTCAAGGAGAGATTCCAAGGATCTTGATACTAAGGATACTAAGCAAAAATATGCATCAATTCACTTGAAGGAGCAAGAGAAAAAGATAAATAAGATTTCTTGTGAAAGCCAAGAGGAGAATGAGGCCAAAATTCCAGTCTCTTCCCAGACACATGAGGATGTGGAGCAGAGTGAATCATTGGTGGTGGATTCAAGTCCTCTTGTGGACCACATAGTGGAGGATTATGCTTGCATCAATCAACTTCATGAAGATGATGAAGTTGAATCACAAAGGTATGATAACATTTCTAATTTGTGTGACCATGAGGAAGCATCCATTTTGAATGCAAATGATATGGAGGTAGAATATTTTGATTCTGATATTTGAAATGTAAGTGTTAAAGATAGTTCCATGCCAATGGAGGAAAATAATGAAAGGGACGAAGCAATAGATATGATCTCACATGAGTTGTATAAATCCCCATGTGATGTACCATTGTGTGACTTAAAGATCCAACTCTTAGAAGAGAATATGTTGCAAGTGTTGGTTAGATCAGATGGTGCACACAAAATTATTGAAGAGCTTATGTGGAGGACTCAATTGGAGGAAAGTCAAAGAGGCACTATTGAAGGTGTCACTAGCGTCCAATTGTGCATCATAAAAGAAGCATTGGAAGAGATGAAATCAACCTACGTGCAACTATTCATGGATCAAGATCTTGAACTCAAGCATGCAGAAGATAAGGCCAGGGAGGCAAAGCAACTACGCATGGAGTTTGGAGGATCACATCCTTCCTCTTGCACCACTACCAGTCAAGCATTCATGGATGGTAACACACATGTTCTGATGGAGGATCGTCATGTGAGGCTTGGACAAAAAAAAATTCAAGTGTTCGAGGAGAGCACTATCACGGGGGATGCTGGATAAGCATGGAATTTGAAGCAGAAGTATCATGAGTTTCCCTTAAGGGTGGAGAAATTTGTTGTAAGTGAGGTGGACGATCACATTACATATGGAAAAAAAATCCAAAGTATTTATTCATCTATTAATTTGGAGGATAAATACACAGCATCAATGGAAACTCAAGGGTGTACAGGACTTGCTCACATTGGTAAGGATTCTTTTTGCTTCTATTATGAATTTTTTGGTTTAATTGACATTGTCTTACCATGTGAGTAGCAACAAGGGTATGTATTGCAACCATTGGATACTTTTAGTACATATGCATCCATGGATTGGGTGTGCGTTTATATGGTGGGATGGGAACCGCCATCATCTTGCATTCATAGAGTGTTGGATGCAGCCAAGCAAGCAAGCATTGAGCTGGAAAAAAAAATAGATCCAAGCATTGTTGGATCTAATGGAAAATATTTTCAAAAGGATGGGAAGTGATGGAATTCCAATATGGCCATGGGATCTTGGTATCGTATGGAGTGACAAGTTGTTCCAGGTGACTAAAACATTGAGAATATTGCAGCATGAACAATGAGATCTTGGAGGACAAGCTAGATTTGATTTCCAACAGTCTATCCACGAGGATCATTGGGTTGGTTTCCTACATGGGAAATAATATGATGGGTGAACACCAAATATTCTAGATAGTTGGATTGGGATTCTTCCAAAGGCTCCTTACATGGACATCATGCAGTGTATAGGTGGAAGTAGGAGACCCTTCCCACTTCTCAGGTTCATATGGGACCCAGGAATCATCCTTGGTCTCAACTACCTCAGTTGGAGAGTTCACATTACATTATGGGGGACAAAGATACCTATTGATAGAGATGAGCTGTATGTGATCAAGTCCTTTATCATCCATGTTTCACTTGCTTGAGGACAAAAAAATATTGGGTGGGGAGGATTGTAATGTCCCCAATATTTCACTATGGACCACTCCATTGGACTAGGGAATTCAATGGTCTAAAGTCACTTGGAAAAATTAAAAAATAATAGTAAAGTGGTGAATTGGGGTCATGAGGTACTATGGAAAATCAAGGTCCAAGAAAAATTTATGGAGCAAGGAATCATTCTCTCCTAAAGATCATTTTTATTAATATTTTGAGAGAATTTGGACAAGGAGGGCGCATTAGTGGAGGAATGAATGCAAATATGTGGTGTAACTCCCATCCAAGGTGGAAGGAATCCTACCATGGAAGCATCTCATGGGTTGTAACTCCCCGAGCTAAAAATAGAAACTCTATGACAACCTATGACATCTATGAAAATTTATGATAAGAATCAGGTCCTATGACATCTTATGACAACTTATGACATCCATTGACATGTTGTAGGTACTAAATTTAGCCAAGGAGGGTGCTATAGGAGAAGGTTGGGCCCACATGCTAGTATAACTCCCCCAAAATCAAGCTAAGCCTCTCTAATTCGATTTTCCAATGTATATGAAGTTATTATTTGTCCAAATAACATTAGAGAGGAACTAAATGAGTCCCAATGTGTCATTCTCTCATAAAAATAACATTTATTAATATTTTATTAAATATTTGTGAGAGAATTCTAGAATGAGGGGGAAATGCTCCATGAATATTTATAAAAAGGTTGAAGACACAAGTGAAAGGGACTTTTGGTCATTATTTATTTTTGATATTGGAGAGAACTTGTGGGTTTTCATAGCTTGGGATATGTGCCCCTTGCATTGTGAACTAGTTTCGGTGATGAAAGATTTCACTCTAGCTAGTAGAGAGGAGGAGATCACCCTGATCTCTTCATTGTGCTTCATAATTGATTATGGAGAGGAGAAATAACCTTCAGATTTATCTATAGAAATTCAATTCATATGTTTATGTTCATTTTCAGTAGTGGGGTCGAGTTCATGTAGGTGTGTTGGAGATTTAGTTTGTATCGGTGAAATATTTTTGGTGTTTTCCGACATTGGCAACTTGTGTTGTGGTAGATCTTGGTGGAGGAGGGTGCATCTATGGTGGCTTAAATATATTGGTGCATATTATATGATATGTATGGAACTCATATCTAGTTGGGGGTGCACCTGATAGGGAATATATGAAGTTTTGGGTCAAAATATTGCTTGTGGAGGGCGCAACAGTGGAAGCAAATCACTCATTTGGAGCAGTAACTTTCCCTCTCTTCTCTATGGTTTTATAGCAACCATTTACACTGTATTTTCAATAGTTACTTCCATATATTTAGAGATTTTGTAGCATATATAGATTTACTCTTTGTAAATTCTCCATTGATAATAAAAATCATAGTGTTATTCCCCATATGTTGTTCAATATTCAAACACAATTTAATCTATGAGTAAATGGTGGACTATGAGCAAATTTGTTAATGTATGGTTGTGTAAAATTTATATATGGGTATGAAACCTTCATAATATTTCTTTGTATTTGTTAGCAATCCATTTGTCTTGATTCAAGTGTGTTTGGAAGTATTTTGGGTGTATTTGGAAGTTTTTATGGTTGTGGGTGTTCTCAATCTTGTACTGATGTAAAAGGGGTTGAATGTCACTTTATGGTTCAACCATTTATGAGTGTTTTTGGATTCTGAAACCCATTCCATTTCATTTGGATCATATCCAGTAGTAAACACTTTTTATTTCATCCAAAAAGGTTTCCGTATGCCCAAGTTATGATCATTTTACTGGTTGGTCAACATGTACAATTATGCTAACGTGCCCTCAGTTATAAGGGTTTGTGTAAAGTGTTCAAAAATTCTATAAAAGTCATCTGAAGTCCATTAGTGGTTAGATTGCGAGTGTTTGGGTCCATCTAATTCTGTTTGGGTCAAATTCGATCCTGCTAGGAGGTGTTGGGGAAGAGTTGGAAACCCATTGCTCTATGTAGGAAGTTTTGAACTAGTTTTCCTAGTTTTGATTCCCATGGTTCTCAGAGGTTACAAATGAGATAGTAGCTTTGATTTTTGGGTAGGAGATATTGCAGAGGTATTACAGATCTATATTAGGCATTATTGAACACATCATAGTGTTTTAAAAATATACATTGTGGGATGCACACCATCATCCATATTATTCATATTCCGGTGAACCATATAAAAGCCACTGTCTGGGATAAATTTGGGGATCAATTTATCCTCTATTGGAAATTTGAATTTAATGTGCCTAAATTTATGATCGGGTACATTACAGATAGTGTGAATATTTGGGGTAGAAAATATTGATGAAGGCAGTGAGAGGAAATTCTACTTTCACACCGTTGGCATTAATTTCATGCATGATGGCTTTGATCTCAGATACCATAGGCATGGGATCATTGTCATTCAAATATAGGTTGAAAAGCTTCAACAACAACTGAATTAACTCCAATTCAGAATGCATGAGTGATATACATATTTTATCTTCTTTAGACCATCATAAGAAGTTTAAGTAGATATTATATGTCGACTCACCTCTTCACTTACTATAGATATGATTAGTGCATATGCCTTCTTATCTATGTTCTTCCATGGAAAGCTCTTTGTCTATTTTAGGCTCTTTAGGTGCAACATCACCTTCTCCTTCACAGATTCCATCTCACATATGATAGAAGATAAGGGTGTGGTTTATATTCCTCGACCATTCTAGGTAGTTTTCTTTGTTGCAGAGCACAACTCCGACAATGGTAATTAGGGAATGCATCTTTAACAAGGATGGAAATACAAGATTTTCAATGCAATTTGAAATATACTTTATGCAACAACCTATGCAATACAACAAGCTTTGCAATACAAGTTACAAATAAATTGCTGCAATAGTTTGTTCAATCTTCAAGCTATACTACAACAAACAACTTAATCTTAAAATGATACCAACAAGCCAACAATAGCTCATGCAGAGCATTCAATGTGCATCTGAAAGTTTGGGAACAATATGATCCCCTTACTCATGCCTATCTTGCAAAGAATAAATGGTTGATCTACATTTATATGGCCATCTCAAAAAATCTCCAATCAAATTCACTTTGTCCTCTTAAGAAAATAAAATAGTTTGTGGGAGTACCAAAGATGAGCATTTTTATAACATCATCCTAATTTCTTGGCATGCTAGCTATGGCACTAGTAAACAGATAGAGCTAGCTAGCATTTTAAGTATGTAGCCAAGTATTACAACTACAATTAGAGACAAGAGGAACCTAAATGGAAAATACATATAATGGAAAAATGATGGTGTGCTTCCACATGGGGGTGTACCATTGAATGTAGCACTTGATCAAGTCATAGGTCTCATGTTGTAGGTCTCAAGTCACACATAGATACCAAGTTTGAACATTGGATTCTGGCACTAGTCACAAGTCGATGATACCAAGTCTGCATATCCATACCAAGTTGCAGGTCGATGATACCAAGTTGAAGGTCGATACCAAGTCACAGGTCAATGATACCAAGTCGTAGGTGAACAAGAGCCACGAGATGGCAATGTCATATGCCATTGCTAATTAGATTATTTTGAAATTTGCAAAATCAACATGTGAACCATGAATTAATTGGAGTATCATTGTTGCTTTAGATTGCCCACTTATTAAACTCCATGAGCATGGGTACCTAAAAAAATTACTAGATGATTAGTTGCTAAACAAAACAATACACAAGGTTTATCCGCTTGAAACAATATTGAGCAATACACAATGTTTAACCACTTACCCACCCCAACAAATGAGCAAATTATTTCTTACCTTGTATTTTTATTAACTTTTGACAAAATATACTTAGTAATCAATTTTCAAAGTAAGGAGAGTTGAGATCGGTTAGGACTATGCTTAGGTCACTTATAACAAAATCGAGTAGGCATGCAAATAAAAGAGTAAAAGGTTAGTACCTACTCTTTTGTTTTTATATATATTGAAAACAATGATGAATCCCTCTAACCTTTAGCACCCTCTCATTGAGATTCCAATTAACGAAAATCCAATAACACTAAAAGCTGAGCTTAGTGTGCATCACCCTCCGTTTTTGCTATATTGGAAGGTTAGGTGAAGCTTCTATTATATTAACAAAAGACAATGGATCCCACATGCCTTCAAATTTTAACAAACAATGTAACTTCATGTAATCGACAAACTATTATTATTATGTTCCACAAAATATTAGTTGTGTCATGCTTGATGCCCATTGTTCATTTAACTCAATGGTGAGGGTGTCCCTCAAATTGCTAAAACTATGCCTAAGGAGCAAGAGAATTAACTATAATGAATTATCTACTCATGGTGCATGGCATGCGACCATAATGTTCTAAAATACTTTCCATCTCCAACTTGTAAATTTGCCCATAAAAATTAACCTTTATATTTGTAAATCTTCCAGAAAAATTAACATGCTTTAAATAATAGTCATAACAATCATACCAAGGAGAATTTCAATCCTAATAAGCCTTTATATTACATTAACCTCATGTTCATAAACTTTTTTTTATTACATTAACCTCGTGTAGAAAAGATGATTGAGTAGAAAATGACGTTCAGGGCTATAATCTTGGATTTTAAATATATATATCTTATGTGAATTTCAAGATTCGTTCTTGGCAAGCTTGTTCACTATGTGGGCAACACTGACTTTCTTTTTCCGGCCAAGGAACGCCTCCATTCCAAATTAGATTTATGGGATGTATGCGTGAAGGCATTGATAAATTTGGGTATTCCAGCTATTCAAATATGCTCATAGGAAATACTCTTTCCCTGCCCGCCGGGAGCTTTTATGAAAATGAAAACGAGAATGTTTTTTTTGGGGGCCCCGGGAGTTTTTAAAACCCATATGACTGTAAATCAAATTGGTTCATTATTTTCGTAAGCTATATGAAAGGGCCGAAGGAGGTGGAGATAACGAGGACTGCAACATGGTGATAGTACAAGAGCTTTTAGGAGTCAGTGAGTAGGTAGGTTTATCATACTTTTTCATAGTCCTCTTTTTCATGACAAACTAAGAATTTTGTTTTCTCATCCTAAAGAATTTTGTTTTCTAGGGGTCGCCGTTATGGCCGGGTGGTTGGGGCGGTCGGCTGTGGCCGTCCCCACCCAGGATCGACCCTGAGACTCTGTCCGATTCGACGCTCTCGCCTACCATTGAGCGCCGGTTTAACTACACGTGAAAAAAAAAAAGAAAAAAAAAAGAATTTTGTTTTCTCATCATAATGTGGATTCACAACATTGAATCTCTCTAAGATTATTTTTATTTCAAAAGTTATGTTATTCCTTTTGGTATTAGATTTTTAAAAGGACAAACACGTTTATAAATACAAATATTAGTTTTGAAAAAACTATAAATATTTGATTTCCAAAGTGAAACATTACAACTATTTTATCAAAAGTATCTCAAACATCAAATTCCTGAAACACCACTTTATGAATAAAATCACACTTACAATTCTAATGATTCCCTCTTCCTAACATCTAAATCCCTTTTAACTAAAACATGAAATAAAATCTCTATAACATAATCTCTCCTCTAATAATCTAAAACCTTAAGCTTAAAACCATACAAAATTAATAACCATAACTACATAACCATACAGAAAAGGAAATGTGTACAAAAACAAAACCTTATGCTTAAAACCGTAAGAGACTAATAATTATAGAAAAGGAAATGTGCACAAAAACCAAATAGGCATTTAGAAAATGCACAAGTATATTTCATGATAAAATTGAAAAGTAAATGAAACAACCATCCCTAATCTTCTATATCATGCAAAGTTATTTCATTTCACTTTATTTCCACAAATCAGTCTTAACACGTTTTCTTGACTTTCAATTTAAAACTTTACTTAATTCATGGGTCGGGATGATAGAAAATCAAGTAATCTAAATATTTGGGAATTTGAAATTTTTCATAATTATTAGATTTTTTTTAAGATTAAAATATTTAAAATAACATCTAAATTGATTATATGTAATATTTACATTTTAAATAAAAATAATTTTTTTTCAAAATATTATTGTATTCGATTTTTTTTTTTATTTCTTGATGTATACTGTTTTTAATCTTAAATTTTTTCACATCAGTAAAAAAAATCTAAATTAGATTTAAAGAATATCTAATAGATCCAAGTTTGAAATATATCTATATTGATAATAATTCAAAAATTTAAATAATTCAAGAAATTTAAATAATTTTTTAGTCATATTGTCGAATAAACCACCTTGGAACAACTGTATGACTTCATTCAATCACAAGCATACAAGACAAAAAGCAATATGTACACATTCAGGAAATTACGCATGAAACTTCCCTTGTCAACTATGATTAAGAAAATATTGTAAAGTTATTTGTGCCCTTTGCCTGGAAGTTGCCTCACTTTTCAGCCTTTAGATTCACGATGGAAACTCAGGACACACAGAAGAAGGTCATAAACTTGAACTAGTTTGGAGAGCCAATTGGTTTTAATATATAATATGTGTTTGTGGAATCATGCAATGAAGTCACAAGATGCACAAACTTCTAAGATCTAGACATGATTGTAAGCTCAATTCAGGATCAATTCTTAATTCAGTGACAAAGTTGGGATATGTCGAGCATTACAAATTGTGTTTCAAGATGTGTTTTCTTCAATGGCTGACCATTTTAGCCTTTCTATTCATAAAATTCTTATCCGCTCTAGAAGGTGATGTTGTGAACAGTTTGTCCGGGAAGCTTGCGGTGACCTTCATGCAATATGTTGGATATGTCACAATGAATGAGAGGAGTGACCGAGATTTGTTCTACTACTTTGTAGAAGCTCAAATAGATCCACATTTGAAGCCTTTAGTTGTGTGGCTCAATGGAGGTTAATGGAATGAGCTTCTGACGTGGCCAGGTTGCTACCCTGCCTCCATCAATGGAGCTAAACAAGAACAAACAAACATCTTGGCAAATCGAAGAGACAAAGTCTTCATAATCCGAATTAAAAACATTAATTCTGAGATTGATTGTATATGCAACCTGGTGAAAATTTGTAACATACCCGAATTAGTAGAAAACCCGAGATGAAGCCGTTAGTAGATTAACAAAAGCGGCATAAACCTGTATGTAGAAACAAGACAATTAAACATTTTGTTAAATACATGAAGAGTTGAGATATTCGAGAAGAATTAGTCAGTGAGTCTAAATTAATCTCTCACCATGATAAGTTGTCCTTTTGGAAATGTCAAATATGACAATTCAACCCTTGCATCATTTAATAAATTACATGATTATGGAAAAGAAGTATCCTTACTATGAAGTCATAACCTGTGTAGTCAACAAGCCAGAAATTTATTAGTTAAAAAAGAAAATGTGTAAAATTTGTACATATTCAAACAACGAACAAATGCAAATGAACAATTTACTAGTCAAACGACAAATAGTAAGGAGGTTAACCCTAAGATCTTCGCAACCCTAGGGACATGCACCAAATATCTTGTGTTTCTTGATTTTGTAGCTGACTGGAAATTCCAATAATAGACCCATTATATTTTTATTAAGCATGATAATGTACTCTAAATAAGAAAATAACAAAAAGAATCTTACCATTGATGACGAGCTCGAACAAAGAACGTTGAGCTAAAGTTTCCTCAAAGCCCTTTTTAACTGGTGTAGGAAAGCTCGAAACAAAGGTGATGAATTTAAGCATTCACAAGCATATTTGCAAAATCCCTAGCTAAAATTTGTTGTAAATCCCTCCAACATTACAGTCCAAGAACAAGGGTGAGGTTATTAGCAAAGAAATTACAGTGGGGGTTGAAGCTAGAAGCTTTACTACTGCCTGATTTTTCCACAACAATTTACAAGAAGTCAATTTAACTAGAGGTAAATGAGATTGGCAACCGCGCGATAGTCATAAAACCGAGGATGAGTGGCCAAATTACAATTATTATAGTCACGCCAAGCCTCTAGGTGGAAGGTTAGGCTAGTTTGCAATCCAAACTATGTAACGTACTGTAAATTTGTTCGTGCCATGTGCTGCAGGATACACTAATAACTGCAAATGACATCGCTCTGCCTCCTTGATGTAGCCAATAAAATTTAATTAATTCAAGAGATCTAAAAACCATACAAACACATGAGAGTGGAAAATAACATTTTATTCCTTCTCCATCCTAACTATTACAATGGAGGTTCAGTCTCTTATAACTGATATCTTAGATTTTCGAAAATTCTCGCATGAATATAAAACTAACCACCAACTTAAATCTAACTAGAGTGACACTAGTTGTTAATTCTGTTTTATGATTAGGTGCATAAACTAACAGTAAGTGATATATGCGATTTTAAAAAATTGCTAATTTTAGAAAATTCTTGCATGAATCTAAAACTGACCACTAACTTAAAGCTAACTAGAAAGACACTATATGTCAACTCGCATTTTTTATTAGGTGCATAAAATAACAGATAACTGCTAATTACGAATTTAAAAAATCCTGCAAAAACACTAGAATCCCAATTTGAGGCACCATATGAATGAATTAGGCCCCATAAAAGTGTTGAAAATGGCCCAATCAGAAGGATCTTATTGGTCACTGCAGTGAACTATTCAAAATGCAACTTCCTGTTAAATTTGAGCCCAAACGGATAAATGAGTCAAAAGTTATGACCCTCGAAAATCCCTGCATTATTTTTATTTTTTTATTTTAAATTTTAGCCCACGGAAATGCCTGCATCACTCCTCCTAGGGAATCAAATTTGAGACTTACGTAATCGTTTCAAACCAATTACATTTTAGATAAATAGTTTTTTTTATAGAAATTAGTTTAATAAATAAAGTTGCAACTATATAAAACCCTAAAGATAAAAAAAATTAAAATATAGTAGGGCGTAGATTAATAGGGTTATGCGGATCCATACATATCCGGATGTGTAGGGAATAATAATACAAGTCATAAGTAGATACAAAATTGCACGTTGATGATACACATGGGTTGTGGGTTAGGTTTCCACTATCAGAGAGATATCATGTAGAAAAATACCACACAAAGATTAGAGCACACATAGAGTAGAAAAACAGAGAGAGAACGATGTGTGAGGAATGTCGTTGACACATGATGATCATGTGCAGGTTAATGAAGACAATTTGGAGAGAGAGGTCCCCTTGGAAAATTCACAGATTAGGGTTTCATGATACCATGTCCAACTCCTTAAAACTTCACAGAGAGGTAGCTCACATGCACCTCACATGCATGAGAGAACTATGAGGTATATCAAAAACACTTAGCACACAAAGATATAGTAAAAACATAGAGAATAATTGATGCAATGGAATCAACACAAGAGTAGGGATAATAACATGTGACTGGAGAGAAATAACTTGAGGATATTGCATGATAAACACTTTCAATCTCCGGAATACAAGAATAATAAATTAAGGTTTGTAGGAATGGCAAATCCCATGGTAGGTCTGGGAAAAACTCCAAACTAGATTAATTCTCAAACCTTTGGCCTTCAACTTCCAAAGGTTGGTATGAGGTTCTTTAGTTCATAATCTAATAATTGAAAATAATTATTTACATTATTTATAATAGAAAATGTAATGCCCATGGATTAGATTTTTAACACTTGGCATTCTCCATTGAACAATTTCTATGGCTTATTATGATCTATATTTGGTATTAATAAAAATAGATAACAATAATGATGGTTATTACATTTAGACTAATATTGTTTTGATTTTAAATAGGTAAGTAATCACTTGACTTTCTTTAGAATTTTATTTCTATAATAAAAAAGTTTAAGAAAAACATTCCTAAATCAACATTATTGTAATGAGTTAAAATCAATATTATGTTAAATATTTTGAAATTGCGTATGTTACAAATTCCTTAATGCCATAAGTTTTAAGAATTGTAACTATATTTTATCTTAAAATAAAATAAGGTGTATTAAATTCTTTCATCCCATAAAATTTTAAGCACTATATTTTATCCTAAAATAAAATAAGATGTATTAAATTTTGGGGTTTATCTTTTTTTAAATAAATTTGTGTTCGAAGATGGAATGTGGTAGAAGCAAAGTCAATATAAGGAACGAAAGCTTAGTTTGTTGCTTTCTACTAAGTAAAACATTTTCTAAAAGCATACATACTAACTCAATTAATGCTTTATGTTCTTTGACTTAACGGTGCTTCGACCAATAACTACTGTTCTGTAATTAGGCTTTTATCTTATAGTAATAATTTTTGAGTTGTCTGTGGGTAGGCGATAGATGCAGAGATGCTTTGCCTCAGAGCCGCTGTTACAAATCCAAAGCCAACCAGCAACAGCCGCTGTTACAAATCCAAAGCCAACCAGCAACAGTGATGATCCCCCACCTAAACGATCCTCGCCTCGCCTCGCGTTTTATTGTGTGCATGATGGTTTGACTTGAACGGGCGCGACCAATGACCCGTCGTTTCTTTTCACACCGACGACATGACGCCCCTGCCATGGAATAAATACGCACCAACAAGCATTTGAATTGCAGGGTAAATAAGGATATATGTTATACAAATGAAAATTTAATTCTTCAAAATCCCTCAAATGGATGAGGGAAACCACGAATACCAGCAGCCGCAACCTGGCAGAAGTGAGCCACAAACAGAGGTTTGGCTAGCCCCGCCGCAGCCTGAAACGGGCAGAAATGAGCCACAAACAGATGTTGGGCTAGCCCCGCCGCAGCCTAAAACGGGCAGAAATGAGCCAGCAACAATGCATCCGTCGGGTCTGCCGTCAGCCGGCGTGGAATACGATTCAGACCTGGAGCTATCCCGGGAAGCAGACAGGCTCGTGATGACGGAGGAGGAAATGGCGGAGTGGAAATCGGGCCAGTGCCGCTCACGTTTCGAGGTTCCCTTCACCCGCCGCAAAATCCAGATCCTTTCTCGCCACCCTGATCGCCACATGTGCTTCACCCATTGGCAATTCGAGGTCCGCAAACCAGACGAGCTGGTCAGGATTCAGACCATCCAGAAGATGAACGCGGCGAGGATGGCCGATAACCTGCCGCCGCTCGACGCTGCCGGTTTCGAGGAGCTCTGGCAGCAGGAACGCCGGGACGACGGCCTGCCGGAGCTCACAAAGAAGGAGATTACCAAGAAATGGAACGAAAATTCTGTCCGCGGACTTCTCGAATGTAAACGCATGTTCGAAACGGACGTGGAGGCCGAGGTGGCGGGCACGGTGCTCAGCATCCTGTACGAGGACTACGCCAAATTGATACGTGACGAGAGCTACGAGACCCACCGAACGAAGATCCGTTTCCATGGTTGCCGGTGGCTGATAGACTACTTCATAGAGCGCAATGGTCGCCCCGATATAACGGACAACGTAGCGATGAAGGACTTCGTTTCGTTGTGTAGCAACGAGTTTAAGAGAATCGCGGGCGATGCGAAGCTGGGGAACGGCGAGTGCCCGGAGGAGCTTAAGCCGGTGGTGCAAGAATATCTTTACAACGCTATGAGATATACGAGGGTTTACCCCCCGAGTGAATTGCCTAAGCCAAAGATAGTTTACAAACATGGGAAGAAGAGGAAGGACAGTTCTTGGCTTGAGTTGGAGTGCTGCTGTAACGTGCACAAGAACAACAGGAATGTTATCAAGTGGGACGTGCCCAGGTACTTGTGTCTATGTCAGGGTTTGACTTACAGGCTTACTCTCAACACCGAAGCCGAAAAGGATAAACGAAAAAAAATGAGCGATACACCTAAAATCCAAAATTTAAACGAATGATTTCATTCGAATCGGAAAAATAAAACACTTTTTAGACCTGCAATTATTTAAAACCCTTCTAAATTTTAAATTTTGGCATCTAGTAGTTGTTTTATTTTCTAAGTAAGGATATTTAATCGAGATTTCTCAGAGGCTGTCTTTTGGTTTGGTTTGTTATATATATAAAAAAAATATGATATGGGTTTAATGGAATAGCACGAGATTCATTTAAATTTCAAATTTATTAAAACAATTTTTTTTAAATAGATAAATTAATAATTTAATATTATACATTTTAGTATTTAATTATATTAATTTTCTTTAAACTTTTAAGTGTAATGGTTCCTTCATTAACATATATAATTAAGTAATAGTTTCCTTTCTTAATATATATAGGATTGAGTATTCATTAATAACATAAAAAACATACAAGTTAAGAGTGTTTCTTTCTCTTTCTTATTTAGTTATAATTATAGGTAAATATGTGTAAATTGGAAAAATTTTAAAGTACTTTTTATACCAGTTGTCTAAAATTTTTTACGATTTTGTTCGATCGTTTTTTCAAAATTACCAGAATTTATGATAGAATTTTTAGAATCTCAAATAATAATATTAATCATAATTTGGATGCTTTGAGGGTTTTCAAGGGTGCTGAATTCATCTAGATATTCATAAAAATGATATAATCAACACAAATCACTAGATTTTTAGATTTTTTATGGCTGGATTCCAACCAAGTTTTGGGTGGACAGGCGAAATCGTTACTTGCAATTAAAAACTTAAGCAAAATCGTCCAACTTTTAGACGACTTCCTTTTTATATATTGTGCAATTAAAAACTTAAATTTTCATTTGTGCATTGTTTATTTAAATGAGTTCATAAAATATTAAGTCTTCAAAAATATAGAAATACTTTAAATTTATGCATTGCTTATTCAAATGAGTTCATAAGATATTAAGTCTTCAAAAATATAAAAATACTTTAAATTTCTTTATTTGATTATTTGATGTGTTCCTCAAAAACCATAATGCATAAAGGAGTGTTATTCCCTTTTCTAATTGCACATATGTTAATAACTAATAATTATTTGAAAAGAAATAACCACAATTCCTATTCCTCAAATCCAAATATTCATTGAGCCTGGAATAATTATGATCTATACTTAGCATTAATAAAACTATTGTATTTTTCATAAGATGTTTCTAAGTACTTTCCAAAACCAACCTTATCTTATGTACCACTTGAACATAAAATTCTATATATGACATAGTAGGGTAAAGCTTTATAAACACATACAGTTCTATCAATTGCCCAATAAAGTAGGCCCTAATCCCAATAAAGTAGGCCCTAATCCCAATTGTTCTTACTAAATGTGATTTGTAAAATTTATTTCCATTATCACAAGTGAGAATTTTGTTTGTGGCTACCAACCATACAAACATTTTTGTGCTTAATAAGCATATAAATTTCCAAATAGTTTACCACCATCAAATCCTCTCACCAAATAATTCGTCTTCTACATTAATTGAATTCTTCAACTTAACAATGTACAAAATATTTATCCTTAATAAATATTCCAATTTCCATATAATTTGCTACTTTCAAATCCACTTTTACTTTAGTTACACCTCAACTTAACAATGTATACAAGTACTTAGATTCTTTGACCATTTTAAAATAATTTTCCTCATCTATATTATTATATTTAACTATTATTTATAATATTTATAATTTCATTTATTTTAAATATCATAAGAAATTAACTTATAATCTCCTTTTTTTTCAAGAAGAAAAAACACGATACTCTTGTTATTCAAAAATGAATCAAAGAGTACGTATCCATCATGAGAGAATTTTCATATCTCTTAGTCCACTTACCAAAAAAGAAAACTAACAGTGGTCTACTCTAGGAAAATCCAATACATAGGAGGATCTCAAATCCTAAAAAACTAAAACAAGGTCTAAAAAGAAGACCTTCAACAGGACCAGGTCTAAGATAGAAACTAAAATTATTCAAAAAAGTGGATATTTCCACGATTCACCAGATTTTCCTCCATGTATTCATCCCAAAACATATAACCTTCAACAAGATTTAAAGCTTCCTTGGAGAGGCCGTCAACACCAACATTATGTTCCCTATAAATATGTGAAATTTCTAGAATTGGAAAAAATCCAATAAGTCCTTTGTTCTCCAAGACCTTTGTTGCAACTCCAAAATTTGAAGCTTATATTTATGTTTCACCCAATTTACAATGCACGAGGAGTCACCAGAAATCTTCAGAGATGGTAAGCCAAGTGTTGCTCCAAATTTTAGAAGACACCACAAAGTGAGCAATCTTTGGTATTAGTTCCACAACCAACATTTAACTTCAAAGAGAAATAATGATCCTGATTTATAAAAAGAATTTTATGTGCAACACAAAATCCATTTCTGTTGCCTCATAAAAAAACCACATAACCCCTGCATATCTGGACCAATAGATGTGATTCTTCTCATTTGTTTTTCTCTAGCACTAGGCTTATAATCCTTATATAAGTTTAGAACCGTGAAAGTGCTAGTGGATAAGGATAGTCTTTGGTCCTCAAAATATTGCATTGTTTCGAAGAAGCCAAACTTGCCAGAAAACAAACACAGGCAAGATACGATTTAAGGGGACATTTTTATACCAATTCTAAAAATTCTATTCCAAAAGCATGGATCCCCACAATTTTACAATTTTTAAATTAGAGCAGACCGCATCCCATAAAGATTTTGTAAACTGACAATGAATAAAGAGATGATCAACATTCTCTGCTTCGATCCAGCATAAAGCACACTGATTTGGACCAGACCATCCACAGTGTAATAGATTGTCCCAAGTAAGAGCTGATTTTTCCAACACCAACCAAAAGAAATTTTTTAATTTTGGTGGTACATTCCACTTCCAATTTTTTTCAAACCACCACTTTGGATCCATAGAAGACACTTTAGCTGCAAGTGAACTGTAAGCCCCCTTAGCCAAAATCTATCCAGCCACATTATCATTCATCCAAACTAATTCATCTTCTACTGGGCGTAGTCTAATACCATCCCGATTGAACTTTGATATGTACCTCTCACATTCATTCTCCCAGGATTTATTTATGCTGAGACCCATCGCAGAGAACTAGTAGCAGCTTGAATTTTGTATCCAATTTGGTTTCTTGATATGTGAAAGATGCGTATATCCAATAAAATTTAGATATTCTAAGAGACCATCAGAAATCCTGTATTCCTCATCCATGTCAACCATCAGATCTATGCCTATTTTTATTAACAGGCCATACCCTACTCTCCAAGCAAGGTTCCTGCTAATCCAGCTGAATTTTTTTTAAAAACCACACCAAATATTCAAAACCTTTCATGTCACAAGTCAAGGATCCCTGATCCATTTTACTAAGTCCATCTTTATATATTTTTCCAACAACACTTCATTCCATAGACCATTTCTAAAAAGAGTCCGCCACATGCTTTTCATCCTAAGAGAAAAACTAAAGCACTCCAAATTTATTATATTCCATCCCCCAAATTTCTTTGGAACAGAAAGCTATTGCCAACTTACGAGACGCACCTTTCCTCCCACACCAGTACTATCCCACATGAAATTAAACATTCTTTTCCTTAACAAATTTATGATAGTCTTAGGGATGTATGCAAGTGAGAACCAGTAAAATGGTATCCCAATCAAAACATACTTAAGCAATGTAAGTCTTCCTGCTATTGATAGCATACTAAAGGTCCAGTTACCAATTCTTTTGTCAAATTTTGCACTAACCACATCCAATCATTTATCTGATAGCAATTCAATTTTAAAAAATAGCCAAAATATTTAAAACCATCCTTCAACTCAGCTATATTGTAAGGCAAGTAAGACCGGATTTCTTCCAAAGTTTATTCCTCCATTTTATGATAAATAAAAGTAGACTTCTGCATACTTATCTCCATACCTGAGCCATTACAGAAAACTTTTAAGATTTTTGAAAAGGTTTTCCATTACCCCAAAGAACCTCTACCAAACAAAATAACATCATCCACGAATAAAATATGTGAAATATAAATTGATTTTGTGATTTTTATGCCACAAAACGTTTTATTTCTTCTAGTTGTCAAGATCATGTTGCTTAGACCTTCAATAACCAACAAAAACAAAAGGGGAGACAAAGGGAAACCTTGTCTAATACCCCTAGTACTTTGATTTTTTTTAAGGGGATCCATTGTCAAGAACATATAAATTTGTTGAAGAAACACATGCAAGAATCCAATCTGTCACTTCCACTGACTGGACAATTTGAAGTAGAATCAGTCTAATGTAAACCCAATTTACCCTATTGTAGGATTTGAATAAATCCATCTCGAGAATAAGAGAATCCAAATTCTTTGTTTTAACAGTATGAGCACATTCCTGACCTAAGCCCACCGCATCTAATATTTGGCTATTAGCTAAAAAACCGAACTGTTCTTTCGACAACAACTCTGAAAGTTTTGGCTTTAATATGAGAGCAATGATTTTGGTTATAAGTTTTGGATTTTCACAATTTAACCAATATTAATCTAGGATCTTACTCAGAGAATAACAGAAACAACATAAACAACATAAACACAAAGGACACAAATATTTTCCTCGGGGAAACCATAAATCCCACATCTTCCTCAGAGATAGAATGAGCACCAATAAAATGTCACAAAAGTAAAACCCAAAATAGAGATGGTCTTCAACAGCTTCTCTCTTCTCCACTTGTGCGAACTCCTCCTCTCTCTCACTTATGCGAATTGAGTGAGTGATTGAATGAATCAAATGAGAGAGGCACCCTCTCTATTTATACTTTAACTTTCACTTAACCTTTTACCCAACTAGGTCGGCCCCTAGTTGTACTTGACTTGGCCGACTTCTCTAGGAAGGTCTAATAACCCATTAACAACTTAACTCTGGGGTCTAATGCACTGAATTACAATGGAGGGTTAACCTCAATGACTTTACATGACCCAAATACAATAATGAATTCCCTGACCAGAGCAATAAACATCTCCGTCAAAGGTACAATAATAAAATACAAATACAATGTAAAATATACAAGTGAATATCTTCCGAAGTTACAATTACATTAACACTCCCTCTTAACTAGGAAGGTATTCTCTTGACACAGTCATCAGCACAAGCCTTCGCCACTGGATCATCATCAAAGATGGATCATCATTGTCACTGGTGCTGCTATCTCACCATCAGTCTCCAATCTACTCGCCATAGGAAGTTCTACAGAGCCAACCCTTTTTCATGTTGGATGTAGGCCTAGCCTCCATGTAGGTATTCATCATCTCTGCGAGCAAGCCATCAAGTAGGTACATCTCAGGACTTATTATAAGCCACTGCAAAACCTACAAAATCTCCCAAGACTGATTATATACCACTGCAAAACCTGAAGGAGCATCCCATGACTGATTATATGCCTTTGCAAAACCTGCATGATCTCCCAAGACTGATTATATGCCACTGCAAAACCTGAAGGAGCATCCCAAGACTGATTATATGCCTCTGCAAAACTTGTGTGCCCTACTATCACCTCATCATCTTTAGATCATATCATCGTCACACGGAGCACAACCCATATGCACATTACAATGTCTCCAGTATGGGAGGAATTTTCTACCACCATATGATACCCAGTCTACTAACATGCGAGGACTTTCCCACCAACATGTGAGACGCAACACTTACATCAACCGACATGGGAGGACTTTCCTACCACCATTCGGGAAAGGCTCTGACACTTATGTCAACGCTCATGGGAGGAATTTCCTACCAGCATGTCGGACTGGCCCCAACCCTTACATCTTCACCATGGGAGGACTTTCCTACCACCATGTGAGAATGGCTCAACCCTTACATCTACAGCATAGGAGGACTTTCCTACCACTATGTGAGAATGGCTCGGCCCTTATATCTACCAGCATAGGAGGACTTTCCTACCACTATGAAAGAATGGCTTGGCCCTTACATCTACCAGCATAGGAGGAATTTCCTACAACTATGCGAGAATGGCCCATGCACATCTGCGTCTTCCAGACTCATCACTTCCCCTTGGAAGGAACCTCAATTTGAAGTACACCAAGCTTCTCTCTGAAGTATTCAAACTTCACTCTGGCTAGTGGCTTGGTCAACACATCAACTATCTTCTCGTTTGTCGCAACATACTAGAGATTCACTGCTCTTCTCTGCACCATATCCGTGATATAGTGATACTTGATCTTGATGTGCTTCGACTTGTGATGGAACACTGGGTTCTCAGACAACTTCACACAACTCTGGTTATTGCAATATATACAAGTCGCATCCAACTAGAGATCAAACAAATCATACAGTAGCTTCCTCAACCATACTGCCTCAAAACTAGCCGAACAAGCTGCGACATACTCTGCTTCGACTGTACTCAGTGTCATGCAAGACTGATTCTTGCTAAACCAAGATATCACACCTAATCCCATACTGAAGCAGCACCCGAAAGTGCTCTTCCTATCAATGGAACTGCCTTCCCAATTCGAATCAACATAACCCTCTAGGTTAATCTTCTGATTCGCATCATACTTGAGCCCATAATTAATTGTACCCTTCAGGTACCTTAGAATATGCTTTGCAGTAATCAAGTGAACATGTCTCGGATCCATCAGGAATTGACTCAATGTGTTCACAACAAAGAAAATATCTGGTCTCGTATTCGTCAGGTACATCAAAGATCCAATCATCTGACGATACATCATGGCATCGACCGACCCTGATGAAGCATCACTCAATAGATTCAAGTTCGATGCCATAGGTGTGGCCATGGCCTTGCAATCCATCATCCCAAACCTCTTTAGGATCTCTACTGCATACTTCCCTTGTCCAAGGAAGATTCCATCTGCACTCTGCCACACCTCCATACCTAGAAAGTAATGCATCATGCCCAAGTCCTTCATCTCGAACTCAGCAGCAAGCTTCCTCTTTGTATCTGCAATCAACCCATCCTCTGCTGTTACAAACAGGTCATCTACATACAGTAGGAGTATCACTAGGTTCCCTTCCTCAACCTTGTAGTAAAGGTTGGAATCCGCTTTACTCTTGGTAAAGCCCAAGCTAGTTAGGAAGTTATCTATTCTGCTGTACCAAGTCCTGGGCGCTTGCTTCAAACCGTACAAGGCTTTCTTCAATTTGCACACATGAGTCTTCCTATCATGTGTCTCAAATCCGAGTGGCTGATCCACATACACCTCCTCTTCCACTGCACCATTCAAGAACATTGTCTTGACATCCATATAGTGTATATTTCATCATTGCAACCAGATCAAGTACTATTCTGATGGAAGTGTATCTGGATACAGGTGCAAATGTCTCCTCATAGTCTATCCCTTCTTTCTAGGAGAAGCCACATGCCACAAATCTTGCCATGTATTTCTCTATGCTTCCATCTGCAGCATGCTTGATCTTGTAGATCCACTTGGAAGTCACCACAGACTTCCCTTCTGGTCTCGGGACCACATCCCAGACATAATTCTTCATGATCGACTGGATTTACTTCATTCATTGTTGTATCTTGGATCCTGGGTGCTTCTGGTTCTTCAATGTCTTCAACAGGTATCTTTCTTGATCTTCGTCGCTTGTTCTTCGAAGCAAATCTCTCTTGTAGGTGATGGTACATGATCTTTCCTACAAGACACGTTCAATTACATGATTAGAAATATCTCATATTTTTTAGAAAAAATTCTTACGCATAAGGACATCGATCATGTAATCATGCAATTATCTTAGCCAATGCTTCAATACAACATTCATCCATATCCCGCATTCATACGGTAACTTTCTAGATGCCTTCCATCTCTACCAAAACATTGTTAAGAGTGTGCACTACTCTCAACATGTCAACAAATAGGTTTCATTCTAGATAAGTAGCAATGGAATGTTGTATAGTACCATAGGCCACTTACCCATTACTTGCATATTAGTAGTATCTTGTTCATTAATGCAAATTTTCTAACATGCATAACACATATCTAGGAAAATAAGTATGTACATGACTCAACAATATCATTTAAGTAATCACACATGCAAGAACTAACAATTCAAATACTTATATTTGTTTGGTTGTTGGGTGGACTCCCTCTTGATATTTGCTTCCTTTCTGGAGCTACTGGAGTGTGCTCCCTCTTGATATTTGCTTCCTTTCCAGAGCTACTAGAGTCTCTGATAGTGTACTCCTTTCTTCTGCACCTTAACCAATGCCAGGAGGTTTTTCCACAGAGCATTGATCTTTATTTGTTTTCTGGAGTCCAACTCTGTAGGAGCTTCTCCTACTCCTTTCATGGAATACTGAAAGTCATCTCTAGCTTCACCTTATGAGGTGGAACCTTCTGAATGAACCCATGTAACTGGTTACCTTCATTACACTACATATTCTTCATCACTTGAAGAATCTTCACTTTCTTCTCTGGTTCTCTTTCTTGCAGGTTCATCATCTTCCGCGGTGTGAGCATGGTGTCTTTTCTTGTTGGAGCCACTTCTGTTTCTAGAACAATCTCTGGAGTAGTGTTCCTTCTCATCACATGTATATCATCGAATGATAGATACATCTCTTCGGGATCTTCTAAATTTCTCCCTCTGATTCTGGTGGTGTTGTTTTTCCTTCTTACTGTGATGAGGATTCTCCCTCTTGGTGTT
Source organism: Larix kaempferi (assembly GCA_027924585.1). Classification (NCBI taxonomy): domain Eukaryota; kingdom Viridiplantae; phylum Streptophyta; class Pinopsida; order Pinales; family Pinaceae; genus Larix; species Larix kaempferi. The sequence continues at coordinate 5,076,473 of BSBM01000207.1, forward strand.
ATTCTTCCTAGTGTGTGTTGTGAGAGCCTGGTCTTCATTATCCATCTTTTCTTCTCGAGCTACAAGTAGAGATTCTTCTTGTGAGCATTCCTCCCACAACCTAATGAATGTAATTAACTTCTTTCTAGCACAAATTCCTTGAATGAAGGAATCCCATGACCTAGGGAGACCATTCAAAGTGGTCATCACAATTGTTAATAACCCATGTCAACCCTTCTCTTTACTTTGTTAGTATACTGTTGTTGGACGCATATGCTTTGTAAGTCGTCCCGTAGTATTTGTTGATCCATAGTTTGTATTATTGTTGTTGGATGCATATGCTTTGTAATTCATCCCGTAGTATTTGTTAATCCATAGTTTGTATTGGCCCATGGTTTTGACCCATAGTATTGGCGCCTAGACTTAGTATATAAGTTTGTGTTGAGGCCAATGAAGGCACAGTGAAGTTATTTTGTATTGAGATTTCTCAAAAGAGGTTGCCCCCTCGAAGTGGCCTGCGATCAATAAAAGTATTCCATGATATGATATATCGTGTATTCATTAATTAATTATTGTAGGTTCTTCACATCTAGTATCAGAGCACTTCCTTGGGCTCGTTGGGTGAAATTTCTGCCAAATTTTTTTTCCGCATCTGTTGCAAGTTCGGATCTGGGAATAATCCCTATCCGCTTAAATGTGGAAAGTACTTGGGCATAAGCCCTAAAAATCATTGTGAGGAGTACCATAGGAACCCTGAAGCAGCTGGCCCATTGAGAGGACCTGCCAGTGAAAAGGGCAACGACCCCTACCTGATTGACTAGTTCCCACCCATGAGGTAAACCAAGAGATGTCGTTTGTGGAAAAGTAGTTATAAGTTTTATCTAAGTCATGGAGTGAGGGGTAATTCCCCAATACGCAAGCCGTCAGACAACATTGGTGGCCGAGTGAATCCCTGAACCGTTAGGAAGCCGAGCATACTTGGGGTCCATATCTATTTTTAGCTGCAAAATCACAGATTTCCTCTGTCTAGAGATGTTGCCGATCACTTCCGCGTCGTTGCATATCCATCTGTTTCCAATCACTTCCGTGTCGTTACATATCTATCTGTTTCCGATCCCTTCCACACCGTTGCAGATCCATTCCTGAAAAAAGTATAAAATTTTGTTTTTTCGCCATATCTCCCTTGTTTTCACTCTGTTTCCCTTGAAACTTCCCTGACACCCCTGTAACCCCATTCTGCGTATTTCATTCCTGAGGACCTTATCCCAAATTCCACTTCCCCAAGCCATAAATCTCATATTTGTCTATTTTTAGGGTTTTCCAAAACTTCTTCGAATTTCACCCAATCGCCTTCAAATTTTACCATGGATTTCCTTTCCTAATTCCGCTTCTTTGTCCCTCTATGCCAAATTTTCTCATTCTTTCACCTTGCTTTTGAAATCTTCCTTTTCTGCTTCCCTGTCCATTCGACAGTGTCCAAAACCTAGTCAAACCCAAATTACCCTTCAAATTTTTTCCCAAATCCATATTTTCCTTTACTGAAACAGTTTTTGTTTTTGTTTTTCTACCCACTCAAAAAAAAAACTCCTGGTTATGGTTGTCACCCGCGCAGGAGCAAAAACCATGGAGGAAGCACTTGCAGCCATCCAAGCCAAGCTCCAGGATCTGGATGAAAAATTTCTCGGTCTCCATCTTGAGCATTCAACCATGAACAACAAAAAGTAGTCCGAGTCTTCATCAGACAATGGGTTCTCTTCTTCCAACAATTTTCGTGGTCCGAAGCTTGATTTTCCTTGCTTCAATGGTACTGATCTGAATGGATGGACCAATCATGCAGAACAATATTTCAGTTTGGCATACTACTTTTTGATTTCAACAAAGTTCCACTTGCATCCTTTCATTTGGAATAGGAATCTCTTCAATGGTAACGTTGGTATATCAAGGCTCATGAAGAGCCAAAATGGTCAGATTTTTGCTAGCTCCTTTTGCATCGATTTGGTCCTAGTGCTTTTGATGACTTCACAGGAGCCCTCACTAAACTTCACCAAATTGGCACTGTGAGAGAGTATCAAACCGAATTTGAGAAACTAACCAACCATGCCGAAGGATTTCCTGATGACTTCTACCAAAGTTGTTTTATCAGTGGTCTAAAGGATGCAATCTGCTCTGAGGTCAAAATGTTCTATCCCAACCCAATTATGGAAGCCCTGGGTTGGCTAAGTTGGCAGAAGACAAGATTGGAGCCCAACAATGCTCCAAACCCACTTTTCTTCCCTTCCAAAATATGGGTTATCAACGACCTCCCATCCCACCAGCTCATCAACCAACTCCTATCAAGCATTTGTCTAAAACAGAGATGCAGGAACGCAAAGAAAAAGGACTTTGTTATAATTGTGATGAGAAATTCACTCGGGGACATAGATGTGTTCAGCAAAAGCTCTATCTCTTGGATGTAGATTCTTCGCCTGCCTCTGAAATTGGTGAAGAAGCTCCAGATACAATGTATGCTCAGGTCGACATTCAAGAGCCGCCTATTGACCCTCCGTTTTAGGATGACCAACCAGAGATATCTCTCCATGCTTTCACTGGAATCACCACCCCCCAAACAATGTGGGTCAAGGGTTACTTCAAGAAGCTTCCTCTTACAATACTCATTGATTCTGGTAGCACTCATAATTTCATTGACCCTCGGATCATCAAACAGACTGATTGTTTTATCCATCCTTGCTCCAAATTTGAAGTCATGGTTTCCGATGGGGGCACCTTACCTTGCAAAGGGAAGTGTCGTAATGTGCGTATCTCTATGGGATATTATAACCTGCACTCTTACATGTTTGCCTTGAACTTAGGCGGATGTGATGTGGTTTTGGGCGCTCATTGGCTACGCACACTTGGCTCCATCTTATGGTATTTTGTTGAACTTTGGATGCAGTTTCCCCCCAATAGAAAAAAACACACATTGATAGGCTTACAACCAGGGTCTCTCAGCATCATCCGTTCACATCGCATGGAAAAAATCCTTAAGAAGAATTCACATGGTGTCATCGCTCAGAGACATTCCATTTAGATGCAACCATCAGCGGTCTCCACTACTCCTTTGGATCTACAACAAATTCTGGATCGATATACAGGTGTCTTTGCTGAACCAGTGGGATTTCCACCTTTAAGGCTAGAGCACCATCATATTCATCTCCTTCCTGGAAGCGTTCCTCCCAACATCAGGCCCTATTGCTACCCATTTCACCAAAAAATAGAGATTGAAATGCTCGTTCGGGACTTACTGAAGCAAGGTATTATTATCCCAAGCACTAGTTCCTTTTCTTCACTAGTTCTTCTTGTCCGCAAAAAAGATGGGTCATGGTGGCTCTGCATTGACTTTCAAGCACTTAATCACTTCACCATCAAGGATAAGTTTCCAATTCCTTTTGTTGATGAGCTTCTTGATGAGCTTCATGGTGCTTAATTTTTCTCCAAGTTGGATCTTCGTTCTGGGTATCATCAAATTCGGGTTCATGAGGATGATATCCCTAAAACAACTTTCTGCACAGATGATGGCCACTATGAATTTTTGGTCATGCCCTTTGGCCTCACTAATTCTCCTTCCACATTTCAGGCCTTTATGAATAAAATATTTCGGCCCTACTTGTGGAAATTCATTCTGGTATTCTTCAATGATATCCTCATCTACAGTAAAACATGGGCTGAACATCTCCAGCATCTGAATCTTGTAATGCAACTTTTATCTGACCATCATCTCCACGCCAAATAGTCTAAATGTGTTTTTGGACAGAAGGAAGTCGAGTATCTCGGGCACATTCTCTCAGCACAATGGGTTCGCATGGATCCTGCCAAAATCGTTGCCATGAACAATTGGCCGCATCCTCAGACAGTCAAGAGCCTTCGGGGTTTTTTGGGATTAGAGGGATACTACCGCAAGTTTGTCAAGGATTATGGGAATATTGTAGCTCCATTAACTGCTCTATTGAAAAGGGATGCTTTTACATGGACACATGCTACTGAGTATGCATTTGACAAACAGAAACAAGCTATGTGTACTAGTACACCTGTTCTAGCTATGCCCGATTTTTCCAAGCCCTTCACTATTGAGAATGATACTTGTGGCAATGGACTTGGTTCTATTCTCCTTCAAGATGAACACCCCAATGCATTCACCAGCAAATCCCTTTCAGGTAAGAATTTAGTTGCCTCTACATATGAGAAGGAAATGATGGCTATTTTGCATGCAGTACAGAAGTGGCGACCATACCTATTAGGGAATCATTTATGCATCAAGACTGATCACCAGAGTCTGAAATATTTCCTGGAACATCGTGTATCCTCCCTAGCACAATAGAAATGGGTTATCAAACTCATGGGTTATGACTATGAGATCACTTACAAGAAGGGTAAGGACAATATTGTGGCGGATGCTATTTTTAACTATTTCTATGCCTGTTCGAAATTGGTTGCAATCCGTTCAACGCTTGGCCAACAACCCTTCTGATGTACTGCATTACTCTTGGGATGGTGCTTCCCTGAGATATAAGGGTCGTCTGGTGCTTCCCCAGAGCATAGATCTTCAACAGGCTGTCTTCTATGAACTCCATGCTTCTCCATCGACAGGGCACTCTGGGTTCCTCAAAACATATGAGCGGGCACGGCGTAACTTCTTTTGGCAGGGCATGAAAATGACAATTCAACAGATGGTGGCTGAATGTGATACTTGCTAGCACAATAAGGGTGAAACAACACTCCTTCCGGGATTTCTCGAACCCTTGTCCATGCCTACATGGATTTGGACATATATTTCTATGGATTTCATTGAAGGACTCCCTAAATCTGGAGGGAAGACAGTGATTTTGGTTGTGGTTGATATCCTCTCCAAATATAGTCATTTTTGTGCTCTCAGCCATCCCTATACAGCCTCCTCAGTCGCTCAAATTTTCCTGGACCATATCTTTTGTCTTCATGGAATCCCTTCTTCCATTATCTCGGATTGTGATGCGGCTTTCACCAGTCATTTTTGGATAGAACTATTTCGCCACACTGGCACCAAACTGAAGATGAGTTCATGGTATCACCCACAAATAGATGGTCAGACTGAAATTAGCAATAAATGCTTGGAAACTTATCTTCATTGCTTCACCTCTGAACAACAACATAAGTGGGAAAAGTGGCTCCCTCTCGCTGAATGGTGGTACAATACCTCTTACCACATTGCCTCTAAAATGACTCCATATGAAGCAGTTTATGGTCAGGAATCGCCAGTTATTCTTCCATACACCCCCAGCAGTTCACCAGTTCAAGCTGTTGACACGGTCCTTCGAAACCATGATCATATTCTTCGCATTTTGCGGGAAAATCTTCACATGGTAAGAAATCGCATGAAGCAACAAGCCGATCAACATCGTTCTGAGCGCACTTTTGAAGCAGGTGATATGGTTTTTCTTAATTTCCAGCCTTAAAAGAAATCCTCCCTGAAACTCAAAGGGATTCATAAGCTTGCTCCAAAGTTCTATGGGCCATATAGGATTCTTCAGAAGTTTGGGTCTGTTGCTTATAAATTGGAACTTCCTCCTTCTTCCCGCATTCATCCAGTATTCCATGTCTCTTGTCTGAAGAAATTTCTTGGCACCAACATCAGAGGACAAACTATTTTACCAGAACTGGATAATGAAGGATCTATCCTTTTGTAGCCGGAGGTTGTCCTCAATAAGCGCACTCGTCAGCTTTGCTCTCGCTTTATCACAGAGGTCTTAATTCAGTGGCACAGAGTGAAACCAGAGGATGCTACATGGGAACCACTCATTCAGATTCAGCAACAATTTCCACATCTAAAGCTTTGAGGACAAATCTTTTTCTAAGGGGGAGGGGATGTTAGGAACCCATGTCAAACCTTCTCTTTACTTTGTTAGTATATTGTTGTTGGACACATATGCTTTGTAAGTCGCCCCGTAGTATTTGTTGATCCATAGTTTGTACTGGCCCATGGTTTTGACCCATAATATTGGTGCCTAGACTTAGTATATGAGTTTGTGTTAAGGCCAATGAAGGCATGGTGAAGTTATTTTTTATTGAGCTTGCTCAAAGGAGGTTGCCCTCTCGAATTGGCATGCGATCAATAAAATTATTCTGTGATCTGATATATCGTGTATTCATTAATTAATTGTTGTAGGTTCTTCACAACAATTTCTCCATTCTCTATGTTTTCTCCCACAACATGAAGTTGCTCCTTGATTTGAGAGACCCTTGTAAAGTAAGAATGGATGGTCTCAACATTTTGTATCTTCACGTTCTTCAACTGGTTTCGCAATGTCATATTTCGATTTATATTCTCTCCTTCAAATAGCTTGGTCAAGGAATCAAACATCTCTTTAGGTGTCTTTAAGGAAGACACATGTGGTATAAGGTGATCCTTGATAGAATCAACATTAATCCTCTTGGCCTTGACTAAGTTCTTCTTGTGTAAGGCTTTAGCCTCATCTCCCTTTGGAACTGCAACTTCTTCATTTATGTAGGTGTCCAATTCATTCTCTTCAAGGACTAGTGAAATCCTATACTTCCATGCTCAGAAATTATCATCCCCTTCAAGCTTATACTCAAGCTTGGTGTGGTGAGACATCTTTAAAGAATATTTCAAATGGAAATAGAAAGGATTTTAGGTCTTACCACTTGACTTGTTGAAGCTGGTTCTGGAGCTGGCTAGGGTTTGTTAGAGAAAACCTAAAATTTCAAACTTGGAATTTGAAACTTCTAATTGGACAGATAGATGCACCTCCTCAAGGATAGTTGTCCAATGTACTCACTTACCTAAATAAGTGAACAAAAACAAAAAATATTTGATGCCCTAGTTTTCCTCCAGCAGTAGTGATGGGCTGAAAAATTAAAATCCTCGGAATTGAATTGTGTTTTCACAGGAATATTTGCATGGATGAGGCGAGTATGCTAGTACACTTGGTTTCTGAAGATTCCAAAAATTGACCCTTGAAAATTGACTTGCGAATTTCGAATCTGTAGTTTCTGGCTTTTTCTGGTTTTCTGGTCCAGAGTCAAACTAGGGTTTGACTTATCCTAGGGTTCTACCCAACCAAAAACTTCGATCTTGGTCTCAAAATTTTGATTTTGAGGAGGAGAACAATCCTGTGCTGATTGCACTCAAAAATTATTCTTCTGTGAAAAGCCCTAATTTCCTGCAGCAGTGACAAGTCAAAAATTGAAAATGCTCGGAATCAAATTCTGTTTCGACAGAAAGATGTTCCCTCCTAAGGTGAGTTATCCTAGCCTCCTTTTGATGATGATCTGTGGAGAGAAACCCTAGCTTCCGCAGCTGCACAGTGTCTTCTTCTCAGGTTAGCTCTGATACCATGTTAGATTTTCACAATTTAATCAATACTAATCTAAGATCTTACTGAGAGAATAACAAGCACATCATAAACACAAGAGACACAAATATTTTCCTCGGGGAAACCATAAAGGAGAAAACCTCACAACTTCCTCAGAGATAGAATGAGCACCAATACAATGTCACAAAAGTAAAACCCAAAATAGAGATGGTCTTCAACAACTTCTCTCTTCTCCACTTGTGCGAACTCCTCCTCTCTCTCACTAATGCGAATTGAGTGAGTGAGTGAATGAATCAACTGAGTGAGGCACCCTCTCTATTTATACTTTAACTTTCACTTAACCTTTTACCCAACTAGGTCGGCCCCAAGTTGTACTTGACTGGGCCGACTTCTCTAGGAGAGTCTAATAACCCATTAACAACTTAACTCCGGGGTCTAATGCCCCGACTTACAATGGAGGGTTGACCTCAATGAATTTAGATGACCCAAATATAATAATGACTTCCTTGACTGGAGGAATAATCATCTTCGTCGGAGGTACAATAATAAAATACAAATACAATGCAAAATATACAAGTGAATATCTTCCGAAGTTACAATTACATTAAGAATAAGTTTATAAGCCATATTGCATAGTGCAATGGGCCTAAAATCACTAAAATTTTCTGGCTTGTTCTTTTTCCCGATGAGGGCAATGTAAGTTTTGTTGAGGGCCTTTGATACAAAACCATCCACCCGAGATTGTTCCACCATCTATAACAAATCCCGGCCCTCAACAAAACCATCCACCCGAGATTGTTCCACCATCTATAACAAATCCCGGCCCTCAACAAAACCATCCACCCGAGATTGTTCCACCATCTATAACAAATCCCGGCCCTCAACAAAACCATCCACCCGAGATTGTTCCACCATCTATAACAAATCCCTATCCATAATATCAAAGAAGGAAATAAACATTTCCACGGTCCACCTATTCGGACCAGGGCTTTTATCTTTTTTCAAATAATTTTAAAACTGCTTCAATTTCCTCTAAAGTTACTGTATCTCCAATGCATTCACTTTCCTCCTTAGAGAAAATAGATGGGAAATGTTTAATGATCTCTAGTTGTGCACTAATATCACAGTTACGTTGATCACCAAATTGATTTTTAAAGTGATGAACAACAACCTTCTTTAAATCTTCATCCTTGTTTATAATCTGGCTATTTTCTAAATGCATATCCCATATAGAATTTATGTTTCTTCTATAGGTTGCATAGATATGAAAAAACCGCGTATTATCATCCCCTAGAGCTATCCAGCTAGCTCCGCTTTGCTGCCTCCAAATCATTTCCTCCTATAGAAAAATAATCTTTTTCTTTTCCTCAAGCTTTGTTAATTCTTCTTTTTCTTCATCCAGGAAAATACAATTTGGATTTCTATCATAATTTTTTTTAATCTTTTGCTCAATCTCCCTTAAATTCTTTTCCCTCTCATCTTTTTTTATCTTTTTCTCAATGCCCAACTCGTTTTTTCAGAGCATTAAGTTTCAAAAGCAGACTATCCATCGGGTTTGAATCCTCTGGAGCAATTATTGTTTTCCAAAAGTCTCTAACCATAGAGCAAAATTCCTCATCCCTTATCCACATATTGTTAAACTTGAAAGGATAGTGTCTTTTAGAAATAATAACTTCCAACTGAAGCACAATGGGAAAATGATCTGAAATTTTCATTTTGATTTCCCAAGTCCTAAATTTTTGAATAGCAGAAGAAAGGGTTTCTTTCAATAGAAACCGATTAAGTCTTTTACTTAGAGCAACCGCTCTTTCTCTGGCATTACACCAAGTAGCCCCAATTTTACTGGTGCAATATCCAAAAGGTTGGTTCGTTTCAACAAATTTGTGATGAAGTCTGCAAGTGGGTCAAGTCTAACAATCAATCCCTAAATTTACTCTCCTTTTTACTAAAATTTAAAATACACTTTATTATTTTAATTATTATAATTTATTTTTAAAAAATAAATAAATAACACACACATATTTAAAATATGAATATAAAATAAAAATTAAATTGATAAAAAATTTATTATATTAAAAAATATGAAAATAAAAATTAAATTTATTAGAATTTTCTATCTATTTTAAAATTAAAATTTATTAAAATCTATTTTTTTTAATTATATTATTTTTAAAATATATTTAAATCTAAATAAATTTTAATTATATTATTTTGATTTGAAAATTTTAATTATATATAAATCCAAAACATATAATAATTAAACACATTCAAAATTATATAATATTGTATTTTCCAAATATTTATTATGCATAATCCATAAACCTTAATATTATATTTTAGACCTAATTAATATGCATAATCCATAAACCCTTTACTCTTGGTCGATCCATATAACCATATGAAAATAAAAATATTATATTATATTTTAAACATGATTATTATACATAATTCATAAACCCTAATATTATATTTTCAACATGATTGATATGCATAATCCATAAATCCTGTGTATTTGGTCGATCGATATAACCACACGGAAATAAAAATAGATAGTATGATCAAGCTTTTTTGAGGGATCTAACATGAGTTGATTTGAAGTCATTAAAGTTTCATATATATATATATATGTTTATTTTTAATTCTTGTTTCCCCTTTAAACCTAAGGAAAAAAACTATGTTATGTGTTGGATTTGTTTTTCAAACCTTTCCAAAATAAATCTCAGTTATAAAAAACAAATATTATGTTGGATTTATTTTTCTTTAGGAAAAAAAACTATGTTATGTGTTGGATTTGTTTTTCAAACCTTTCCAAAATAAATCTAAGTTATAAAAAACAAAGATTATGTTGGATTTATTTTTCTTTATTTAGTCCATGGTATTTATTTAGTCAGTGAAAGTTAAAATGTTTCTATGCTAAGTAAATAATTTTTAAAAACATATTAACTAGTTCTTTGATATTGTTGTAAAGTTTTGGTATTAAGGGCTAAATGTTATGAGTCAATATGGTTTTCCATGTAAATTGTTAATGGTTTGGATCTTAATTTTTTTCATTCTAAATGTATAAACTTTTTTGGAAAAATATATGTCAATGTGGTTTTTCATCCAAATGCTTAAGAATTTGGTTTTAAACATTCTTCACCCTTAATAAAAACTTCTAATACATGAACTTGTAGTCCTCTTGCTTCTTGCTTGTAAATTGTTAATGGTTTGGATCTTAATTTTTTTCATTTTAAATGTATAAACTTTTTTGGAAAAATATATGTCAATGTGGTTTTTCATCCAAATGCTTAAGAATTTGGTTTTAAACATTCTTCACCCTTGATAAAAACTTCTAATACATGAACTTGTAGTCCTCTTGCTTGAGATGACCATATCCTTGTTTAGATACATTAAGTTGGTTTATGACAACAAACTATTCAATGTTGTTTTTGATCTCTAGAACAAGCTTTAATAATATATCCCATTTATAGTTGTCTTCATCAGTGTTGGTTTGGACATCTAAGGATAGGATTATTCCTTCTTTTTAGGTCTATCTCAATAACTTCTTCATTATCTTTGATTATCCTTGCAATAATATGATACATAATCTCACTATTATCAATGTTGATAACATTGTAATTGTTTGGAGGGAGATGGCAAGGTCATCCTTTGCATTTTTAGAGTGCTCAATAGGAGAACTAGTGTTAGTGGAAGAAATGTATTTGACTTCAACAATGATTGGAATCCTTCCATCGCTTTTCATCCAATAATTGGAAATAGGTTTCCAAGGTTTATTCTAGATTGTTGACCCAAGATTTTAGATATATGAAAACTAGTAGGTGTTCTCATCTTCACAATTTTGAAAACAACAAAATGGAGTAGAAACCAAATCAATTTGCTTATTCACTTTGTTGGTGGATATGACATTCTTTTGGCTATTTGCCTTAACCACTTTTTTTATTCCTTGGGCCATTTATGTTGTTAATTTGAATATCATATTGGTTTTTAATTTTCAGAATAAACTTGAAAAAAATTGGTTTGAATGATCACTTTATCCTTAGCCCAATCATTAGTTGGAAATTAGGGTTTTTTGTTCCATTGTAGAATAAATTATCTTTATTTTGGATATTATTTCATATGAGATAGAGAGGCACATGACCAAAAAGGAGTATAGAGTGATAAATAACATTATCCATTGCATAAGGGATTAAGAGATAGTATGTGACAAAGTGAATGTAGAGATACAGAAAGGAGGAGAGGATGCTAACAAGATATAGCAGAGAGGAGAAAATTGAATTGATGGGAAATGGAAGCAATGTGAGGGGTTGTTGAACCTAATGGATGGGACATGGAGAACATAGAGGGTATAAGAGAGAGACATGGGTTCAAGTGATATGAGTGAGGGGGTTTCTTCCTAAAACTGAGAGGTGCTTTTCACATGATATACCAAGAGGATCAAATGGTCTTCCATGAAAGCATGAGAGTTTGATATACAAAAAATTTATTTAGTGATATGAAGGAATTAGCTAGTCATTAAGAGATTTAGATCCTTTTATCTTTACAAAGGACACTATCTTATAAACCTACAACCTAGTTTTCCATTATTCCAGTGTCTTTGTTAAGTTCTCCATATACAAGAATAAAAGAGTTTAACTAAAAACCAAATACATAAATGAATTAACATATATTGATCATGTTAACTCTAGATATTTTAAGGATCAATATGTTTGCACTTAGATTTTTTCAATGCCATTGAATGCTTAATAGATTTGGTACTACTATGGATCTATGCTAGTTATATATCCTCTCTAAATTTTGTCTTATTATGGAATGTCATAATCCTAAGCTTGATTATTCTCTTTTTATTCCTTGAACTTCTGGTGCTACTTGAGTTTCCTACCCTCCTATTGGATTTGCAAAAGTTTTCTTTTTTGGTTATAGAACTTGATTGCACTTTTAATTTTTCATAATAGAAAAAAGTTTTGAAAAACTATGAATAGTGATAGGGATTTTGGAAGAAACACTTGCTATAAATGAGAACTCACTTGCCATAAAGGATACGATATATTCAAAATCAATATTAATTCAGAGGTGTCTTGATTTGATGCATAAGTGGGGTGGTGATATTCTATGATCATCACCTCTTATCAGTATTCTCAGACATGAAAATATACAACGTGCTTCCTACTAATACACTTTTTTGTCTCCCGTACAACTCTAATTGTTTAGTGTCCATTGATAAATCCTCAAGTAAAATAAGTCCCAAATCTTCCATTTCCCTATATCAATGGACAAATAACCATATTAATGTGATAGGTCATGATCAATATTAAAAGAGGTTCAATGTGAATATCAATCCTCTTAATGTTATAAGGTATTATTTATGAAATTTATAAAGGATATGTTGGGCCTGCCCCAAGTAAGGCATTTTTGAGAAGACAGTTTTGGAGCTACGAAGTTACAACGCAGTTCAGATGAAGGCATTTTCAGTAAGAAAGTTTGGAAGCTGCGAAGTTGAGTGCAACGTAGTATCGACAGGTTGGGAACAGCACGGATAAGTGTTAGCTTCGCGAAGTGGTAGCACCGCGCAGTGCATTGAACATAGCACCTATTTTGGGAAAGGTCGAGTGGATGAAGCGACATGTTTTGGGTATGGACTAGCGTGAAGTTAGGTGAAAGAGACCTGTCAATGAGAGTGGCAGAAAATAGTTAGAACCTAATCCATCGGGTCGACGACGACAGGAAGGCTAAAGGGGCGGAAAGCGACAAACCATAATGCAGTTGTAACCGTTTTATGATGACTGCGGTTGTCAGAAGGGCATGAGAGCCACGAGTGGCCCAGCAAGGCGTCCTGAAGCAAGTGGAGTAAGATGTCGATGACAATAGGCAGGGTGGCGGGTAACCGCACCAGTTTTGGGGAACCTTAGGGTTTTTGAGCCTATGCATTGTAAAGACGTGACCTACGGGCACGATCTATAAAAGGAAACATTTTGCAAGGGAAAGGGTTAATGTTTAACTGTAATTGATAAATCTTGAGTAATACTTGTTTTTGTATTGTCGAATGCTATTGTAAAAGGATCTGCAACTGCGTGCGCAGATACCTACAGAGAGAGAAGAGACTTTGCAGCTGAGTGCGCAGATTGGAACTGTTATACCCTTCCCAAAGATAATATAACAACAGTTCCTGTGGACGTAGCTCCCATATTGGGGGTGAACCATGTTAAATTCTGTGTTATGTGATTGCTTATGTGCTTGCATTTGTGTATTTTCTTATGATGAATGCTTGAGATCTTGTTTATGAGTTCATGTGTTCTTGCTTTTATATGTATTCGCCACAAGGATGATGTTGGGAATAATATGCTAAGTATCAACATATGTGAATGAATGATCAAGGCACAAGTAATTCTAAGTCTGTTGAACACATAAGTGAATTGGGAAAATACTTAGTCCGCGAAGATGGTATAGTGCGTTTCCCTGAGCGCAGCACCGGAAGTGAGCAGTTACATCGTTGTTTGTTATAGTGTATGAGTTCGCAAGGATTGCGGTCTCATATGCTTGTTGAATGTGTCTTTTTACACTAAGTAAGATATGGAGAAGTTTGTATAAGTGTTGAGAGGAAGCACATACCACCGTTGCGCTGTCCTATCATTGAAGTAGTCACCCCACATCGCGCAGTCATTGGATGCGCGATAGTCTAAGTGTTAACCACAAAGAAGGTGAACTTCGTGCAGTCCGAAATCCGCAGAGCGATTGCTGTAGTGCGCTGCCCACGAATCTGTTTAAACACTCATCACCTGGTTGTGGAAACCTGATTCCGCATCCCCCCCCATTACTTCACCTTGGGTGATACCTCAGTATGTTTGTAGATTGTTGTTGAAAGGGCCGGTGAAAAGGGGTTTTGTTGGTTCCTTGAACTGCGCAGAACCTGGGTCTTTCTAGAAAACCTCAAGAACAATTATACAAGCCAACAAATGGTTCCGTTGTCGCGCTTGAACTGGTGATGAGTAATGGCACTGAAAATTGGCATCTAGACAAGAAAGAGATTTGGAGTTGGTTAGACAAGACAGAAAGAGATTTTTCCAGAAAGGAGAATAGACATCCGCGTCTATTTGACATAGATTGGTTAAATACCTGTGGAAGGATATTCATGAAATTTTTTGGGCATCTTTGGAAACGAGTTGCATGAGTGGATATCAAGACTCGCAAAGCGGAAGAACTGTTTCCAACTAGAATTACCTACCGTCTGGACCCCAGAGCTCATTCAAAGGCTCAAAGCAATAGATAGTCCACTCTCATGAGCAGTCAACTTTTGGGTTGACAGTATACTAGAAGGCGTCGTGACAGAGTTCGCTGTGGACACCCTGAAGTCCTACAGCGCAGCAGAAGCAAATTTTTTCAAAGGTTTCTATATCAAGGGTTTTCACCCTAGCTTGTGCAAATGAGCACCTACTAAGGAGAAGGGACTCCTTAGTAGCAGTTCAGAAAATACAGTAAATAAAAGACAATACAGTAAAACAGTAAACTACTCTAAGCATGTGCATAAAATAACAGAAAGATAATAAAAATAGTTTTTTGTATTGATTATACCTCCAATGTGAAGGTTGATGAAGCCTTTGCAACAGTCCAAGAGGTTTGCTTCCAAGCTCCAGTTTTGTTCCTTTCTCTTTCTCCAAAGGGTTTTGGAAATGGGCCAAAGGGGCACTCAAATGTGAAAGTAGCTCAAGGGTGAGCTAGGGTTTCAAGAGTGATTTTGGCAGAGTAAGGGTATGGATGATTGTGGATATGAAATGAGGGGCCTCCATCACCTATTTATAGGTTTTTTAGTGGTGGAGTGTTGGCCCATGGTTTTGGGCACCATATGGTTTAGGTCAGCTGTATAGGGTTTTTGCTTCCTTTTTCCCTCTTTTTTCTCTTTTTTGTATTTTTATTCCCTTTTTAGAGGGTTTTTGCTATTTTTGGAGGAATTTTAACTTATTTTGGGGGGAAAAGTGGGTTTTTGGCCTTTTGGAGGCTTTTTTAATGGTTTTTGGGCCTTTTGGAGGCTTTTTAATGGTTTTTGGGGTTCTGGAGGCAAATATGGTAGGAAATATGGACAAATGAGTCATGCAATGGGGTAGATGAGGTAGTGAGCACTTCTTGGGTGTTAACAGATTGCCCCCTGATGTGTGAGGGCAGGAGCTCATCGTATGGCCGATAGACATCATAAGTCTTTTATGGTTTTCCTAGGATGTGGAGAGGAGAAGAAACGAACTAGAGCCTGGAACAATGGTCCCAGACAAACTGCAAAAACTGAAAGTACATGACGTCAATAATGAATGAGGAATAATCTGAACATATGGAGGAGGTAGGCATTCCCATGCTCGTATCAAGATATAGAAAAATAACAAGGGGGTCCAAAAAATGGGGACCTGGAATATACATGGCCTCAAATGAGGAAGAATCTCAATATATGGACGAGGCGAGCATACCCATGCTCGTATCCAGATATATATAAAAAATAACAATGAGGCCCAAAAGTGGGGGCCTGAAGGATACATGGAGAACCAAGATGTACATCATAAGGGTCTAGAGGGGACACAAATCTGGGACATACTGCTGGGCTGACCATGTCTGAGCTGAAGAACTGATACACTGGAATAACAACAGTGCTGCTGAGTGTGGTACCAGAGGAACTGATGAGCTGCTGGATCATAGTGACGGGGAGTCATACCCTCAACGGTACACTGAACTGGAACTGAACTGGGTACTCAAGGAAGCATATAACTGCATGGATTCCGAATATAATCGTCTACACAACCCGAACATCCACGGGAACATATAACTGGGCGTTCCGAAGTGACTCACTAATGTGCTAGAGTCGGGGGAAATCCGGGGTCTTCGACCAATAACTGAAGGGATATATACCCTACGCGATTCTCAACGATGCGATCAAGGTGTTGAAGTCGAGCATGTGAGAAACAACCACTCGGAGAGGCATCGATGACTCCTCTCAAAATGGTCCGTAGGCACTCACCACAAATGGTGATGAGTCCAAGGCGCAGGGACCTCTGGGTCTATCCTCTGGAATAGATGGGCTGTCATCGACAGAGGGAGACCTGCAACTAGCAAGGCAATGATGTTTCCTTGATAGGAACATGAGGTGGAGAATCAGAGTGTGAGAGTACTGATGGTAGGGTTGACATATTGTGGGGGTAGGGAATAACTGGGCAAGCAGAGTGGGTGGAATGAAACTTCCTTTGTTCAGAGTATGATGATGGGGATGATCGGGCAGCATATAAAACTGACTGGTGGGAAAGGGATCATAGCTATAATGGATCAACGATAGTGACTGGGATGAGTGATACTTAAGTTGGTGTAAAATGGCAAGAGACTGTAGAATACTCTGAACAAAGGTGACCTTATTGGGGTTGCTGTCGAGATGATCGATCATAGTGCCAAGAGGCACGGGGGGACTTCTTCATGGGTTAAGGAACTAGAAGAAGTGTGTTCAAAATGGTACTGTCGTGTGGATTTATACGAGCCCAGGACAGTTCATGCTCGTGGTTGCTTTCAATTTTAAGGAGTCTAAAAGCGATAAGAAGACTCTGAAAGAATGGAATGGTACTGTCGTGTGGATTGTACGAGCCCAAGACAGTTCATGCTCGTGGTTGCTTTCAATTTTAGAGAGTTTGAAAGTGATAAGAAGACTCTAGGGGGTTTCTTTTTCGTGTGTTAGTCTCCAAGGCCCGAAGAAGCATAAAATGATGCAATGAAGAACTCTTCTAGCCGGTGTGACTAGAGTATTCCTTTTTCGTAATTAGTCTACCAGGTCCAGAAAAGGGTTAAACTTATACCAGATAGATGCCCTTTCAGGTACTTTAACAAGCATGAAAGGAAGCAAGATTGCTCGACGATCTTTTCATTGTTTTAGGAGTCAGAAAAGAGCTTAACAGAAACGCCCTAAGTGCCTTTTTCGTAAGGACTTGTCCGGCTCGAAAAAGGGATAAAATTATATCGAATAAAAGGAATGGTCAGGCAAGGAGGAAGTGCTCAATCAAGGAACATTGATGATGACCAAGAACGAGGGTAGGGGGGAACACTGGTGGGCCTCCTTGCGGGATAATGAAAGGTGGTAAAATAACGAAATAATTGCAGTATGGAAGGAGTGAATGGCTCATGTAAAAAATGTGGAACAATCTGATGGCGGCCGATGTGGCGCGCAAATCGAGGCAGCAAGGTGTCGGGACACAATGGTGAAATTGTACCTGGTGAGAGAGAGAAATGATCTCAAGCATCATCACGAGCTTGGAAAATTGAATCTGGCGATATAAAAAGTGTCAAAAATGGATAACGGTCGATGTGGCACGCAAACCGAGGCAACGGGGGGCATTTTGGAAAAAATACCCAAACAATGTAGGGGTGAGAGTGAGAAATGATCTCAAGCATCATCACGGGCTTGGAAAAATGAATCCGATGATATAAAGTATATACAAAATGGAGAGCAGCTAAAGTGGCACACAAACCGAGGTGACTAGTGGTGTCTAGAAAAATGCTCAAAAAACAATGCAAAAAAATAAGAAAACGAGTCGACCATCATGACGGTCTCGTCGTGCTGATTCCAGTGGTGGAAACGGTTCGAAAAATGGACTCCGTATGGATTCAGAATGGCCAAAACAAGAAAAAGTCAACGGACTATAAATAGTAAGTGGGTCCAACATGACAAGTGTCATTTGGACTTGTTGGCTTTGACTAGAGATCAGAGTTGACTAGACCTTAGTTGGTGTTTCTGGACGATCCGACCAACCGTTTTCAGATCTGGGAGTTACAGGTATTCCGATAAACTTATACCTTCTTTTTTCATTGGGTTCGGGGGGGTAGTGGGTCTCAGGGGATTTTTTGTACGGGCCACGTGGGGTGGACCGCGGGTTTGTGGGGTGGAACCGCGGTCGGGGACCGCGGGTTCCAGGGCTGATCACACGGATGGGGACCGTGAGTTCTGGGTCGGGATACATGGTTTGGTACTGCGAGTTCCGAGGCTGGACTCGCAGTTCGGGACCGCGAGTTTGTCTCCTACAGGCGCGGTCCCGGACCGCGACTGTAGCCCTGACAGCCGTGGTCGGAAACCACGGCAAGGGGCCCTAAAGCCACGATTGAGATCGAGCTTTTAGGGTTTCCCTGGGGGGGGAAGGGTTACTTCTTTGACATGAGTCTGATGATTTTTCCTTGTGTGATTGACAGGATGCCGTTAGTGCTATAGCGAGAGCGGGAGGTACCAGATGACATAGTGGATGTCATCCGGAGGGATCGGCATGTGCGGTCTACTTTGGGTTTATGTGGGCTATTGAAGTTTGCACAGGTGCCCATGATGCGTTCAGCAACGCTACTGCTGAATCGGTTAGTGAGCTTTTGGGAGCCTGACATACATGCGTTCAGGGTGCAGGGAGAGAGGGTGTATCTCACCCTCGCAGATGTATATTTCTTGACGGGGTTTCCCTATCTGGGTAGGTTGGCTGATACGCAACCACGAGTATTCACAGATGTGGATATCGAGGATATGTTGGAGCGGTACTACGGTCCGGAGGCTAGGGTGCAGAGGAATGCACTCCGGGTTGTGGACCTGCGGGAGCCATCAGTACGGGCGACCGTGGCGTGCTTGGTTCGGGTTTTGGGGTCCCAGTCGCCTGAGAAGGTGTCAGGGGGCCAGATGCAGATGGTGGAGCAGGTGCTGGATGGTGTATACTATGCCTGGGGCTAGATGTTCCTCACTTTTGTTCAGCGGCAGCTGACCTCGGTGAAGGAATCTGGCAAGGGATTTTGTTATGGATCCTTTCTGTGTTCCTTCTTCATGGAGAGGGTACCTACACTGCGGCCACGGGTGCCGATCAGGGCAACAGGACCTATGGAGCCGCGCATGGTGCAGTGGGGCGAGATGATGCGCCGACGGGGTGGTGGTGAGGTTGGCAGGTACTTCACCCAGGAGCTCTACTTACAGTGGTTGTAGATGCCACTGACACTGGAGGATTATCCATATAAAGAGATGGACTACATAGGGGATCCGGAGGCACCATGGCCGCTAGGGCAGACGTGGGGACCAGATGGTATGTGTTGATTTGCTTGATTGTTGTTGATGTCAGGTTTTGTGTATGATAGGTTTGAGATATTGATATGCTGTTATTGACTGATGGATGATCTGCAGATGTTGGCCCGAGACCACCACCAGGACATGTAGCTCGCAGGGGGCATGTGGCGATACCAGCCCTGCCGGGCCGAGGGGAGGTGCGTTGAAGGGACGCTAAGGGGACTCTGGATGTTGTACAGATGTTTCTCGATCGTTTTCTAGTTGGAGTGACTGATGATGGGTGGCGGGACGTGGATCCGGAGGTGATTCAGGACTGTTTGAGGGCACCACGGGAGTTTCGATCGATCGTGATCCGGGTGGCCATTTTGGAGGATAAGGGTTGGGCACAAGAGCTTGCAGGGGATGAGGAGCTGCCGGAGGAGGAGCGGGGTGAGGACTCAGAGGCAGCTGATGCAGGAAGTGATGGAGGGTATGACTCTCAGTAGGGAGTGCAGGGGACTCCCCCCCGATTTTGTAGCTACGGCATGTATTCTATGAGGCTTATTGATGTATAGATATTTTTTTTGTATAGTTGAGTAAAGGGGTACTCAGGACATGTGTAGCACATTGACGTTTATTTTTTGATATATATATATGCACATGGATGCACCTTTTTGCGATGATGATTTAGTGTACGCACGTGGATGCGCTTATGGTTTGTTATATGTTTGTACTGCACGTGGATGCAAGTAGTGTAGGATGATGTGCACGTGGATGCCCCTTTTTTATTTTATGTTATGTATTGCACATGGATGCAACATTATGTATGTAGGATAGGCATGTGGATGCCCCTGTATAGTAATGTGTTTATGGTATTGCACATGGATGCAAATATTTATGTGATGATAGGCATGTGGATGCCCCTTGTTGTAAATGCAATCTTTTTGGGTTTTTATATATTTTTGATGAGATGATATGGGATGATGATGCATGATGGATGTTTTACATGGTGTGACTGATATGCAAATCTAGGATGTTGTTAGCCATTTGATCTGCGACACTATTCTGAGCTCTTGGGACATGGGTGAATGTTATGGATTCAAATTGTCGGCTGAGTTGTTTTGTGCGCAGGAATTTTCTAAAGAGGCAGGGATCACGCACCTGGTAGAAGTTGTTGAGTTGGGAGACAAGTAGTTGGGAGTCAAGGAACACATGAAGGTGACATATTCCCATCTGAACGGCAGCGGACAAGAGACCGGTCACAACATCATACTCTGCCTGGTTATTGGTAGCAGCGCCTATACATATTTCGTCAAGGTGAATCAACTCATGTGAAGGGGAATATAAGACCCATGTTGTAGAAGCTAGGTTTGGAGACCAGCGGCTTGCTCCATCAGCGAAGCCCATGTAATGAGGTGGAGGATGGTCCATATGTGATCATGTAAAAATGAGGAATGTAAGGTTGCGGTAAAAAAGGTAAAAAACAAAAGAAAGCAAACTGTACAATACGGACCAATGGGGCCGCGGGTTTGTTTAAGGATAAAAGCGTTTAAGATACAACCCATTACGGGGGTTGCGCAAAGGGTGACACTCTGAGTCAGTTAAAGTGTATGCCCCATTTTCGAGGCAGGTCTGCACGATGTAAGGGCCTTGCCACATGGATTCAAACTTTCCTTTACTAGTCTTGTCGTGGGCTTGGTCACAGGCGAGGACGAGGTCCCCTTCATGGAAAGTTCGAGGGTGAACATGTTTGTTGTAACCAGCTTTGTAGCAGTTCTTGGCCGCTTCAATGGTTTGGAGGGTGGCACGATGGTCTTCATCAGCTTGTTCTAGTGATAACAGACGTTGCTCGGGTGGGGAGGTGTCTGGAAGAATCTCGACAGCGATGTGTAAGGAAGGTATCTGACACTCGATGGGGAGGACAGACTCTACACCGTGAACTAAATGAAACGGGGTAAAAATGGGGGCGGTCTTGGTTGATGTACGGTAAGCCCATAATGCAGGGAAGAGCATGTGATGCCAATTGGACTTATGCCGGTCAACAGTACGTTGGAGGATGGTTTTTAAAATTTTGTTAATGGCCTCTACTTGGCCGTTCCCTTGGGGGTAGTAAGCAGAGGAATACTGATGCTCGAACCTCAGTAGGTTGGATAACTCGCGCCAAATGGAATCTTCGAAGTGTGAACCATGGTATGACACCAATTGTTTGGGGACCTCGAATCGAGTGATAA
This sequence comes from Larix kaempferi, assembly GCA_027924585.1. Classification (NCBI taxonomy): domain Eukaryota; kingdom Viridiplantae; phylum Streptophyta; class Pinopsida; order Pinales; family Pinaceae; genus Larix; species Larix kaempferi. The sequence goes on from BSBM01000207.1 coordinate 5,098,042, forward strand.
CATGGTTAAAAAATAAACGGGCAGCGGTGTCAGCTTTACAATTGAAGGTGGGCATGGCTTCAGCCCATTTGGTGAAGTAGTTGACAGCGACGATGATGTACTTATGGCCGTTGGCGGATGAGGGTTTACATTCCATGAAGTCGATGGCCCATTTACAAAAGGGACCAACGGTGACGATTGGGTGTAATGGAGCGGGTTGTGTCCGAGCCTTAGGGGAAAAAAGTTGGCAATTATGGCAATGTTTGACCGCTATGATGCAGTCGGTAAAGAGTGTGGGCCAGAAGTATCCGGTGCGGATGATCTTTTGGGCGGTGGCCATTCCAGAGAAATGTCCGCCACAGGCACCACTATGACAGTCATTGAGGGCTTGTTCGGATTCCTCATGTGTAAGACAATGATGGAGAATCGTGTCAACCCCTCGTCGGTAAAGGACATGGCCTAAGAGGAGATATCGAGAGGCCTAGTGACAGATACGACGGCGTCCATCACTATTTATGTTCGATGGAAAATTCTGTGTGCAAAGGTATAACAAAATATCACCGTACCATGGGTCATCAGACGAGATGATGAACAAGTGATTGTTGGGTAACTCATCGAAGATTTGTGGGGACGACAAGAGGAATGGGAGATTGGTGATGAGCTGGGAAAGCACGAGGGCTTTAGTGCTCTTAGGGGTTGTGAATGTGAGGTCATATTCTTGGAGGATAATTACCCATTTAGCAACACGACCTTGCAGGAGGCGCCGGTTCAAGAGATAGACCATGGGGTTGGAGTCGGCGACAATTGTGGTATGACTTAATGTCGCAATTTTTGGATGGAAAAGACCATGGCAAGGGCTAGTCTTTCCTCATATGGGTAATGGAGGGGTGGTCTAGACAAGTTCTGGCTGACGTAATAAATGACATGCTCCTAGCAAGCGGTGTCTTCTTGAACAAGGACTCCAGACAGCATAATCAGATGCCGAGACGTACAGGATGAAGTCTTGAGAGAAATCCGGGGGGGAGATCAGACGGGCTTGTGGGAGAGCTTTCTTAAGGGCTCCAAATGCATCTTGCACCTGGTCATCCCAAACAAAGGGTATGTGGGTACAAAGCAGGCATAAGAAACCATGAATGGTGGTGGCATAATCAGGAACGAAGCGACGGAGGAAATTAGATCTCCCCTGTAGACTCTGGAGTTGCCGGAGTGTGCGAGGAGTAGGAAGGTCTATGATGGCTTGGACTTTCAGGGGATCAACAACAATTCCTTTCTCGGAAAAAATGAAACCCAACAACCATCGGAAACAATGAAACCCAACAACCAGCCTACCGGAACGCAAAAGACACACTTGTGTGGGTTCAAGCAGATTTGATATTTGCGACAACGCAAAAAGACTTGCCGGAGGTCGTTAAGGTGGTCTGATCGTTTCCGAGAATGAGCTGTAAGATTGTCAAGATAGACTAGCAGGATATGGACCAAGTCGTGAAAACAGTAGGTCATTGCCGCTGGAAGGTGGCACCAACATTTTTGAGGCCGAAAGGCATGACACGATAGGAAAAGGTGCCCCATGGGGTGGTAAAGGCAGTCTTGTACTGATCCTCCTTACGGATATGAATTTGGTTGTATCCGAAAAAACCATCCATGAAAGATAGGACTTCATGCCCCGCACACGCATCGATGAGTTGGTCAATAAATGGCGTGGGGAAGTTGTCTTTGGGACAGGCTCGGTTTAAATCGCGGAAGTCAGTACATACTATGATGGTGCCTTGTTTCTTGTTAACAGGGACGGGGTTAGAAACCCAAGTGGTATATGCAATAGGATAAATGAATCCTGCTTTGCGAAGTTTCTCAATCTCTGCTTTAACGGCGGGTAGCTTTGAGGGATGAATGGGGCGTTGTTTCTGGCGAACGGGGGGTACATCTGGCCATGTGTCAATGTGGTGTTCTATAATAGCAGGGTAAAGACTAGGCATTTTGGTATAGGACCAGGCAAAGACATCACGGAACTCTTGGAAAAGTTCTTTATACTCTTTGATCTCATACTCACTGCAAGAGGCTCCTAATGTAATGAGTTCAGGGGCACCTCTTGGGGTAGAGATATCAATTTGGATGACGGGTGAGATGTTGTCCATGTTACCTTCCTCAAAGGCATCAGGAGCGGGAATGGGATCCTTAAACTAGTCGACTTTGGTGGGAAGAAAATCTTTGGACTCAACCGTAAATTGGGTGGCTATGGTGGAGGAGGACTCTTCTGGGAGGAAGTAGGAACGATGGTGCATGTCTTCCCAGGGATAATCCGGGGCAGTGAGAGCCTCTAGAATCTCCTCATCATTGCAGAAAATTAGAGTTGTCAAATCGGTTGATGAGGAAGTGGTAGTCGAAGAGATCATATAGATGGTGTTAATCTCTCCGGATGAGGGTGATACTGGGGGGTGGATCTCCTCAATTGTGGGGGGTGCCGTCTCAAGGTCCAAACTATTCATCTCGTAGAGAGCTGCTCTATAATCTGGGAGACCAGGACAGTGATGTGATTAATGGCCGTAAATACCGCATATTGTACAAGGGTGGTTGGTACGGAGTGATTTATCACGAGGCTTAGGGGCTAGATCAAGTTGGACAACCGGGATGTTGGGGTCGTCGTCAAGCATTTGTATGTGTTCCTGTAATGCAGGTAATTGTGGACATTAATGAGTCGGATGGCCTAACTCATCACACAACGAGCATTTGGGAGGAGCACGAAACACGGGGGCAGGGTGGGCGGGGGGGGGGGGGGTTAACTGTTTTGGGTGGGGGTACAACAGTGTATGGTTGTGGGCCTATGCCCCTAGTGTGCTTGATAAGAGGGGGTGGATTCGTAGATGACGAAGGGGTAGTGACACCGAGAGGTGGTTGACTAGTAGTGGCGATGGGTTGCACCGGTTGTAGGATGACATTTAGTGTCAGTAGGGGAACGCGAGGCGAAATATACCACACGGGTAATCCTAAGGTTAACCCAGGGAGGTTGAGAGTAGCCATAACCAGGTCGCTTACTACTCCCAATGGAGGGAATAGGAAGGGGATTGTGTGGATGGGTGTAACACCAATATGACTAGGTACCAATGGTGGTTTGGGTAACAAGGGTGATTGATTGTTGGGTGTTTGTGTATTGTGGGAAAGGGTACATAGGTCAGATATTTCGGTCGCTGTTGACGGGGGTGGAATGGATTGGAATGTTGAGGTCATCGGCGTATCTAAGTAAATTTTGGGTCCCACGGAGGAAACCAACGAGGTAGATGCACCACAAACAGGTTGTTCAACCATGGGGGGAACATTTTCGGGTGCAGCGGGGGCATTGAGATCGTAATAGGTGAGTTGATCGACCTTGACCACGTGTCCGTCATGGGGGAACATCATGGTACGAAAAATGGATGAGGCAACCTCCCGCATGGCATACATGTAGCTACGGCCAAGTAAGAGGTTATAATCAAGTTGGACATTGATGACCTCTATGTCAATGAGCACGGTTTTGCTATCCAACTAGATGGGGACATTAGCTAAGAGACCTTGGGGTTGAGCCGAACGGTCATCGTAGGCTCGCAACGCAGTGGTGGACTGCTGGAGAGTAGGGGATCCCAACTTATGCCAAACAAATGTTGACATAATGCATGTAGAGGCACCTTCATCGATAATGCACCGATGGATGACAAGATTCTGAATGGAAACAGAAACTTGGAACTCTAAAGTGGAAGGCAGGCGTGGTTCAGATTGGTCCAAATCGAAGGCCATCAGTCGTGAATCATTTGGGTCAATAGCACCAATGGCGGAGATCAAAGTTTTGCGCTGTGAAGGATAGTTTTTTAAGACCTCTAACGCAGACATGGCTGTGGGAGATTGGGCTAAGTCATCTACAATGTTGTAATTAGACACAGCACGAGCATTGGGATTATTGTTGATGTGACAAAGTGGGAAGCGAGTTGCTTTGGAGGCACCATCTAGTGGAGCCGGAGGTATATGTAATGTCTGATTAGTGGGATGAGTGTTAATGTTTTTGTCGATGGGAGGGGCTTCAGGGGTGGAGCCATATTGGTTCCGACGGGTTTGAAGGTTAACATCGACGGATGACATCATTAACAAGTGGTGGGTACCTGAGTCTATCATGGGTTGATCAGGAGCGGCATAAGTGATTTGCTGTTGCGGTGGCGTGTTGCCTTGAGGAGGAACCAACGGCTGAGTGTTCACTATGCCTTGGGTCGGTAAAGGGTTTTGTAACACCAAGGGTTGATGTTGAGGTGGTGGGGGGTTAGGCGGCGCTTGAGGAGCCGCGTGCCCTTGGCGATGGGCATCATCGGTCCAGAGTTGCCGAGCTCACTCCAAATGTGGGAAAGCATGAGTCTAGTGGCCATAGACCCTACAAATAGAACAAGAATGGTTTGTTTGCAAATTAGGATTTTTGGCTTGTTTGGGTGGCCGATCAGGGTTCTGGTTGGCAGGTGCCGTGTTATTGTTGTTTGGGGGATTAGGAGGTTGACCACCTTGGTCTGGAGGGGGGTTGTTGCCACAGTTACGGCCTTTGCCACGGTTTTGCTGGCCCTGTTGGCACTGGTTATTTTGGTTCTGCTGCGGATTCTGTTGGGCATACACTTGCCCTTGGGCAACAGGTGGGTTCTGGGGTTGTGCAGGTGCAGGAGTAGGCTGCGGTGGATAATAAGTAGGTGGAGGCGGCGCAGGTGCTGAACCTTATGGGGGTTGCTGATATGTCTGCGGAACGGGTTGTGGGTTTGCTGTAGGGGATGCTTGTGGTGGGTAATAAGCAGGTTGGGCTTGAGAGGACACAGGAGCTGGTGCAGCATGTGGGTGGTAATATGGCTAAGGTGCGACTGGTGGGGTGTAAGCGGGGGTGGTATGGCCAAAGCACTGAGGTGGACACGAGGGTCCGTGGGAATGATGGTGATGTGCCATGGGAGCATACGAATTGGTTGCTCCAAACTATGATGTAGCCCGCGAAAGGTTGGGGCCATGGCTTGGATGTGCTGTGGAAAAGGGTTGGTTATGTGAGGCTATATGGCCAATGATGCCATCTGCGGCATGGGATGCCCCCGGTGCATCGTGTCGGGAGGAATCACCGCGAGGGGCATCAGGTATGATGGAATATAGATAACTCGACTGGGCATAAATAAGGTCAAATTGCTGGGCTTTGAGGATGGCCTCTTCTTCGGACTGGGGTCGTTCAGATGCCACATCCTTGGCAATGACAAGAAGGAGGGATTTTAGAAATCAATCTAAGAAGATATGGTCATCTAACTTGATTTTGCAGAGGCTACGGCATCGACGCCACTCATGAATGTGGTCAGTGACGTGGGTAGCTGTGTTTTGTCTGCAAGACAGTAGGATCTCAACTCCCGCGTCATAGCGGACAAGTAACTGAAAGAACTACAGGAAAGTTGAGGCAAGGGAAGTAAAGGTGGCATGGGTCCCATGGGGCTGCTCGATGTACCACTTAGCTGCAGAGCCAATGAAGGTGCATTGTAACAGACGGAGGTGGACAAAGTCATCCACTATGGAGTTGGAGGAACACCATAGATGGAAGGACATAATATGGTTCCGGGGGTCCTCACCTGCCTTGCCCTCAAACTTAGGGAGGTCAGAGGGAATCTTGGTGGGCATATGGGGCCACGCAGGGTCGTGTTTGATGGGATCGTTAGTCAGTCTAGCTAGGTTAGGAAGGTTGAGACTAGCCATGAATGGAAAACTAGTAGAAGGATGTGACATACTAGTGGTTGTGACCATGTTGGGGCCAATGCCCCCGAGTGGAGGGGCTGGGTTTGGGATTTTCCCCCAGGTGGGGGCACGAATGTGGTATGGGACTGTCCTGCACCGCCAAGGGTAGTGTGAGTCACTGATGGAGTGGGGATGGGTATGCTAGCTACTGGAATGGGTACAGTGATCGGAATGGTAGATGTGGGCCCCATCGAGGGCATACCCAGAGCAGGTGTGGTAGCTGGTTTGGTGGTGGATGCTCCATGAATGGTCCCTACAAAGAAAGGGTTGTATGTCATGCCAGCCATGGGGCTGATTGGTGCAGTGTAAGTGGGGTTCTCGGACTCTGCCTCAGAATTAGAGGTAAAATAAGGGGCGTCTAGATCAGGTGACGAAGTTCTATGCCATTGACGAGTGGAGTCAAGTTATCAAGCTCGAGATCTATGATGAGTGGTATCAAGTGATGAAGATCTATGTCTATGACGGGTGATGTCAAGTGAACCGTGCTGTGGGGGCTCACCCCGGAGGCACCGAGAATGTCTCGGGGACTCAATGGTGACAGATGGTGTCAAGTATCTGGGGGTTGTGTCGAGTGAAAAACAACTCAAAAACCCTAATGCAACCGAGTGTGAAGAAGGAGAGCTCAAAAAAATATGGCACTCAGGCCAACAACCAACTCAAAACACTTACTGTAACAGATGTGCTATAACAAGTGGAGTATCAATAGAAATGGTCAGAATACCAACAAGCAGCAGGTTTCCTTAAAAAATAAAAATAGTGGACTCGCTAGACCAAAAGGAGGTAAGGGAGCATGCAAAGACCTAGCTAAATAGTATTCTGACTCAACCAGACATATTCTCTGCAAGGTAATGAAATCCAAGTCAGACAATATGGATAGTGGAGCCAAGCGGCTAAAGATATCCCCCTACCAGGAGGGACATCGGGTAGTCAATCCTAGAAGAAAAGCAACTAAGATACCCCGTTCATGACACGTTCAGTTGGGTGAATCTGTCATTTGGTTCTATCGTCGCTGTATCCCCATACGGGTGATACACCAAGAAATATGAAAGGTATCCTTCGGTTACTGAATGGATTGCGGTATTCCACTCAGGCTTCCGGAACTAGTCTGGCGACTTCAACCCTCCTAGGGGAGAGGCCTTCTTGATAAATTGGTTTTAAACCGTGTCAAAAAAACAATAGGGGATTTTGGTTCCCTAATGGACAACAGCTATGTCTCAAGTGTAAGCAACCGAGGGGTGTTATTTGGATGCCTATCCCCTCGATCCTACCTAACTACAAGATTCTTATGTGTTCCCCAAGTGGGGTTAGAATGTTGGTTGTGTTAAACAGTATTTTAGGGCTCACTTGAATTAGGTGACAGAGTGTGTGCGTGTGAGATGATGAACCCAAGTAAAAGTGCCACGGAGTGGGCAACTTTCTAACTAAAAATATAAATGTAGAAATTAAACTTTGAAATGCAAAATTTTCTCTTTTCAATTAAAATGCTGAAATTTTAAAAAGTGCCGTAAATGGAACAGAAATAATATTGCAGAAAACAGGTTGTAGAGAAGTAAGGTTGCAGACAGGATAGATGGCTGTGCAAGTGCAGAAAATATTGCAGCAAAGTTCTGGGTTCAAAATAGGGAAAAAGTGCAGAAAACAAAACACGGGTTTGTGGCAAATCTGAGCGGTCAGACCATGGGAAACAGGTAAATAGTCGCGGGCAGATTGTGGGTATTTGGCTGAAAGACGCAGGCGAACCGCGGGAAAAGGGCCAAAAGTCACAGGCGGATAGCAGGTAAATGGTTGAAAGCCGCAGGCGGGACGCCGGAAAAAGGCCGAAAGACGCAGGCAGATAGCAGGAAAATGGCTGAAAGCCGCAAGCAGGACACGGGAAAAGGACGAAATGCGCAGGCGGGTAGCAGAAAAAGGGTTGCAAGCCGCAGGCGGGACGTAGTAGAAAGGACGAAATGCGCAGACGGGTAGCAGAAAAAGGGCTGCAAGCCGCAGGCGGGATGCGGTAAAAAGGCCGAAATGCGTAGACGGGTAGCAGAAAAGGGGCTGCAAGCCGCAGGTGTCCCTCGGGAAAATGGGTAAACAGCCGCGGTCGGATTGCATGAAATAGGCTGAAAGCCACGGTCAAATCGCAGGTAACAGAATGAAAACCGCCGGCAGATCGCTGGTAACAGTCTGAGAGCCATGGTCGGATCGCAGATAACAGTCTAAAAGACGCGGTCGGGATGCAACTGCCGGGGGCAAAAGACGCAGTTTACTGCAGCCGAAAGGAAAAAACAAGAAAATATTGCAGAAAATTAAAAACGTTTAAAACTATAACCAGAAATTCAAAGGAACACAAAGGGAGTCGCCAAAACTGTAGCTAGGGTTTTCACCCTAGCTTGTGCAAATGAGTACCTACTAAGGAGAAGGGACTCCTTAGTAGCAGTTCAGAAAATACAGTAAATAAAAGACAATACAGTAAAATAGTAAACTACTCTAAGCATGTGCATAAAATAACAGAAAGATAATAAAAATGGTTTTTTGTATTGATTATACCTCCAATGTGAAGGTTGATGAAGCCTTTGCAACAGTCCAAGAGGGTTGCTTCCAAGCTCCAGTGTTGTTCCTTTCTCTTTCTCCAAAGGGTTTTGGAAATGGGCCAAAGGGGCACTCAAATGTGAAAGTAGCTCAAGGATGAGCTAGGTTTTCAAGAGTGATTTTGGCAGAGTAAGGGTATGGATGATTGTGGATATGAAATGAGGGGCCTCCATCACCTATTTATAGGTTTTTTAGTGGTGGAGTGCTGGCCCATGGTTTTGGGCACCATATGGTTTAGGTCAGCTGTATAGGGTTTTTGCTTCCTTTTTCTCTCTTTTTCCTCTTTTTTGTATTTTGTATTCCCTTTTTAGAGGGTTTTTGCTATTTTTGGAGGAATTTTAACTTATTTTGGGGAAAAAAAGGGGGTTTTGGCCTTTTGGAGGCTTTTTTAATGGTTTTTGGGCCTTTTGGAGGCTTTTTAATGGTTTTTGGGGTTCTGGAGGCAAATATGGTAGGAAATATGGACAAATGAGTCATGCAATGGGGTAGATGAGGTAGTGAGCACTTTTTGGGTGTTAACAGTTTCAGAGGTAAGTACCTGAACAATCTAAGTTTATATATTAAAATGCTTTTAGCTGAGAAAGGCGTGTTAAGAATGCAGTAAGATTCACATACATTTTTGAGTCTGTCATGGTCAATAGCATATATAGTGATTCTGACGAAGATACACACAATTTGAGAAGTGGAAAAAGATATAAGTATACAACTAAGAAGACTTCTTATGAACATGGAATTTGCGTAGAAATTGAGTTCCAAGTTCAGCCTGATATCCAGACCGCACCTCTATCAGCCACCTATCAGCCTATTACCGCACATAACCAACCGGTTGTGAATACCGCGTCTCCTATTGCTTAGAATCCACCAGTTCAGAACCCTCCAATTGTTAATATTCCTAATCCTCATAATGTTAATACCAGTAACACCACAGGAGTGAGTACTCAGAACATCCTGACTCAAACCATTCTGATTCAAAACATTCGGCGCAGTAACATCCCTAACACCACTCAAAACACTGCGCCACCAAGAAGGAGAATGACTGATGCCATTAAGCTGCCTATATTTAAGGGAACGGGTCTAGAGGACCCCGAGCAACATTGGTTTCTATGTGAAGTCGTGTGGAGTGTAAAGTAAGTTCAGGATGATGCTGTGAAGCAAGCGCAACTCATCACCACATTCAGAGATAGAGCCTTGAACTGGTTCATGAAGTATTCTCATGGACATAATAGAACCTTAGTGGATATTAAGGCTACACTATTAAGAGAGTTCAAGAAGCCGAAGTTAGAATCCCAATGTATAACAAAATTGAAGGAGATTAAGCAAAAACCTAATGAGACAGTCTAGGAATTTGACCATAAGTTTAAGACACTGTCAGACCAAGTCAGTTTTGACATAGCACTGAAACAACACCAAGAATGGTTCATAGTCGCGTTGTTTCCCCATATCATACTGTCGTTGATGCAACAGAAGGTGGCTTCGCGGGTAGAATCCTTGGAAAATGCGATGAAATTAGAAGCTTCACCTATAGGAGAGACTAGCACTGGACTGTCTCAGATCCAGACTCAGCTAGCTACCTTGACATTACAGTTGTAGGACATGAAGAAAGGGAAAGAACAAAAACAATAAATATGGTGTACGGGATGCAAGGGAGAAGGACACACCAGGGAGAACTGTCCTTTATTTCAAGAATACCTTAACAGTGGAGCACCAAATCCACTGAATCAGAACCAAGCACCATGGTGTGAGATCTATAGAAATAGAGGACACCGTCTAGAAGATTGTTACCTAATTCAGAAGTATGTGCGAAATCCTAAGAATTTATTTTGCACATTCTGTAAATCCGTTGGACATGATGATTCCAATTGTAGAGCATATGAGTTCATGATGGAAAGAAAACAAGACTAATTAGAGCATATGCACTGTGGAGTATACAGAGTCTAATAAGAAACACCGCAGAACAAGGATAATGCGCAGTATGATCAAGGCGCATACAAAGGTCATGGAGGATACTACAGAAGAGGAAGAAATACTGGCCCATGACAAGGAAGAGGAAGAGGCCAGATGATTTGTTACAACTGTGGCCAGCCCGGTCACTTATCCAGAGATTGTACCAATGTGTGCACTACCTGTAATTATTGTAAATCTTTTGGTCATGTCAATGAAGCATGTCCAGTGTTAGTAGCAGAAATGCAGAAGAGAAAGCAAGATGTACCCAACCCAAACATTCAATTGATCGCAACAGAGAAAATGGATATAGATCCAAGTATAAATGCAATGGCGCGAAGTGGCACTGCCACAGGAAGAGATAGGCAAGCAGAAGCTTTGACTTCTGGAGATTTTGAAACTAAGTAAACCCCTGTTGAAACGATCTGGATCAGAAAATCTAGTGGGAAAACAACTATTTTCAATCTGGAAAGAAACAAAGAAGTCTTTGAAGAAGCGCGGGACATATTCAAAGAGCCAACACCTATGTCACCAAGAATCCCATTGTGTAGTGAAATACCGCATATGCAGGATATGCCAACAAAATATGACAAAATGTGCACTGCAACAGAGATAGGTAGTTTTGTTGCGCAGTTCCTATGGAGCTGCATGAAATTGTTGAAAAGCGTAGATGTTGTAGTGGAATTAGGAAAATTGTTAAATCAATATGAACCATGCAATGAGACAGATACTACCTAGAGCGCAGTTCACCACATCAAGCGCCACAAGCGAATAGGTAGAGAAATGAGGCTTACTACGCAGATAAGAGATTATGAGATGGATGAGATCATCCTTGACTTAGGGTCAGGAGTAAATGTCTTGACTAAGCAGACATGGTAGCAAATAGGGAGACCAAAGTTGTCATGGTCACCCATACAGTTAAGATTGGCCAACCAACATAAAGTCATACCTTTTGGGATATTAGCCAATATTATTGTTGATATTGATGGAGTGCGAATTCCTTCAGGCTTCGAGGTTATCGAGATTGTGGACGATAGTCAGCCTTATCCAGCATTGTTGGGTATATATTAGGCGATGGATAAACTCACAATCATAACCCTGAAGACTAAGAAGATGATCTTTGAAGGGCAGGATATTAGGGTCATAACACCATTCGACCCTTCAAAAGGAGAAAGATACAGTGAGCCGATTCAGGAAGAATCCAGAGCACAGGATCTTGATCGCATCTACAAGATGACTGAAGATCAGGATGAATACATTAATCCTACCTCGGATGGAGCACTTAGTTGGTGATGTGACAGTTCTTGCATCTCAGACTCTGACACAGGACTGGAAAACTGGCAAAGCCGTATGTATGAAGTTTCTTCAAGAAGATGTGCGCAGATCACAAAGTCACTGTGTTGGATTGGAACTGAGGTAAGTCCAATTCCCACCTATGATGGTTCGACTAATGTTTATTCATTTATTCAAGAATATACTGTATCAGTTGTAGTTGAACATCGCATACCAGCATTAGATCTAGCACTGTGCGAGACACCTGCCAGATGGTGGGATGCGCATAACCATACTTTGACCACATGGGATCAGTGCAGACAAATGATGCAAATCAGATTCGTAGAGAAAGTTGCGCTGACATTTGAAAAGTATAATGGACAGACAGATCCAAGGGATCACATGGAAATTTGTTCACAAGCATGGATAAAGAGACCACAGACATAATGGGTTCATTTGTTTGTGCACACATTGGAAGAGTAGATTCCGAATAATTGGTACCTGGATGTGGAGTTGTGCAGAGGAACTACAGATTGGTCTATCCTAACTACGAACTTCCATAGAACTTTTAGCTTTGAAGATGAAAGCCCAAGCATAAATGAAGCTCTGCAGGTAATCAAAGAAAGAATATTCAGAGCCGAATGCCCAAGTATAAACAAGGCATTGGATGAAATCAAAGAAAGGGTGTTTGAAGATGTAAAAGTACCTATGAACCTACAGCCAGAATGGGCAAGAGAAATAGAACATGCCTTTGAATGCTATAACCTCGCTTGAAATGAAGAGGAACAAGAAGAGAGCGATGAGGAGGATCCGTGCAACATCAATATACCTGAGTTAGAGGGAGCGCGAAATGTAGAGGGACCTCCACTTGAAATTCCAGATATGAGCGGCCATAAAGACAAGAAAAGTGAACATTGAAATGAGTGAAGAGCCGAAGTTTGCGTCCATTGGAGATAATTGGGATGATGTGACGGTCGTGCAGAATACCGACCTTCTACATGAGTATCGGGATTTGTTTTCGACAAAATTCTCCGAAATGAAACGAATTTTGGGCGAATTGGGAGTTATGAAGATACCTCTCAAGCCAGGTGCGAAGGCCATAAAGCAAAGGCCTTATATACTGAACCCCATATATAAAGAAAGAGTAAAAGAAGAAATTAGCAAAATGATTGATGCAGGGATCATTGAGCCCGTTGAAGAGTTAGAGCGGATAAGCCCGATGGTTATCTAGGACAAAAAGACTAAAGGTGAGATCAAGATCTACGTAGACCTTAGGAAGTTGCATGATGCTTCGTTGCATGAACCATTTCCTACTTCTTTTACAGATGAAGTATTAGATAATGTGGGAAGAAATGAGGCCTACCCATTCACTGATGGATTCTCTGGATATCATCAGATCAGGATTGATCAAGAAAACAGGCATAAGACAACATTTTATACTAAATGGGGCTCCTATCAATACACCGTTATTCCATTTGGGTTGAAGAATGCGCTTGCCATATTTTCCAGAGTTGTGGTCGCTGCATTCAAGGACTTTATCCATAAGTTCTTAGAGGTTTATTTTGATGATTGGACTATCTTTGGTTTGCTGAAGAACCATTTTGAAAACTTGAGAATGATGTTAGCTAAGTGCAGACAACATCAAATTTCATTGAATTTAAAGAAATGTATTTTCTACGTGCCTTATGGTATTCTACTAGGACACATTATGTGCAGACAAGGTCTGATGGTTGATCCTGCGAAGATCGCATTAATTATGAATTTACCTGCACCAAACTCAGTGAAGCAGCTTCGCATGACATTGGGGCATACAGGTTATTACAGAAATTTCATTAAGGGTTATGCGCAGATAACTGCGCTGATGGAGAAACTACTGAAGAAAGAAGCGCAGTTCATATGGAATGCAAAATGTGAGAAGAGACTAGACATGCTAAAAGAAAAGATGGAAACTATGTCGATCATAGTTTTCCAAATTGGGATAATCCGTTCAATGTACATGTTGATGCTTCATCTATAGAGTTGGGCATTGTGCTTTCTCAACCAGGCGAAGGGGCTATTGATCACCCCGTTGCATTTTGAAGTAGAAAGCTATCTTCAGCTGAAAAGAACTACACGACCACTGAAAGAGAAGGTCTATCTATGGTGTATGCACGACATAAATTCAGGCACTATTTGTTGGGTGCGCACTTCTCCATGTACACTGACCATTCAGCTCTGAAATATTTGGTCAGTAAGCCAATGTTAGGGGGGAGAATATGCATATGGTTATTACTATTTTAGGAGTATGATTTTGAAATTGTGGTTAAGCGAGGAAAACTGAACCTGGGACCTGACCATCTCTCAAGGATTAAGTAAGGTGAAGAACCCACCAATCTTGAAGATAATCTGCCTGACACGCAGTTATTTTCTATACAGATCATCGATGACTACTATAAAGACATTGTAGACTTTTTGACTACGGGATTGGCACTGACAGAGTTTACTATGTAGCAAAAGAAGCAGTTGGTATTGAGAGCAATAGACTTCACCATAATCACAGGACAGTTACACAAATTAGGACCGGATGAAGTGTCGCGCATATGTGTATTGGACCATGAGAAGCCATTCATATTGGATGATGCACATTCAGGTGTATCGGGAGGTCACTACATAGGAAGAGACATTGCACAGAAAATATTGAGAGCAGAGCTATGGTGGCCCACAATTCACAAAGATTCAAAAGAACATTGCCAGAGTTGTGATGTCTGTCAGAGGACAAGAAGGTCGTCGCGAAGAGATGAAATTCTATTGAATCTACAATTAATACTTCAAGCATTTGAGAAATGGGATATTTATTTAATGGGACCTATTAACCCACCAGGAAAGATGACTTGTGTATCACTGCGACTGATTATCTCACCAAATGGGCAGAAGCTAGACCAGTGAAGGACTGTAGTGCAATTACTGCCACACAGTTTATTTTTTAGAACATCCTTACTAGATTTGGATGCCCAAAATTTTTTATGAGTGATCAAGGCACTAATTTTTTGAACATAACTATTGAGGCCCTAACTGAAGAGTTCCACATTTACCATCAGAGGAGTACGCCATACCACGCACAAGCAAATGGAACTGTTGAATCTTTCAACAAGGTACTGGAGAATGCACTAACAAAGGTATGCAATGTTAACAGGGTGATTGGGAACTGTGCATTCCAACTGTATTATGGGCATACGGGACCACTTGAAAGAAGCTGACAGGACACACACCCTTCAGATTGGCCTATGGACAGGAAGCTGTGATGCCTATGGAGTATATTGTACCCAGCTTAAGGATTGCTACATTCATAGGCATGCAGGATGAACAAACAATAGAAGAAAGGCTTCTACACTTGGTCGGATTGGAGGAAGATCGCTTCATAGCAAGCTTTCACCAGCAAATGCAAAAAGATAGAGAAAAAACATGGCATGATCGCCATATCAAGAATAAGTCCTTTCAAGTAGGTGACCTAGTCCTCCTGTATGATAGCAAGTTTATGAAATTTCCCAGAAAATTTAAGATGCCTTGGCTTGGACCATATATTGTTATGCATGTTACTAACGGTGGCACAGTTCAATTAGCCACGTTAACCGGAGATAACTTACCGGGTCTGGTCAATGGAAGTAGACTAAAACCCTATCGGGATAGTCCTACTTCACAAAACCCGCAATGATCAAAAGAAAAGGGAATTTCTAAGTGTCAAGTACAGTTGAAATTGGGCACCAGAATTGGGTAGAGTCTGTACACAGTTTTGGTTTGACACGCAAAGATTGAGAAAAATACTACATGTACCACGCAACACTAGTTGAAAAGTGAAGCTGCGCAGATTGAAAAAAAAATATAAGAGAAAAAGAAAACAAAACAAAAGAAAAAAGTGCACAGTTCGAAGCTCAAAAGGTAGATGCGCAGATCAAATACAACAAGAAGGATGAAAAGTTGAGAAGAAAGAAGAATGTCACCACGAAGTAACTGTGCCAATATAGTGACAACCCACTGCGCAGTTCGACGCAACGCTCTAAGAAACTAGACATTGAAATGTCGATCAGAAAACTAGCCGTTATACAGTGATTTTGCCGACGACCGCTTAAGAATTTAACGTAAAAATAGCCGTTCTGAAGTAGTTAATGAAGGAAAGGACCTGAATCCTCAACGGATTTGGCCAACGGATATGCCATTTAATGATTTTCTAACCATTGATGGTGTTGGCAGGCGGTTTAATGAGTCAACATCGCAGCATCGCAGATGCTGCGCAAGGCCAAAGATTCTGCGAAAGGCGGAGAACAACGAGCAAGGCGACAAGTATTTTTGTAGTTTTTGGGTCATTTGGACCACGTCATGTATATTTTGGGTCATTTGGACCGATTCATGTATTTTTTGGGTCATTTAGACCGCACTATGGGGGTTTTTGGTTCATTTCACTACATTATGTGGGATTTTGGGTTAGTTTGTTGTAAAGTTTGTTAAGAAGTAGTTAGGTGGTTGCATAAGTGGACCACAGATGTAAAGGCGCAATCCTATAAATATATGATGGTTTGTAAGGGTTGAGAATCATAATATTTTCAGATAAGTAGTTAGAGTTTGATATCCGAGAGACTAAGGATCTTGTTGTAATTGGGTTTTCGTGGAGGTAATATGACGTGACAGAACTTTTGAGCAGAATCCCTGTGTCGTTTCTATTTATCTGTGGTAATGCATTTTGCGACATGAATATATGAAAGATGCAATGTTTTCTTGTTGTAATTAATGCTTTACTGTTATATCTGTTGCAATGATAGATATGTTCCTGTTGAATAATGTCACAATTATGATTAGGACTTGAATGGAATGCTTAGATATATTTTTGAAATGTTGCACTAGGTTAGTCAATTGATGCACAACATCCTCCTTCATTCGGCGGAAACATGGTTCCGTCAACTCTCCCTTGAACATCTTGGGTGAGACCTCATCTGCTCTGCAAGTGTTGTTGGATGAGGTAAAACCTATCTGGGTCGGTGCTCAGGGAGATCGCGGTGGTTTGGTTGTCGACAGTGTTGGGAACCCCTGTCAACTGGGTTTGTGTCAACAAATGGTTTCGTTGTCAGGACCATAGTACGAAGTGAAAGGAGGATATGTTGTGGCATCCAACAAGACCGGAAATACAAGACTGGTTTGATCAGAAGTTGCAAGAGTTTGCTGAAAAAGAGAACCATAACTCTCGGCTGATGACAGATCACTAGGTGGAGAGGTACATTCACGATGGACCACACGAATACTTTTTCTGTGAATTTCCAGTCATCTTGTTTGAGTGGTTGGAAAAATTGACCTTCCAGAAGAGGAAATTCCAAGGTGGTGAGTTGATATCCTGGACCCCAGAGCTGACACAGGAGTTGCAGGAAGTCGACAACAAAGCGTCGCGGGCTGTCGAAGTTTGGATTGACAGCATACTAGAAGGCTACATCATTGAGTTTGCGGTTGACACGAACAAATCCTATAGTGAAGCTAAAAGATATTTCTTCAGCGGACCATGGGGAAGTTTTTTGTTGTCACTACAGCTGTCTATTAAGATGCTCATTTGCAAAAAGAGAATATTGAAGATGCATCTCGATTAGTAAAAACCCTGGTGGGAGGAGGCCGTGGGTACCACGACGACAGGGGGAGGTACATGGAATGATAAGGGGTAGATGGGTGCAGGTCATTGGTGAGCTCCCAATATGGATGCCTAATGAGGGTAGTTGTACTAAGAGCCTACTTTAATTATCAACCCGGGGGACGTACAAACTTTAGAGGTGCAGGCACTATCTGTGCTCTTATAGGATCATCTTTGTCATGGTTGGGTATCAGTATCAATGTCTTAAAGGTTTCCTACTCAATACATAAAACTGCTTATACTAGGGAATTAAATACTGGGAAACAACAAATCTATTTTAGAGAATTAAAATACTGAAAGTAGTAAATCTATTTTTAAAGAATTAAAATACTGAAAGCAGTAAATCTATTTTAAAGAATTAAAATACTGAAAGCAGTAAATCTATTTTAGAGAATTAAAATACTGAAAGCAATAAATCTATTTTAAAGAATTAAAATACTAAAAGTAGTAAATCTATTTTAAAGAATTAAAATACTGAAAGCAATAAATCTATTTTAGAGAATTAAAATACTGAAAGTGAAAGAGATATTCCTATGAATCTACCTAATGCAGAATGGTGAATCTAGACTATGAAAGTGAAATGCCATAACAAATCTATTCTAAATTAAAGAAAGCAAGGTTTGTAATTACTTACGCATAAAACTAGAATTCTAATCTAACATCTCATGCTACACATCTATTATTAAGAAATTAAAGAAATCAATCTCGAGAAGCAATCAATCATCATGGGAAACATTCATAAACCTTAGATCTAAACCATAATTTTTTAAGGCAATGCAACTATATATGGAATCGTTATTTAAAATGTGCATTGGAAGAAAGTAGCTACAGGACTACTGAAACCGTATTGTTGAACTACAGAATGTATTATAAATTACTACAGAATCAAGACATCATTCAAATGCTTCCATATGCGATATAAATTTTCATCACTGTAAAACACATAATCAGAAATACCTGAAAAATGGAAATCCCCTGACTTACATGTTGGGGGGGCCCTCTCCAACCTGTACTCAGGGGGAAAAGAAACTTATAGACGCTGACTGGGATTTAACATCAATCTTCCATTAAAATATAAACTCCATGTCTTCACAAGAGTCTGGAACTTAGAAGTATCTCAAGAGTGCAAAAACGTAAAACAATGTTTCTCCAAAAATGTCAACAGAGACCTCTCGCTACCCGAGAGGTCCATATTTATATAATTCTTAATGCTGAACTTAACTAAATGTCTAAATGCCGATTCTCCTTGAACAAGAGTGCGTTCTCTATAAATCAGGAAATAGGGCGCTGAGCTGCATGATCCCTCAGTCTTCAACGCGTTCGTCCTTTAATGCCCTTGAACCTACTCAATCATGCTTGATTTCCACAGAATTAGTTTATTGAATACGCATTTTAAACATACAAGAATAATTGTCAAAAGCAACTTCATTAAATAATTAAAGTAAAACATTTTCCCACAAATGAGTGTGTTTCTTCACCATTGCTTGAGCTTGACTGCGGGAAAAAGGTTTATCAAATACCTGAAAATTGGACTCGTCATTCTCTCCCATACTTGAAGGATTCACCCATCCTTGGGTGACTTAATCAATTCGTCGACGACCTCCCTGATGTCCCATGCTACCACCCTAGGGATCCCTGCCTGTCTATGATATCCAAAATTATGATCCTCCTTGGCCCATGCCCTCCTTTCTTCCTCTTCATTAATCTGTTCCTTGATGAGTGGGGAAAGAAAGAATGGGGGATTTAGCCTCATCCCAATCCATCTGAGTTGATTTCTTGCCAGATATTCCTTGTAGAGTGTGGCTTTGAAAAGAGCATCATCAAGCCTGAGGGGGGAGTGGAGTTCTCTTCTTTTCATATCATTTGCCACTCTGCTCCACCTTTCCTTAATGGACTCATGAACTTCCTTCTGTGTGCTTCGGAGTGTAATGTCAAAATGAGTCATAGCCTCCTGCTGTTTTGCAAGGAGAATGGGGATTAGTTCCTCGTCCTGGGTGAGGATCCTATGGTTGTAGAGTATCCCTTCAGGGTGAGTTGGCTCTGCTATGATCATCAATGGGGTTTTCCATTTGCACGCAACATAGATATGGTAGTCCTAGGCTCTCTCAATTTCGTGGTTCATCCATGAACATAATGCCCTCAACTGGAAATCGCCCACATATGGGTTTGGCGACCAGTTGGGCGAGCCAGAAACTATGAAATTATGTAAGAAGAATTCACTCAATTGGTCCTTCTCTAGCTCTATGGAGTTCAAAGATGCATCCATAAACTCTTTGGGAGTGCTTATCTCTATAAGGATTCCTTGCTTCAACCTCTGGAGCTGGAATTTGCCCCATTTCTCCTGTACATAAACTGCATATATTGTCGACGATGGTCTGAGGTCCCGCAGTCTATCATATATGTCAGCAGTAGTGGCCAAAATGTCCTTCAATTTGGTAATCTCCTGGTCCTTTTTGGCTAATTCGTTTTGTGCCTCGGCCAATTTTTCTTGAAGCGCTGAATTCTTCTGCTCAGCCAACCGTAGTTCCTCTGCATGATGCATCTTCAAGATTTGTGTCTTCTCAGCTGAGAACGGGGAAGGTGTGGGATGGATTCCTAGCCCAATTCTTAACATTGCCAGCTCATTTTGGAGCTTTGCCAATTCTTCCCGTGCCTCAGCGAGTTGGGTAACGACCTTGGGGTTTTCATTATGTTCTGGAGGGTTCCCCTGGAAGTTGCCTTGCTTTTGTAAGCTCTGCTCTTCTTCTTTATCCATTTATTCTTCTTCATCCTGCATTTCTTGCTCATCATGCTCCTCTTCTGTAGTGGGGTCTCTTTGATCTACCCACTGATCATCGTCCCCATCCGACACATTTTGAACAATGGGATTGGGTTCCCTACTATTTTCCTTGTCTATTCGGATTCGGGATGCTTGGGTGAATCTCTTACTCCTTCTCTTTGGCTCCTGAGTTTTGGAAGGAATCTCTGGGTTTGCCTTAGGGGAGTCCTCTCTTAAATGTTTGATTTTTACTAGGGTCTCTGCCACATGGTCTAGGTCAATCTTCCGTTTCGCCCCTGATGCAGAGGCATCTCTGTTCATTTCTCGGACACATTTTGAACAATGGGATTGGGTTCCCTACTATTTTCCTTGTCTATTCGGATTCAGGATGCTTGGCTGAATCTCTTACTCCTTCTCTTTGGCTCCTAATTTTTGGAAGGAATCTCTGGGTTTGCCTTAGGGGAGTCCTCTCTTGAATGTTTGATTTTTACCAGGGTCTCTGCCACATGGTCTAGGTCAATCTTCCGTTTCACCCCTGATGCAGAGGCATCTCTGTTCATTTCTCCTAGTGGTATGCTAGCTATGGGTGTACTTTTCATCCTTTGAACATCTTCTGCAGATACCAACACAAATTCTTCCCACGAAAGCTCTGGTATCTGCACCTTTAATTCCTCACAAACAATTAACTTGATTAGCCCATGATGGGGCAAGGCATCCTCCTTAACTTTAGCCACCTTCTTGCTCATTTTTGTTAGGGATTGGAGCAGGTAAAATGGGATACTAATGTTGTTGTTTGATGAAATGTGACTTCTGTGCCTTAACAGCTCTAGGATCCAAAAATGAAAGATGGGAACATAGCTTAACCTACCAAAGCACGTGATGTACCTCAAAACAATTTCAGCCACGTCCTCCCATGGCACTGGCATGGAGAGTCTTTTGATTCCGTTTTTGTCTTCGTCATAGACCTCCCCTTGCTCGAAGAAGGTTGTTTTTGCTTCCTGGTTCACCTCCCTGTCATCCCTGCTCCAATGCAAACGTCTCTGTAGTCCAGTGTATTTGGAAATTATATCCTCATCAATCTTAATACGTAACCCCTTCACTCGGGTGACGTACTGTTCATCCTTAATATGTTTGACGTTTCTTACAAACTCCTGAGCTACCCCTGTATGAAAGGAATCCAGCCTGCATTGCGAATGATCTACAGGATTCTCAGGATTTGATAAATGGTGTTGTGATCCTCTGGTTCACTTTTCTTGAAACTGTTTGTCATTTTAGAAACTTCTTTATGATCAGACAAAACCAGAACTTTGGAATGTGGTTTATACCCTCAATTGGTCGAGCTTTGCCTACAGGGTCAAGGATTGCAATGTTGGCTGAGTGAGTGCATTAGATTTTTGGTTTGTTGCTTCTTGGGAATTCTGAGAGGTTCCTTATATGCAAAATCGTGGAAGATTATGCAGCCTTACTTACTGTCTTTCCAAACCTGTCCTTTCCATCATTCATGTACTTGCCACTTTTAATCCCTTTTTCCCCATGATCGATTTCTGTACTTCATATGATGAGGATTGTGATCATGATTTGTTGAGGGTGACAGGACTTAGGTAGCAATCATGACTTATTAAGGTGACGGGACTTAGGTAGCGATCATGACTTATTAAGGTCCTTCTACCATGCCGCCGATTTAAAATAGAATCTGTCCTCAACTGACTAGAAACGAATGTAGAGTGGGATAATGTTTTACCTTAAGAATAAAATAAAATCGTTCTAGAGATTACCTTGCTATGTATGCGTACCTGCATTGATGATTTGGTGCATTTTTCATGGATGGCGGATTCTGTAGTAGATTTCTGCATGTCAGTAGTTACGTGTGTGGGCTGCTTTTTCTTTTTTTTTTGCTCATTTGAATTTGCTGAACTGGCTTCTTTTGAAAGTTGTGCCAGTTGTTGAGACGACTCATGTGATGATGCTTCATATTGGATGATTGAATGGAAGTATGTGACTGGCTCTCTTTAATAAATTGCAGGCTCATGTGAGTATGTTGAAAAAAAAATGGAATGGCGCATTTGAAGAATTCCATAGTAGTCGATTACTGATTGATGAATGTAGACATGGCTGGCTCGCTTGAGTGCTGATATGTAATGTATATGGCTCGCTTGAATTGAATTGCAGGCTCGCTTGAGTGCTGATATGTAATGTATCTGGCTCGCTTGAATTGAATTGTAGGCTCGCTTGAGTGCTGATATGTTCGTGGTTGCTTCATATTGGATGTTTTTTTCTCTTTTTTCTTTTAGTCTTTTTTCGTTTTTTTTTCTTTTTGTCTTTTGTCTTTTGTCTTTTTTCTTTTTTTTGTTTTCTCTCTTTTTTCTTTTTTTTCCCTCTTTTTTTAAAAATGAGTGTAATTTCACTGATTTGCCGCGTCCTCTATCAGCATCAATTGTTGCTGGTAGATTTGCTGTGTAAATTCTTCTTTTGACTGCGGTTTCTTGTAAAATTTTAGGAGATTCCCATTCACTATCATGGGGAACTCCTCTTCATCAATTGTAATAATTCTCACAGCTCCATTTTCATAAATATTCTGTATAATGTAAGATCCGATCCATCTAGTGGTTAGCTTCCCTTTGAATGTGTGAAATTTGGAGTCGTAAAGTAGTGCCCAATCACCTTCATTGAACTTTTTATCCTTCAGATGTTGGTCATGCCATTTTTTCCTTTGTTGTTCGATGATTTCGGTATGTGTAAGTGCTTGCTGGCGGTGCTCATCCAGTTGATTAAGCTGTAGCATGCGTTCTTTTTGAATTTATGATAGATCCATATGTAAATCTGCTGCAATTCTTAATGTTTTTTTTTCAAATTCGATTGGCAGCATGACCTTTTTTCCATAGACTAGTTCATAAGGTGTGAATCCTGTAGTTGTTTTCCATGTAGTATTGTAAGCCCAAACTGCCTCACTAAGTATGTCATCCCAATCCCTTTTGTGAAGTTGGACAGTGTTTGTCAATATTTTCTCTAATTCCCTGTTGGTTACCTCAGCTTGACCATTTGCTTGAGGGTGGTAGGAGGATTGTCTGTGCTTTACATTGTTTCTTTTCATTAAGTCTTCAATTAAATTTGATGTAAATTGCGGGCCCTGATCAGAAACTACTTCTCTTGGCACCCCAAACCTGTGAAAGATCTTCTTAGTAAAGAATTTGGCCACATTGGTTTCATTTGCAGCAGCCAGTGCTGCTACTTCTGTCCATTTTGTAAGGTAATCAGTGCATACAAGGATGTAGCTTTTCTGATTTGACTGTGGGTTGAATGGGCCAACAAAATCAAATCCCCACTTTTCAAATGCCTCCAAGGATATTTGTGGATGGAGTGGCATCTCTTGTTTTTGTGTTGGTTTTCCCATTCTATGGCAATCATCACAGTGTGAAACATATTCGTAAGTATCCTTGTGGAGTGTTGTCCAATAATATCCTATTTGCAACATCTTGTAGGCTGTCCTTTTTGCAACATAGTGTGCTCCACAGTTTTCATTGTGGATAGCATGCATTATGTCATGTACTTCATCTTCCCTAATGCACCTTCTAAGTATTTGATCTGGTCCCTGTTTAAAAAGCATGCCTTCTATCCATGTGTATGTTGCACTTTGTCTTATTACTTTTGTCTTTTCTTTATAACTGTAATGTTCTGGAAACTTCCCGGATACTAAATAGTTTGCTATGTCAGCAAACCATGGGCTTCTTGTTGATATGGAAAAAAGGTGCTCATCAGGGAAGTTATCTTGAACCAATTCATTATCTTTTCCATGTCTGACTCTTGACAAAAAATCGGCTACCACATTATGCTTGCCTGGTTGATCTATTATAGTAATGTCAAATTCTTGTAGAAGTAGCATCCATCTAATAATTCTTGCACTAGTATTAGGCTTGTTCATAAGATATCTGATTGCTGAGTGGTCAGTGTGGATAAAACTTTGGTATCCTGTGATGTAATGCCTGAATTTATTGATTGCATGTATGACTGCCAGAAATTCCTTCTCTGTGACTGTGTAGTTGAGTTCTGCCCCAGCAAAATTTTTGCTTATATAGTATATGGCATAGGGTTTCTTGTCTCGTTCTTGTCCAAGGACAAATCCGATGGCTTTATCTGATGCATCTGTGTGGATGTGAAATGGAACTTCCCAGTTTGGTCCTTGGAGTACTGGTGCTGTGATTGTTTTCTGCTTAAGACTTTCAAACGCTGTCATGCAATTGATTGTCCATATGAACTCATTGTCTTTTGTGAGAAGTACAAACATTGGGGCAGCAATTCTGCTATAATTTTCAATAAACCTTTTGTAGTACCCTGTCTGTCCAAGGAAACTTCTCACATCCCTTTGTTTGACAGGTGGTGGTAGCATTCTGATTATTGAGACTTTGGCTTGATCAACCTCTATCCCTCTTTGTGATATATTATGTCCGAGAATGATGCCTTCTTCCCTTAACATCCTGCATTTGTCATTGCTTAGGCACAAGCTCATTTCAATACATTTTTTTAATACTAATTCAAGATTGTTCAATGCCTGGTCAAATTTTTGTCCATAGGGTGTGAAATCATCCATGAAGACTTCCATTTTGTCATTTATAAAATCAGAGAAAATACTCAATATGGCTCTTTGAAATGTCGCTAGGGCATTACATAAACCAAAGGGTAGGACCCTATGGGAATAAGTTCCCCATGGGCATGTAAAGGTCGTCTTATCTTGATCAGATGGGTGTATTAAAATTTGGTTGTACCCACTGAAACCGTCTAAGAATGAAAAATACTTGTTTCCATATAATGTATCTAACACCTGATCTATAAATGGAAGTGGAAAGTGATCTTTCTTGGTTGCTTTATTCAGCTCCCTGTAGTCCACATAAATTCTCCATTTGCCTCCTTTTTTGGGTACTATAACTAGTGGTGATACCCACTCACTATCAGATAAGGGATAGATGAACCCTGCATCTAATAACTTTTGTAATTCCACTTTGACTATGTCTTTTAATGCAGGGTTCATCCTTATTTGTGGTTTCCTGATAGGAGTAGAACCTTCTTTGATGTAAATGTAGTGTTTACAAATATCAGGATGTATTCCTTTCATGTCTGCATATGTCCATGCAAATGCTTTACTTTATTCTTCTAGTATCTTCATTAATTTCCTTTCTTACTTTGGTTCCAAATTGGAATTTATGTTGACTGTTCTGCCAGGGTGAATTTCCACGACTTTTACCTTTTCAATCTGTTCTTCTAGTACCTCTGTCCATAAGTCATCCATGTTCTGTTTTGAACTGCCACCTGTTTCTATGGAAAAAAATTCTTGAATAACATGATTGTTAGAAGATATATTTTGTATAAATCTATCTATATGGCCATCTTCGTCTATTGCTTTTAGTGATATTGTAGCATCAATTGTTAGGATAGCTCGGAGGTTGTGATTTGGTGTGTTCTGGTAATCACCAGTCCAATTTTGATATTCTAACTCTGAAGATTTCATTGCTGGTGGGTAGATTGTGATTTTCTTCCTGGTATGTCCACTAGTGATTGTCATATTTCCTGATCGGCACCTATGTAAGCGTCCGCAGTTGCTAACGAAGGTCTACCTAGTATAATTGGATAGCCACTAAGTTTGCTTTTGATTTCAATTATTATAAAATCAGCTGGGTATTCCCAGGATTCAATATTGATCATAATGTCTTCTAGCATTCCTTTTGGTTTCACAGTGGATGTGTCTGCTAGTTGGAGTACTGTTGTGGTTGGTCTGACCATTAATTGGAGTCCCAGGTATAACATGGTTTCCTTAGTCATGACATTGATCACAGCTCCCAAATCCATTAAGCTTTTATTTATTTGCTTGTTATTTATGGTGACGTTTACTACAGGACTACCAGGATCAAGATATTTAGGGTTTATTATGACACCTAGCATTAAATCGACCAATTGTCCCACTACATTTATAGTTGGCGGGTCACGCTTCCTCCTTCCTGGTTTCTTTAGGCAATTCTCTCTAATAAATTTGTTGCAGATGGGCACATCCCTTATGGCTTGTAAAATCAGGATTTGGATGTTTAAGTGCTTGAATTCGTTTAAAATTGTATTCTCTTCATCTTCTTTTGTACTTCGGACTAGTTTTTCTGGAAATGGAGGGTTTCTGTTGCGTGGGAGTGGTTGGGTTTCGTCCTCAGGAGGGTCTGATTCGTCTGGATGCTGAACATAGGGTTCTACTGTTTGTTCTTGAGCTTCAGGTTGTTGGATGTTGTGTGGAGATGTATTTTGTAACGTTTTTCCAGATTGCAGGTTTATTTCATTTATTTCTATGGCGTCTACAACATAGGTAGGGAATTGTGTGATATCAACATTATATGTCTGTTGTTGTTGTGGAGGTTTGTTATTATTAGGATTTGGGATTGGTTGGGCTGGAATGGGTGGAGGTCTGGGGGGTGGCATAATAAGTGGTTGTTGTAATGGCGCCCTCCAATTTGATGGATGGGGTATTGATTTGCATAATTTGTAGTGGTTGGAAAAGGTGGGGGGTATTGAGGATAAGACGGTGGATAATACGGTTGTTGATAGGATGGTTGATATGTTTGTTGATTTTGTTGCCATTAGTTTGGATTTGGCTGTGCTTTCCATGGAGTTGGTGCAGAGTTCCAATTTGGTTGTCCTTGATTATAATAGGCTTGATTGCTCTGTTGATATGGTCTAACAAAATTATTCCTCCTCTGATTTATAAAACAGAGCTGTTCTATTGCACCTTCAGCTGCTGGGTCTTGAATAGCTGCCTTACATGAGGGTAAGAGGGGAAATTTATCAGTGGAATAGTCGTCAATGCAGAGACCACATACTTCTATTGTGTTCAAGGTGCACTGCCCCTTCTCATGTTTTTTTCTACAACGAGGACATAATACTGCCAAGACTTGGTTAATTTCATCCTGCTTCTTTTTTATTTGAAGAGCATCAAGTTGCATGGCCAGAGATTGCAGGATGTCAGTATTCATGCCGTCTAGCAGGTTTCCTAAATCAGATTTTGTAAGTGTTGGTCCTGAAGATGTTGATCCACCAGTAGATGTGTGTGTATCCCTTGTCCCTTTCTTAGTTTTCCTAGATCTAGAGTAGTTTTTGAAGATTTGCAGGATCTGGTCAAAATATTTTTGGAATATATCTCCATCTCCTAGAAGATTTAAGACTTCAAAATTCTCCTCTTTTACACCTCTAAGAAGGACAAGTTTTAGTGATTCAGGATCCAAGGTGCAATGACTAGCTCATTTGTAGTTGAGTTGAAATCTTTGGGCATAATATTCTAATGACTCTCTTTCTCCTTGTTGCATCCTAAAGATTTCATCCCTAGTATCTTTGGCCTTGAAATAGTCCCTATATTTTTCTAAGAATGCCTGTTTCATTTGATCCCAGCTAAAGATATTATTCCCTTCAAGGCTCATGAACCACCAAAGTGATAGGTCTTTCAGTGTGGAAGGAAAAAGTCTTAGCTTTTGTGCATCAGTATTGTAAACAAATGATCTGCAAACTACCTCAAATTCAAACAGGAATGTGTCAGGATCTTCTGAAGTCAAGCCATGGAAGTTTGGTAGATTATTAGGATTGATCTTCTTCATCCTGGCATCTCCAAGAGGTATGCTAATGGGAAAGGTGAAAAGCTCCCTAGGTTCCTCCTCTTTGTTTTCCATTGTGGTGTTTGAGCTGGAACTGGTAGTGAAGTTGCTTATGTTTGGATCGTATGTGGAGTCAGTTTCGTTTTCAAAGTGTAGAAATTCAAACTGAGAATAGTCATAACTGTTATTACCGTTGTTGCTCATGGAATGCTTGGGAAAAAAGCGGCCAAACCTATCCCTTTGTCGATGAGGCATTCATTGGTAAAGAAGTATTTATGTTTTTGTTTTATGTGATTTTGTTTTCTTTTTGTGTTATTTTTAGGTGATGTCTCCTAAAAGATTTAGCACCTCCCCAGAAACGGCGCCAAAAAGTGGTGAGCTCCCAATATGGATGCCTAATGAGGGCAGTTGTACTAAGAGCCTACTTTAATTATCAACCCAGGGGATGTACAAAATTTAGAGGTGCAGGCACTATCTATGCTCTTATAGGATCATCTTTGTCACGGTTGGGTATCAGTATCAATGTCTTAAAGGTTTCCTACTCAATAAATAAAACTGTTTATACTAGGGAATTAAATACTGGGAAACAACAAATCTATTTTAAAGAATTAAAATACTAAAAGCAGTAAATCTATTTTTAAAGAATTAAAATACTGAAAGCAGTAAATCTATTTTAAAGAATTAAAATACTGAAAGCAGTAAATCTATTTTAGAGAATTAAAATACTGAAAGTGAAAGAGATATTCCTATGAATCTACCTAATGCAGAATGGTGAATCTAGACTATGAAAGTGAAATTCCATAACATATTTATTCTAAATTAAAGAAAGCAAGGTCTGTAATTACTTACGCATAAAACTAGAATTATAATCTAACATCTCATGCTACACATCTATTATTAAGAAACTAAAGCAATCAATCTCGAGAAGCAATCAATCATGATGGGAAACATTCATAAACCTTAGATCTAAACCATGATTTTTGAAGGCAATGCTAATATATATGGAATCGTTATTTAAAATGTGCATTGGAAGAAAGCAGCTACAGGACTACTGAAACCGTATTGTTGAACTACAGAACGTATTATAAATTACTACAGAATCAAGACATCATTCAAATGCTTCCATATGCTATATAAATTTTCATCATTGTAAAACACATAATCGAAAATACCTGAAAAATGGAAATCCCCTGACTTACGTGTTGGAGGGGCCCTCTCCAACCGTACTCAGGGGGAAAAGAAACTTATAGACGCTGACTGGGATTTAACATCAATCTTCCATTAAAATATAAACTCCATGTCTTCACAAAATTCTGGAACTCAGAAGTATCTCAAGAGTGCAAAAATGTAAAACAATGTTTCTCCAAAAATGTCAACAGAGACCTCTCGCTACCCGAGAGGTCCATATGTATATAATTCTTAATGCTGAACTTAACTAAATGTCTAAATGTCGATTCTCCTTGAACATGAGTGCGTTCTCTATAAATCAGGAAACAAGGCGCCGAGTTGCATGATCCTTCAGTCTTCTATGCATTTGTCCTTTAATGCCCCTGAACCTACTCAATCATGCTTGATTTCCACAGAATTAGTTTATTGAATACGCATTTTAAACATACAAGAATAATCGTAAAAAAAACCTTCATTAAATAATTACAGTAAAACATTTTCCCACAAATGAGTGTGTTTCTTCGCCATTACTTGAGCTTGACTATGGGGAAAAGGTTTATCAAATACCTTAAAATTGGACTCATAAGTCATGACGAGACTGTGAAGGAAGCCGGGGAGGAGAGTGGTCTTACAAGGGGAGGAACAAGGTTTCGACA
The DNA here is from genome assembly GCA_027924585.1 of Larix kaempferi. Lineage (NCBI taxonomy): Eukaryota > Viridiplantae > Streptophyta > Pinopsida > Pinales > Pinaceae > Larix > Larix kaempferi. The sequence goes on from BSBM01000207.1 coordinate 5,127,403, forward strand.
AGAGAAGATGCAGAGGACGGGAGAAGGTCCTACTGTGATCGAAACGCAAGGCCATGAAGGAAGACCACACGGGACGAAATGACCCCACAGTGCCGACAAGGAAAAATAGGCTACGCCTAGGATAGAGGGAGGACCAAACCCCAGCAGCAACGTACCCACACCTTCCCTCACTATCTCTCAACCAGTAAGAAATACAACTTCAACACCACCTTGTTCATCAAGTCAGCAGAATTTAATTGCTAGTAGCTCAGTGACAGGAGGAAGGAAGCCCAGGATGGCGGGTGAGGATACAAAGTTACCGATGTTCCATGGAAATGGAACAAACAATCCTGACTAGTACTGGTTCTTGTGTGAAGCAGTATGGACTATGAAGCAAATTACTGATGACAATGCCAAGAAAGGGAAAGTAGTGACAACTCTTCGTAGTCGCACATTAGACTAGTTTATGAAGTTTGTGCAGGTTCCTATAGGCACTCCAGAGAAGACGCTGGATTAAGTTAGAGCTGGATTGATTGTTGAGTTCAAAAAACCCAAGTCTGAAGCACAGTATATTACAGAACTAAAAGAGATTAAACAATACCCCAATGAAACTGTGTGGGATTTTGACTAGCAATTCATGACGCTGATGGAGAGGGTCAGTTTCGACATGAGCAATGTCCAACACAAAGAATGGTTCATTGCAGCATTTCTCCTGCACATCCGACTACTACTGATGCAACAAAACATTACCACGCCGAGTGAAGCCTTGGAAATCGCAATGCTGTTAGAAGCTTCGCCGATTGGTGAGAATGCAGTTGGTATGTCGTAGATTCAGACAAAGTTGGATAACTTGACCATATAGCTGCAAGACCTTAAGAAAGGAAAATAAAAACATGAAGAAGTATGGTCTACGCGATGTCGCAGAGAAGGGAATACTAAGGATAATTTCCCGGACTTCCGCAATTATCTAGTTTCAGGAGCACTGAATCCTTTGAGTGGTGGCGGCATGCCGTGGTGTCGCATTTGCTAGGTATATGGGCACCACCCCAAGGAATGTCAATACATGCAAAAGATAGTCATTAAACCAATGAGTCTGTATTGTACATTCTGCAAATCCATGGGACATGAAGACAAGGATTTCCAAGCGTATGGATTACTCCATGAATGACGTATGATGCATTCTATGTGAAGGAGGACCAGCGTGCTGTACAACAACCGCAACCGCAGCAACCGGTAGCTCATCCGCTACCACAATCGCAGGTGCAGTTTGTACTGTAGCAGCAACCATAACAGTTTATACCCCAATATGCTCCTATGCAGATGGCTCCACAACAGCCACAGTACGTTCATCAACCACAGTACGCACAACCGCAATTGAATCCCATGTAGAAATAGTTCAATCAGCCGCAGTACCAGCAACAAGGGGGATTCCGTGGGGGATTTTGAGGAGGACGGGGTGGAGGATTTGGTCGCGGAGGAGGATGAGGAGGTCGAGGACCTGCTCAGTCTTATCAGTTGATGTATATGTAACTTCGGAATGTATTTCATCTATATATTTCATATATATTAATTGTACCCTTATAAGAGATGTGTTATTCCTCTATAAGGAAGTGTCGTCATGTGTATTAACAAGTGTCGCAAGTGTGTGTACTTGGCGATAGGTTATTTGACCACCATGTGTGGGTTCGGCCCTGAAATATATATTATATTGTGGATGTACCTAGCTAGACAAGTCAGCCCCATAGTGTAACTGGGCAAACAAGTTAGTATAAATAGAGATCAGGAGATCTCTATTTTGATCACTCGGAAACTCATACTTCTCTCACTCAGAAAGTGGCACACTAGTGAGGAGGAGGATCATCTGCTACTAGGAGACTATCTCAGTGTATTTTGGTTGTACTTTGGTTGAGCCATTGCTCTCATTATATCTGAGGAAGTTGTGGGGTTTTTCACCTTAGGGTTTTCCCCACGGAAACTCTGTGTCTCTTATCTCTCATGCTTTTGATTCTTGTGATGCTTGACATGCTTGATATGATTGTTATGCATTGATATACTGTACATGTTATTCTCTTAGTAAAGATCCTAGAGTATATTGAATTAATGCTCAAAATTTAACATGGTATCAGAGCTAACCTGAGAAGAAGACATTTTGCAGTGACAGAAACTTGAGTTTCTTGTTTATTGGGTTTCTCTCCACAGATTTTGGAAAATCATGATAGTAGATTGACTCTACTCATCAAGGAGAATCTATCTGTCCAATCAGAATTCAATTCTGATCATTTTCAGATTTGGCCCTAAAAATTAGGGTTTCCTCAAAAATAGGATTTCTAAAATCTGAAGACATAGCTGGAAGCTCCTTGTAAAAATCGAAGTTTAGAGCTTTGGATCGAGATTTTTGGCTGGGTAGATCTCCGGGAAAATCAAACCCTAATTCAGGGCTCTCCCTAGTGAACCCGGGAGGACAAAAAGACAAATCTGAAGGGTAAAGCTTTGCTGATTTCAAATTCTGAATACACCAGGCTGTTCAACGCATCAAGGCGCATCTTTCTATCCTTTCATAAAGTTGAAATTCACATTTTGAATTTTTAGGGTTTTTTCGACAAACCCTAATCCGGGACTAGATCCAGTTTTTAGCGTTTCAAGTGGTAAGACCTAAATATTTTCTATTTCCAGTTGAAGTACTCTTTAAGATGTCTCACCACACCAAGCTTGAGGATAAGCTTGAAGGGGTTGATAACTTCCGAGCTTGGAAGTATAGGATTGGGTTAATCCTGGAAGAGAATGAGTTGGACTCATATATAAAAGAAGACATCCCTATCCCAGAGGATGAAGAGGCTAAAGTATTGCATAAGAAGAACTTGGTCAAGGCAAAGAGAATCATTGCTGATTCTATCAAAGACCATCTCATACCCCATGTGTCTTCTCTAAATACACCCAAGGAGATGTTTGATTCACTATCCAAGCTATTTGAAGGGAAGAACATAAATCGGAAGATGACTCTGCGGAACCAATTGAAAAGGGTAAAACTTCAGAATGAAGAATCCATTCAATCTTATTTTTCTAGGGTCTTTCATATCAAGGAACAACTAGAAGCAGTGGATGGAATGGTGGAGAATGGTGAAGTTGTCATGACCATTCTGAATGGCCTACTCAGGTCATGGGATTCCTTTATTCAAGGAAATTGTGCAAGGAAGAAGTTGATCTCCTTCAACAGATTGCGGAAAGAATGCTCTCAAGAAGAAGCAAGGCTTGGGGCAAGAGAAGAAAAGATGGGGAATGAAGATCAAGCTCTCACAACTCACACTAAGAAGGGCAAGTTCAAGAGGGAGCCAACCCATCACAAGAAGAGTCATAGGTTTGAGTGATCACAGGTTTAGACATGTTATGACTAATCATAAGAGTCCTATATAAACCTTGAATGCTAATGCTTATTATTTCTGTTTGAAATGATCATGACTATACATGCTTGAGATTATTGTGTTTTGATAGTATTGAGAATATACTAATGAATGTATGATTTTGTATGAGATCACAAGGATAACACAATCATGATACTAATAAGCATGCTTAGGGACCAAGGATGAATATAAGTTCAAGGATAGGTGATCCAGGAAGCAAAGATCAAGAGGGAGCACACTCCAGTTGCCCCTGCAAGGAAGCAAAGATCAAGAAGAAGCACCCTCCAGTAGTTTCTGCAAGGATGTAGATATTCAGAGGGAGTTGACCATCTCTCTACAACAGAAAGGTGTAGAAGAAGCTACTTCAGTTTAGGACTCCAGCAGCTCCTGCAAGGAAGCAAAGACTTAGAGGGAGTCCACCCAACAAACAAACAAAGATACGTATTTTAATTATCATTTCTTGCATATTTGTTTGTTTAAATAAAATTGTTCAATGATGTATATGCTCATGTTCCTAGACTTAGGATATGTATTGTGCATATTAGAATGATTGCATTAATGAACAGTATACTACTAATATGCATATGATGGGTAAGTGGTCTATGGCACTGTACAACATTCCATTGCTACTTATCTAGAATGAAACCTCTTTGCTGACATGTTGAGAGTAGTGCAAACTCTTAACAATGTTCTGGTAGAGACTGGAAGGCATCTAGAAAGTTATGGAACATGGATAAATGTTGTATTGAAGCATTGGCTTAAACAATTGCATGACTATAAGACATATTTCTTTATGTGAAAGAATTTGTTCTGAAAATTACAAGATGTTTATAATCATGCAATTTAACTTGTTTTGTAGGAAACACCGTATACCTTCACCTACAAAAGAAGGACTACAACATTTGTTCAAAGCAACAAAATTATCTATTAAACATATTGAAGTTCCCAGGATCTGGGATGAAGTAATGGAAGAATGCCATGATCCGTCGATCATGAAGAATGATGTTTGGGATGTAGTCCCAAGACCTGAAGGGAAGTTTGTTATGACTTCCATATGGATCTATCAGATCAAGCATGCTGTAGATGGCAGCATAGAGAAGTATAAAAGTGATGAAATAGAAGATACACTAGATGGATTTCAAGACAACATTCTTGAATGGTGCATTTGAAATATGTGGAGTAGTCACTTGGTTCTTAGGCACATGACAGGGAGTCATATATGTGCAGAACTTGGTAGGATAGGCAGCTTTCTATCCAATTTGAGCTTTACCAAGAGTAAAGCGGGTTCCAACCTTTACTACAAGGTTGAGGGAGGAAATCCTATGATTCTACTTCTGTACGTGGATGACTTATTTGTAACAGGAGATGACAGATTGATTGCGGATACTAAGAGGAAGCTTGCTGCTGAGTTTGATATGAAATATTTGGGAATGATGCATTATTTCCTAGGTATGGAGCTGTGGCAGAATGCAGGTGGGATCTTCCTTGGTCAAGGGAAGTACACAGTAGATATCCTAAAAATATTCGGGATGATGGATTGCAAGTCCATGGCCACACCCATGGCATCGAACCTGAAGCTTCTATGTGATACTTCATATGAGCCAGTTGATATCTCTATGTATCTTCAAATGATTGGGTCCTTGATGTACCTGACGAATACGAGACCAGATATTTGCTTTGCTGTGAACACATTGAGTCAGTTCCTGACAGATCCGAGGAGTGTTCACCTGGTTGCTGTAAAGCATGTTCTGAGGTACTTGAAGGGTACAATGGATTATGGGCTCAAGTATGAAGCGAATCAAAAGTTTAACTTGCAGGGTTATGTTGATTTAGATTGGGCTGGCAGTGCTGTAGATAGGAAGAGCACATCTGGGTGCTGCTTCAATATGGGATCAGGTGTCATCTCTTGGTTTAGCAGGAAGCAGTCCTGCGTAGCACTGAGTACAACTGAGGCAGAGTATGTTGCAGCCTGTTTAGCTAGTTGTGAGGCAGTATGGCTACAGAAGCTACTGTCTGAGTTATTTGATCTCCCATTGGATGCTACTGGTATCTTCTGCAATAACCAGAGTTGTGTGAAGCTGTCTGAGAACCCAGTTTTTCATGACAGGTCGAAACACATAGAGATCAAATATCACTATATCAGGGATATGGTGCAGAGAGGAGCTGTGAAGCTCCTGTATGTTGCGATGGATGAGTAGATTGTAGATGTGCTGACGAAGCCACTAGCTAGGGTGAAGTTCGAGTACTTCAAGGAGAGGCTTGGGGTTCTTCAGATCGAGGACACTTCGAGGAAGAAGTGATGGACACATTTGCTGAAGCCATTCCAAGCATGTTGGAAGGAGGATCCTTCACATGGCTGTGGATGTAAGCGCTGGATGATGAGCATCAGGATGATGTTCTAGTTTCTGCTTTGTATGATCAATTGGATCATTTATATGTATATGTATGTACGCATCATGTTGGATGCTGGATATGATCGGTTGGATCATTTGTATGTATTTTGTATATGCATCATGTTGGATGCTTGGACCATGTATCTGTATATGTATCAAGTGGATACATTGTATGATCAGGTAGATCATGTATGTTGATATGTATCAGGTATGATCAGGTAGATCATGTATGTTGATATGTATCAGGTATGATCAGGTAGATCATGTATGTTGATATGTATCAGGTATGATCAGGTAGATCATGTATGTTGATGGATACATTGTGTGGATCATGTATCTATTTATTAGGTGGATACACTGTGTATGATGATATGTATCAGGTAGATACTTGGTATGCATCAGGTAGATGCATTGTATGATCAGGGTGATCATGGATGACGAGCTTCTCCATATGACATGCATCAATGATGATCAGGATGATCATGTGTACATCGGTATGATGTATGGAGAGTATCAAGTTGATACTTTGTGGCCGTGGATCAGGTTGTGTAGATGAGCATGTCTAGGAGATCCTATAGGTCGGAGTTGTGTACCCGTAATAGCCTGGGATGCTCTTTCGAGACATTTCTCTGGGAGGACATGTAATTTGTGCCCTGGGAGATCTTCAGGTCAGAGTTGTGTACCCGTAACATCCTGAGATGCTCTTGCGAGGTTTTGTCCTATGGCATGTAATTTGCTCCTGGGAGATCTCGACGGGATGAAAAAGGCCTCAGATGCTTCAACCAAGTTTTGCCATGACCACATGTAATTTACTCCTGGGAGATCTAGACAGGATGAAAAAGGCCTCAGATGCTTCAGCCAGGTTTTGTGGTGGACCACATGTAATGTGCTCCTGGGAGATTCGACAGGTAGAGCTGTGTGCTTGTAACAGCTTGGGATGCTTCAGCCAGGTTTTGTGGTGAGATCACATGTAATGTGCTCCTGGGAGATCCGATAGGTAGAGCTGTGTGCTTGTAATAGCCTGGGATGCTTCAACCAAGTTTTGTGATGGGTCACATGTAATGTGCTCCTAGGAGATCCGACAGGTAGAGTTGTGTGCTCGTAATAGCCTGGGATGCTGTAGCTAGGTTTTGTGATGCACGTAATAAGTCCTGAGGATTCCACAGTATGTCCAGTGACGATGAAGACCTGCAAGTGGTGGGCCTACATCCAGTATGAAAAAGGACCGTCTCTGTAGAATTTCCTATGACGAGTAGAGTCAGAGATTGGTTGAGATAGCAGCAACAGTGACGATGACCCCGAGAAGAAGACTTGTCTAGCAGAAGACTTGTGCTAGCAGATCTGTGTAGAGAAATACCTTCCTAGTTAAGAGGGAGTGTTGATGTATATGTCACTTCGGAATGTATTTCATCTATATATTTCATATATATTAATTGTACCCTTATAAGAGATGTGTTATTCCTCTATAAGGAAGTGTCGTCATGTGTATTGACAAGTGTCTCAAGTGTGTGTACTTGGCGACAGGTTATTAGACCACCATGTGTGGGGTCGGCCCTGAAATATATATTATATTGTGGATGTACCTAGCTAGACAAGTCAGCCCCATAGTGTAACTGGGCAAACAGGTTAGTATAAATAGAGATCGGGAGATTTTTATCACTCGAAAACTCATACTTCTCTCACTCAGAAAGTGGCGCACTAGTGAGGAGGAGGATCATCTGCTACTAGGAGACTATCTCAGTGTATTTTGGTTGTACTTTGGTTGAGCCATTGCTCTCACTATCTCTGAGGAAGTTGTGGGGTTTTTCACCTTAGGGTTTTCCCCACGGAAACTCTGTGTCTCTTGTCTCTCATGCTTTTGATTCTTGTGATGCTTGACATGCTTGATATGATTGTTATGCATTGATATACTGTACATGTTATTCTCTCAATAAAGATCCTAGAGTATATTGAATTAGTGCTCAAAATTTAACATTATCACTGCGGGGTGTGGGGACACTACCAGCGAGATTTCCCACAATTTCAGACACAGTGTACGTTTTGTTTTGTCACAGATCACACTATGGAAAACTTCCGACAGTTGATTGCATGATGGCAAGCGGGGAATGTTCCGTGTTAAATTTTGAGCATTAATTAACAATACTCTAGGATCTTTACTGACAGAATAGCATGTACAGTATATCAATGCATATCATTCATAACAAGCATGTCAATCATCACAAGAAGCAAAAGCATGAGAGACAATAGACACACAGAGTTTCTGTAGGGAAAAACCTAAGGTGAAAAACCCCACAACTTCCTCAGAGATAGATAGAGGAATAGCTCAACCAAAGTACAAGAGATGGACTCCTCTTAGCAGCTGATCCTCCTCCTCACAAGTGCGCCACTTTCCTAGTGAAGGAAGAATGAGTTTCTGAGTGATCCAAATAGAGATATCCTGATCTCTATTTATACTTGTCCTGTTTTCCCAATAACCTTATGGGGCCGACTTGTCTAGATAGGTACAATAACTTCATATTACATTATATCAGGCCGACCCCTTACAAGGTGGTCTAATAACCCATCGGCAAGTTAACACACTTGCGACACTTGTCAATACAAATGACGACACTTCCGTGTAGAGGAAGAATACCTCTCTATAGGAGTACAATAAATATATAAATGAAATACATTCCGAAGTTACATATACATCAACACTCCCTCTTAACTAGGAAGGTATTTCTCGACACAGATCTGCTAGCACAAGTCTTCTTCTCTGGATCATCGTCGTCGATGCATGTATCATCGTCATCGTCACTACTGCTGCTATCTCAACCAATATCTGAATCTACTCGTCATAGGAAGTTCTACAGAGCCAGTCCTTTTTCATACTAGATGTAGGCCCACCACCTGCAGGTCTTCATCATCAATGGCCATACTGTGGATCCCAGGACCGATTACGTGCATCAAAAAAACCTATCATAGACTATAGGTTCTTTTACATGTTGACCTTCACAAAACCTACTTAGAGCATCCCAGGATGTTACGAGCAAACCGCTCTACCTATCTGGATCTCAATAGAGCATCCCAGGCTATTACGAGCACACCGCTCTACCTGTCCAGATTTTAAAGGATCTTTTCTATGTGAACTTTCGCACAACCTACTCAGAGCATCCTAGCGTAGACTATAGGATCTCGATAGAGCAACCCAGGATGTTACGAGCACACTGCTCTACCTGTCCGGTTTTTAAAGGATCTTTTCTATGCGAAACTATAGCAAAACCTACTCAGAGCATCCTAGCGTAGACTATAGGATCTCGATAGAGAAACCCAGGATGTTACGAGCACACTGCTCTACTTGTCCGGTTTTTAAAGGATCTTTTCTATGCTACCTGTAGCAAAACTTCAAAAGAGCATCCTAGCAAAGACTATAGGATCTCCCAGGATCTTTTCTATGCTACCTGCACAACTTGTCCACGGCCACAGAGTATCAAACCGATACTCACCATACATCATCCTGATGTACATCATCACATGATCAACTTGATCATCATCATAGCATCAACCCGATGCATATCATCTGGAGCGACATCCTGAAGCTCGTCATCTGTGATCATCCCGATCATCATAGCATCAACCTGATGCATATCATCTGGAGCAACATCCTGAAGCTCATCATCTGTGATCACCCTGATCAAACAATATATCCATCTGATGCATACACAGTATCTACCTGATACATATCATACATGATCCACCTGATCATACAATGCATCCATCTGATATACATAAGTACATGATCACACTGATCATACAAGTATCCACCTGATACATATACAAATACATGATCTACCTGATCATATCCAGCATCAACATGATGCGTACATACATACATATAAATGAACCAACTGATCATATCCAGCATCAACATGATACGTACATACATACATATAAATGATCCAACTAATCATATCTAGCATCCAACATGATGCATACATACATACAAATAAATGATCCAACTGATCATATCCAACATCCAACATGATGCATACATACATACATATAAATGATACAACTGATCATATCCAACATCCAACATGATGCATACAGAGCAATAACTGGAGCATCATCCTGATGCTCATCATCCAGCACTTACATCCACAACCATGTGAAGGATCCTCCTTCCAACATGCTTGGAATGGCTTCAGAAAATGTCTCCATCACTTCTTCCTCAAAGAGTCGTCAATCTGAAGAACACTAAGCCTCTCTTTGAAGTACTCGAACTTCACTTTGGCTAGTGGCTTCGTCGGTACATCTGCAATCTACTCCTCCGTCGCAACATACAAGAACTTCATTGCTCCTTTCTGCACCATATCCCTGATATAGTGATATTTGATCTCTATGTGTTTTGACCTGTCGTGGAACATCGGGTTCTCAGATAGCTTCACACAACTTTGGTTGTCACAATAGATACCAGTAGCCTCCAGTGGGAGATCAAATAACTCAGACAGTAGCTTCCGAAGCCATACTACCTCACAACTAGCCGAACAGGATGCAACATAATCTGCCTCGGCTGTACTCAGTGCTACACAGGATTGCTTCCTGCTAAACCAAGATATCACACGTGATCCCATACTGAAGTAGCACCCAAATGTGCTCTTCCTATCTGCTACACTACCTGCCCAATCTGAATCAACATAACCCTGCAGGTTAAACTTTTGATTCGCTTCATAATTGAGCCCATAATCAACTGTACCCTTCAGGTACCTCAGAATATGGTTTACAACAATCAGGTGAACACTCCTCGGATCCGTCAGGAACTGGGTCAATGTGTTCACCGCAAAGAAAATATCGGGTCTCGTGTTCGTCAGGTACATCAAGGACCCAATCATCTGACGATACATAGAGACATCAACCGGCTCAGATGAAGCATCACACAGAATCTTCAGATTCAATGCCATAGGTGTGGCCATGGCCTTGAAATCCATCATCCTGAACCTCTTCAGGATATCTATTGTGTACTTCCCTTGTCCAAGGAAGATCCCATCTGCACTCTGCCACACCTCTATACCTATAAAATAGTGCATCATCCCCAAGTCCTTCATATCGAACTCGGCAGCAAGCTTCCTCTTTGCTTCGGCAATCAATCTGTCATCTCCTGTTACAAATAGGTCATCCACGTACATGAGTAGAATCATAGGATTCCCTTCCTCAACCTTGTAGTAAAGGTTGGAATCCGCTTTACTCTTGGTAAAGCCCAAACTGGATAGGAAACTGTCCATCCTACCATACCAAGTCCTCGGAGCTTGTTTTAAACCATACAAGGATTTCATCAATCTGCATATATATGACTCCCTGTCATGTGTTTCAAAACCGAGTGGCTGCTCCACATATACTTCCTCTTCAACTACACCATTCAAGAAAGCAGTCTTGACATCCATCTGGTGTATCTTCCAATTCATCACTGCAGCCAGAGCAAGTACTGATCTGATGGAAGTGTACCTTGCTACAGGAGCAAAAGTTTCTTCATAATCTATTCCCTCTTTCTGAGAGAAGCCACGAGCTACAAATCTTGCCTTGTATTTCTCTATGCTGCCATCTGCAGCATGCTTGATCTTGTAGATCCATTTCGAAGTCACAATAGACTTCCCTTCAGGTCTTGGTACAACATCCCAAACATCATTCTTCATTATTGATTGGTATTCTTTGACCATGGCATCCTTCCATTCTTTCTTTTCCGCTGCTTCTTCATAACTGTAAGGTTCTTTGTTTATGATGTCACAGAGTAAAGCAACATAGCTGGTATGAGATCTAGTTCTCTTCTTTGCTCCGTGTTCTTCTTCTGGAATTCCATATCGTTCTGCATCTTGAATGAGCTCTCTAGCCCATGCAGGTTTTCTCTTGTGAGAGTTATTCTCACAGGGTGGATCTACAGGTTCTTGCGGATCTTCAATTTCACGAACTCTATCTGGAATTGCTTCAGTCATGGTAGTGTCTTGAAATCTAGTTTCCTTAGGTTCTTCATAAACTTCAACATGTGTCTTCCTTGATTTGATGAATGCCGAGTTTTCATCAAATGTCGCATCCCTGCTGACATCAATCTTCTTGAACCCTGGAAAGTATATTCTATAAGCCTTTGAGATTTCACTGTAACCCACAAAGATACCCTTCTTTCCTGAAGGATCTAGCTTGGTCCTCTTTTCCTTTGGGACATGAGTGTATACTGGGCAACCAAATATTCTAAGATGGCTGAGTTCAGGTTTCTTACCAGAGAATACTTCTTCTAGTGTCTTGTTGTCCAAATCTTGTGCGGTGTTCTGTTCTGCACATATACAACTGTCCTAGCTGCTTCTGCCCATAGATGCAGTGGTAGATCCTGATCATGTAGCATTGCCATTGTTGCTTCCATGATTGTTCTGTTCTTTCTTTCTGCAACTCCATTTTGTTGTGGATTGTAAGGAGCAGTCAACTCCCTCTTAATCCTTGAATCACTGCATAGCTTCTTGAAGTCACCTGAAGTGAATTCTCCACCATTGTCGGATCTGAATATTTTGATCTTCTTATCAGTTTGGTTCTCCATCAAGGTTTTGAATTCCTTGAACTTATCCAACACTTCATCTTTGTTCTTCAAGAAGTAAACCCAAGTCTTCCTGGAGAAGTCATCAATGAAAGAGACATAGTAAACATATCCACTCAGAGAACTGAATCACATCGGACCACATACATCGGAGTGGATAATTTCCAAGATATCTTTTGCCTTGCTTTCACTGCTTGGAAATGTCTTCTTTATGTTCTTTCCTTTTGCACATCCTTTGCAAACACCTTCATGCTTGGTCTTAATTTCAGGAAGACCTTCTACAGCTTTAATTGCAATTGGTAATGCTCTGTAGTGCATATGTGCAAGTCTTCTATGACAAAGTTCACTTTGCTCTATGGAATCATGCACCATGGCCTCTTCAGGTTTTCCTTTCAATTTATACAATATTGCCTCTTGTTCTCCAATAACCACTGCATCATCAATGGTTTTACCCTTTCGCCACATTAGGACTTGGCCATCTACAAATGCAACCCTCATTCCTTTTGCATCCAATGCAGAGATGGATTCTTCTTGAGCCCAAGTACATAGAGAACTTCTTTCATCTTCAAAGATTTTCCAGAATCTAGATTGTAGGAGGCTTCACCACTTCCTTTGATAGGGTATTGATAGTCATCCCCAAGTTTCACTTTATGGAGTGATTCATGTTCAAATAGATTTATAAAAGATTCTTTAAACCCAGTCATGTGTTTGGAAGCCCCACTGTCAATTAACCAATCATTACAACCATGAGAGAGAGTACCTGTGAGAGCAGAGATGAGAACATACTCTTCTTCACTTGATGAGTCATCATCATCACTTTTTGCTCTAGATTTCTTCCTGGGAGGTTCATCATCCTTAGCAGCATGAGCATGATATCTTCTTTTGTTGTTCTTCTTCTTCTTATTGAATTTGTTGTTGTTGTCTTTCTTCTTCTTGGGACAGTTGAAGCAAAGTGTCATTTCTCATTGCATTCAAAACATCGAACATGAGATATATCTTTCTTGTCGTGATGAGGGTGAGAATGTTTCTTGTTATGAGATCTCTCCCTCTTAAACTTGCTTCCCTTGGTGTGAGCTGTGAGAGCTTGATCTTCATTCCCCATATTTTCTTTTCGGGCCACAAACCTTGCTTCTTCTTGAGAGCATTCCTCCCACAGTATACTGAAGGAGACCAACTTCTTTCTTGCATAGATTCCTTGGATAAAGGAATACCATGACCTGGGTAGGCCATTTAGTGTGGTCATAACAACTTCACCATTGTCCACTACTTCATCCACAGCTTCAAGTTGTTCCTTGATCTGAGAGACCTTGGAGAAGTAAGATTGAATGGTCTCTCCATTCAACATCTTGACCCGTTTCAATTGATTCTGCAGAGTCATCTTCCGATTTATGTTTTTCCCTTCAAATAACTTGGTCAGGGAGTCAAACATCTCCTTGGGTGTCTTTAGAGATGACACATGTGGTATGAGATGGTCTTTGATAGAATCAGCAATGATTCTCTTTGCCTTGACCAAGTTCTTCTTATGAAATACGTTAGCCTCTTCATCCTCTGGGATAGGGACCTCAGAGCTGATGTAGGAGTCCAATTCAGTTTCTTCCAGGATTAACCCAATCCTATACTTCCAGGCTCGGAATTTATCATCCCCTTCAAGCTTATCCTCAAGCTTGGTGTGGTGAGACATCTTAAAGAGTACTTCAAATGGAAATAGAAGATATTTAGGTCTTACCACTTGTTTTGCTGAAAACTGGATCTGGTCCCATATTAGGGTTTGTCAGAAAAACCCTAAGAATTCAAAAGGTGAATTTTAACTTTCTGAAAGGATAGAAAGATGTGCCTTGATGATCAGATCAACTTGGTGTATTCAGAATTTGAGATCTACAAAGCTTCACCCTTCAGAAATGCCTTTTAGTCTTTTCGGGTTCACTAAGGAGGACCCTGAATTAGGGTTTGAGATTACCGGAGATTTACCCAGCCAAAAATATCGATCCAAAGCTCTAAACTTATATTTTGCCAAGGAGCTTCCAGCTATGTCTTCAAATTTAGGAAATTCCTATTTTTGTGGAAACCCTAATTTTTAGGGCCAAATCTGAAAATGCTCAGAATTGAATTCTGATTGGATAGATAGATTCTCCTTGATGAGCAGAGTCAATCTACTATATTTCTTTTCCAAAATCTATGGAGAGAAACCCAATAAGCAAGAAACCCTAGTTTCCGTCACTGCACAATGTCTTCTTCTGAGGTTAGCTCTGATACCATGTTAAATTTTGAGCATTAATTCACAATACTCTAGGATCTTCACTGAGAGAATAACATGTACAGTATATCAATGCATATCAATCATAACAAGCATGTCAATCATCACAAGAAGCAAAAGCATGAGAGACAATAGACACACAGAGTTTCCGTGGGGAAAACCCTAAGGTGAAAAACCCCATAACCTCCTCAGAGATAGATAGAGCAATAGCTCAACCAAAGTACAAGATATAGACTCCTCTTAGCAGCTGATCCTCCTCCTCACAAGTGCGCCACTTTCCGAGTGAAGGAAGAATGAGTTTCTGAGTGATCCAAATAGAGATCTCTCGATCTCTATTTATACTTGTCTTGTTTGCCCAATAACCTTATGGGGTCGACTTGTCTAGCTAGGTACAATAACTTCATATTACATTATATCAGGCCGAGCCCTTACAAGGTGGTCTAATAACCCAGCGGCAAGTTAACACACTTGCGGCACTTGTCAATACAAATGACGACACTTCCGTATAGAGGAATAATACATCTCTATAGGAGTACAATAAATATATAAATGAAATACATTCCGAAGTTACATATACATCAACATTCCGCAACTGTAGAACCATACTCAGGTGCAACAACCAATGCAGAATCAAGTACAACAACCGGTACAGAACCAGAACCAACGTCCAAATCAAAATTCCAACCAGAATGTGAATCAACCTGGGAATCCGTCGCTGAACCAAACTTAGGGTGCGACTATTGCGACAATTTATGCGGAGCCAAGGACACAAGATGCTGCAGTCGCCATTATCACTCGTGGAGGTGCGACCACATGTGAAGATAGTCCACATCCCCTCATCCAGTTAGAAGGATAGAAGAAGGTTTCATTTGATATTGATTCTGAGCGGGATGCATTCTTTCTAGCACATTGTGCAATGGAAAAAGATCGCGGTAAGGCCATTGTTTGCGATATGCCTCCTGTTTTTTATGCCACTTCAAAGGCAGGTCCATCGCGGCAGTTTGGGACCTTGCATAATTTTTTTGAGAGTTGCTTATCGCTAGCAAGGGATCCTGATGCTCTTGCTGAGCTTGAGGGGTTGTTGCAGTGACTAGCCAGCGAACCGCAAGAGTCTGCGGTAAACTCCTTAAAAAGGTGGAAGACAGGTAAGGAGATGCGCATGAACATTCAAATTGGCGACTATGAAGTTAATTCAGCTATTCTGGATCTTGGATCGGATGTCAACATCCTGACCAAGTAGGCCTGGTAGAAAATGGGGAGTCACACGCTAAGCTCGTCTCCCGTACATCTCCGACTGGTTAATCAGGCCAAGGTGACACCAATAGGGAGAGTTCCACTCCTGGTTGTGGATATCGAGGGAATGAAGACATACATTGATTTAGACGTGATCGAAGTAGTTGAAGGGGGAATATCCTATCCCACCTTACTGGGGATTATATGGGCTAACGACAGTGCAACAGTCATCAAATTTAAGAAGCACATGATGAATTTTGAAAACCGCGACCTCAGAGTCATAGCCCCATTGGATCTGGCTGAAGGACATAGGTATATTGAACCAGTAAAAGATGAAGTTCCCAGTGGATGGGACCATGCATATAATATATCAGAATATTACATTCATCCGAAGGCCAACTACGAACTTGGGTGGTGCAGCTACAGCTCTATGTTGTTCGACTCTGATGACGCTTTAGAAAATTGGCAAAATCGCTTGCATGAGTTGTCGCTCCACAAGTGTGGGTTAGTCACGCAGTCATTATGCCGTGTTGTGACTGAGACTGTTGCACTGCCAGTATATGAAGGGCTGCCCGGCTTGTTTGATTTTCTTGTGGCATTCCAAGAAAAGGTATCAGAACCACAACGATTGCTAGCATTGGAGGAAGCACTGAAGGCTACTCCAACATGCTGGTGGGCGACACATAAGAAGTCGATTGCAGGGTGGTCGCATTGTCGGAAGTTGATGAAGGTTCACTTTGGCGACACCGAAGTTTATCACACATGGAAATATGACGGACAGAATGACCTTGGTAGTCATTTGATGGAATGTCAGGTGTTGTGGGCATCACGACCAAAGGATGAGTGGGTCCATGCCTTTGTCCATATTCTGGATGAGATGTCGCGATCATGTTATACTGCAGCCGAATTGCGAGGGGAAATTACCACATGGTTAGAATTGATAGTGTAGTTTACTCATACATTTAGCTTCACGGATGCCAACCTGGATGTCCATAATGCTTTGCAGCTCATCCGCGACGTAGTTATGAAGGTTGTTCCGGTGGCATATCCTGTGGATCCACATACGCACTGCAAGATGCAATCAATGATGGACTGTTATAATATCACTGGTGGGCCCGAGGATGGTGATGACCCACGGAATGTCAATATTCTGAAATCCGAAGGAAGTCACGTGTTGTAGCACCTGATGCATCAACTGATCCGATCAGCCAGTTGTTGAAGCTTCGAAAGGTCAACATTGGGACATAGGATAGTCCAAAGTTCGTGAATGTGGGGGACTATTGGGATGATGAGATGATGGGGAAGGTCACAGAATTATTGCATGAATTCCAAGACTTGTTCCCTACAAAGTTTTTTGAGATGAAGGGCATCTTGGGCGATTTGGGGGAAATGAGGATCCCGTTAAAACTAGATGCAAAACCAATCAGGCAGCGACCATATCGATTGAATCCATGCCATAAGGAGAGGGTCAAAGTAGAGCTTGACCGTATGTTGGATGATGGCATTATTGAACTGGTTGAAGAATTAGACTGGATTAGTCCTATGGTATTGTAGGATAAGAAGATAGGTGAAGTGCGCATTTGTGTCGACTTGCGGAAGTTGAATGATGCATCTTTGCATGATCCATTTCCGACCCTGTTCAATGATGAAGTACTGGAGGGCGTGGGTGGCCAAGAGATGTATTCTTTCATGGATGGATTCTCTGGCTATCATCAGATTAGAATCGTGAAAGAAGACCGCCACAAGACAACGTTTGTGACTGAATGGGGATGTTTTCAGTACACGGTGATGCCGTTTGGACTGAAGAATGCACCTGCGATATTCTCTCGAGTCGTCGTTGCTTCTTTCAGGGATTTCATCCAGAAGTTTTTGCAGGTGTACATGGATGACTGGATAGTCTATGACTTGATCAACGATCATCTGGAAAATCTGTGATTGATGTTGGAGCGCTGTCGACAGCATTAGATATTGCTGAACTTGAAAAAGTGCATCTTCTGTGCACCATTCGGGATATTATTGGGTCACATTGTGTGCAAGCAGGTATTATTAGTCGACCCAGCAAAGATTGTGCTCATTTTGAGCTTAACACCACCCACGAATGTCAAGCAGTTGAGAGCAACGTTGGGACACACTGGGTATTATCGCAAGTTCATAAGGGGTTATGCAGCAATCACGACCCTATGGAGAAGTTATTGAAGAAAGATGTGGTATTTCAATGGAGCCCTGAATGTCAAGATAATTTTGAGACGCTGAAGGCTAAGATGGCTTCAGCGTCGATATTGGTATTTCTGGTGGAGCAAGGAATTCCATGTCCAAGTTGATGCCTCATCAATAGCACTAGGAATAGTGCTCACATAGCCAGGGGAAGGGGATCTGGACCACCCCATTGCTTTTGCGAGTCGAAAGTTGTTGTCTGTAGATAGGAACTATACGATGATAGAGAGGGAAGGTCTAGCGATGGTCTATGCACTGTAGAACTTCAGGCATTACCTATTAGGCGGTCACTTTAAGATGTTCACCGACCATTCCGCATTGAAATATCTGGTCAATAAGCCTATGTTGGGGGGGAAGATATGTCATTGGCTACTTATTTTTTAGGAATTCGATTTTGAGGTGATTGTGAAGCTAGGATGCTTGAACGCAGGACCAGATCATCTGTCGCGGATTGAGACAGGAGAGGAACCAACCAACATTGAGGACGGGTTTCCTAATGCGCAACTATTTAAGGTTGAAGTAGCTGATGACTACTACGAAGATATCATTTAGTTTCTGGCAATAGGCACTGCACCGGAGGGGTTTACAACCAATTAGAAGAAGCAATTGGTGGTCAAGGCTGCAGATTTCCAGCTGATTGCCGGACAGTTGTACAAATTGGGATCCGACGAGATGTTGAGGCACTGTGTCCTGCCTCATGAGAAAGGGCAGATCTTGTCGGAAGCACATGCATGAGTAGCTGGAGGGCACTACGGCGGTTGTGCGACTGCCAGGAAGCTGCTTCGCGCAAGACTTTGGTGGCCCACACTTCACAATGATGCGATAGATTATGCGCGCACCTGCGATGTCTGTCAGAGAACTGGGAATCCCTCTAGGAGGGATGAGATGCCGCTAATACCTCAAGTGACACTACAGCCATTGATAAATGGGAAGTGGATTTCGTGGGCCCTATCAACCCACCTAGGAAGTGCACTAGTGCAAGATACATCATCAAGGAAACATATTATTTGACACAATGGGAGGAGGCTGCACCAGTCGTTGATTGCTCTTCTACAGCAGCAGCACGGTTCTTGTTTTACAACATCATCACTCGATTTGGCTGCCCAAAGTTATTGATGAGTGATCAGGGCAGTCATTTCATCAATCGCACCATCAACGCCTTGAAAGCAGAACTGCAGATACAACATAAGAAGAGCATGCCATATCATCCGCAGGCCCATGGCACAGTGAAAGCTTTCAACAAAGTCTTAGAGCATGCGCTGACAAAGGTGTGTAATGAAAACTGCGATGACTGGGATCTGAATATTCTAGGAGTTTTGTGTGTGTATCGCACCACGTGTAAAAGGTTGACGGGGCATACACCATTTAAGTTGGTGTATGGACAAGAAGTGATTATGCTTATGGAGTACATCGTTCTGAGTCTGCGCATAACGGCATCAACATGCAT
Source organism: Larix kaempferi (assembly GCA_027924585.1). Taxonomy (NCBI): domain Eukaryota; kingdom Viridiplantae; phylum Streptophyta; class Pinopsida; order Pinales; family Pinaceae; genus Larix; species Larix kaempferi. The sequence goes on from BSBM01000207.1 coordinate 5,146,877, forward strand.
GGATTATGAAGTGGCATTAGGAGAGCATTTGGCGTAGCTAGTGCAGCTTGAAGAAGATCGCTTTCTTTGCAGGTTTTCATTAGAGCGTGTAGAAGGATCTACAGAAGGCTTGGCACGATCGCCATATCAAGAACAAATAGTTTCAGCATGGTGATTTGGTGCTATTGTATGACAACAAGTTCATGAAACATCCAGGGAAATTGTAGATGCCTTGGCTTGGTCCATATCGCATCAATAGAATGACTTCAGGAGGAGCTATATAGTTGCAACAGTTAGATGGAGCAATGCTCCCAAAGTTGGTCAATGGTAGAAGGTTGAATCCCTACAGGTCAGGCTTGGAGTAGCATGATGCATGAGTCACATCGCAGAGATTAAAAAAAAAATGCAGGATGCTTGGTGGTAGGATGGTACACCAGCAGGGACAAAATGCGCAAGCAAGAGTGCTTGTGTTGCAGTTGGGGAGCAGGTTCATGACACTGGCAGCGCCACGACCAGGTCAAATCAGAAATAAATGTAGGAAGTTAAAACCAGTTAAGTGGCACCGTGTGAAGGCATGATCGACATTTATGGAGGATCCGACTATTGGATTGACCGAATCAACGGCGGATTCGGGTAATTAAGATGTGATTTGGTCATGATGCATGGGTTGATTTGGTAATGATGGTTCATGACATAATTTGGTACTATAGGCAGGGGTCACCTCTGGTCGAAAGAAACCGTTGTGCCAAGTGTAAGGGAGAGATCAGTATTGCATTGTTCGTCGAATTGCCGAGTTAAGGGTTGTGCATTTGCTAGCAGCAAGTTGGGTTGGTGAGTGAGGAATTGTCGAGCCATGAGGAGCCCTGTTGCAACATGCCGAGCACCCCTGTGGTTGAAGTTTTCAGTGGGATAGAGTCACCCGCTCAAGTCGTAAGCATCGAAGAACAGGTTTCCAGCATGTCGAGTGGATCGGCGTTTACATCAATCCCCAAGAAGCGGTGGAGGGGTCATCATTTCGAGTCCCCACAGAGAAAACGACAGCTACGCTCATCCGCAGTGGTCGTAAAGGAGCCCCAAGCGGAGATAGGACAATCCAGCCGCGAAGTTGAAGAGCCAGTTGCTTGGGAAGAGCTGTCTACTGCGGATATCCTGGGGTACGTCCCCCAGTGTCATCCTAGTATACCACCTCGGAAGCTCATGAAGAATCAGAAATACATTATGCAGATGCCAGTGCTCCCAGTAGGTATGGAGTGCTCTGTCGATATTGTGTCAGCGTTGATGCAGCTAAAATATGATGATCATGACATGGTGGCATATCTAGAGATTACGTTGGACCCTTATGTGTTAGGGTCACAACTCAACGGTAAGCCAATTTCGCAAGCTTGGGCGCGTGGATTGAACCAGGCGGGCTTGTTGGGACTCATTAACATGCCACATTTTGGGTGACTACAAGAGATTAACACTTGTGTGAAGCAGCTACTATCTTGTTTCCACGGCGGTACATTATGGATGGACATACCAGTTCCAGTCACTGTTGATTTGATTGCTAAAATCACCGGGTTGTCGAAGGATGGGGTAGATCCTTCCCAATACTTTGGCGGGAAGGAGAAAGACAAAAAGAGGGAAACATAGTTGGTCCGGTGATACGCCTTGGAACGTGACGGCCGCGCCTACAAAACCAACAGTATTAATGATAAGGAGGTCTTCACTGGTGTGAATATATCGAGTTGCAAAGTGGTCCGAAAGAATTGAGCCAACCAATGCAATTCAGGGGTTGTGGCATGTGCAGCGCAGTGCGTGGAAGGCGTACAAATGAACTAGTTGTTATTTTTGTTAAACAAGTTGGTGGAGGATGCAGCAGCAGTTCAAAATGGGAAAGGATCGTTCACTTACAGCTGGCTCTTAATATTAATCATGCTGGTCTCCTAGAAGGAGCCTGACAATTACCAAGGCATGAAAGTTGAGGCTACGAAAAGCCGTAAGGGTGCGCGGTATCAGAACTTGTGGTGCGTGCAAGAACTCGAGCGCCTTAGAGAATGTGTAATGCAGTTTTGGTTGTATTGGGAGATGTTACAAGATGCAACGATGAAGGTACCTCACTTAACTGAAGAAACCATATCAAAGTACAAGCCAATTACGTTGTTCGCGATTCGGCCTCATGCAATTCACGTACAAGCAAGACATGACCCTGCGAGGAAATGGTTGATGACACACTATAAGTTGTATGAAGAAGTGCTGGAGGGCATCGTCAATGATTGGCCGATCAAATGATGGGAACCAGTTAGTCTGGCAGAGATTGAGGCGGGACTCCTAGGGATGGGCTCAGATGATGCATTATTCGCGCAAGACCAGTAGAGTCACCACGACTCGGATCAAGAGTCGTCCACAAAGACACCCACGGATGAGGATATCGACCACGACCTCGAGGAAGGCACAACAAAGGCACATCATGAGTATGTGACGATCAGTAGGGCCTCTCCAGCAACGGAAGCACAGTTGGGATGACTTATCCTAGTTGTCACCGATGCAACGAATATGGTAGTGCATGCGATGACGATGAAGGCGAAAGCTGGCTTCAAAGAGGTAAACAGTTGCCTTGATTCTTCATGCGATGTTTTTTCAGAGCGAGTGGTAGAGATGGTGACTCGGTAGGTAGTTGGCACAATTCGCACTAAGCCCCGGGTTCGGAACGTCAGTATTCCCCTGACTGGGATTGTGACTGACAATGAGGCCCTGCAGGCTGTGCTGTAGCAGTTAGAAAATTTGACCATTAACATCAATGAGCTTCCTGCGAAGGAGTTGGCGACTGTGCAGGCAGTTTCCAGCTGGGAAATGGTGGACAGGATGCATGAGATCAGCAGTAAGTTCCTGCGATTGTAGGAAAACGAGGCCACGTCCCAGCAAGAGGTTGTAGAGTTAAAGGGAAAGGCCATGGAGGTGACCAAGATAGTCAATGAATTAGAGGACAGACTCGAGCAGCTGATGAATGAGAAGAATAGTGCAACAACAGAGCTCAAGAAGGAGTAGGATCGATTGACGGTCGAAAGAGCTCTCCTATGGGACAACAAAGTGTAGTTGGAAGAGGTAGTCTCTGAAGCCTGTCAACATGTCCTCGAGCCCATCATGTAGTTGGATCTGGTGGCACAAGCACAGTGACTTGGAGCTGTCATCGCTCAATTACATCATGACAATGAGGAGTTAACAGCTCTATTGCATCCTAGCACACCCGACGAGTAGGTGGATGCATGGAAACGTGCCATTGAGGAGGCGGCAACACAGATGGGAGAGATGGAACAGGAAACAACGAAAATCATGGCAGACCCCGCATAGTTTTGGGTAGCATTGTTCAGGATGAGCAGATCGAACAATTGACCAAGTTAAGGCAAGAAGCGGAGGGACAGTTGGAGACACTAAAAGAGGCAATGCGCATGATGTTGTCAATGGCTCAGGTCACCAAATCGGCTGAACTGAAAGATTTGCAGCAGCGCATCATAAAGGAGGAAGAGCATCAGAAAAAGTGCAGTGCACAGCTGGAAGAGTTTTAGGAGATTGGAGGCCATTTTTTGCTTAAAGCGAATTCCACACTCCAAGCTATGCAAGAAGGTCGCCAGCAAGTTGCTGTGAAGCTGCATGAGCATCCATCCGCGCAGGATGTGATAGACAATCAGGTGATGGTTGCGACAACAAAGGAATAGGTCACGAAAGTTGACCAGCAGTACGAAGACTTCAGGGTCAAGACGAACGAGTACACCATGTCCTCTTGATGTGGCTCGAGGGAGAGCCACAAGATTGTGTTGGGGGCCTATTGGCAAGCGGTTTGATGAGTCAACATAGCATCATTGTGGATACTATGCAAGGCCAAAGATACCGCGGAAGGCGTAGAACAGCGAGCAAGGTGACAAGTATTTTTGTAGTTTTGGGTCATTTGTACCATGCCATGTATATTTTGTGTCATTTGGACCTCGTCATGTAGTTGTTGGGTCATTTAGACTGCACTATGGGGGTTTTTGGGTCATTTGACTGCATTATGTGGGATTTTGGGTTAGTTTGTTGTAAATTTTGTTAAGAAGTAGTTAAGCAGTTGCATAAGTGGACCATAGATGTAAAGGCGCAAGACTATAAATAGATGATGGTTTGTAAGGGTTGAAAATCATGATTTTTTCAGAGAAGTAGTTAGAGTTTGATATCCGAGAGACTAAGTATCTTGTTGTAGTCGGGTTTCCGCAGAGGTAATATGATGTGACAGAACTTTTGAACAGAATCCCTGTGTCGTTCTTGTTTATCCGTGGTAATGCATTTTGGGACATGAATATATGAATGATGCGATGTTTTCTTATTGCAATTAATGCTTTACTGTTATATCTGTTGCAATGATAGATCTGTTCCTGTTGAATAATGTCTAAATTATGATTAGGACCTGAATTGAATGCTTAGATCTATTTCTGAAATATTGCAATAAGTTAGTCAATTTATGCACAACATCCTCCTTCATTCGGCGGAAACATGGTTTCGTCAACTCTCCCTTGAACATCTCGAGTGAAACCTCATATGCTTTGTAGGTGTTGCTGGACGGGGTAAAACCTGTCTAGTTCGGTGCTTAGGGAGATCGTGGTGGTTTGGGTGTCGATAGTGTTAGGAACCCATGTCGACTGGGTTTGTGTGAAGAACCTGCAATAATTAATTAATGCAAATACACGAGATATCAGAAATAACAGAAATCAAAGTCACTTTTATATTGATCACGGGCCACTTCAAGGGGGAAACCTCCTTTCAGCAAGCTCAATACAATTAACTTCACGGTGCCTTCATAGGCCTCAACACACACTTATATACTAAGTCTAGGTGCCAATACTATGAGTCAAAACCATGGGCCAATAAAAACTATGGATCAACAAAACTATGGGCGACTTACAAAGCATATGCGCCAACAACAATAACACAAACTATGGATCAACAAATACTATGGGACGACTTACAAAGCATATGCGTCCAACAACAATATACTAACAAAGTAAAGACATGGGTTCCTAACATCCCCTCTCCCTTAGAAAAAGCTTTGTCCTCAAAGCTTTAGATGTGGAAATTGATGCAAAATCTGAAGGAGTGGGTCCCCTGGAGCATCCTCGGGTTGCATTCTGGGCCACTGGTGCCTTTTGAGTTTCAGGTAGGATTGTGTGGAAGGCTGTAGACAAAGAAGAACCATATCAACGACGTGAAAAGTGCGTGTAGAACGGTGCTGATCGGCTTGTTGTTTTAGTCGAATTCTTGCCATGTGAAGATTGTCCTGCAGAATGAGAAGAAGTTGATCGTGCTTTCGAAGAATTGAGTCAATTTCCTGAACTGGGGAGCTGCTGAAGGTGTATGGAAGAAGAATTGGTGGTGCTTGTCCAGAGATTGCTTCATATGGTGTCCTTTTAGATGTGGTACTATACCACTGGAGCGCTTCTAGGAAATCCATAGAAATAGTTGTCCAAATCTGTGTAGGGATGGGCAAGGGTTCGAGCAGTCCCGAAAGGAGGGTCGTTTCACCCTTGTTGACCTGGAAAGTATCACAGTCAACCACCATCCGTTGAATTGTCATTTTCAGTCCCTACCAAAAGAAGTTACATTGTTCCTGGTCATACGTTTTGAGGAGCCTAGAGTACCCTGCTGATGAAGAAGCATGGAGTTCATAGAAGAGATAGCCACGTTGAACAGATTGCAACCAATTTGGAACAAGCAAAGAAATAGCTGTAAGAGAAATTGGGTCATCAAATGTGCGAGAAGGAGCATTTGCCACCATATTGTCCTTACCCTGCTAGTAAGTGGTCGCATAGTCATAACCCATGAGTTTGATAACCCATTTCAGGTGTGCTGGGGACGAGACCCGTTGTTCTAGGAAAGTTTCCAGACTCTGGAGATCAGTCTTGATGAATAAATAATTCCCCAATATGGATGGTTGCCACTTCTGTATTACATGCAAAATAGCCATCATGTCCTGCTGAGATGTAGGTGAAGGCAGCAAGCCCACTGGTGCAACAAAGACATGTTAGGAAACCATGTCAACCCTTCTATTTACTTTGTTAGTATATTGTTGTTGGACGCATATGCTTTGTAAGTCGTCCCGTAGTATTTGTTGACCCATAGTTTGTATTATTGTTGTTGGACGCATATGCTTTGTAAGTCATCCCGTAGTAATTGCTGATCCATATTTTGTATTGGCCCATGGTTTGTATTGACACATGGTATTGACTCATGGTATTGGCGCCTATAATTAGTATATAAGTTTGTGTTGAGACCAATGAAGGTACCATGAAGTTATTTATATTGAGCTTGCTCAAAGGAGGTTGCCCCCTCTAAGTGGCCCGCGATCAATATAAAAGTGATTATGAGTTCTCTTATTTCTGCTATATCGTGTGTTTTCATTAATTAATTATTGCAGGTTCTTTACATCTGGTATCAGAGCACTTTCTTGGGCTTGTTGGGTGAAATTTATGCCAATTTTTTTTTTTGCATCTGTTGCAGCTTCGGATATGGGAATAATCCCTATTCGCTTAACTGTGGGAAGTACTTGGGCATAAGCCCTAAAACTCATTGTGAGGAGTACCACAAGAACCCCAAAGTAGCTGGCCCATTGAGAGGACCTGCCAGTGAAAAGGGCAACAACCCCTACCTGATTGACTAGTTCCCACCTGTGAGGTAAACCAAGAGTTGTCGTTTGTGGGAAAGAGGTTATCAATTTTACCTGATCCATGGAGTGAGGGGTATTTCCCCAATACGCAAGTCGTCAGACAACATTGGTGGCCGAGTGAAACCCCTGAACTGTTAGGAAGCCGCACATACCTGGGGTCCATATCTATTTTCAGCTGAACCATTGTCGATCACTGCTGTGCCGTTTCAGATCCATTGTGAAAGCCGTTCTAGATCCAACCATTTCAGATCTATTTCAGATACAGCCATTTTCAATCCAGTCGGTGCCGCTTCAGATCCTTCTGTTTCCAATCACTTCCACGCTGTTGCAGATCTATTTGTTTCAATCCCTTCCGCACCGTTGCAGATCCATTCCTGTGAAAAAAAAAACTCCTAGTTATGGTTGTCACCCGCGCAGGAGCAACAACTATGGAGGAAGCGCTTGCATCCATCCAAACCAAAATCCAAGATCTGGATGAAAAATTTCTCAGCCTCCATCTTCAGCAGTCAGCCATGAATAATAACCGACAGCACGAATCTTTGGCAGCCAATGGGTTCTCTTCTTCCAGCAATTTTCGTGGTCCGAAGCTTGAATTTCCTTGCTTTAATGGTACTGATCCAACTGGATGGATCTATCGTGCAGAACAATATTTCAGTCTGCATAATACTTTTGATGTCCAAAAATTTCCACTTGCATCCTTTCATTTGGAACAAGAATCCCTTCAATGGTACTGTTGGTACATCAAGGCTCATGACGAGCCAAAATGGACAGATTTTCGCCAACTCCTTTTGCAACGATTTGGTCCTAGTGCTTTTGATGACTTCACTAGAGCACTCACTAAACTTCGTCAAAGTGGCATTGTGAGAGAGTATCAAATAGAATTTTAGAAACTAGCCAATCACACAGAAGGATTTTCTGATGAATTCTACAGGAGTTGTTTTATCAGTGGTCTTAAGGATGAAATCCAGTCAGAGGTTAAAATGTTCTGTCCCAAAACAATGATGGAAGTCCTAGGGTTGGTTAAGTTGGCAGAAGACAAGATTGTAACCCAACAGCGCTCCAAACTCACTTTTGTTCCCTTCCGAAATCTGGGTTCTCAACGACCTCTCATCCCGCCAGCTCCTATCAAGCATTTGTCTGAAACAGAGATGCAGGCACGCAGAAAAAAAGGGCTTTGTTATAATTGTGATGAGAAATTCACTCGAGGGCATAGATGTGTTAAAAAAAATCTCTATCTCTTGGATATGGATTCTCCGCCTGCCTCTACAATTGGTGAAGAAACTACAGATACCATGGATGGTCAGGTCAACTTTCAAGAGCCGCCTATTGACCCCCCATCTTAGGATGAACAACCAGAGATATCTCTCCATGCTGTATCCGGTGTCACCACCCCCCAAACAACGCGGGTCAGGGGTTACTTAAAGAAGCTTCCTCTTACAATACTCATTGATTCTGGTAGCACTCATAACTTCATTGACCCTCAGATCGCCAAACATGCTGATTGTTTTGTCCATCCTTGCTCCAACTTTGAAGTCATGGTTGCCAATGGGGGCATGTTACCTTGCAAGGGGAAGTGTCACAATGTGCGTATCTCTCTGGAAGGTTATAACCTGCACTCTGACATGTTTTCCTTGTCCCTAGGCGGATGTGATGTGGTTTTGGGCGTTCAATGGTTACGCACACTTGGTCCCATCTTATGGGATTTTGCTGAACTTTGGATGCATTTTTCAGTCAATGGGAAACAACACAAATTTAAGGGCTTACAAGAAGGGTCTCTCCGCATCATCAGTTCACATCGCCTGGAAAATATCCTTAAGAAGAATTCACATGGTGTCATCACTCAACTTCATTCCATTCACATGCTCCCATCAACGGTCTCCCCTACTTCCTTGGATAGATATGCATCTGTCCTTGTTGAACTAGTGGGCTTGTCGCCTTCAGGAGACCTTTCTGATACGAATTTAGCCACATCTACATCTCAACAGGAAATGATGGCTATTTTGCATGAAGTACAAAAGTGGCATCCATACCTATTAGGGAATTATTTCTGCATCAAGACTGATCTCCAGAGTCTGGAAAATTTCCTGGAACAATGGGTCTCCTCCCCAGCACACCTGAAATTGGTTATCCAACTCATGGGTTATTCCTATGTGATCACTTACAAGAAGGGTAAGGACAATATGGTGATAGATGCTCCTTCTCGCACATTTGATGACCCGGTTTCTCTTACAGTTATTTCTCTGCTTGTTCCAAATTGGTTGCAAACTGTTCAATAGGGCTATCTCTTCTATGAACTCCATGCTTCTTCATCAGCAGGGCACTCTGGGTTCCTCAAAATGTATGATCGGGAACAATGTAACTTCTTTTGGCAAGGACTGAAAATGACAATTCAACAGATGGTGGCTGATTCTGATACTTTCCAGGTCAACAAGGGTGAAACGACACTCCTTTCGGGACTGCTCGAACCCTTTCCCATCCCTACACAAATGTGGACAATTATTTCTATGGATTTCCTAGAAGCGCTCCAGTGGTACAATACCACATCTAAAAGGACACCATATGAAATAGTGTATGGATAGACACTGCCATTTTTTCTTCCATACACGCTCAGCAGCTCCCCAGTTCAGGCAGTTGTCTCGGTTCTTCGAAACCGCGATCAAATTCTTCTCATTTTGCAGGACAATCTTCACATGGAAAGAATTCGATTGAAACAACAAGCCAATCAACACCGTTCTGAGTGCACTTTTAATGCAACTGATATGGTCCTTCTTTGTCTACATCCTTCCAAGCAATCCTCCCTGAAACTCAAAAGGCATCAGTGGGCCGGAATGCAACCCGAGGATGCTCCAGGGGAACCACTCTTTCATATTTTGTATCAATTTCCACATCTAAAGCTTTGAGGACAAAAGTTTTTCTAAGGGAGAGGGGATGTTAGGAAACCATGTCAACCCTTCTATTTACTTTGTTAGTATATTTTTGTTGGATGCATATGCTTTGTAAGTCGTCCCGTAGTATTTGTTGACCCATAGTTTGTATTATTGTTGTTGGACGCATATGCTTTGTAAGTCGTCCCGTAGTAATTGTTGATCCATATTTTGTATTGGCCCATGGTTTGTATTGACACATGGTATTGGCGCCTAGACTTAGTATATAAGTTTGTGTTGAGACCAATGAAGGTACCGTGAAGTTATTTATATTGAGCTTGCTCAAAGGAGGTTGCCCCCTCTAAGTGGCCTGCAATCAATATAAAAGTGATTCCGAGTTCTCTTATTTCTGTTATATCGTGTGTTTTCATTAATTAATTATTGCAGGTTCTTTACAAGACACCTACATATCTATCCAAGGAAGTAGTGGAGACCGTTGGTGGGAGCATCTGAAGGGAATGGAGCTGAGAAATGACACCATGTGAATTCTTCTTAAGGATATTTTCCAAGCGATGTGAACTAATGATGCAGAGAGACCCTGGTTGTAAGCCCATAAATTTGTGTTGTGTCCCATTGACTGAAAACTGCATCCAAAGTTCATCAAAATCCCATAATATGGGGCCAAGTGTGCGTAACCATTGAATTCCCAAAAACACATCACATCCACCTAAGGACAAGGCAAACATGTTAGAGGGCAGGTTATAATCTTCCATAGAGATACGCACATTATGACACTTCCCCTTGCAAGGTAAGGTGACCCCATTGGCAACCATGACTTCAAAGTTGGAACAAGGATGGACAAAACAATCAGCCTATTTGGCAATCTGAGGGTCAATGAAGTTATGATTGCTACTAGAATCAATGAGTATGGTAAGAGGGAGCTTCTTGAAGTATCCCATGACCCGCATTGTTTGTGGGGTGGTGACGCCGGTTACAGCATGGAGAGAAATCTCGGGTGGGTCGTCTTGAGATGGGGTGTCAACAGGAGGCTGTTGAATGTCGACCTGATCAACTACTGTATCTGGAGCTTCTTCACCAAGTTCTGAGTCAGGCAGAGAATCCACATCGAAGAGATAGAGCTTTTGTTGAACACATCTATGTCCCCAAGTGAATTTCTCATCACAATTATAACATAGCCCTTTTTCTCGTCATGCCTACATCTTTGTTTCAGACAAATGCTTGATAGGAGTTGGTTGAGGAGCAGGCGTGATGGGAGGTCATTGGGAACCCATATTTTTGAAGGGAACAAAGGTGGGTTTGGAGTGTTGTTGAGTTGCGATCTTGTCCTATGCCAACTTAGCCAACCCTAGGACTTCCATCATTGTGTTGGGACAGAACATTTTGACTTCTGAGCGGATTTCATCCTTGAGACCACTGATAAAACAACTCCTGTAGAATTCATCAGACAATCCTTCTGTATGATTGGCCAGTTTCTCAAATTCTGTCTGATACTCTCTCACTGTACCAATTTGGTGAATTTTAGTGAGTGCTCCTGTGAAGTCATCAAAAGCACTAAGACCAAATCGTGGCAAAAGGAGTTGGAAAAAATCTATCCAGTTTGGCTCGGGATGAGCTTTGATGTACTAACGGTACCATTGAAGGGCTTCATGTTCCAAATGAAAGGATGCAAGTGGAACTTTATGGACATCAAAAGTATTATGCAGACTAAAATATTTTTCTTCTCGGTATATCCATCCAGTCGGATCAGTACCATTGAAGCGAGGAAAATCAAGCTTCGGCCCACGAAAATTGCTGGAAGAAGAGAACCCGGTGGTTGCAAAATATTCTGGCTGTCGGTTATTGTTCATTGTTGAATGATGAAGATGGAAGATGAGAAATTTTTCATCCAAATCTTGGGGTTTGGTTTGGATGGCTACAAGTGCTTCCTCCATGGTGTGTGCTCCTGCACGGGTGACAACCATAACCAGGTTTTTTTTTTTGGAATGGCTAGAAAAACACAAATAGAAGATGATTTAGTAAAGGGAAATTTGGATTGGGGAAAAAATTTGATGGGTAATTGGGGTTTGACGAGATTTTGGAAACTGTCGAAAGGACATGAAAGTAGAAAAAGGGGGATTTCAGAAGCGAGGTGAAAGAATGAGAAAATTTGGTAGACAGGGATAAAGAAGCAGAATTAGAAAAGGAAGTCTGTGGTAAAATTTGAAGGCGATCGGGTGAAAATCGAAGAAGTTATGGGAAACCCTAAAAATAGACAAATGTGAGATTTCTAGTTTTGGGAAGTGGAATTTGAGATAGGGTTCTCAGGAATGAAAGATGCAGAATGGGATTACAAGGGTGTCAGAGAAGTTTCAAGGGAAACAGAGGTAAAACAAGGGAGATATGGCAAAAAAACAAAATTTTACACTCTTTTTCTTTTTCTTTTTTTCCCAGAAAGGGATCAGCAACGACACGGAAGGGATCTGCAACAGATGGATCTGCAACGGCGTGGAAGGGATCCACAACAGATGGATCTAAAAAGGCATGGAAGTGATCAGCAACAGTTCTGGACAAAGGAAATCTACGATGTATCAGCTGAAAATAGATATGGACCCTAGGTATGTTCGGCTTCCTAACAGTTTAGGTGTTTCACTCGACCACCAATGCTGTCTGACGGCTTGCGTATTGGGGCAGTACCCCTCACTCCACAGCTCAGGTAAAACTGATAACTGCTTTGCCACAAACGACAGCTCTTGGTTTACTTCACGGGTGGGAACTGGTCAATCAGGTAGGGGTCGTTGCCTTTTTCGCTGGCAGGTCCTCTCAATGGGCCAGCTACTTTGGGGTTCCTGTGGTACTCCTCACAATGAGTTTTAGGGCTTATGCCCAAGTAATTCCCACAGTTAAGCGGATAGAGATTATTCCCAGATCCGAACTTGCAACAGATGCGAAAAAAAAATTGGAATAAATTCCACCCAACGAGCCCAAGAAAGTTCTCTGATACCAGATGTGAAGAACCTACAATAATTAATTAATGCAAATACATGAGATATCAGAAATAACAAAACTCAGAATCACTTTTATATTGATCATGGTCCACTTCGAGGGGGCAACCTCCTTTGAGCAAGCTCAAGACAATTAACTTCACGGTGCCTTCATAGGCCTCAACACACACTTATATACTAAGTCTAGGTGCCAATACTATGAGTCAAAACCATGGGCCAATACAAACTATGGATCAACAAAACTATGGGCGACTTACAAAGAATATGCACCAACAACAATAACACAAACTATGGATCAACAAATACTACGGGACGACTTACAAAGCATATGCGTCCAACAACAATATACTAACAAAGTAAATACATGGGTTCCTAACAGTTTGTGTCAACAGATGGGCGTGGCTAAGGCTCAACTGTGCCTATAAATACCGTCATATTTGGACTCACGGGCATTACCAAAACTCTGAATTTTTTTTCGTGAGCCATAGTTGCAATCTGTTACAGTGAATGCTAAGAAAATTTGTGAGTTTCCGAAGAGAACAGTCTAGTGAATGTCTAAAAATTCCTCTATTGAGCAAGAGTTCACAGTCAAGGAGGCTGTGAGGGTGTTTAAGCACAGATGGATTGAAGGGTTGATGAGAACCCCTGCTAAGAAGGTTGTTACAGAAAAAGGTCAAGGGTCACGTCGATTTCCGCGACATTCCACAGTCATGCAAGACAAAGGAAAGGGACAAGTAGTGGAGAAGATAAAGCCGAAGATGATGAGATCCAAGCTGCCAGAAGTTCCACTTGACGATAAAGAAATCCTATTAACTTTGACCCTGGAGTACATCTCTCCGCATGCACAGGATGCACCGACCTTGAAGCTCACAAGGAATGCTAAGTACAAAATCCCGCTTCCACCAATATCCAAGCATTGTAAACCAAAAGTCAATCTGTTGGGAAAGCTCGCGGACTATAAGTTCAAAGATTACGACTTGCTACAACAACAGAAGGATCTAGACGAGCCAAAGTACCCGCAATTTCAGCTAGATAAGTATATGTGATGGAAGAAGGATGTGAAGGAAAATTCTGTGCTGATCGCAGAGAGTTGGCTCTCTAAAATAGTGGATTTAGGGTTGCTGATCCTGTTGAGGATCTCGCACTTCGACCGGAGCCCAGAACTGAATGCAGTAGTGCGCACACTCATCTCGTGCACACACCAAGGCTACCTTTGGTTGGATAGGAACGTTGACCTCAATATCGACCTGATCCATTAGATCACAGGTCTAAGCAAGCGAGGCGAGGACCCAAAGAAATACTTTTTCGGCAAGTCAAGGGATAAGGAAGTCACCGCGAAGATGAGGGAGACACATCAGATTCCGAAAGGCAAGAGAGGATTCGTCACAGACGATATAAGTGATGTTGCTACATGGTTCGTAACACAACTTATAACAGGAAAAATCTTGCGAAAGGAAAGACCTACATAAGTACCAGCTGGCGCAATACTCCTTGGAGCGAAGGCAGCATAGGGCGAAAGATTCAATTGGAACGAATATCTACTGAATGAGTTTCTGGAGGATGTCCGCGAAACTCGGGTCCAGGGCGCTGTGTTTCGTTACAGCTGGTTGATGGTGTTAATTGTGTTTGTAGGTTGGAAGGACCCAAGGCACTATGTTGGCCTTCACTCTGCCAACAATGACTGTAGAGGACCGAGGTATGCGAATCTCTGGGTGAATTTGATGCCAGAAAGACAGCACGCCTCCAATGAGGTATTCCACACATACTATGAGCAACTGCACGATGTCATCATTTGCACACCGCACATATCCAAACAGGTAACAACTAAGTATATTTGCACCTTAAAATTTTACGCCGACATGCATTCCATCTACATTTCAGCGAAGGCGCATAAAAAGAACCCAGAATGGTTCCAAGGGAGCTATTACATGAATGAAGTAGATGTATATCTCATCATGAAAGAATGGATAGATGAATGGAAGGTCAAAGGACCTATGATCATCAAAAGTGACTCCGAAGAAAGTAATCTGATTCCAACACCAATTGTTGAAGAGTCACTAGCAGGCAAAAGGAAGGAACTCGAAAGCTCTATATAGCAGAAGGTACATAAAAAGAAGCAGAAAGCCTCAAAGGGCCAATCGGAGGCGAAGCTACATGATGACGATTATGAGATGATCGCATCTACGGTCACCGCGAACTTGGAAGATGTATTGAACCTGAAAGACACTAAGAATGAGGAAATTCAATCAATTTTGCAACAGAATCTCACCATGTTGCAAGGGTTAGCCTCGAAGTTTGAGCAAGTCCAATGCGACTTGACCTTGGGTCAAGAATCAAAATCAAAAGGGAGGTCAGAGGACACTTCGCAGCCAAATAAAACACTGTTGGGATATTCACACCATCATTTTTGTATTTTGCATGTCTGCATGCAAATGTGCATGTTGCATGCATTTGCATGCCTGCATGAAAATTTGCATGTTGCATGCATTTGCATGTCACTACATGCATCCATTCATCATCATGGTTGTCTCCCCAACACCTAGAGATCGCTTCTAGCTCTCCAGAGCCTGTCTTTAGCCCCCATTTGGCCTCCTACCTACCTAATGTGCCCTCTTTGACTTTTCTGCTTGGCAAGTGCACCTTTCTCACCTACCACTGTCAGTTAGAGTGCCTTTACTCACCTACCTTCAGTTATCACTCAGTTAGGGTGCCTTATCTGACCTACCGGGAGTTATCCTTCAGTTAGTGCATTGATTGAGTAGTTCTTCCATTGATTGCTCATGCTGACTGCTTATAGCTTCTAGTTAGCTAGTCCTGGAGTTCCACTTGACTATTTGACAGCCTCATGTGCCCCCCTTGGAGTCTCCATTCCTTGATTTATGCCTAGATGGTTATGTTAGAATCAGTTAGACACACTTGACTGACTATTACCATTTATGACTAATACTATTGACTGGATGAAATCTCCATTGTTATCCAAGCTAGAATTTGAGTTAGACAGCCTCATACAACCCACTTGGAGTCTCCATTCCCTAATTTATGGCTAGATGGTTCTGTTAGACTCAGTTGGACACACTTGACTAACTCTTACCATTTATGACTGATACTACCGACTAGATGATGTCTCCATAGTTATTCATGCTAGACTTTGAGCTCAGATTAGAATGCCCTACTTGGGTAATTTGAATCCTATATGATGCCCTATCATAGATTATTGTACGACATTCTCTACATTCATTATTCATTGTATGATATTGACATTGTCCATTATTCCATGTTTATGAGTGATTATTGAATGCATGCTTCTTCTTCTTTGCAAATAATCTCAAGAGTTAGATTGTGAGTTTGTTATAGTTGCTAGATCCCTGCAGATTATCACATGGTATCAGAGCAGTCAGCAGCTATTCGAATTGCAGCCATTGCAGCAGTAGCAGTTGCAGCATTTCTTTGAGCAGCTATCTTTCAGTTGTGCACCAGAAGCCTTTGAGTTTCCATAGAAAATCCTGGTGCTATTACTTGAATTCATTGGAGAAATATAGTGAGGTCTATCCAGGTGTGAAGGACTTAGTCTATGTGCCAAGTGTCCTTAAGGTAGTGTTTAGTCAAAGTGTAGCATTCTCCATCAGCAAAAACTCTTCTTGTTTTGCAGGTTTCGAAGTTTTCTACAGTTGCAGTAGTTTTTTTAGTTGCAACAGTAGATTCGAAATTGAACAACATATTCTATGTATCTAGAAGGAGTTCCTTCTCTCACTCCATTCAACTATGATGAGTGGAAACCAAATATGGCATCATATCTGAAGAGACATGGTCTTTTTGATGTGTGTATTGGTATTAAGAGAGATTTTTCTTTCTATGGAGAGAAAGAAGATTGGCTTGATGCTTGTGACAGAGCCTCAGGAAGCACATGTATTACTATGTTTTCCAATATGGAATACTACAATGATCTTGATGAACATCCAAGTGATCTATGGACTAGATTGGATAGATTATTTGGAATTAAGGAGGAAGAGGTTGATGCTATCCATGTGGAACGCAAGCCCAGTGATACTTCTTGCAGTACTCTCTCTATTCATGACTTGGCCTGCATCATCTCCCATGATGAATTTGTTCAAGATGAAGTCGAAGCACAACATATGGTTTTAGTTGATCCATCTTCCTATCTGAAGTCTGAGCAAAATATATCAATTACTACTCTAGAAGTTGAAGATACCTTCACAATATCTACTTCCCATGAGCTTGCTGATGTGCAAGATGATGACCTACTGATTTTGTTGAAGAAAAAAATAGATTTGGAAGGTGATGCATTCACTTTTCCTCATCATATGCTTTATTTTATTTCCTATTTGGTCATTGGCACATGTTTTCAGAGATTCACTAAAGATGGAAGACTGTACCATTCGCTTGGATTCAAGTCTCATGCATATCCTTGTGATTTTGGTTTTGATCTCACCACTTTTGGTTCAAAGAATATCATAAGAAACCATCCTCAAAATCTTGGATCCGATTTGAAGTTCAAGCCATCGCCATTATATGGTTCATTTGGTTCTAATATCACCCTTGTTGGTTCAAAGGAGATATCAAGGAACTACATACACTTTCATAGAGTTGATGTGCAAGATGATGACCTGTTGAGTATTTTGAAGGAAAAATCAGATTTGGAAGGTAATGCATTCTCTCTTCCTCATCATATGCTTTCTTTGGATTCCTATTTGGTCATTGGCACATGCTTTCAGAGTTTCACTGACGATGGAAGACTCTATCATCTATCATTCGCTTGGGTTCATGACTCATGCACCTTTCTGTGATTTTGGTTTTGATTTCACCCCTGTTGGTTCAAAGGAGATCATGAGAAACCATCTTCCAAGTCTTGGATCTGATTTGCTTGCATCCATTGTTGGAGAACTCAATCATATGTTTTTGGAGCATGATTCATTTCTTCCCAATAGGAAGATAACTCTTTTTGAGAGAATGCTAGATCCAGATCCACAAGAACCTGAAGATCTAGCACCTATTGGTTCATGGGCCACCACCACTATTACATCCACCAGTGATCTTGTTGAAGATTCACCATCATCATGTCATAGTTTCTTTGGTTATGATCTCACCTATGTTGGTTCAAAGGAGATATCAAGGAACTATCTACACATTCATGGTTTTGATTCTACCTCAGTTGGTTCGACTCACATGCTTCATGATGATCTTCATATTATGTTTTTGCAGCATGATCCACTTATTCCCAAAAGGAAGATACCTCCTCCTTTTATTGATGATCAATAGAGCGAAGCATCATCACATGATATTTCAGTTTCAGAATCTGAAGATGGAGATGATGATGAGAGAATGCTAGACCCAGATCCACAAGAACCTGAAGGTCTAGCAACTGGAGATAATGATGATAGAATGCTAGATCCAAATCCACAAGAACCTGAAGGTCTAGCAACTGATGATGAAGATGAGAGAATGGCAGATCCAGATGCACAGGAACCTAAAGATCTCTCACCTGATATTCCTCCTCTTCCTCGATGGGAAGCCACTACACTCTGATCTGCCAGTGATTTAGTTGGTGATCCACATGATCATAGAAGAACCAGATCAGATTTTCAGAATGGAAGGTTTCATCCTTCTCACATTGCTGATCCATTTTAGATCGATCAAGCCTTCTTCGGAAAAGAAGGACACTTACCTCCTTAAGGGGTGAGTGATGATATGCTATATTAGCATCCTTCAGTCTATTTTGAGGGAGGGATTTCTTCCCACTGGGTTTTCCCTCTTTCCTCACGTAGTTTATTTAGATTGATTGTATGGGGTGACCTTTGGTCTTAGTCACCAGGGCCCTATTTTTTAGATTTTAGTTATTTCCTCATAGTATAGCTTGCGGGGGGGGTGTTGGAATATTCACACCATCATTTTTGTATTTTGCATGCCTGCATGTTCCATGCATCCAGTCATCATCATGGTTGTCTCCCCAGCACCTAGAGCTTGATTCTAGCTTTCTAGAGCCTGTCTTTAGCCCCCATTTGGCCTCCTACCTACCTAATGCACCCTCTTTGACTTTTCTTCTTGGAAAGTGCACCTTTCTCACCTACCACTGTTAGTTAGAGCGCCTTTACTCACCTACCTTCAGTTATCACTCAGTTAGGGCACCTTATCTCACCTATAGGGAGTTATCCTTCAGTTAGTGCATTGATTGAGTAGTTATTCCACTAATTGCTCATGCTAAATGCTTATAGCTTCTAGTTAGCTAGTTCTGGAGTTCCACTTGACTATTTGACAGCCTCATGTGCCTCCCTTGGAGTCTCCATTCCTTGATTTATGCCTAGATGGTTATGTTAGACTCAGTTAGACACACTTGACTGACTATTACCATTTATGACCGATACTATTGACTGGATGATGTCTCCATTGTTATCTAATCTAGACTTTGAGTTAGACAACCTCATGCAACCCACTTGGATTCTCCATTCACTGATTTATGGCTAGATGGTTATGTTAGACTCAGTTGGACGCACTTAACTAACTCTTACCATTTATGACTGATACTACCGACTGGATGATGTCTCCATAGCTATTCATGCTAGACTTTGAGCTCTGATTCGAATCCTATATCATGCCTCATCATAGATTATTGTACTACATTCTCTACATTCATTATTCATTGGATGATATTGACATTGTCCATTATTCTGTGTTTATGAATGATTATTGAATGCATACTTCTTCTTCTTTGCAAATAATCTTGAGAGTTAGATTGTGAGTTTGTTACAGTTTCTAGATCCCTACAGATTATCACATGGTATCAGAGCAGTCAGGAGCTATTCGAATTGCAGCCATTGCAGCAGTTTCAAGTGTTAGAAACCATCAAATCCATTGAACAAGGTGTCAAGGATACGGTTGCTAAGCTGAGTGCAACGTATCAAGAGTTTGCTGCTAAATTCGCTCTGTAGGAGGAAGAGCAGCTCATGGAACCAGAGGTAGAAAGTGGCTCGGGGATGAGGAACATGTAAGTGTAGGGGGCCTATTGGGCCTGGCCCGAGTAAGGAATTTTTGAGAATACAGTTTTGGAACTGCGAAGTTACAACACCGTTCAAATGAAGGCATTATCAGTAAGACAGTTTGGAAGCTGCGAAGTTGAGCGCAAAGCAGTATCGACAAGTTGGGAACCGCGCGGATAAGTGCCAGCTTCGCGAAGTGGTAGCACCGTGCAATTCCAGCAGAGCACCTATTTTGGGAAAGGTCGAGCGGATGAAAGTGACTTGTTTTGGGTATGGAGCAGCGTGAAGTCAAGTGAAAGCGACCTCTCAATGAGAGTGGTGAAAAACAATTAGAACCTAAGCCACCAGGTCGATGGTGACAGGAAGGCTAAAGGGGTGGAAAGCGACAAACCACGATGCAGTTGTAACCGTTTTATGATGACTGTGGTTGTCAGAAGCAAGTGGAGTAAGATGTTGACGGCGACAGGCAGGGTGGCGAGTAACTGCACCAATTTTGGGGAACCTTATGGTTTTTGAGCCTATGCATTGTAAAGACGTGACCTACGGGCACAATCTATAAAAGGGCACAATTTGTAAGGGAAAGGGTTAATGTTGAATTGTAATTGCTAAATCTTGAGTAATACTTATTTTTGTATTGTCGAATGCTATTGTAAAAGGCTATGCAGCTGCGTGCACAGAGACCTACAGAGAGAGAAGAGAGTCTGCAGCTGAGTGAACAGACTAGAATGGTTGTACCCTTCCCAAAGATAATATAACAACAGTTCCTGTGGACGTAGCTCCCATCCTGGGGGTGAACCATGTTAAATTCTGTGTTATGTGATTGCTTATGTGCTTGCATCTATGTATTTGCTTATGATGAATGCTTGAGATCTTGTTTATGAGTTCATGTGTTCTTTCTTTTATATGTATTTTCCACAAGGATGATGATGGGAATAATATGTTAAGTATCAACATATGTGAATGAATGATTAAGGCACAAGTAATTCTAAGTCTGTTGAATGCATAAGTCAATAAGGTAAACACTTAGTCCGCGAAGTCGGTATAGTGCGATTCCCTGAGTGCAGCACCGGAAGTGCATAGTTACATCATTGTTTGTTATAGTGTATGAGTTTGCAAGGATTGCAGTCTCTTATGCTTGTTGAATGCATCTTTTACACTAAGTAAGATCTAGAGAAGTTTGCATAAGTGTTGAGAAGAAGCGCAGACCATCGACGCACTGTCCTACCATCGAAGTAGTCACCCCGCATCACGCAGTCATTGGATGCACGATAGTCTAAGTGTTAACCACGAAGAAGGTGAACTTCGCGTAGTCCGAGATCCACAATGCGATTCCTGTAGCGTGCTGCCTGTGAATCTTTTTAAACACTCATCACCTGGTTTTGGAAACCTGATTCCGCAACCCCTCCATTACTTCACCTCGAGTGAGACCTCAGTCTATTTGCAGATTGTTGCCGAAAGGGCCGGTGAAAAGGGGTTTTGTTGGTTCCTCGAACCACACAGAACTTGGGTCTTTCTAGAAAACCTCAAGAATAGTTATACAAGCCAACAGGATCGAAAGCCCTAAAATTCTTGGGATATGGGTTAACTTTATGCCACGCTTTCTTCTTCAAAATTTCAACCAAAGAGTCTAACTAGGAGTGAAAAGAACTAATTGTAATATCCCTCACATATATTCAGGAAACAACACATTGAAAGAAAAAATCCTGACCTCTTAAGAGTACATTCATTTAGAAGGAGTACAAAAAGGCACATGTATTATATAAATAAATCCCAATGAAACATAAATTGAGAACTAGAAAACATTTTCCTTGAAGTGGTTGTCCTAAACAATGTAGTATTCTTTGTGGTGTCTAAGTAGAGCACAAGCTTAACATAGTTACAAAATACTATGCCTATATGGTGTGCTTGACCACCCCTAATTTTCATTGAGTCAATAAGGAATCAAGTTTATTGAATCACCTCACATAGAATCTCCTATGGGATATTGTAATTCCCATCAAGGTTCATTAATCCTTGACTCGGTTTTGCACTTTAATTTGATGTTTCCTTCTCTAATTTGTGTTTTATTTCAAAACTGTAACTGCTTAATTTATGTGTCATGTTTAAATGTTTCCATATAGGAAAACTAGCAATTTAACATGAAATGTTATGAGAAATAAATTACTGCATTAATATACTTAATATTTTGAAATTTTTTTACCAGAAAAATACCTCCACAGATTATCTCTTTTCCATTCAGTGAAGAAGAATTTCAACTAGACTTGAGTTGAGTTGCTTCCCTTCTCCTTTCCCAAAGCAAGACCACGATTTTACCTCCCATCCAAACTAGGGTCCTAGCCGACACCCTAACTCCAGGAAGCCATTCAAATGGCTTCCTGGCCCACCATGCTTGACACCCAATGGAAAGTGATGCACCGGTAGGTTGTGTATCAAATATCCTATGATTTCTCAAACTCTTCCAACTCTTCCAAGCCTCTCCCATAAAAATAAATTCCCCCAAAATATCCCCCCTTTCTCCTAACTCCCCTTCTCTATTTATGATCCCTTTTCCCAAAACAATTCCACTGCCTTCTTCCCATAAAAATCTAAATTTTTATAATAACAATTCAATTTATTCCACATAAAAAATTCAAGGTACATTAAAATAATAATAAATAATATGGATCATTATAATACTAGTAAATAGTCAGCCAATTTCAAGGTTCATTATAATATTACTAAGAAATTTGTCAATTTCAAGATCCATTATAATAATTATTGGTGTTTATAGCTTTGTGAGGTATGCTCAGAAGTTGGCCCAACAAAAGAAATATTGTATAAAGACATTAATAATGATACTATTAATATTTAATATGAAATGACATTTCTGCTAGCAACAAAGGGATGTGTCCTTTCACTATAAAGTAAAAGTCATGAACTTGCAATTTACCAAGCGATAAATTCATCTATCTCTCTAACACACGAAGTGATAATGATGCAGCTCTATTATCAGGATAAATATTATGTCTATTGTGCTTGGTTATATTTATGTGATCCTATTGCATATGTGGTTGATATTTTCAGTGTCTGATTATTCTATGATATATGTTATATCATAAGGTGGCAATAATAAATATATGAAAATAATTATAAAATCAACATGGTATCAAAGCCAATGATTTGGTTATTGGTTTGGAGTTGTGAGGGTATTGGCCCATGTGTGGAAGCTCAAGCATGGAATGAAGGATGAGTTGGATTCCAACTCAAAGTGATGACATGAATAACTCAAACTGGAAGAGTTGCTTGATGATGAATATAGCATGGACATAGACTTCTATATTCAGAGGGAGCAACTGCCCAGTATATAGCTATGAGGCTAAACATCAAGAGGAAGCTTGGTACTCCAATATTGATGATGAGTTTAGGATTAGGAAGGAGCAATAGGAACTCATTTGTTAGAGGGAGTTGGCTTCAGATCCCAGGACAACAAAATGGATTCTATGAAGAGAAAGCAAGATGCTTAGATGCAAAGGGATAAAGATGTTTGGATGCAGAGAAAGAATGATGCTCAGATGCATAGGGATCAAGATGCTTGGATGTTGAATGAGTAGGATGATCAGATACCAAGCAAGAAATATGCTTAGATGGCCCAAAGGTAGGGAAGTATCATCTCCCAACCACCCTATGACAGGGTGGGGAGACTGGCCCTTGATGAGTAATGTTGATGCATCGAGCAGGTGTTCCCCCAATATTATCCATGTGACTTGGCTAGGGGAGAATGGATCAAAGTGGGGAAGTTCCTTCTTCTGGACATCCTGTGACAGGGTGGGAAGAATAGCCCTCAGTTGCACACAATATCATCCTAGAGGTTGATCATCGAGCATTTCCCCGGTATTAGCCATGTGACTTGGCTAGGGACGGGTCAAGTGGGACAGTTCCTTCTCTCAAACACCAAGTGGGGTGGAGATATTAGTCCCTAATACGACTCAGAATGGGGCAGTTCCTTCTCTCGGACACCAAGTGGGGTGGAGAGATTAGTCCCTAAGACGACCTAAAATGGGGCAGTTCCTTCTCTCGGACACCAAGTGGGGTGGATATATTAGTTCGTAAATTATAAGAGTTGGGAAACATATTCTCTTGGAAACCAAGTGGGGTAGAGATATTAGTCCCTAGTTTCTCACTCATTAACTCATGACTCAAGATGGAACAATGCCTTCTCCCGGACACCTGTGACAGGGTGGGGAGATTAGTGCTTTATCCCAGACACTCTGTGACAGAGTGGGGAGAGATATCGGACATATTGTGATGGGATGGAGAGACTATTCCATAATATGACTAAGGTGGAGTCAATGCACATATTTATTTCGTGATATAGGGAGCATATATAAAAAAAACTTGTACATTCTTGCAGAATTGATTATCAAGAGGAAGGCTTATATGGATGAGATGTTGATGTTTCTCCAAGGTGTAGCATCGGTCATAAATTCTACCAGATTGTTCATGTGATTTGACCAAGGAGAATGATACATTCACTCACAAGAAATGGCCATGTGACTTGGCTAATGGTGAATGGCCCTAGCGTAGCCTTGCTTAGCCATGTGATTTGGCTAGGTGTGATTAGGGCTCAAGGTTCTTGCAGATCATTTCTTATTCATGTGATTTGTCTAAGTGTGAATAAGGCTTGAGGTCACATTGCATACTGTGTGAGGTAGTACTTCGTGATGGAGTGATATATCTCATTATAGAGCAGGTGTGACTTGTTTATTTGATAGGGTCTAGCTACCCCTTGTGGAATAAACAATGTCTAGTCTAATGTGGGTGCACACACATTAGATTCCTGTACATGAATAAATGTGCATGTGAGGAGAATAATAACATCATCTAGGCAAGGAGAATCTCCAGGTAGAGTATTCAGAGAAGACTTGAAGTGATAACATTGTGTATGTCAGCATAGGAGCAAATTATCCGGTTGATCTTTAAAGGAGAAGCTCTAGGTAGAGTCTCAAGAGGAGACTTGAAGTGCTGACATTTTGTATGCCACCATAGTAGCAGATTCTCTAGTTCATCTTTTAAGGATAAGCTCAGGTAGAGTCTCGAGAAGAGACTTGAAGTGCTAACATTGTGTATGTTAGCATAGAGATGATTCTTCGGTTGCTCTTTTGACTAAGGAGAAGAATCCTTTGTGGAGTGTATCCCTTTATGGAGAGTGATCCTGCATGGAGCACGGGCCTAGAGGGGTGGACTAGATGTAGTCATCACCACCTTCTAGTTGTAATGATTGGTAAATTGGAAAAAGAGTCCTCCCGAGGAGTGCAATCTCCTTTTGGTTTTAGAATGATAAAGTGCATGAGGAATTAATCCTCTTTGGTCTAGGATGACCAAGTTGATTAGACATATCATATATTATCATTGGAAAGATGATATGGTTCCAGTAGGGAACGGTTCCAGTGGGAATAGTTTTTATAGTCAGAAGGACTTGATCATAAGAGACCTTTCTTATGATGACGAGATGTACAAGACAAGCCGTGACGATCAAATGATATCCAGATGTGTTCAAATGTGATGATAACTCCCTATCTAAGAGGGAGTGTTGGTGTTTATAGCTTCGAGAGGTATCCTCAGAAGTTGGCCCAACAAAAGAAATATTATTTAAAGACATTAATAGTATTATTATTAATATTTAATAATAATATTTATTATGAAATGACATTTTCGCCAGCAACAAAGGGATGTTTCCTTTCACTTAATTCACTATAAAGTGAAAGTCGTGAACTTGCCATTTACCAAGCGATAAATTTAGCTATCTCTCTAACACAATGAAGTGATAAGGATGCAGCTCTAATCTTAGGATAAATATTATGTCTATTGTTCTTGGTTATATTTATGTGATCTTATTTCATATGTGGTCGATATTTTTAGTGTATAGTTATAGATGTTATATCATAAGGTAGTAATCATCAATATCTGAAAATAATTATAAAATCAACAATAATAATAAACAATTTTTCCATTAGTACTCTTGCATGTTAATACTTAAATGAACTAATAACCTTATCCACACATTTGAACACAACTCTAACTATTATGTTTACTACATTAATACCACATCGACGCTTATGGAGATAGTTCTCATATAATTTGATAATATATTCATTGACAGCCTTGAAATGTTTGGTTTACATGACGAATTAATTATGATATGATAGATGCCTACCACAATCAATCCATGATGATATTTATACAAATTACATTATTTTATGTATACACATACCTACTTAGATTTAAGTAATACCATAAAGCACTTATATATATATATATATATATATATATATATATATATATATTCGCATTCACTTTATGTAATCTTAAAAGTATATACCATTTAAAAATTCTTGTAAACCAACCATGCAGTCACATACTTGTAAACATACATACCCTAACAATTTATTTAATTAATTTCAATTTGAATGATATGTCAACAATCCTTGCAAACATGAAATCATATTTTTCTAATATGCTCAAGATAATAATATATTTAAAACTCAACCTAATTACTAATAAGTATTTCCTTAACCAAATATACCAATGTTCTCATCCAAGGTGTGCATGCGTGGCCAACTCACACACTCTTCACATGGGTACTAATAATCACATTCAATGCCCTAATGCATGGTTCTTATATATGGGAAATCAATATAAAAATAACGATCAATAATGCATGATTCATCATTCCATATTAATTAAGATTTATTGTCATTCATTAATCATAAATTTTCATACAAAATCATTAGAATTTAATTGTGTAAAAATATTCATCAATCCAAGAACAATGTATAACACCATCCAATCAATAATTGGCCACATCTTTCTTGATGAGTACTCAAAACAAACTAATCACCACTACTTAAATCACTAGACCTCACCATCCCATTCTCTAGTGCAATATGTTGTGGCATCGACTATATCGACCTAACCACAGATATAACTTGTAAGTGGAAGTGTCGACTACATCGACCAAGCTTCCCCAAGAGGCACCCACTAGTTGTCATCACACATTTGGGGAGCACGTTCATCACAAACCTCCCACGACTCCATGTTTCAGGGGATAAATGGTGGGAAATTCCTCCACCCCCTCATAGTACTAGGGTCAACACCCTACATCAACCATACTGTGTCATCACTATTCTAAGGGTCTCATCATTGAACAACCACTTTGTGAAATCTACGGTCCTTTCCAAAACCCACACTTTCCCACAAGTCATATAAATATTGGAATTCACAATTAAATAGCATGAAAAATGATATAACATTATTATCCTCTTGATATCCAAGGCATCTCGTGCCCCTTGGAATTGTAGGAATCTTGCTATCTTGTAGCCATTCAACATGTGGGTTAGTTCATCATTAATATAAAAACCATATATAACTCTTTTAAGTTGTTAGGATCCCATTAGGGAAGATAGGAAATTAAATGCACAAATATAGAAAATAATAGGCGTCAAAGAACAAATTCCCATTATTCAAATGTACAATATATTACATTAGAATGCCTCTTGGGATCAACATCCCAATGAGGTCTCTTGGACTCTCGAGTAACTCTTCATATTCACCTAGATTTTGGTCTTCTCCATATGTGAATAGGGGGATAATCCTAAAACCAAGGATTATGTTCCCAAAAATCCTCCCCTTAATCGAAATGGGGTGTATGTGAGTCCAAGAAAAGAGAGTTGAATAACTAGAAGTGGACAACTACCCCCTATTGAACATTTCCAACTTGACAATCTGAATTGCCAAGCAAGTTAGCAGAAGCTAACATATGCTACTAAATACAAGTTCTCTCTGAAGAGATGGTTTTAGTTGACCACCATTAAATAAAATTTGAGGCCAAGAAAATAATTCAAATGTCCTAACTCATTCATTTCAAATTTCTGCTTAAGACTGGATTTCACATGGGTTAAAAAATTTTGGTCGCTACCATTAAGAACAAGGTCATCAACATAAAGAACAAGGATGATGAGATGGTTTTCGACTTTCTTGGTATATACATTGGGGTCATAATGGAATATAGAAAAACCAATGTAAGGGAGAAAGCTATCATTTTGGAATACTAGGCTCGAGGAACTTGCTTAAGGCCATATAAGGATTTGTTAAGGTGACAAACAAGGATAGATTCATTCTAAAAATAACCAGGAGGTTGTTCCATGTAAATCCCCATGCAAGAAGGAAGAATTGAAATCCATTTGATGGAACTCTCATTTATGTAAGGTTGCAAGGGAAAGAACAAGGTGGATGCAGTTCATTTTTGCAGCAGGGGCAAAGGTTTCATTGTAGTACTCAATTTCGTCAACTTGGGAAAATACTTTGGCAACTAAATACTTAGTTATGTAGACCCACTTTCATTTAGCAATTTTTCTTCCTTTCAAAATAGGTATAAGGTCCCAAGTACCATCCATTAAGGAATGATATTCTTCATCCATATATGCATCCTAATATGGATTCCCTAAAGCTTCTGCAAATTTATCTGGATCACGATTCTTTGAAACTTGACCCAAAAGAGAAGTGGCTCCCTGGTACTGAGAATGTGTTTGATGTTGATACCTGGGATCACAGGAAATATCACCAGTCTCTTCGCATGTTTAATGATCCCATTGAGGAAATGGTTGTACTGGTGCAATTGGAGGAAAATAATCTTCAACACTCAATTTCCTATAGCCTTGTTTGAATGCAATAGACAATCCTTGGATAAGGGCTTGTAGCTCGACGACATTATTTTTTTCCTTTCCCAAGGAGTCGGCGTATACCCACTGAATTTTCCCTTTAACATCTTTGAATATTCTTCTGTATCCCATAGGACTTGGGTTTCCTTTGGATGCACCATCAAAATTTAATTTCAAGAACCCTTTAGGGGTTGGGGGTCCAACTGGGAGGAATGGTGGCTACTGGGGTTTGACTGTTCGTGAAGGGTTTGGAGTTTGTGGGGTGCAATTGATCAATATCCATGATTCTCTACTCTTGGTTGGAACATTGTCTATCCTCCGCCCTCTATTGTTGGGTTTGAATAGTTTCAACAATGTCTCGTCTTAGTCTATCCTAGACTTGTTCTCCCATCATTCTTCTATCCTTGAAGATACTTCTATTTATTTATTTCCAAATATCTTAGAGAAGAAATATAGGGAAGAGTTTCTAGAATCTATATAGTATATTGTTTTGAAATAATTTCTCTCTCCAATTATTAATAGTGGTGGGTATATTGTCTCTTTGCCAATCACTTTGTCAAAAAGTGGTGGCATTATTGTCCCATTGTGTTGAAGTGAAAGGGCATAGGTTGAAAATATGTTCCATGGATTCCTCTTCTTGCTCACATAAAGAGAATCTTGACGATCCAATGAATCCCCTTCTTTGATTTTGATCCTAGGTTAAGATTTATTCCCTGACAATCAACCAAAGAAAAAATAATATTTTGCATGAGAGTTGTTGTTCCTAGATTTAGGTCCAGATTTTTATGTCATTTGTCTCTCTGCTTTTCAAGAGGAGATTATAAAGTTGAAGGTACCCTTGCTGTTATGCCCCCACCAAAGTTGATCTGTTTCTTCTAAAATGAAAAATATTATTTAAAATTAAAACATTATTTATCTAAAGATATATACAAAATTTAAAATCAATATTAATTTAACTTATAATATATATCTTTATTAATATTTGTTCATTTAATATCTATTTTTTTATATATTAAATGACATCTTTTTTTCTTCATTGATATTTAAGCCATTAACATTAAATATCGTTACTTGTTATTAATCTTTTAATTCATTCACCTTATTTAATCACTAAGTTATTAAACCCTGTCTCTTAACACATTAATCCCCGAAATCTAAGTTAAACATGAATTAATAACCCATGTAATGAAATGGTTGAATCATATTTTTCCAATAAAATGGTTAATCGCAAATACCCTAACCACTAATTTACTAACCCCCTCACCATTGACCCACTAAACATATATTCTAACTATTGATATAATAACTCATAAACCCTTCAACCATTGACCAAACAACCCACTAATGTGCCATAACCACTAACCCATCAAAGTCCTAACTAATAAAAATTATGTTTGACTATAGTGGAACATGATAGACTATTATTCAGGATTGATGTGACTAACCCACTAATACCTATACCTTTATATTTATATTTATTTCACTAAGTGTATACTACAAAAAAATAGCCTAGTTTTTTTGAAGTAGCCTAAAGTTTATACATTTGAACATTTTCTCACTCATGAGATTCGGTTATACAATATTTGAACACATTGTAACTTTTCAATGTTGAAATTTCATTTTTGAATGCATAAATGGATTCACCATATTATTATAACATATTAGTAAACGTGTTGTTGCATTTCAATCTATTGGTACTCTTCTTATATGATAAATATTGAAAAAATGTGTAAATAATGATTTATGATTTGTAGCGAGTGATCAAATTTTTTAAAGTGAAATCATTTCCAAAGTTTTTGTAACATGAAAATTATTTAAACTTAATGTGAAGACCTTAATTAATGACCACAACGGTTTATACTTATCAACCCGCTACCTTGCACTTTGTAAGGATATCAACTTTACATGTTACCTGCTTACTTAAATTTTAAGGTATGGAGGTTATATGCAACCCTGTCACTCAAATTAATGTTCATAAATACTTTGATTAATCAAAAGTATCCCTTAAGAAGAGTATTTCTATCATGATATGTTATCTCTTAACTTATAACCATATTTACTTTATTTTAATCAAACATCCCATTTTCGAGCCCACATCTTAAAGTACACTAACCTCCTCCAAAGGGGAGATATGTAAGATATGTCACTTACGAATTGATTCAAATATGAAAGGGACTTTCACCGAGGGGAAGGTAGGTCACTTAGAAATAGATTCAAATTTGGAAAGGGATTTGACCGACTGTTAAAGTGTGGTCACTAAGAGGTTCAAATAAAGGAAGGGGATTTAACCAACGCTGTATAAAATTAAATGGTTCAAATAAAGGAAGGGGATTTAACCAGCGTTGTATAAAATTGAATGGTTATTTTGAGATATATTTGTATATAAGATTGATCATCAAAATGGAAATTCAAGATTTGTAGTGGGGATTTCTTTGACAAAGTGAATATTTTTGGATTCCATTTTTTTACGAAGTGAATATTTTCGGATTCCATTTTTTTGACGAAGTGAATTATTCACGTTTTGCCACAGTTAACCGAAGATTTCAAACCTGAAGGAAACATATGAAGAGGGATTGAACGTTAGAGTGGAAGAAAAGGAGGAACAACCCGCTTTCGGCCATGGCTCATCTAAGAAATTCAATAACACATGTATGTTAAAGAACTGCCACCGAGATTAAGATTTTATTAATTTCATTTGTAATTTTACTTGTTTGGAAGTGGACTCGGGAGGAGATTTAATCGTTGGAATTTTAGAGCCTGTTGTGTTGATGGAAATCATTCCTCAAATATCTTTCAATTTATGCTGGGATAAACGACTGCTCTTAAAAATGTTGAATCGATCATGGGCTAAATTTATGGCTGAGGATTACACTGAGTATGACCGACGTCTTTACAATCGGTGGGATGGTGTCCTCTCCTCTGGGGATTTCATTATATCTCGAGATGAAAATAAACGTACCAGTCTTTGGGTTTGGAGTCCCTTTGTTGGAGAGTTATGCAGGCTTCCGACACCTCCAATCCATCTAATAGTCATGATATATCAGCACAACCCATGTAAGAGAGAAGCTAAACGTATGCCACTTTCTGTTCAAGTTGTGGATGCTTTCTTTTAGAGACTTCAACGTTCACTATAAGAGACTCCACTCTTTGTCAGACTCTTGCCCCTATTGGATTTCGTGTCCACTTGGTTTCACCAGAAATTTGGGGAAATATGCCTTCGCTTCCACTTATATGGGAGACAACTATGTGGCAACGACAATGCCTTCATTCCTCCGACGTAGGTACACAGAAACTCACAGGAAGTGGCAGTGGAAATGGAGAAAAGAGAAACAATAAGAGTTCTGAATGGCAATGGGAATCTATTGATGTTATCATGAAACCTCTTAATACCTTGAACTTTGATAATATTGAGGAGTTTCCATCATTTATTAAGGTCAATCAAGTGAAGGATAATGAGGATGTTGTTTAAAATCTTTACATGAGACATCGCCTTCGCTGAATGCATCTCGATACGATATCATATGACCTTTTAGACGATATCTATTATGATTTTATTATTTCCCTTAGGAGGCCCCTTTTAGACCTCAAACTCCCCTAATGCCACCGATAGGTTATCCTTCCCCTCACTTATGGAGATTTCTCTAATGCATATGGCATTAGGGGATTTCATAAAAGTTGGTTACTTGAGTCTTATGTTTCCAAGTGTCACTATGAATCGTGTCAATGTGTTCAAGGGATGTCAAAATAGTGTCTTTCATTCCTCAAATATTTTTGGTCATTCATGTTGACCTTCCTTGTGTCAGTATATAGTTTTGGATGTCACAACTCAACCAAATTATATCAAATTATTAATCTATGTTTCATTGGCTGATGTGGGATGCATCAATTCCCTCCCTTCGATAGATATATTCCTATCAACACCAAATCATCATCTAAGAAGTGGATCTAGTAACCCTATAGTACCTTGGATCCTGCCGTCATTAGTGGCGTGTTTCCTCACAAATGACAATGGCATACATTAATGACCCTTGATTGTTTGATTCTATAAGTGTTTGACTCCAGAATGTCTATTCACACTTGCTCGATTTTACTCAATACCTTGGCGTCCATCATCATTATTGGTGGGTCTCATCACATCTATTAATGGTATACATCAATGATCGGTAATAAGATGATGTTTTATTATGCTCGACATCATCCCATTTATTCGCATGATATAAAATTGTACTATCATTGGTTTGCATTGAAAACCTTGGTAAAAACAGTTGTAACACTCATCGATCCACTACCCGAGTTGCGCAAGATTAAACTACCATATTAAAGTACCATGAAGACCTGGATATCTAGCACTTGTCATAGTGCATTGTATATTTTGGAGGTACTTTTGGCATGGATCCACTGTGTATTGTTTGTGTCCATGCTTTTTTACTACTAAGCATGGGTATACCTACCTCAGGAAGATATTATATAATTGTGAAATTTCCTTGTTATGCTTGCAGGTGCTTTCCAACTTCTGCGTCCTTGGTTATGCTCCTTTTCCCTCCATCCTTGATCACTAAAGAGTATAAAAGTGAATGTATTTTGTCCCTAAGCATTGCTTTAGACCTCACACACCAAGGGGAATCAATAACACCCTTAAATGTGTAATTGAAAGCATGTACCAGGTTCACCCGCAACATGAAGACTGAGATAGAACACTAAAACAGATAAAATATCATAGCTCAACTGCTACTTTCCTAGAAGAAAGGTGCATGTGGTTATTGATAGAGATTTAGAAGGGGAAACTATAGCGATTGAAGTTTCCTAAGATGAGATTAGAATAAAAAACTCACATGTCCCCATTTTGGCAAAATACCATGGAGAAACCACTAACCCATCCAACTCCATGGATTCTAATGGAAAATTATTAGCTAAGGAGATAATTTGGATTATAGTTGTTTTAGAATAAATTAAATGGGAGGTGATGCAATTGATATTTAATTATTATTAAATGCGATAACGAGTTGGAAGATGCCAAGGGCCCCATGAGGACGCAGAAGGAGATAAGGATATCTTAATGATTTGTCAACCAAAGAGGAAACTGAAATAAAAGCAGAAAAAAACATGGAAAGTAGCAAAAAAGCAGGAAACTGTGAAAATAAGTAAAGCAAGAAAAGAAGGAAATTTATCAAAAGAAAATAATAAAGAAGTTTCTTTATTTATGCAACTCAAGAAGGATTAGAAACATCTAGAAAATCTATAGTGTCCAAGTTTAGCAAGTGAGGACACATCCATGAGGCTAAGTGGGTCCAAACCCAATCCAACTAATCAAGGAAACATCCATGCCTCCTCTAATTCGAATTTCTAAAAGGATAAGCTCAACCATGAGGATAAAATTCTATAAAAGAAGGAGGATAACTCCATTTCACATCTTTTGACAGTTTATCTTTGTGAATGAGTAAGCTCTAAGATTCTCTTGGCTTTGGTGATGCGCCCTTAGCCAGTTGTGGGACAAGTGCCCCATAGTTATTGTTTCAGTCTTTTGCATATGATTAGTGCATCCATTGATGATTGATTTGCAGGTCCGATCCAACTCATTTCATGAAGATGTCAAACCTTCAGAGTTGATGCAGAGATCCAAGTAGATTTGATGTGTTTTTGATGAGATTTACTCAGATAGGGAGAATAGTTGGAGAGATTGTGATCATGTAAGAATCTTCAAATGTTTGGTGTGCCTTTTATGAGTTATTAGATGTCCATTCTCTATTCCTGGGCCTGATCCAGTGGTTTCAAACCTTATCTCATTCTTCCATAATATATTCCTAATTTTATGAAATCAGATCTTACACATTGTGAGCTATTTGTTAAGTTGGAACTTGTATGCCTCAATTGGTGCTATAAAAATATAAATGGATGTTTGCTGCTACTAAACACATGTTTCTGATATTTTATATCTATTATGAGAATGAATTAGTGAGCTTCCATAGTCACTTTTACTTAAATGTTTCAAGTCATGCTCATTTTGCATAGAAATCTAGCTAGTTTCACTGAAATTATCATAGGAGGAGTTCCGTGAATCTATTTTTCATTCCATAAAGTGCAAGAGGTCCATAATACATACTCAAAGCATTACCAAGCCTCATATATGAATTTAGTGCAGGTCGTACTATGTTTGGGTCAGCCAGAATATTGGGGATATCAACAGTACTAAATAAATGTTTCTGATTTTTTATATCTATTTTGAGAATGAATTTGTGAGATTGCATAGTAATTTTTACTTCAATTTTTCAAGTCATGCTCTTTTTGCATATAAATCTAGCTAGTTTCACTGAAATTATCATAGGAGTTCTATGAATCTATTTTTCATTCTGTAAAGTGTAGCAGGTCCATAAGACATATCTGAACCATTACCAAGCCTTATATTTGAATTTAGTGTAGATCATACTATGTTTGGGTAATCTAGAAGATTGGGGATCTCAACAATCCTAAATTGTCAAACCTCGTCCAAGTCTCCCAAACTAATTCAAACGGCTCCAAAACACCAGTATCCTTTATGTTCCATAATATTAGAGGGTATAAAAGGACTATACACCTTCTAATTGCACCCCAAATCCTGTGTAAAGGATCTAGTTTGCATATGTTGGTATGCCCAGGAAGCCTTGGAGTATACTTCAGCGACAATTGATTTCAAAACATAAAAGGTCCCAATATGTTGCGCAGAGGATTCTTAAGCAAGATTATCCCTATTTTTTTCTGCTGCACTCTTGTCCCCACTTTGATCAGATCCAAGAAATTTCAATTGTGAATTTTGGGTGGGTATAGTTGTGTTCAATACTAGTTTCCTCAAGACTAGTTTTATAGCTAGTTTCAGTTTTTGAAATTTTCCGATTTACATCTTGTGATTGAGTTAATAGCCTTGAAATATGATTTGGAGATATTACAAAAACCAAAAAGATTCAAGTGGTCAAAATATCATGAAAAGTGTCATTTTATTACGGACTGGCTCTGTGGTGATAAATCCTAGATTTGACCTAGGTCACATCCAGTATGAAAAAGGACTGGCTCTGTGGTGATAAATCCTAGATCTAATCTAGGTCACATACAGTATGAAAAAGGACTGGCTCTGTGGTGGTAAATCCTAGATCTAATCTAGGTCACATCCAGTATGAAAAAGGACTGGCTCTATGGTGGTAAATCCTAGATCTAATCTAGGTCACATCCAGTATGAAAAAGGACTGGCACTGTGGTCGGGACTATATCGTCCCTAGACATGAGATTTGTCTTAAAAGGATAATGGACTACATCATCCCTAGACATGAGATTTGTCTTAAAAAGATCAGGATTGATCATCTTGTAAGTAGATCTGGATTGTATCGTCCATAGACATGAGAGATGTCTTAAAGTGAGCAGGATTGATCATCCTGGAATTGGATCATGTATATTGCAGAGTATGCTGCGATGATCCAGATGTTGTAGATCGAGATGATCCAGATGTTGTAGATCGAGATGATCCAGATTCTATAGATCGAGATGATCCAGGTGCTGTAGATTGAGATGATCCAGATGCTGTAGATCGAGATGATCTAGATGTTGTTGATCGAGAGGATCCAGTTGATGATGTGATGCTGTTGATCGAGAGGATCCAGTTGATGTTGTTATGATGATGATCAATAGATCCAGACAATGAGGTTGTTGATCGGGTGATCCAGATGATGACGATGCTGTAGCTGATAGAGTGTTGCAGAAGGTAAAGAATCAATACTGACGATGCTGATACTCTAGTATTGAAGACCTGAAGATATTCCAGTAACGGGTTGAGTTACTGATGATATTGAGAAAGCTTCCAATGATTTATAGATGTATCATGTATGATGTTGATGACTGGTTGCTCCTGTAGATGTTGTTATAATATCCTTCTCGTTAAGGGGGAGTGTTGAAATATTGTAACTTCTAAGAATATTATATTTGTACTTTATTATTCTGGAGATGTTTCATTCCTCCGATGAGACTTTGTCATGTATCTGGAGATGTTTATTCCTCCGTGGTCACTTGGGTTATTAGACTTCCCTAGTGGAGTCGGCCCTGTATGTGTTAGGTGCGTCAAAGGGTTATTAGACCACCCTAGTGGGGTCGGCCCTGTCACATTATGTAAAGTGGTTAAGTTGGGCCAACCTAGCTTGTGTAAAATACAAGTCGGAGTTGTGTATAAATAGAGGAGGTGTGTTCCTCATTTAACACACACTACACTCACTTATGAATAGATCATAGGTGAGGGAGAGATCTGCTATGGAGGAGAAGGAGCTCATGTCTAGGGTTTACATCTTTGTATTTTCTGGTCATCTATATTGAGGAAGCTTTGCTGGATTTTCTACCCCATGAGGGTTTCCCAGGATAAATCTGTGTCTCTTGTGTTTATGCTGTGCTTGTTGTTCTTTTAGTGATCCTATATATGCTATTGTTGTGAAATGGAATGTAATGCTGATATTTTCTGTCTTAGCATATTGAATATTAACAATTGTCTTAGGAGGAGTTCTATGAATCTATTTTTCATTATGTAAAGTGTAGCAGGTCCATAAGACATATCTGAACCATTACCAAGCCTTATATTTGAATTTAGTGTAGGTCATACTGTGTTTGGGTAATCCAGAAGATTAGGGATCTCAACAATCCTAAATTGTCAAACCTCATCCAAGTCTCCCAAACTAAGTCAAACGGATCCAAAACACCAGTATCCTTTATGTTCCATAATATTAGAGGGTATAAAAGGACTATACACCTTCTAATTGCACCCCAAATCCTGTGTAAAGTATCTATTTTGCATATGTTGGTATGCCCAGGAAGCCTTGGAGTATACTTCAGCGACAATTGATTTCAAAACATAAAAGGTCCCAATATGTTGCGCAGAGGATTCTTAAGCAAGATTATCCCTATTTTTTTTCTGCTACATTCTTGTCCCCACTTTGATCAGATCCGAGAAATTTCAATTGTGAATTTTGGGTGGGTATAGTTGTGTTCAATACTAGTTTCCTCAAGACTAGTTTAATAGCTAGTTTCAGTTTTTGAAATTTTCCGATTTAAATCTTGTGATTGAGTTAATATCCTTGAAATATGGTTTGGAGATATTACAAAAACCAAAAAGCTTCAAGTGGTCAAAATATCATGAAAAGTGTCATTTTATTCCGGGCTGGCTCTGTGGTGATAAATCCTAGATTTGACCTAGGTCACATCCAGTATGAAAAAGGTCTGGCTCTGTCGTGATAAATCCTAGATTTAATCTAGGTCACATCCAGTATGAAAATGACTGGCTCTGTGGTGATAAATCCTAGATCTAATCTAGGTCACATCCAGTATGAAAAAGGACTGGCTCTGTGGTGGTAAATCCTAGATCTAATCTAGGTCACATCCAGTATGAAAAAGGACTGGCTCTGTGGTGGTAAATCCTAGATCTAATCTAGGTCACATCCAGTATGAAAAAGGACTGGCTCTGTGGTGGTAAATCCTAGATCTAATCTAGGTCACATCCAGTATGAAAAGGGATTGGCACTATGGTCGGGACTGTATCGTCCCTAGACATGAGATTTGTCTTAAAAGGATCATGGACTAGATCGTCCCTAAACATGAGATTTTTCTTAAAAAGATCAGGATTGATCATCCTGTAAGTAGATCTGGATTGTATCGTCCATAGACATGAGAGATGTCTTAAAGTGAGCAGGATTGATCATCCTGGAATTGGATCATGTATATTGCAGAGTATGTTGCGATGATCCAGATGTGGTAGATTGAGATGATCCAAATACTGTAGATCGAGATGATCCAGATGCTGTAGATCGAGATGATCCAGATGCTTTTGATCGAGAGGATCCAGTTGATGATGTGATGCTGTTGATCGAGAGGATCCAGTTGATGTTGTTATGATGATGATCAATAAATCCAGACAATGAGGCTGTTGATCAGGTGATCCAGATGATGACGATGCTGTAGCTGATAGAGTGCTGCAGAAGGTAAAGAATCAATACTGACGATGTTGATACTCCAGTATTGAATACCTGAAGATATTCCTGTAACTGGTTGAGTTACTAATGATATTGAGAAAGCTTCCAATGATTTATAGATGTATCATGTATGATGTTGATGACTCCTTGCTCCTGTAGATCTTGTTATAATATCCTTCTCATTAAGGGGGAGTGTTGAAATATTGTAACTTCTAAGAATATTATATTTGTACTTTATTATTCCGGAGATGTTTCATTCCTCCGATGAGACTTTGTCATGTATCCGGAGATGTTTATTCCTTCGTGGTTGTCGAGCACCCAATAAGAAAATAGATTATTACCAACATACAGAGCATACGATATTTATTGTCAACCCGAGAAAGTCTTTTATTTCAAAGGATAAATGCACAGTCTATGCTTAAACACCAAATCACTATAATTGAATACTTTTATCCTCTAACAACTATGTCCATCCCAAGAATCTGTGTAATCCCAATTGCCTTCTAAATGCTACAATTTCAATTTCTTCCTATCATGTATCAACAAGAAATGAGATAAGATTCAATGACAATTGCAAATAAAAATAAATCCTATTCACATCCCAGAACAAGTAACTCACCTATTTAATCTGATCACTCTTGAGAACCATAAGCATAAACTGAATATTAATCTAGAAATTCAATTGCAAGAGATTGAGTTCAACTTCTCTAAGAGATTGAATTACAGGAATGAAAACCAACAATCATAACAGGGAAGATAAATTGCAAGGATTCGTTGGATAACAATCTTAAACTGCAGGATGAACAAAGCTGTGTACAACTATCACTTGGAGTGCATAAAGAAAGTTTCCTACTCAGTCGACTATCACTCTATACCACTTACCAATCTCAAGGAAATATAATCTTAATTATACTGCAAATCCACACTTACTACTGATGCGTACAAAGGAAATATCATCAACAAAACATCACACAACAATAAATTCGAAAAGTCCTATTTTAACTCAGCAATCTCTGTGGAAGACGGGCCCAGCCTTCACATAGAGATGCTGTCTGAACAACATAAAGCTCCTTTAACTCAAAGGTAACTCTTTATATTAACGAAAGGATGATTACACAAATTGCTCACACTGCTAATACAATGAATTAATTCTCCGTTGTTCCACCCCCTGGGTCGAGGCAGCTCCCCATATTTATACATACAGATCATAACATCCAATCCTAATAACGAGCATCCATGAAGATCTCTGATCTTCAGGTGCCCTAAATAATACCAGCTGTTACAAACGTGGCATAGTAGAGACATAGAAAAATGAGAGAAAGCTGTTGATTGGCCCAGGAGTGGCGATCTTTCCAGATCACAATTATACTCAAGCAGCAATATACTAAAGATCTCCAATTATAGCGCATTCTGTTACAGCTGCCCTGTCACAGCTCCGTCTAGGACGTTACATTAGAACCATGTGCCTTCATTGTTGATCGGAGCCCTGAGGATCCTTTTAAGCAGCGAACATTCCTCCTTTCAAGACTTGTTCAGCCCCACCTTCCTGCAGTCCACTTATCTCAAACTACCTTCATAAATCATAACATGTTAGCACAATTGAGAGATACACAGCCTTAATTATCACAATCATAAGCATTAATAAGATAAAGCAATGATCAGTCATACCTTGGCAGCTTGGGGGAATAAAGTGAGGACAACAAGTCTGATTAGCATGCTAAATGGTGTAAGACAGGGGAAGAAAAGGTGATCGAGGATGATTAAAAGGGGCCAATTATGGGCTCAACATCTCCCCCCAACTATCTTGTTGCATGTCCTCATGCAACAACCTGCATCATTCGGAATCTGAGTCCTGTACTAAGCTCTATTCATAGAGGGAGGAAAAGTTGTAGGGAAACTCAGGCACCTCGTCTGTCTTTAAAAAGCCTCTGTGAGTAACCCAATACTTTCCAGCATCACTGCTCCTCTGCCCTATTCAAGGAAAAATCCATATTATACGGTTTTGCTGGCCACCAAATGAGGGGGAATTTGAATTTCAAACCCAACCAATTAACTCTACTCTCACTCATACTTCCCACATAGCCCTTGACTCTGGAAAGTGCCTGTTTGAAATTCTTGAAATAGTAAGGATCTCGGCTTCTAAGTGCAGAGGAGGCAGCCTGCCATCTGTGCTTACTCTCTTCCAATGCTACCTGCTGGTGTCTGGAAATGTAGTTGGTGCAAGTGGAAATCACTTCTTCCTGCAGTCTCATTATATGCTGTGCCTGGGGAGGACTTGAAAGGAAATCTTAATCTGAGTCCAAATCAATGACATTTCTAGGAGGTAGAAGCACTGATTATTGTGGGATAGTGTCTTCCATCACATCTAAGTCTAATATGAGAGTTGTTGGTTCTTGTGTAACATCAACATCCTTTAGACTCTCTTCAGCAGCTACATTCATTGCTTTTAGAGGCACTAGTTCTTGTGTAACAGTGTCTTCTTTGTCCTTCTGCTGTTGAGATTGGATATCTTTCTCATTGTGCAGCTCCTCCTCCAAGATTTCGGTGTCACCTGAGGATTGTGTCTGTACCTGTTCATCCTCACTCCACTGTGTATCGGGAATGATATCCATTCCAGGGTTATCTTCTAATTGCAATCCAGGAGTTCCTGTTGCAGCCTCCAAGGATGTTGGTTCTTGTGTAGCAACATCCTGGCTTGCCTCTTCATCCTCCTGTTGTTGCAATTCTTCTCCTATGAGCTCTGTGTCATGGGAACATTATAGGGTTACAATCCAGAGTCCTTCATTAAATTCCAGAGTGTCCTCTATCCCAGGTTCTTCTCCCATCTGTTCGGCCGATTGGACAAGTATACTCAGGTTTGCTAGTTCTTGTGTTACAACACCCTGTTCAAGTTCATCAATGTCTTGCCTTTGTGGCTCAGCTTCTAAAATATCTGTGTCGTGGGAGCATTCTGAGGTTACAGTATAGAATTCTTCATTAAGCTCCAGAGTGTCCTCCATCCCAGGTTCTTCTCCCATCTGCTCTATAATCTCTGTGTCGTGGGAGCATTTTGGGGTTACAGTATATTCTTTATCCCCATCATCATACATGATTTCATCCCTTACCTCCTCTGTCATAGGATTGATGGCAGCTTCAGCAAGGATGGTTAAAGATGTTGGTTCTTGTGTGACAGCATCTTCTTTTTCTGCAGCTTCCTCTATTGTGGGCGCGGGATCTTGTGCTGAGCAGGTACGAAGTAAAATCTTGTGGCCTGCCTCCTTGAATATTTCTCCACAGGTGGGACAGATTACTCGTTCATCTTCATTGCCAGGCTCGGTAGAGTTTGATTCCTCCAGCTGGTTTGCAGCCTCTACCAATGTATACAATTTCCTTTCACCTTGTTTTCTGCAGGTTTCCTTCCAGGTTTCTAATTCCCTTCGAAGTACTTGGAGGTCCTCTTTTAATAGTGTGTTCTCAACCAGAAGTCCTTCAATTCCGGGTTCTTCCTCAATTGGCCTTTGTGGAGCATCCATTGGTCTCGGTATAAGGATCGGGAGCTCAACCTGTGCCTCTAAGGTTGCCCATCTTTTTATGGCTTCCTCTGCTACTGTAGCTGATCTAGTTCTTTTTCTTCTAATTGGTGAGGTTATGTCAAATTCATTGATTGATCTCTTTCTTCTCCTTTGTGGTGTTTTCTTTTGTGGGGCTGGTATATCAGGATTCACAATTGAGGTCGAAGGAATGTTTTCTTGCTCCTCATGCTGTTCTTCTTCAATTAAAGTTCCTCCTCCCCACTCAGGTGAGGATTCAATAATTACCAGCTCAATTTTTTCTTCTGTTGCCCCGGCTCTGTCACCTTCAGGTTCAATTGTCGCAGCATTTAGTGCTGCTCCAATTTCACCTTCTGCTATCGGAGCTGCCCTGTTGTCTGGGTTTTCCACAAGGTTTTTATCTACACCCTCCCCCAATGGCTCTGTTTGTGCCCCCAATTGCTCTTCTTCTAATACAGTTTCATTCCCCCCCCCCAAGTTCATTGGAGGGACTCTGGTCCTCCTGCTGTGGTTGAACTCGTACCTGTTGTATTGGGACAATCTGCAAGGGAGCGGGTTCCTGAGCTCGAGCTGTGAATTGCTCCCAGGTTATATGATGTTGGGCAAGGGTTCTTAAAATTATTAATTTGATAAGACCATGGTGGGTGAGGGAGGAAAGTGGGTGCTTAGCAGACTGGACAAATGCCACCATATGACGCAAGTCATGCAGTAGATAATATGGAATGTTCAATAAAATGCCATGGCGGAGATGAGAAAGTAAAGGGAGTTCAGAATTATAAACAGTTTGGTATCTACCTTCACAAGTGATGTACTTCTTGAGAAAGACAGCAACCTGGTCCCATGGCCGCGGCAATGATTGCAGTGCGATCCCTCTTCTTGATGATTGAACTTGCTCCCCCTCTAGTAA
Organism: Larix kaempferi; assembly: GCA_027924585.1. Lineage (NCBI taxonomy): Eukaryota > Viridiplantae > Streptophyta > Pinopsida > Pinales > Pinaceae > Larix > Larix kaempferi. The sequence continues at coordinate 5,189,488 of BSBM01000207.1, forward strand.
AAATGCTTCCCGTGCAGTCGTCGTGGGGACTCATCAGTTAAACCATGCCCTTCCCACTTGCGGGATGGCAGTAACCTCGGATATAATGGCCTCGGAGACTTCTATGAGAATCCCCCACACCTTGGAGTGATTTTTGGTGATATTTAAAGCAAATTGCAAGGCTGCTTCCCGATTGAATCCATCTAGTCGCTCAAAAAATTCGATCTAGCTGGCGGCTTGAAAGATGGCAAAAACTGCAGGATTTTTCCTGAGTTCCTATGTATTCAAAGGTTCATGACGAACTGGAATCCCCATGGTCCTGGCTGCAGACTGAGATTGCTATCCTACAGATTACAGAATCCGAGAATGGAATTTGCAGCACAAAGGATGCACGAATCGCTGAGCGGAGATGTTGAGGAAATGGGCAAATTTGGAAAGTTGAGCAGAGAAAAACGTTCGAAATTTTCATTCCGAATTGGGCAAGGTGGCAGTTATTAGTGTTTACGTTGTACGAGGGAAATGTTTAATTGGGCCATAATGGTGATACAAATAAAGGTACGACTGATATTGTTAAATTATATCAACACTTAATCACGTGATAAATCAAAGCCATACCTCATAAGACTGTGCGTCAGATATCCTGCGGAGAATGGTGGAGCGTGCGGTTGGTGACGTTGCGGAACCAAACTCGTACAAAGTCATAAATCTGATCATGATGACCAGGATAATGCAATAGATCCTTCCTCCAGTGAAACACAAACCATCGCGTCCTTGGGGTCGGAATGATGAGTTCGCCGGCACGACTAGGATGAATCAGAGCCATAGCTTAGCAGGTTTGGAGCAATTCTTCTGTTAACACAGGAGTTACCAATGCAAGTTGCCAGGAATGATATCGCGGCCGACGAAAAAGATGTTGCAGCCGCCAGGAAAGATTCACGGCCACCGGGAAAAGGATTTACAGGATCGGAAAAAAAATCACGGCTGTCAGGGAAAAGTTTTACGGCGCTAGGAGATATGTCGCAGTCGCCGGGAAATATGTCGCAGCCACCAGAAAATGGTTCACGGCAGCTGGGAAAAAGGTTTTATGGCCATCGAAAAAAAAAGTCACGGCTGCCAGGGAAAAATTTTACGGTGCCGGGAAATATGTCGCAGTCGCCGGGGAATATATTGCAGCCGTCAGGAAATGGTTCACAGATGCCGGGAAAAAGGGTTTACGACCGTCGGGAAAACGATGTTGCAGTCACTGGGAAATGGTTCACGGCTGCCGGGAAAAGATGTTGCAGCCGCTGGGAAATATGTTGTCGCCGTCGGGAAATGGTTCACGACTGCCGGGAAAAAGGTTTTACGGCTGCCGAGAAACGATATTGCAGCCGCTGGGAAATGGTTCACGGCTGCCGGGAAAAGATGTTGCAGCCACTGGGAAATATGTTGCAGCCATCAGGAAATGGTTCACGGCTGCCGGGAAAAAGGTTTTACAGCCGCCGGGAAATAATATGTCGCAGCTGCCAGAAAAGATATTGCAGTTGCCGGGAAATGTGTCGCAGCTGCCGAAAAATTTATTTTAAGGAAAAGGAAAATGCAACACAGGAAGGCATAGGAAGACGACTCTCGTTTGACAAGCCCAATCTGGTCATTCCCCTGGCACTTTCCTGGAAATTTTTGAAAAACAACAGCAAACGCGAAGATCAAATGCAAAGAGAAAAAAAAACAATTATACGCTACAGCAGGAAAGAAAAAAATTATTTATGTACAATAATTCAAAATGCGATTTTTAGTTTAAGGATTGGAAAAGGCAGAGAGAAATTCCTGCTCTGGTGCCAGCTGATAATCTGGATCAGCGGCAATTTGCGAAATGAATGCATCTTTCGAAATAGGCTTACGATACAGTCGCAGTCTGTGGCCATTAGCAAGTAATGGTATATGGTTTTCATCGATGGTCACCAGACGGACAGTGCCGTTGTCAAATACCCTGTCGACCAAATATGGACCCAGCCACCTTGTACGTAATTCACCTTTAAAATCCCTTTTGAACCTGGATTCATATAGTAACGCCCAGTATCCCTCACGAAATATTTTCTTTTTAATAAATCGGTCATGCCAGTCGGATCTCTGTTGCTGAAGCAACACAATCTGGTCTACTGCAGCTATCGTTTCTCATCCAATTCATTTAGTTGATTCAATCTTCTCTTCTGGGCTTCTGTTACATCCAGATTCATTTCGGTGGCTGTCTTCAGGGTTTTGATCTCAAACTCAATTGGAAAGATGGCACTCTTTCCATACACTAGATCATAGGGAGAGAACCCTGTGGTGTTGCGCCCAGTTGTGCGACATGCCCACAGTGCTTCCGGAAGCCTGTCAGCCCAATCCTTTCGATGGCTCTTAACTGTTTTAGTAAGGATTGCTTCAATAACTTTATTAGTACTTTCCACCTGACCATTCGCCTAGGGGTGATAAGGTGAATCCACCATATACTGCACATGATACTTCCGGAGCAAGGATTCAAATTGGTGTGAGATGAATTGCGGCCCCCCATCGGTAACTACTTCCTTCGGTACCCCAAAGCGGGTAAAGATTTCACTGTACAGAAAATCAATCGCCGCCTGGTCATTAGCCTTAGCCAAAGCTACAGCCTCTACCCACTTGGTCATATAATCAGTACAAACCAGAATGTAAACTTTCTGTCTGGAAGGAGGGCTGATAGGGCCAACAAAATCCAGTGCCCATCTATCAAATGGTTCAACTATTACTTGAGGTTGTAGAGGCATCTAATATGTTTTATTAGGCTGGCCCATCCTTTGGCAGCTGTCACAGGACTGAACATACCTTTTAGCGTCCCTGAACAGAGTCGGCCAATAGTAGCCCATCCGCAGTGCTTTATGCCCTGTTCTTTTGTCTGCAAAGTGTCCCCCACAAGGTCCATCATGACAGGCTTTCAGTATGTGAAAGATCTCATCTTCCCTTACACATCTCCTAATCTCAAGATCGGGCCCTGTGTAGAAGAGATGACCATTGAGCCAACAATACCTGGCACTTTGCTGGATGATTTTTCTCTTTTCTCGTTTAGACATGTGTGGCGGGAGCTTTCCTGCAACCAAATAATTAGCAACGTCTTCATACCAGGGGGAATGAGATGAAAGTGCGAATAGATTTTCATCTCGAAAAGAGTCTTCAATAGGCAAACTGTCATCACTGTTACTAAAACGAGATAAAAAATCAGCAACAACATTTTCTTTTCCAGGTTTATCTATAATGGTAATATCAAATTCCTGCAATAACAAGAGCCACCTGGTCACTCTGGCATTGGTGGCAGGTTTGTTCATTAAATATTTAATGGCAGAGTGGTCAGTGTGCACAAATGTAGGATACCCAGTAATGTAATGCCGAAATTTATTAATAGAGTAAACAATAGCGAGAAATTCTTTTTCGGTAACAGTATAATTAAGTTCAGCAGGGGCTAAGTTTTTACTAACATAATAGATGGCATAAGGTACTTGACCATCCTGCTGTCCTAGTACTGCTCCAATGGCGGTATCAAAAGCATCTGAAGAAATGTGGAAGGGTAGGGTCCAATTAGGTCCCCTTAGGATAGGAGCTGTGGACAGCTTCACCTTAAGCTTATCAAACATTGTCTGGCACGCTTCACTCCACACAAACTGTGCATCCTTCATTAACAAAGAAAACAAAGGAGAAGCAAGTTTGGAGAAGTTTTCTATAAACCTCCGGTAATATCCAGCATGTCCCAGAAAACTTCGCACCTCTTTCTGAGTTGAAGGAGTCGGTATATTTTTTATCACCTTAATTTTTGAAGGATCCACCTGAATGCCATTGGTAGAGATGAAATGCCCTAATACCACCCCCTCACTCATCATCATATGGCATTTTTCAGTGCTTAATGAGAGGCGAGTCTGTTCGCAGCGAATTAAAACTTTTTTTAAATTTTCCGGTGCTTCCTCAAAATCCTTGCCATAGGGAGTAAAATCATCCATAAAGACTTCCATACTATCATTAACTAATTCAGAGAATATGCCAATTACAACTCTTTGGAACGTTTCCGGTGCATTACATAAACCAAAGGGAAGCACTCTGTAGGCAAACGTTCCCCAGGGGCAAGTGAAGGTGGTCTTATCCTGGTCCTCAGGAGCAATCTGAATTTGGTTGTACCCGCTGAACCCATCTAGGAAGGAGAAGAACTTCTTCCCTAATAGGGTATCAAGTACTTGGTCAATAAAGGGCAAAGGGAAATGATCCTTTTGCGTAGCTTTGTTCAGTTCCCTATAATCAACACAGACTCTCCATTTACCATTTTTCTTGGGCACAATTACGAGTGGGGAAACCCACTCACTATCTGAGATAGGATATATAAATCCTGCTTCCAAAAGTTTCTGGATTTCCTCCTTCACTATATCCCTCAGATTGGGGTTCATGCGTCGTTGGGGTTGACACACAGGCCGGGAGTCATTTTTAATATAAATATGGTGGGTGCACAGATTAGAGGGAATACCCCTCATGTCTGTATACTCCCAGGCGAATTCCCCCTTATGTTCCTTCAAGAGACTGATTAGGCGCCTCTGTTCCTCTAAGGAGAGACTAGGGTTGATATTCAAAGTCCTTCCAGGCTCTACCTCAATAGGAATACTTTTTGAACTTTTCAAAACTGGGATTATGTTTGTGTCACCAACTAGTGCTTCTTCCGTAAGATTTTCTTGTTCTTCCTTACCAAGGGTAATGTTCAGGATTTGATAGACCTCTTTATCCAATGAAGCGGGTTCACTAATAAAATTACTAATAACATCGTCTTCTGTTTCATTTTTAAAAGTTAAGGCCTTCCCTATAGTTAATAGTGGCTGAACATCCTCCTCCTCCTCCTGCTATATCCAAAGGGAAGTTTCAGCCTCTAGACTTGGCCGAGCTGGAGGATACAAGGTGAGGTTTTTAGTCTACGTACCATCAGATATAGTCATGGACCCCGATCGACAGCTGACGCAGGCGTCAGATGTGGCCAACCAAGGCCTCCCCAGGATCAATGGGTGTCCCCCCAGCTGTGATTTTGGTTGTAATACCAAAAAGTCAGCAGGGTACTCCCATGAATCTACTGAGATGACAAGGTCGTCCAGAATCCCTTTGGGTCTAACGGTGGATCTGTCTGCCAATTCTAAAATGGTAGGGGTCGGTCTAAAATTAGTGATTCCAAGCTTCTTTACAGTCTCAATTTTTATGGCATTGATCGCTGCTCCTAAATCGACTAGCACGTTGGGTATCTGCGTCTTTCCTACATGTAGAGTAACAGTAGGATTGCCAGGGTCGTCATACTTGGTCACAGGGGTTTTTCCTGTTATCAAAGCAGATAAATTCCCTATGACGTGAATAGTGGGAGGATCTCTGGGTTTCCTCCATGGTTTCTTAGTGCACAAGTCCCGAACGGTTCTAGCATAAATAGGCACGTCTTGAAGAGCTTACAGAAGGCGTATTTTGACGTAAGGATTCCTTAACTCTCCTAGGAGGTTAAACTGAGGTTGCCCCCCTATTTTTGGTAGCATTAGTCTCTTGGGGTATGGTGGTTGCCTTATCAGCTGGGTAGGCTGCATATTGTCCGATTTATTGTTTGATGTTTTAGCCGTCCCATCCAAGGGATGCTCAGCACCTTCAGTGATAGGAACTGTATCGGATGGATGCTGTGAACTCCCTCCTTCTTTATGCACAGAAGGTGGAGCATCTTCTGTAATTACGGGTTCTACTATTTTCCCAGATCATAGACGAATATCATTACAAGGTAGAGGGGAAAGGGAGTACGCCGGCATATTGATAGTTTCCAATTGATGGACTGTTTTATTATTCGGGTTAGGATTAGGTTGGGCAGGCAGCTGAGGCCGTATTGGTATATTAGGGACATAATTATTCTGCAGCTGCAGCTGTGACTGCTGAGGTGGGTATTGAGGATATTGAGGAAATTGAGGGTATTGAGGAGAATATGATGACTGTTTAGGTGGAGGTGGTTGAGGAAACTGGTTCCCGAGATGGAAATTCCTCCATCCAGGAGACCACGACATAGGTTGATGTGGTGGTTGTGTCCAAGGATTCCATGAGTTATAATTTTGCATTGCAGGTTGGGAAGGATTCCACTGAGCATAATTTGAAGGGAATTGTGTATTCACATTTTGCATGTTATTATTCCAATTGCTCATATTATTCAAAAATGGAAACGAGTCCAGAGGCATACCTTGATTTCGAGACTGCCAAGGTTTCTTCTGTGCAATGAAATAGGCTGATTCCACTTCTGGAGTTGATGCCTGCAGAACAACCTTCACTTAGGGAAGTGAGGGACATTCTTTCATGTCGTGGTTCAGCTCACACAGCTGACATACTTCTACTTTTTCAAGCGGACATTCTTTCAGCGGATGATTCTTTCTACATCGGGGGCAGAACACACCTAGCGTGAGATCCTCCACCGCCTCTTTTTGTTTTTCCTTTAGGACATCGATCTCTGAAGAGATGGAGCTCATCATTTCTGTTTTAAAATTTTCAAGGATATTTCCTATCTTTGCACGGGTAGCTCCTCCGTTGGACAACTTCTGAGTTCTGTCGAAGACATCACTTTCCAGCATATCCCGTTTGTCCCACTTGTTGTTCCTGGAAGACCCCCTGGAGTATCTCTTACATAGTTCCACAATCTTCCCAAAAGGTTCTTTGGAGATGTCTCCCTTTCCTAGCAGATTTAACATGGCTAAACAATCATCCCTGATCCCAAGAAGCAAGAATATCTTGAGCACATCCAGCCCCATGTTTGTCTGCCCGACTCTTTGCACATTGTACAGCATCCTTTCTACAAAATCCTCCAGACTTTCGTCCTCCTTCTGCACCATTTTGAATAATTCCTCTCTTTTGTCCTTGGTGTTGCAATATTCCTGATATTTCTCCAGGAACACCTGTTTCATCTTATCCCAATTAGCAACAGTTCCTCCCCCAAGGCTCATGAACCAGCGTAATGCGTTGTCCTTCAGGGTGGCAGGGAAAAGTTTTAGCTTTTGGGCATCAGTGATATAATCATAGCTGCGACAGAGGATATCGAATTCAAAAAGGAATTCATCTGGATCTTCTGCCGCCCTTCCATGGAAGCGAGGCAACACCGATGGTGAGATGTTCTTCATAGGGGCTGTCCCTTCTGGCTGCTGAATCAGAAATTGCAGTGTAGCCGTCGTTCCCTCAGGCAGGGAGTGATTTTCATGATGATAGTTTTCCACCATCGCCTCTTCCTCGTCGGTCTCATGTCTGTTACTCATCTCCTCTTCTGTTTTCTCTTCTTCGTTCGTTCCTGCATTCTTTTCCTTGTTTTGTTCCTGATCAGCAAACTTCTGGTGGAACTGCATCCACTCTTCTTCAGTTACAGCCTTCCCGTAAATGTGGTAGATCGGACCTCTATCAGCAGGTCCAGTTGTAACAGCTGTGTCTTCCACAATCGTAACAGCAGGTACAGTTGTAATAGTTGTGTCCTCCTCAGTCGTAACAGTAGGTCCAGTTGTAGCAGCTGTAACAGCTGTGTCTTCCTCGGCAGGGATATACAAGGGAGTCACGACTGCTCGTGTATTCTCCACCGTGGACCCTGACGCTGGCGCCCCAGGATCAGTAGGGTTTCTTCTGATAGGAGTTTCTTGATGACGATCCCTGGTGGATGAATCAGTTCTTTCAACAAGATTGTCGATGAATGTCCTTCTTCCCAATGGTGGTCCTCGACCGCGACCCGAGCCACCTGCACTGTTAGTATTTTGTGGGGTTTTGGGAGTTGGGAGGTGATCGCGTTTTACCCTCCTCGTATTCATGCGACCCGAATCATTTCAGCAAAGAAAAGACTGACTAGAAACAATTACCAGATGCAACTAATGATTAGTGTTTAATTTTTATCCTTCCCCGGCAACGGCGCCAAAATGTCGAGCACCCAATATGCAGATAGATTATTACCAACATACAGAGCATACGAGATTTATTTTCAACCCGAGAAAGTATTTTATTTGAAAGGATAAATGCACAGTCTATGCTTAAACACCAAATCACTATAATTGAATACTTTTATCCTCTAACAACTATGTCCATCCCAAGAATCTGTGTAATCCCAATTGCCTTCTAAATGCTACAATTTCAATTTCTTTCTATCATGTATCAACAAGAAATGAGATAAGATTCAACGACAATTGCAAATAAAAAGAAATCCTATTCACATCCCAGAACAAGTAACTCACCTATTTAATCTGATCACTCTTGAGAACCATAAGCATAAACTGAATATTAATCTAGAAATTCAATTGCAAGAGATTGAGTTCAACTGCTCTAAGAGATTGAATTACAGGAATGAAAACCAACAATCATAACAGGGAAGATAAATTGCAAGGATTCGTGGGATAACAATCTTAAACTGCAAGATGAACAAAGCTGTCTACAACTATCACTTGGAGTGCATAAAGAAAGTTTCCTACTCAGTCGACTGTCACTCTGTACCACTTACCAATCTCAAGGAAATATAATCTTAATTATACTGCAAATCCACACTTACTACTGCTGCGTACAAAGGAAATATCATCAACAAAACATCGCACAACAATAAATTCGAAAAGTCGTATTTTAACTCAGCAATCTCTGTGGAAGACGGGCCCAGCCTTCACACAAAGATGTTGGCTGAACAACGTAAAGCTCCTTTAACTCAGAGGTAACTCTTTATATTAACGAAAGGATGATTACACAAATTGCTCCCACTGCTAATACAATGAATGAATTCTCCGTTGTTCCACCCCCTGGGTCGAGGCAGCTCCCCATATTTGTACATGCAGATCATAACATCCAATCCTAATAACGGGAAACCATGAAGATCTCTGATCTTTAGGCGCCCTAAATAATACCAGCTGTTACAAACATGGCATAGTAGAGACATAGAAAAATGCGAGAAAGCTGCTGATTGGCCCAAGAGTGGCGATCTTTCCAGATCACAATTATACTCGAGCAGCAATATACTAAAGATCTCCAATTATAGCGCATTCTGTTACAGCTTCCCTGTCACAGCTCCGTCTAGGATGTTACATTAGAACCACGTGCCGTCATTGATGATCGGAGTCCCGAGGATCCTTTTAAGCAGCGAACATCCCTCCTTTCAAGACTTGTTCAGCCCCACCTTCCTGCAGTCCACTTATCTCAAACTACCTTCATAAATCATAACATGTTAGCACAATTGAGAGATACACAGCCTTAATTATCACAATCATAAGCATTAATAAGATAAAGCAATGATCAGTCATACCTTGGCAACTTGGGGGAATAAAGTGAGGACAACAAGTCTGATTAGCATGCTAAATGGTGTAAGACAGGGGAAGAAAAGGTGATCGAGGATGATTAAAAGGGGCCAATTCTGGGCTCAACAATGGTAACTTGGGTTATTAGACTTCCCTAGTGGAGCCGACCCTGTATGTGTTAGGTGGGTCAAAGGGTTATTAGACCACCCTAGTGGGGTCATCCCTGTCACATTATGTAAAGTGGTTAAGTTGGGGCCGACCTAGCTTGTGTAAAAGACAAGTCGGAGTTGTGTATAAATAGAGGAGGTGTGTTCCTCATTTAACACACACTACACTCACTTGTGAATAGCGCATAGGTGAGGGAGAGATCTGCTATGGAGGAGAAGGAGCTCATGTCTAGGGTTTACATCTTTGTATTTTCTAGTCATCTATATTGAGGAAGCTTTGTTGGGTTTTCTACCCCATGAGGGTTTCCCAGGATAAATCTGTGTCTATTGTGTTTATGCTGTGCTTGTTGTTTTTTCAATGATCCTGTATATGCTATTGTTGTGAAATGGAATGTAATGCTGATATTTTCTGTCTTAGCATATTGAATCTTAACAATTATCATAGGAGGAGTTCTATGAATCTATTTTTCATTCTGTAAAGTGTAGCAGGTCCATAAGGCATATCTGAACCATTACCAAGCCTTATATTTGAATTTAGTGTAGGTCATACTGTGTTTGGGTAATCTAGAATATTGGGGATCTCAACAATCCTAAATTGTCAAGCCTCGTCCAAGTCTCCCAAACTAAGTCAAATGGCTCCAAAACACCAGTATCCTTTATGCTCCATAATATTAGAGGGTATAAAAGGACTATACACCTTCTAATTGCACCCCAAATCCTGTGTAAAGGATCTAGTTTTCATATGTTGTAATGCCCAGGAAGCCTTGAAGTATACTTGTGCACCTTTACCCCATATTTCCCAATGATGTGCCCAAGATACAAAATTTCTGTCAGCCCAAAATCACACTTGGACAGCTTAGCAAACAAATATTGTTCATGCAAGGTTTTCAATACAACTTCTAAACGGTGCAAATGTTCCTCCCATGTGTTATTGTAAATTAAAATATCATCAAATAAAACCAAATCAAACTTACGGAGCTGCTTAAAAAATATTTTGTTCATGTGTGATTGGAAGGTTGTTGGAGCATTGGTCAAACCAAAAGGCATGACAAGAAATTTGAAATGACCATAGTGACATCTGAAAGCAGTTTTCTGCACATCCTCCTCCTTCATTCGAATCTGATGGTAACTAGATCTAAGATCAATTTTGGAAAATAACTTTGCTCCAAATAGCTCATCTATCCAAGGGATGGGATATCTATTCTTTATTGTCTTCTTGTTTAAGGCTCTAAAATCAATTCACATCCTTAAGGTTCCATCCTTTTTCTTCACCAAGACAACAAAAGAAGCACAGGGACTTGAGCTTAGTATGATGAGCCCCAATTCCAATAGTTCTTTAATATCTTTCTCAATCTCATCTCTAAACCTTTTTGGGTGTCTATATGGGGGTATTTGGATAGGTGATCTACCTACCTCCAAAACAATGGTATGTTCAACTCTTCTGTTGGGTGGCCTTCCAGAGGGAAGGTCTCCAAAAAGCCTCTCATACTTGTGTAGTAGTTGACTTATCTTCCTTGGGTTTTCTACAAACTTTATGCTTGGTTTGTGGGAAGTGATAAAACATTCTGCATCCTATTCAATGTCCCCATGTCTCAATATGTACCTCATACTATGGGAAGACACCACTTGGTTAGGATAGGTGTGCATTCCTCTCACTAACATTTGTTTTCCTTCCAAATATTTGAACTTCATTTCAGGCATTTTGTAGTTCACTATATGTTCTCCTATTGAGTACAACCATTGTACTCCCAACACCACATTTGTATCAACAACATTCACCACATAAAAGATATCAAAAAATTTGTAATTTCCTATTGTAAGTTGTAGCTTTGGAATCCATGTGTTGCATTCCATAGAATTGTTACCTGGAATGATGATTGTGAACCCTTCGAATGCTTTAGTAGGTAACTTTCTCCTCTCCACCAAGGATGCATCAATGAATTTATGAGTTTCTCCTCCATCTACCAATACTGAAACCTTCTTCCCTTGTACCACTCCCTTGCAACGGATGGTGTGAAAATGAGGCACTCCTGAGAGCACTGCCATCCTCCCTTTTTCGGGTGATGGATGATATTCTTTTGCTTTGTCATATCCCTCTTCTTGGGATGAAATTTCTTCTTCTTCCTCCATGACCCCTTCATCATCAGAAAATACTCCAATGAAGTGTGCTTTCCCCTTAGGACATTTATGCCTTGGTACCCATGGTTGATGACATGTGAAACATAGTTTCCTTCTTCTGAGTTATTCCTTGCTTGGTCCCTCTTTCTTTTCCTTCCCAAATGAATCTTTTTCCATGGTATCTTATCAAATATGAACTTGGGAGGAAAATTGGGATTTGGAGGATACTTTGTCTTGGGTAGCACATTTTGCAGATCTCTTTCCAAATTCATGGAATCTTTTAATACATGAGCTTTAACTAAACCTTTCAAAGTTTCAGCCAATCCTTCAATAAAGAGAAATACCAATCTAACCATAGATACATAAGCCACCATAATTGATAGTTTTTGGAATTCCATCATGTACTCCTCAGGGGTTCCAGTTTGCTTCAGTTGTGCTAGTTCCTTGAAAGGAATTTCAAGGTCTTTTTGATCAAATATTTCCACTAACCTGTTAACAAACTCTTCATATGATGTGATATGATCATGTCCCAAGTTTTTAAGTCCATGGAACCACCAATCATTTGCTTCTCCCTCAAGATGCAGAATATCCATTTTTAAAGCATCCTCTTCAACCATTGGATTCAACTAAAAATATACATCTAAATTTTGTACCCAAGTATTTGCATAACTTTGGGATGATCCATCAAAGGCGGGAAGAGACATTTTACCTATGGAATAATTCAATTCTTTATTTTGAAAAGAGGTTATGTTACCTCCTCTCATTTTGAGCTTGTTTGAGACAGTAAAGAATTGATCGAATGATAAGGTCCTCCTACAATCTTCACTCAACTGCTGCCATTCTACTAGAACTTCATGCATTCCATATTGGGTGTTAGGATCCTATTTGGGCTCAAGGAAATTGGGTGTGGTGTCTCTTTTTGAGATCTGAAATTCATTGGGTCAGTTGTGAGGCCTTGTCTTTGAGAACATGTTTTCTCCAACTGTCTTTTTTTCCTCGAAATGAGAACTACAACTGCCTCATATTTCCAATTTGATTCCCAATTGAATTTAAATCAATTCGAACCCTTTCATTATCTACCTCTACATGTTCTCAAAAAATGGTTTCATGAATTCCCTAAACTTCTCTTGATCCTCCATCTCTGAGGTTTATTTTTCATCCTTAGCCATAGTCCTAGCAGAGTGCACCCCTTCTTCTGCTTCTTCAGCTTCACCAAAGGTACTTTCGGTTTCGGTTTCTAGGGGTAGGGGATAAATTATTGACCTCATCAATGGTCACCCAAATCAGGTGCAAGGACCATGCTCTGGTACCACTGTAATATCCCTCCAAAGAAAAGTGCTTAAGTTCACCTTATTTCGACTCTAGGGATGTAGTTTACAACTGGTTCCAAACACATCCAAATGCTTTCAAATTTGGGGAGGAATGTATTGATGGGGAATAGGAAAAATTAAAACATCTATCAGACACCCAAATACCTGATATATCCATCTATGGTATACAATTTTCAAGGAGAGGAGTTTCGGGACAAGACTAGTCAATTTGAGTAGTGGAAATCCCCCCTAGGTTTGCCCCTAATTCCCCTTCCAAACACTGTACAACCTGAACTAATTCTTGATCTTATACTTGTATCTATTATAAGACATCAATGAAATTATATTTGCAGCATTATATCTGGTTTTAGGGTCAAATAGGTATCCCAATGAACAACAACTTCTAGATTCTATAATTTGAGGTGAAAATGGTGGACAAGGAGTCTCGAATTTGGTCATAAAATATAGTGACAATTTAGGGGTCTGAAAACATAATTTGGGACAGAAAATTAAAGTCATATACAACTCATAAAATGAACAAATATCTCATATAAATCTGATATAAAACATACAAAACATCATCCCAAAATCACTATGCAATAGCTATGAGGAAAATGGATCGAATCTCAGTTTTTATTGAAAATATCACTTGAAGTACATGGTATTTCGAGATATGGATATAATGATATGTCTATTAGAGAGTATGAAGCAACTAACATGTCCAATAATTCTAAATAACAATCCTACACCATATATATGCAACAAGAAGTGTGCCCTTGCACATTTATATGACATTGAGAGAAAGATAGTAGAATAGAAATATAGGAGAATGAGAGAAGATGAACTCAAACTCAGTTGGGGTATGAACCTGCATCAAAAAATATCCATGAGGCTCTATTGAGAGGTATGAATGGAATCTCCATCAACCAACTTGTATGGGAATCTTTCACCCTCGAAATTGGTTCTAAGGTAGGGAGGATGAACATCCACCGTGCAAGGACAAGCTAAGCTCTCCAAATGTGACAAATGAGAAATGATAAAAATCTGGTATCCTTCTTTATTATTGTATTTTATTAACCTCCCAAGGCCTCCATAGCTCTAATTCCCTCCAAGAGCCTCATCCCAACTCGAATTAGGGAGAAATTCCCATGAATGCCACTTGTCCAACACTTCCTAGCCTTCCTCTTCCATCAATTCGAATGGGGGAATATTGTCTGCCATAAATCCCCTTGTGCACCCTCTTGAAGGCTATTTTTGTCCCTGAATTTTCATATATGTCATATGTCAGCAATCAGGTCTGAAATTTTTCATAAGTGTAATAGAATCTTCATCATTGTTGTCATAAAAGTTAGGGAATCTAGCTCCAAGTGTCACAATTCTTCTATGATGCCCCTTCCTCTTCCATGGGAGTTACTCTTCCACACTAATTTTACCCTCCTAGATTCATGCCATGAATAATGCCTCACCAAATCCCCCAATAACGCTAGACTCCACCTTGTATTCGAATGGGTGAGAATAGGATGTCATGTGGCATGGAGAATCTTTCCTTGTGTGGGTCCCACACCACCTATGCGCCCTCATGACCAAGTGCCACCTTATTTTCTTATTATAAATAATTATTTATCTCCTTTAATACATATTTGTCAATCTAATATCCATTTGGGGTCTTATATCACCCTTATTCCAAGTCTAAATGTTTCCACCCCAACCTAGGGAACTAGTAGATTGGTGGAATTTTCCCTTCGTGAGATTTATTTGGATGGAGACATTACAAGAAAGTCCTCCCTAAGGGAGATTTTTGGATTCCCTTGAATCCCACACCTCCTAGGTGTTGTACAACTATTCCATTGGGAAATACAAGAGTGGTTTAACATATCTTTGGTTGTTGTTGGAGTTTGCATTCTCCCCCCATCTCTTCTATTTTGTTTTTTATCAATATTTTTATGTTTGAATGTGAACTACACTAACAATCTCTTATAGCATCACTTGGAGGAATACCAACCACACACAAAAGGGGCTCCAATGACTGAGGCCTTGTTGCAACCTACAAGGCTTAGCCCCTTACCAAGTGGAAGAGTGCACTTGTGCAATTTTTTCCACAACAGTTCTAATGGCGACCGTACTTATTTTTGTTCGTTTATTATTAAACTAGGTTGTTTTATTCTAAGTATCTAATTCAGGGTATTTGTCACTTGCAGGAGATCAGGTATTCCTCCTCTTGCTTCTATAATTTGGCCCCGTCATAACCCCATTTATTTTTCCACAGTTGCATGGTTCCCAACATATCTACCGCGATGACAACGTGGAAACGACTCTGATAGTCGCGCGCATAGTGCATGTTACCAGTTTCTGATCCATGCTACTCCACTCATCGTGTCCACACGGAAGGTTAGTGCATTACCTACTCTGTTCAACACGTATGTTTTGTATTAACCCGCGTGGTCCGTGCGGTAGAGTTTAGTTTAGTTGTGCTGTTGTTATTTATTTGCTTTTTATCTACATAGCTTAGATTGGTCGTCCAATTACTACTTACTAGTGAACTTAAGTTAAGGATAATTCGCATAATTACTTAATTTTTTAGTAATTAGTTCACCTAGACCAATATTAGGAAGTAAAGAGTACATATGTCTTGAAACTTACCTAGATAAACAACTTTGAGGCTTCCAATGAGCCCCATTGTTTTCGCTAGTATTCAAGACCATTTCTTGTTTATGCACCAATTGACATGTTTTTAGTATTATTGCTAGTGTAGAATACACTTTTTTCACACAAGAAAGGACCTAAAGACACTTGTCACCCTAAGTATGCTCTTCACCTCGTACTTCATGTGACCTTGGTGAATCAGAAAAAGGGTGAGAAGTGTGAAATACCTCCATTGCACACTTTTCTATTGGATTAGAATTTTTGATTTTGCAAAACGCCATCAGCATCTCTTAGAGTTAAAAGTATGCATTACTTGATATACTCTTCTAGTTAATTTGTCAATAATCGTTTTTTCCTTCCATCACATGTGTTTGCACCACTAGCACACACTAAGTGGCCCAAAGACTCTTCCAATCCTAGTGTTCTCTTCACCTCGCACTTCATGTGAGCTTGGTGAATTAGAAAGGTAGGGATTGTGAAATAACCCTCTTACACTCCATAAGTGAACATTCAAACCCCTTAAAATCAACATTGTAATCATCTTAACCAACTAAAATCCTCCACAAGAGGTCACAAAACAACATTTTAGTTAGGTAGGATTGATTGGGATATGAATCCATTAATGCCCACCAATCTAGTTTCATTACCAATATTTTGAAACATAGCATTGTTTTCTCATAGGGTACTTACAAAATCCTTCTATAAGAAAGTGTTAACATAAAACCGAATCAGAAGTGCGTCATGACCAAGGAGGTGAACATTGAGGTATAGCTACCTTTCTCTCCCTTACAAGCCACTCAACTTGGTGTAGGGAGACGACACTATACCATGCAGGCTGAACCACTGATACACACTTGATGCAAGGTATCTTAGTGGCCTAACCTAGGATATCACCCAAGGATCAATTGTGAGTTGAATTGACTCCTGAAGTTAGCTATTACCTTTAGGAGGTGTTTCCAAGTCTTCTTGATTGTAACATGGGCCCCATTTCCAATAGAACTGGCTCTTTATTACCTGCACTAGTCGATTGGTGAGTAGATACCATTATCACCATCAATTGTGCTTTTGGGAGGGCCGGTTACATTTGAGAGGAAGGAAGTCAGGTCTTCTTGGGGAATTTACTTTTATTTTCTTTTTAACTACAACTTCACTAAACTCGTAATAAAAATAACCTACATGTGGGAACTCATGCACTCAAACCAACATTGCACATCTCACTCACTTATCACACCATTTTTCATTTGTTGTGGTTGGCATAATTTTGATTTTGTTCAATTGTGTTTAATTCCACTATCACTCTCATATTGACACAAAGCCTTTGCCATTAAGGAACAAAACAACATCCTGAGACAGTCTCATATATTGCAAGGCCTATCCCCTCTCTTGAGGGGTGTTATTGCACCTTCTTCCCGTGGTTCACAAGGAAGGTACCCTAGCTGGGGTCATTCCTAGGCTACATTGATAGGATCATCTAGTCGAGGACAAGCCTTTCTAGGTGCATTTTCTCGTCTTGGAGAAACTATTAATTACACCAATTCTTCCCCCATCGGAAGCAGTGCCCCGCTGGTTTCTCCTCTCAGAGATTCCCCAGTTCCCTTTGACCCATCCTCTCTTATAGGAGGTCAACCTTTGTTTACAACACCACCTAGGTATCCCCCTCATGGAAATCACATCCCACACAGAATAGCATGACTAGTCGTCCCTACCTTACCGTTTATGGCTAGTTTAAATCTACCAGATTTGGCCAAACTGATTAATGATCCCATTGCTCATGATGCAACATGGCGGGCTATGCCAAATAAGCTTCATTCTGGCAATCCTAAAATTTGAAGGAAAATAGGGAGATGATCCTGCCAACCATGTCATGTATTTCCACTTATGGTGTTCATCTAACAACATAGTGGATGACCCCATGAGGCTTTGCCTCTTCCAACGTACCCTCACCAAAACTGCTGCAAAATGGTACGCAATCCTAGCAAGTGGAACCCATTCCACATTTGTGACATTGGATACCACATTTCTTACATACTTCCAACTACCAATTTGTCATGATCTAGGCCTCAAAATTCTCACTGTTTTTCGAAAAAATACTTCCACCCACATCACAGACCACATCCGTGAGTGGTGTAGACACCGCACACTATGCAAGATCAAAATACAACCTCCTTGTTTGTTGGAATTGTTTATCAAATTACTTCAACCCTCCATAGATAAATATGTCACCACCTCCATGCCACAAAGTGAGGAAGAGGCCATTCTAAAAGCACAACATTTCAACCTTATATACGCATAATACAGCTACCTTTACACAATCCTTCCTGATTGCCCTTGGCATCGATCATTGGATCCTACACCTTCGGGCTCGTCACATTCAGTGGATGGGATTATTGGGTCCATTTCCCATCTAGGAAAGGTTCATCCTACCACGTCAGTTCCATTCAACATGGTTTCATACTACCCATCCATGCTACTTGCGTCGATACCCCCTATGCCGGTACCAACCCCACTAGTTGGTCAATTCTAGTATGGACCGTATAGTCCTACGTACTCGAATTTTGGCCAAGAGACCACAATTCCTAAACTTCCAATGGCCCAAGCCATTCCTACGTCCACCTCTTACGAAATTCAAACGTATTTATCCCACCCCCGTGGTATAACCCTTACTATCCTTTACCATTCCCAACTGGTTAGCAACCTACCCCCCACATAGGGTTCAACATAGTCCAACCTTCTTATGTCGAACAAGCTCAATAATTTGAGTAGTTTAACGCTGCAAACCCCAGAATCCATAGACACGGGGGAAGAAGAAAGGTAAGAGCAAGCAGAATCCACATCTGGGGCAAGGGGGAAATTCCCCCTCCCCAGAAAAACCAGAACACGGGTGATCAAAATACAGGGACTAACAACCCCCTAAAACAAGGGAAGTACCACACCCTAAGAACCAAATATTGTTGCTCCATTTGTGGCAATTATGGTCAGTGCATGCACCATTTTCCTCTTATCCCCAACAACCAACAGTTAGTGGAATACAAAAATAAGACAGTGACAAATCCTCTTCAAGCAATGAATCCTCCCCAACCATAAAACTTTGTGTTACAACAACCATTTTCCAATCAAGGGGTAACAACACAACAACAAGAACCTCTCCCACCTAGAAATGACTCTTTCCAAAATATCTATATGCTGGATATAAACCTTCAAGCGCAAGCCAAGGGTTATGATGGGCCTTCCACCCCCCAAGTGGAAGACGTTCCTATACCCTCAGGGGCCCTCTACAAACACCATGCCCAAATATCGAACAAATCCAACAGATTCTAAAAGTTCCACTTTAGTGTACCCCTAATAACCCCCACGTGAAAGCAACCCACAATTATAGTATTGTGTATGACTTGGCTCAATCCTCTGCAACTATGTCCACATTAGAAGTATTACAGTATTTCCCAACATAGTGTAAGGCATTACTTAGTGCACTCGGTTTCATCGATCCATACGACTCACTTCTCATGAACTTTGATGTTGACAAAGGTGATCCATGGCTACCATAATCAATCACATTTCAAGTTCTAGTCACAGTAAAAAACATCATGATCCATTGATGAAGGCGCATCCACTTGCGTTATGTCTGTAAAAGTCTGGAAACGATTAGGATCTCTTGAGCTAGTCCCCTCATATATCGCTCTTCAGACGTATGATGGGATACCATACGAACCAAGAGTATTGTACCAAAATGTCCCCATAGAGCTAGGGGGGCTAATGGTTATGATCGATATCGAAGTAGTTGATGCAGAACTCGACCGCAACATCCTCTTGGGGCATAGTTATATGTACACCATGAAGGAAGTAACTCCCTCAGTCTTTCGTATCATGATGTTTCCATTAAATGGGAAGGTAGTTACCCTAGACCAATTTAACTACTATGATCCTAATACCACAATCAACCTTGACAATGTCCTATCGACTGCATTGGGTGATGATCAATAGTATGTTGACATTTCCCTCGAGAGATGGCCTAATGTGCACAATATCACTGCTGCAAATGGAGCTGCCTCCACCTTAACACTGTCATGAGCACCACTGCTGAGTCATGGCATTGACCAAATGTTGAGTCTATTGGTACCACCAATTTTTCAAATCCCATTCGTGTATCCTCCCACGGGTGTATCTTGTAAGGTTGGTATTACTTCTTCGACGGGTGACCTTTGCGAGGTTATACAAAGGATTTGTAATTGACCTTGCATTCTCATTAGTTAGAGATGAGATTGGCATTCGGCATGCACAATGGGCATTGAAAGGATAAGTGGGTGGTCTCTCCACAAGATTGGAAAGGTCTTGGTACGCATGGATGGAAGCATTTTTGGTCTTCCTGAGTGTTGATTTGCTCCATTATGTACACAATGTTGCTAGGAGGGATCATATGGCCGGAGTGCCCACGTGACAAACATTCATTGTTTGACGGTGGTGTCGTAAGTTTAGATTGGTCTTGCAATGTTATAGGCTCTAGGGTCACTTTTGGCACATTAGATGCAATAAAAAAATGAAAAATCAGGCATACCTCAACTTACTTGGTTTTTTTGACATTCTTACACAAGAAATCTTGCATCGAGTAAAAAAGATGAAACATAGGAAATTGAGTCACGTTTCTGAATATATAAGTTTTAAGTATTGAAAATTTACATAACTATGTCAAATTTCATGTTTTCTAATAGTCACTTTTTTTTTTTGGCAAATGATACGGTATATGTTTTTGTGGGTGTAGCCTTTCAATGCCTAAATGACTGTTTCGGGTTACAAAATTTGGTAGACATGCATAGAACCCGTAGCACTAGTGCAAAGCTATTTTTCCAAAATTAAATGTTTAATTTTTTATTTTTTTTTAATTATGTAAGTGATCAAACCTCGAGAGCGATACGTCAAATGTGGGTGCAGCCTTTGAAGGTCTTAATGCAGTTATTTTACTTGGATTTTTTATAGCACGTAAAGGTCGGTGTCTTCTAGTGCAGCATACATTTTTTTTTAAATGGTTGTGAAATGAAAAAGTTACGGAATAAACACTAACAGTATGTTTTTTGACCAACGGAGTGATGAAACAAGAAAATTAGGAAATAAATAGAAAATCTCAATATTATTTTTTTTTAAATTACATATTTGGAATATGCATAAAAAATTCTATCTATGCCTAAAATTTCATCAATAATGGTCATGTATGTCATGCTGTAGAGAGCGGTGAAAAACATACATATTTAGGTTCAGAATTGCACATAAAGGATCCCTCAACTTCGTGCATAAACCCTGATATCTCCTTGATCTCTGTCTCCAAGGTGGCTTCACAGGACCTACATCTGCATCACAGAGGAGGAAACCATCATCAGTACCCGATAAACATGTATATCATAAATGTGTAGAAATAGAAATATGTACAGATATATATTTGAAAAAGTACAAACCATAAAGCATACCTCAACCATCAAAACCTCTAGCGGGAACGAGCAGCTCCAAATCCCCCCATTAATCCATGCCACTCTAGGTATACCTCTCCACCCGGCCAATGCGGCCCTCCCATACATCAAGCACATGGGGCGTATAGTAGGCCCCCATGGGCTCGCCACCAACATGACTCGCATAATACGCCTTGAAAATGCCATCCAGGGCTCCTGCGATCCCCTCAATGGGACTACTACCTGCGGCCTTAGCGATAGGTAGCACTCGAAGAAATAGGAGCACAACACACTACCATAATCGAAAGTGCTCTGAGTCCCATGTCGATGTAAATATAACATCTATTGCATCATACACTGAAGAAATAGTGGAACCCACCCCACAAGCAAACCAACCATCACTCTCTCCACCAGCTGGAGATGGCCCCTTGTAATCCGGTTGGGGGACTTCTCCCCCAGCACACGTACCACGACTGTTGCAACAGCCTGCATCGGAAGAGCCCTCATATGGTTCACAATAACTCCACCAGAGTTCAAAGAACTCTGATCACCGCCACAATATCGATCCACGAGAGTCTGGATCATGTCCCCCACCATTTGGGGAGGGAATGGCTCCCTCACCCCTCGGTGAGTCAGTCCCATCAAAAAATATGTCCCAAGTCGTAATGCTCAGGTCCTCATCACCTACTCGAAAAACCCCTCGTTCTGGGACCCACATGTCTAGTAGTCTCCATAGAAGGTAATCCTCCAACCACATCAGAGGGCACTTGAAGAGCTTTAAGAGCCCAACATCGCGCAATGCCTCTGTCACCGCCCAATCTCCCAACACCTAGTCTCATAGGTTATCATAATCCCTCTCTCTCCACTCAATATATCTGACGCGATCCATCGGTAATAAGCAACCACCCGCACAAGGAAATGATCACCCATTAAGCTTGTAAAATAATCAGCGTGGCCTTCTTTAAAAAGGTCCAAACGTAGCACGACTATACATAAGATATCCACGTGCAGCGCAGCTGAAACACTGTTCGGTCATGCGGAACCAGCGCGCGGCCGAAGCTTTACTGTGCTGCGCTATGTGCGATAAAGTACATGTTTCCGCACTATGTTGGCGCACTACACCTCGTGCTAATTTTGGAAAATGTCGTGCTATTGTAGCATGATATTCCCCAAAAATCCTACGCTACCACATGGGTTTTGCTCAAAATCCCGCGTGATAGCCCCAAAACACTTAAAAAGGACCATTGGCCATGCAAGGGACCCCTAAACCTAAGTCTACCTGATCAAAAATAAAAAGTACAAGGGTGAGGCATACCTGAATCTCGCGGCTCATCGAATGGTGCACCGAATCTCCTAGAATCACTCAAAACACGCTCTAGGAGGTCGGTGGCTCAAAGTACAAATGATTTCGGAAAGTGAGCCCCACCCCTATTTTATACTCATTTGACCCAAACTTCCAACTTATGCCACGCACAAACCATAACTCCGTATAAGTGCAGATTATAAACCAATAATTTGCGGATAAACCAATAACTGGAGATCATAAAGTTGAAGGTATCCTTATTGTTGTGCCCCCACCAAAGTTGATGTGTGCCTTCTAAAATGAAAACATTATTTATCTAAAAATATATACAAAATTTAAAATCAATATTAATTTAGCTTATAATATATATCTTTATTAATATTTGTTCACTTAATATTTAATTTTTTATTAAATGACATCTTCTTTGCTTCACTCATATTTAAGCCATTAACTTTAAATATCATTAACTTATTAAAATTCTAATTCTCTAAAATCTAAGTTAAACATGAATTACTAATTCATGTAATGAAATAGTTGAACCATATTTTGCCAATAAAATTGTTAATAGTAAGTATCCTAACTACTAATTTAGTAACCTTCTTATCATTGACCTAGATCATCTAATTATTGATATACTAATTCACGAACCCTTCTTCAACCATTGACCAAACAACCCACTAATATGCCATAACCACTAACCCATCAACTTCTTAACCAATAACAATTATTACTAACCCATCAACTTCTTAACCAACCAGCATAGATCCATCTTAAAGTTTATATTTTATAAACGAACATCTATTTTTTAATTACTTTTCATAATATTTTATTTTATGAACCAACATGGATTTTTTTAAATACTTTCCATAATTTTCATAATATTTTATTTTATGAACCAACATGTATTTGTTTAAATACTTTCCATAAAAAAATTTATAAGTCGACATGAAAAAGTTACAAGATCTCCTACAAACATGGACATAAAATTGAATGATTATTGTGACATATATTTGTATATAAGAGTGATTAGCGAAGTGGAAGTTTGTATATAAGATTTGTAGATAAGATTGATTGTGGGTTCCCTGATTGACTGACGAAGTGAAGATTTGTAGATAAGATTGATTGTGGGTTTCCTGATTGACTGACGAAGTGAAGATTTGTTGATTCAACTACATAAGATTTGCGCTTCATATAGATTCCTGATTGACGAAGTGAATAGCGGAACAGTAGTTGAGTGTAAGTGTAGATTTAAGTTCAATTAGATTGGTAGTTGAAGTTGAGTGTAGATTTAAGTTCAACTAAATTGATAGTTGAAGTTGAGTGTAGATCAAGAAGCTTAACTAGATTGATAGTTGAAGTTAAGTGTAGATTTCTCTATAAACAGCGAAGTGAATTGTATATAGATTCCTATGGACAAAGTGAATATCTCGCAATAATGCTTAAGTTTTATGAATTATATTATTATTAGTTGAATTTTTTTGTTTTTATTTATTTCTGAATGAGTGATTAGATAAAATTATTAAAATTTTATTTTATTTTTGTTAAGTCCTAATAGCAGGATTTTCCCTAAAACTCCACTACGACTTAGCCCTAACCAAACGTGTAGTCCTCAGTCGCTGCAGCAAGCTCCCTCCAACCTCCCCGTTTAAACCCTCGCTGCTCCCTCCACAGTCCGCTTTTCCTTCTGAGGCTGTTGTCCCTCTCCTTCCCTATCCCGTGGCCTACGTGCGTTGCTCCTCTCCTTACCCCCACAACTTACCATCCCCTCGCAGCTCTGCCCGAGCTCTCCTCTTCCACCGAGCCTCTACCTTCACATCTCGCGGCTGCCATAAAACCTGCAGCCTTGCCCCTTGCCCGCAGCTACCTTTTCACACCTCGTGAGCCTTTTCCAAACCCATGGATCCCTTCACCCGGTCACTCCATACCCGTGGGCACTTCCTCCTTTGCATCCCCGCGAGCTCCTTCCTTCGCTCTCTCGTAGCTCCTACCCACGGGCTCCACGAACGTGTGACTCTCCCCCTGCTAACCCCGAGCTTCCTTCCCTATCCTCGGATCCCCGTTCTCTGCTTCCCGTGTCCTCTCTTTTGCTACTGCAACCATCTTTGCTTCATGCCCTTGCCTTTCGGTTCCCTGGAGCATCCTTTCCATCTCCCCTTACACAGGTCTTCCCTTTTAGTATAGCCCTTGTGTGCCATTCTCTTTCACCTTAAAATAAACACTGTAAAACATAAAAACATAGTTAGTTTTCTTTTTCATTTGTTAATTATACAATACTGTAACAACATTGCCACAACATAACTGAAAATCAATACTGGTGGTGATAGATGTTTACGCTTAAATGATGGTTATATTAAGTTATACTTTGCGAATAAGTAAGGTTATAACACTATATATTGACTGAACATTTTAACATTTGCATTGTTTCCTTGCTATTCCAACTCTGTCATTCGACCTTGACCTACTTGTCATAATAAGTTGATGATTGTTCTATCCTGGTTCCTACCTGTACACACAAATAAAAATAAAAATACATCACTTGTTGGTATAATCCATAGTGTTGATATCTGAGACGATTTTACATTGCATCTACGTCATAATTTTCAGTATATCTCAACTGAAAGTATTACATACAGATGTGAATAAGGACAAGTTTGATATTTCTCTGAGATTGATACTTTGAATGCTATCACACGCATACTATTAGCATTTAGTTGTTTCTGTAAATGGAATAAAATCCACTTTTATTGTCATAAGTAACCAGCATTTGGTGTGCATTTGGTCAATTGGTTGATACTTGTCTACATGGTAAATGGTCTTTACTTTTTCATTGATAGTTGATTATTGAATGACTGGGGAAGCTATTACTTGATCATATTTTTTGGTTGGTGGTTAGATCGTATAGACAATATAGTCTTTTGATCCAATATTATTAATTATTCTTATGTGTGTACAAGCTTCCTTCTTTCCCCTTATTGATAAATGATTGGACTGATATTGGTTGGCTCTCCCTTATGTTATCTGCTGAACATTTTAATTAAGGTGTTTGTATTGGATTCTTGCTGCTATAACACGTGCAAAACACTTATAAATCTGAGAGTTGATTTTCTGGTTTACATGGTAAACAATTTTCTTGATAATTGAATTTCTCTAAACATTGTAAACTGACACTTACTTATTAATAATTATCATTTAAAACCCTTTTTGGTTATTGGTTAGTGTTTCGAAAATATAGTCTTTTGATCCAATATTGATTATCTTGACATACATTTCGTTGGTTCATTTACTTAAGTCGAATACATTGACTCCATTTAGGAACTGGTCTAACTAACACTCGCATAGAAAATATAGTTTTTGGTTGTTTCAGTGTTTTACAGGATTTCAGAAGTATACTTCTCCTTGGAGGTTTCGACTTCAAAAGAAGTTAGAACGGTGACCGATGTGACATTGGGTCACTATTCTTATTTGTGCTTACAGGTGTTAGGAACCCATGTCAACCCTTCTATTTACATTGTTAGCGTATTGTTGTTGGACGCATATGCTTTGTAAGTCGTCCCGTAGTATTTGTTGATCCATAGTTGTGTTATTGTTGTTTAGCGCATATGCTTTGTAAGTCGCCCATAGAATTGTTGATCCATAGTTTGTATTGGCCCATGGTTTTGACCCATAGTATTGGCGCCTAGACTTAATATATAAGTGTGTGTTGAGGCCTATGAAGGCACTGTGAAGTTATTTGTATTGAGCTTGCTCAAAGGAGGTTTCCCCCTCGAAGTGGCATGCGATCAATATAAAAGTGATTCTGAGTTCTGTTATTTCTGCTATCTCGTGTGTTTTCCTTAATTTAATATTGCAGGTTCTTCACATCTGGTATCAGAGCACTTTTTTGGGCTCGTTGGGTGAAATTTCTACCAAAATTTTTTCACATCTGTTGCAGCTTCGGATTTGGGAATAATCCCTATCCGCTTAACTGTGGGAAGTACTTGGGCATAAGCCCTAAAACTCATTGTGAGGAGTACCACAGGAACCCCAAAGTAGCTGGCCCATTGAGAGGACCTACCAGCAAAAAGGGCAACGACCCCTACCTGATTGACTAGTTCCCACCCGTGAGGTAAACCAAGAGTTGTCGTTTGTGGCAAAGCGGTTATCAGTTTTACCTGAGCTGTGGAGTGAGGGGTACTGCCCCAATATGCAAGCCATCAGAAAGCATTGGTGGCCGATTGAAACTCCTAAACTATTAGGAAGCCGCACATACCTGGGGTCCATATCTATTTTCAGCTGAACTGTTGCCATGTCGTTTCAGATCCATTCTGAAAGTCGTTCCAGATCCAGCCATTTCAGATATATTTCAGATCCAGCCGTTTTCGATCCAGTCGACATCGTTTTAGATCCCTCTGTTTCCGATCACTTCCGTGCTATTGTAGATCTATATGTTTCAGATCCCTTCCGCGCCGTTGCAGAGCCATTCCTGAAAAAAATAAATAAATAAATTTGCCATATCTCCCTTGTTTTCACTCCGTTTCCCTTGAAACTTCCCTGACACCCCGGTAATCCCATTCTGCATATTTTATTTCTAAGGACCCTATCCCAAATTCCACTTCCCAAAGCCCGAAATCTCACATTTGTCTATTTTTAGGGTTTGCCATAACTTCTTTAGATTTCACCCAATCGCCTTCAATTTTTACCACCGAGTTCTTTTCCTAATTCTGCTTCTTTGTCCCTCTCTGCCAAATTTTCTCTTTCTTTCGCCCCGCTTCTGAAATCTCCATTTTTTACTTCCCTGTCCATCAGAAAGTGTCCAAAACCTAGTCAAACCCCAATTACCCCTCCGAGTTTTTCCCAAATCCAAATTTCCCTTTACAAAATAAGCTTTTGTTTGTGTTTTTCTATCCATTCACCCCCCAAAAAAAAAACTCTTGGTTATGGTTGTCACCCGCACAGAAGCAAAAACCATGGAGGAAGCACTTGCAGCCATCCAAACCAAACTCCAAGATCTGGATGAAAAATTTCTCCGCCTCCATCTTCAGCATTCAGCCATGAACAATAACCGACAGCAAGAATCTTCTACAGCCACCGGGTTCTCTTCTTCCAGCAATTTTTGGGTCCGAAGCTTGAATTTCCAAACTTCAATGGTACCAATCTGAGTGGATGGGTCTATCGTGCAGAACAGTATTTCAGTCTGCATAATACTTTTGATTTCCAAAAAGTTCCACTTGCATCCTTTCATTTGGAACAGGAAGCCCTTCAATGGTACCGTTGGTACATCAAGGCTCATGACGAGCCAAAATGGACAGATTTTTGCCAACTCCTCTTGCAACAATTTGGTCCTAGTGCTTCTGATGACTTCACCGGAGCACTCACTAAACTCCGTCAAAGTGACACTGTGAGAGATTATCAGACTGAATTTGAGAAACTAGCCAATCACACAGAAGGCTTGTTTGATGAATTCTACAAGAGTTGTTTTATCAGTGGTCTTAAGGATGAAATCCGGTCAGAGGTTAAAATGTTCTGTCCCAACACAATGATGGAAGTCCTAGGGTTAGCTAAGTTGGCAGAAGACGAGATTGCATCCCAACAGCGCTCCAAACCCACTTTTGTTCCCTTTCAAAATATGGGTTCTCAACGACCTCCCATTCCGCTAGCAACTCAACCAACTCCTATCAAACATTTGTTTGAAACAGAGATGCAGACACGTAGAGAAAAAGGGCTTTGTTATAGTTGTGATGAGAAATTCACTCGGGGACATAGATGTGTTCAACAAAAGCTCTATCTCTTGGATATGGATCCTCTGCCTGCCTCTAAAATTGGTGAAGAAGCTCCAGATACAATGGATGCTTAGGTCGACATTCAGGAGTCTCCTATTGACCCCCCATCTCAGGATGAACAACCAGATATATCTCTCCATTCTTTATTCGGCGTCACCACCCCCCAAACAATGCGGGTCAGGGGTTATTTCAAGAAGCTTCCTCTTACAATACTCATTGATTATGGTAGCACTCATAACTTCATTGAACCCCGAATCGCCAAACAGATTGATTGTTTTTTCCATCCTTACTCCAACTTTGAAGTCATGGTTGCCAATGGAGGCACCTTACCTTGCAAGGGAAAGTGTCATAATGTGTGTATCTCTTTGGAAGATTATAACCTGTGCTCTGACATGTTTTCCTTGTCCTTAGGCGGATGTGATGTGTTTTTGGGCGTTCAATGGTTACGCACACTTGGCCCCATCTTATGGGATTTTGCTGAACTTTGGATGCAGTTTTCAGTAAATGGGACACAACACAAATTTACAGGCTTACAACCAGGGTCTCTACGCATCATCAGTTCACATTGCCTAGAAAAGATCCTTAAGAAGAATTCACATGGTGCCATCGCTCAGCCCCATTTCATTCAGATGCACCCATCAACGGTCTCCACTACTTCCTTGGATAGATATGCAGGTGTCTTTACTGCACCAACGGGCTTTCCACCTTCAAGAGACCTTTCCGGTAAGCATTTAGCTGCGTCTACATCTCAGCAGGAAATGATGGCTATTTGCATGCAGTACCGACGTGGAAGCCATCCCTATTAGGGAATTATTTCTGCATCAAGACTGATCTCCAGAGTCTGAAATTTTTTTTGGAACAACGGGTCTCCTCCCCACCACACCTGGAATGGGTTATCCACCTCATGGGTTATGACTATGCGATCACTTAAAAGAAGGGTAAGGACAATATGTTGGCACATGCTCCTTCTCGCACATTTGATGACCCAGTTTCTCTTACAACTATTTCTCTGCTTGTTCCAAACTGGTTGCAATATGTTCAACAGGGCTATCTCTTCTATGAACTCCATGCTTCTTCATCGGCAGGGCACTCTAGATTCCTCCAAAAGTATGACCGGGAACAATGTAACTTCTTTTGGCAGGGACTGAAAATGTCAATTCAAAATATGGTGGTTGACTGTGATACTTGCCAGGTCAACAAGGGTGAAACGACACTCCTTTCGGGACTGCTTGAACCCTTTCCCATCCCTACACAGATTTGGACAACTATTTCTATGGATTTCCTAGAAGCGCTCCAGTGGTACAATACCACGTCTACAAGGACACCATATGAAGCAGTCTATGTACAGGCACCGCCAGTTCTTCTTCCATACACCCTTAGCAGCTCCCCAGTTCAGGCAATTGACTCGGTTCTTCGAAACCGCGATCGGATTCTTCTCATTATGTAGGACAATCTTCACATGGAAAGAATTCGACTGAAACAACAAGTCGCTCAGCACTGTTCAGAGCGCACTTTTCACGCAACTGATATGGTTCTTCTTCAACATTCCGAGCAATCCTTTTGAAACTCAAAAGGCGTTAGTGGCCCAGAATGCAACTCGAAGATGCTACAGGGGAACCACTCCATACAATTCTGTATCAATTTCCACATCTAAAGCTTTGAGGACAAAGCTTTTTCTAAGGGAGAGGGGATGTTAGGAACCCATGTCAACCCTTCTATTTACTTTGTTAGTAAATTGTTGTTGGACGCATATGCTTTGTAATTCATCCCGTAGTATTTGTTGATCCATAGTTGTGTTATTGTTGTTTGGCGCATATGCTTTGTAAGTCACCCATAGTATTGTTGATCCATAGTTTGTATTGGCCCATGGTTTTGACCCATAGTATTGGCGCCTAGAATTAGTATATAAATGTGTGTTGAGGCCTATGAAGGCACCGTGAAGTTATTTGTATTGAGCTTGCTCAAAGGAGGTTGCCCCTCGAAGTGGCATGCGATCAATATAAAAGTTATTCTGAGTTCTGTTATTTCTGCTATCTCGTGTGTTTTCATTAATTTAATATTGCAGGTTCTTCACAACTGGGAATTAGCCCTTCTAATTTTTCGGGTAACAGGATGGATGATGAATACCGAGTGAATGAATGAGGTTTTCTTCCCCCCCTCCATAGTCAGAACAGGTTCAGCGAGTTTTTCCAAGCACTTGAGTGTCTTCAAGGGCAAGCAATCAAAACCACGCCCTGCCATACGAAATCGCATGCATGCTCCATACTCTATCGGCTTCAACAACAGGGTTCCCAACTACCCTCGGAAACTGAATTAATGTCAGCATGGGAGTCAAAAGGGTTCATAGTTAGACATGTGGAAGCATGGGTACCAATCACATAACCCCCTCACCTCTCCCTAGTGGATACACATGTCCCCTTCTCATTGGTTTCCTCCTTAGCCTGTTTCTTGGGTATTTTATTGCATTGATTAATAATTATATCATTTACATTTCTTCATGGCTTAACAACCCATGAGTAATCAAACTATCAAATACTTTCCTTTGCAACAACCTTAAACATCCACTAGTGGGGCCTTGGCCTTGAGATCCACACTAGGGTAACACACATTGCATATACAAAATATTTACATTGAAGCTAATAAACACTAAGGAAAAAATAGGGGTATTACAAGTGAGATGTGCAATGTCGGTTTAAGTGCATGAGTTCCCACATGTAGGTTCTTTTTATTACTAGTTTAGTGAAGTTGTAGTTTGATTCATGGTCACCCGATAAGGGTTCTTGCTTAACAGTTACACACAACACATGCGTTCACATAAACAAGATGTAAATAGGATGTCAGAAGATGGCTTCTATTACTTCAATAAAATACGGTTACAATGCGAAATGCAAGGAATGTAAACAACTAATTATGTCGTCCTTAGCCTTTACAATATAGAAGTAACTGAATGCTCTCTCGGTGTGTCGACCTTCACCCTCTCCCAGTTCACTGCGGAACTCTGAGCTATGGCTCGATCTTCTCTGCGCTCTGTAGATGTGTGACTGTTCTCTCCAATCTACCAATCTTCCTTGATTTCCTGCTCTCTGCTAACTCCAGAATGGAACTAACTCCTTCTCTGTGACTGCACATGGGTCTTTGATCCATTGTTTCTCTTCTCGAGACACGCTTTCTCTGTCCGTTGATCTTCCTGATCCTGCAAACCTACAATTTTCAACACCCCCTGCCATGCTGCACAACCTCCACCTATGACGACACCTATCATGTCTTCAACCACCCTCAATAATTGCTCATAACTTCCTTAGCAACCTCGAACGGTTACCAAGTACTCTGCTTGACTTCCTGCGCGTCCTTTTGACACTGCTACACTAGTCGATCCTATCACTGCCTTGACGATACTATCGTCCGTCATCCTTCGACATATCCGTCGGTTTCCTCTCTGCTTGTACGGCTGCCAGTCCGCCCTTCCTCCTCGCCTGGCCTTTGCCTAAACATGTCAGTGTCGCAGTTTGACAACCTATTGAACCTCAACATGTCAAATCTTGACTTACTCCTTCTTTCGACGCACCTCGACAGCTCCTGCTCAACTCATTGACTTCAACATCCAATCTTCACTTCCGCACCAGTGGTCATCGGCACTCCCTCCGGTCGGCCTTCTTCCTTTCAATCATCTTCGACTGCTCTTCCTAGGCCCCGATGCTCCTGCATTAAAATCTAACATATATTGCATAATACATTGAAGAAATAGTGGAACCCACCCCACAATCCAACCAACCATCACTCTCTCCACCAACTGGAGCTGATCCCTTGTAATCTGATTGGGGCACTTCACCCCCAGCACACGCACCACGGTTGTCACAATGGCCTGCACTGGAAGAGCCCTCATATGGATCACAATAACTCCACTAGAGTTCACAAAACTCTGGTCACTGCCACAATATCAATCCACGAGAGTGTGGATCGTCTCCCCCACCATCTATGGAGGGAATGGCTCCCTCACCACTCAGTGAGTCATTCCCATCAAAAAGTATGTCTTGATTCGTAATGCTCAGGTCCTCATCACCTACTCGGAAAACCCCTCATTACGGGACCCACATGTCTAGTAGTCTCCATAGAAGGTAATATTCCAACCACATCAAAGGGCACTTGAATAGCTTCAAGAGCCCATCGTCGCGCAATTCCTATGTCGCCGCCCAGTCGCCCAACACCCGGTCTTAGAGGTTATCATACTCCCTCTCTCTCCACTTAACATCTCTGACGTGATCCATCAGTAACAAGCAACCACCTGCACAAGGAAATGATCACCCATTAAAATTGTAAAATAATCAACGTGGCCTTCTGTAAAAAGGTCGACACGTAGCGCGACTATACACAAGATATTCATGTGCAGTGCAGCTGAAACACTGTTCGGTCGTGCGGAACCAGCATGCGGCCGAATCTTTACTGTACCGCGCTATGCGCAATAAAGTACATTTTTCAGCGTTATGTTGGCGCACTTCACCTCGTGCTAATTTTGGAAAATATTGTGCTATTGTAGTGTGTGGGATTTGCTCAAAATCCCGCACAATATCCCAAAAACACTTTAAAAGGACCCTTGGCCACCCAGGGGACCCCTAAACCTAAGTCTACCTGGTCAAAAATAAAAAGTACAAGGGTGCAGCATACTTGAATCTCGTGGCTCATCGAACGGTGCATCAAATCTCCCAGAATCACTCAAAACGTGCTCTAGGAGGTCGGTGGCTCAAAGTACAAATGATTTCAGAAAGTGGGCCCCACCCCTATTTTATACTCATTTGACCCAAGCTTCCAACTTATGCCACGCACAAACCATAACTCCGTATAAGTGCAGATTATAAGCCAATAATTTGCGAATAAACCAATAACTGGAGATCATAAAGTTGAAGGTATCCTTATTATTGTGCCCCCACCAAAGTTGATGTGTGCCTTCTAAAATGAAAACATTATTTATCTAAAAATATATACAAAATTTAAAATCAACATTAATTTAGCTTATAATATATATCTTTATTAATATTTGTTCACTTAATATTTAATTTTTTATTAAATGACATTTTTTTTCTTCACTCATATTTAAGCTATTAACTTTAAATATCATTAACTTATTAAAATTCTAATTCCCTAAAATCTAAGTTAAACATGAATTACTAATTCATGTAATGAAATGGTTGAATCATATTTTGCCAATAAAATTGTTAATAGTAAGTATCCTAACTACTAATTTAGTAACCCTCTTATCATTGACCTAGATCATCTAACTATTGATATAGTAATTCATAAACCCTTCTTCAACTATTGATCAAGCAACCCACTAATATGCCATAACCACTAACCCATCAATTTTTTAACCAATAACAATTATTACTAACCCATCAACTTTTTAACCAATAACAATTATTACTAACCCATCAACTTCTTAACCAACCAGCATAGATCCATCTTAAAGTTTTTATTTTATAAATCAACATCTATTTTTTAATTACTTTTCATAATATTTTATTTTATGAATCAACATGGATTTTTTTAAATACTTTCCATAATTTTTTTTATGACGAAAAATTACAAGATCTCCAAAATCTCCCATAAACATGGACATAAAATTGAATGGACATAAAATTGAATAAAATTGAATGATTATAGTGAGATATATTTGTATATAAGAGTGATTAGCGAACTGGAAGTTTGTATATAAGATTTGTAGATAAGACTGATTGTGGGTTTCCTGATTGACTGACGAAGTGAAGATTTGCTCATTCAACTACATAAAGATTTGCGCTTCATATAGATTCCTGATTGACGAAGTGAATAGCGGAACAGGAGTTGAGTGTAAGTGTAGATTTAAGTTCAACTAGATTGATAGTTGAAGTTGAGTGTAGATCAAGAAGCTTAACTAGATTGATAGTTGAAGTTAACTAGATTATAATTGAAGTTAAGTGTAGATTTGCCGATAAACAGCGAAGTGAATTGTATATAGATTCCTGATTGACAATGTGAATAGATGCAGCTTTCAAACATGAAGGAAACGTATGCACAGGGATTGGAAATTAGAGTGGAAGAGGAGGAGGAACAACTTGCTTCCGGCCATGGCTCATCTGAGACATTCAATAACACAGGTATGTTAAATAATTGCTACTGAGATTGTATTGATTTCATTTGTTTAGGTACGTTGCATTTTGTGATTTTACTTATTCGGCAGTGGACTCAGGAGGAGATTTAATCGTTGGACTTCCCGAGGCTGTTGTGTTGATGGAAATCATTCCTCGAATATCTCGCAATTTAGCCTGGGATAAACGACCGCTCTTAAATATGTTGAATCAATCGTGGGCTAAATTTATGGCCGAGGATTACCCTGAGTATGACCGACGCTTTTACAACCGGCGGGACTCTGTGCTTTCCTCAGGGAATTTCATTATATCTAGAGTTTACAATAAACGGACCAGTCTTTGGGTTTGGAGTCCCTTTGTTGGAGAGCTAAGCAGGCTTCCGACATCTCCAATCCCTCTAAGAAAACACGGAGTTGCGATCTATCTGTGCGACGGTGACCGTCTATATGCGCTCAGCCCAACCGAGGTAAGAGAGAAGCACCACTTATGTCACTTTCTGTTCAAGGTGTGGATGCTTTCTTTTAGAGACTTCAGCGTTCACTGGAAGAGGCTCCCCTCTTTGCCAGACTCAGCTTCATCCTATTGGCCTCCGTATCCACTTGGTATGGCCGGAAATATTGGTAAATATGTATTCGCTTCCACTTCTATGGGAGAGAGCTACATATGGCAGCGACAGCTCCTTCATTCCTCAGACGCAGGGGCTTGGAAACTCACAGCCAGTGGCAGTGGCAGTGGAGAAAAGAGAAACAGTAACAGTTCTGAATGGCAGTGGGAATCTATTGATGTTAACATGCGGCCTC
The DNA here is from genome assembly GCA_027924585.1 of Larix kaempferi. Lineage (NCBI taxonomy): Eukaryota > Viridiplantae > Streptophyta > Pinopsida > Pinales > Pinaceae > Larix > Larix kaempferi. The sequence continues at coordinate 5,224,393 of BSBM01000207.1, forward strand.
TGAAGACCTTGAACTTTGATAATACGGAGGAGTTTCCATCATTTATTGAGGTCAATAAACCGAGGGATAACGGGGATGTTATTAAAGTTCTTTACATTAGACATCCCCTTCGCCAAATCCATCCCGAGACGATATCGTATCACCTTGTCGACGATATCTATTACCGCGATGATTATTTTCCTTCGAGTATTTTCTTGTCTGCTGATCTGGATAGAAAGAGTGGTAGTGGTATAACGGATGGCGAGCTGTATTGTGTTGGATTGGATACAGCTCCAGATGGTGGGGTCTGCATAATGAAGGCGATGGCTGATGAACAGAAAACAACAACTGTGGAAGACTCGGAATGGGACGCTTTTATGGACGGATGGGACGCTTTTTTTGCAAATAATGTTCGAAATTGCCCTCATTTCAACCGCTTGGACAGTAAACCTAACGAAAGGAGCGCCATCAAATTTTTTGGGCCAAGATATCCATGGATAGTACAGCACAAAACAAAAGCCCTAGATAGATGGGACGATTACATTTTAAATAGCAGCTCACACATCGATGTGGCTTACAACGGGCCTATGTGTTCATATGAGCTGTACAAACGTACTGAGTAGCAAATTCATCTCATAAAGGGTTGAACTGTTGTTATTATTTTAATGTTTGTTTGAGGTTGAATTGTTTTTTATTTTAATTTTGGTTGGAGGTTGAATGATTTTTATTTTTGTTGGAGATAGAATAGCTTATAAGTTTGTAAATTTTGTATTTTTATTAGTTTTAATTACAGAATAAACAAAACTAGTAATGGTTCAGGTTGGTGTAAAGAAAGGTTAGTTGCTCGTTTACTCTCTGCACATGTTATATTAATTTAATTTATACACATGAGATAGTAGAGGACCACCCACCCTCAAAGCACGAAATTCCACTTGATATTCTTGGATGCATATATTTATAAGCACATGGGAGATGAACAAAAACACCCTGACAATCTTTATTTTCCAATGGACTTTTCACTTTTCTTGACTCGAGTATCGTTGGATGAGAGATCTCACAGATGTGAACGTGAAAAGTTGAGAGATCTCACAGATGTGAACGTGAAAAGTCTGTTGGCTGCATAAGGTTTATAGTCAGGCTTATAGTCTTATAGTCTGCTGGTTGGATAAGGCTTCCAGTTAGGAATTTGGAAAAAAATTCACCAAGTTTCAACATTATATACAAACGTTTTTACTGTTTCCTTTGTTTTTTATAACCAAAGTTCGAAATATAAATTGCATGGACAAACAAAATAATCCATGAGAAACAATTTTGTCCCTGAAATTCTAACCATGGGATTGTTTACTATTTGACTCTTCGACAAACAAATTTGTCCCTCAATACTGGGCTTGCCTACTATTGACTGCATAAGGATGACCTACTGTGAAGTTAATATTTTACTAAGCAATTTTTATATATTTTGGGGTTTTTTAAATAAAAATTTTGGACAGTGAAATCCAAATCGTTATGAGTTAGTGGCCACCCCTTACCTAGTCAAACAAAATAATTGGTCCCGGTCACATCACAACCATGTCAAATTTAATTATAGTTCTTTATTTAAAAGTTTTTTTCTTTTAGTTAAAAATAATTCCCATGGATACCTCAAATAATAATTATGTTTATTTGCCTCTAGAATTCTTGAGAGATTAAGGGCCTATTACCTTTTGATTTAACCCCCTATGGTTGGAGGAAGATGAAGTAATGTAGGTCATCCAGGAAGCATGAATTTGTTATGTGAAAGGATCCACTTCCTTTATATGGGAATCAAATATTAGGAAGTTTAAATGGGATTTAAAAATATGGGACAATCTAAAATATTATCTACAAGATAAAAGGAGGGTAGAGTTGCAATCAAAGTTGGAACAACTTCAACTAGAAATAGAGAAGTTTAAAATAATTAAGGAAATTCAACATAATGGGTTGGAATTAAATGATGTTATTTAGGTTGTAAGTAGATAGGAAGAGGAGACATAGTGTCTTAAATCCAGAAGATTGTAACTGAAAGAAGGAGGCATGGACTGGTCTTTCTTCCATAAATATATCAAGGATATATTAAATAAAACTATGATCAAGGAAATAAGAAATTGAGAAGGAAGGAATATAATTAATTTTATAGCCATTAAAGACGAAGCGTTTAACCATTTCAAAATTTAGTGAGATATGAAGCGTTTAACCATTAAAGAAGAAGCGTTTAACCATTAATTTTATAGTCATTAAAGACGAAGCTCTTATAAGAAACCTTGTAGAGTGAGATATGAAATCTTAGTGAAAGGATATATTTCAAGATGGGGAGAAACCCTTGAACAAAAAACAATTTCATATACTCTCATTCCAATCAATTTCACATGACATTCACTCACACGACTTACTTATTCAAATACCATTATGACTCCAAATGCAATTCAATTCATACCACTTTGACATAGATCATATATTTATCCAAACACTAATACGACTTCACACACACTCAAACTCACACCAACTTTATACAAGAAGCAAGTAGAAATATTATCAAGCATTTTTGCAAGGAATCTTCTTCAATTCCTTTGCACACTCCAAATCCTCTTCCACAGACCACAAATACACATAAAACACCTATTCAAACCCCCCAAAACCCTATTCTACCTCTTGTACACATAATTATAAACCCCCCCTAATATATATATATATATATATATATATATATATATATATATATATATATATATATGTTGTTAGTATAGTAAAAATACGTTTTGACCCTTATATACTAGGCACTATATTGCTTCCATATTTTATAGTACTAAATTGCCCAATATGAAATCATGTGCTATAATATTGCCTACTTTGTGAACCCCGCATACATACACCCCTCTTCAGGAAACATCATCCCAAAGTTAATATAAATCCTTCCTTTTAAAAAGGCATCTCCAATAGGTTGGATGCCATAAAATGAGGCTTCCAAAACTAAGCATTAACTCCAACGTAATGACTCTAGAGATATACAAAAATAATGCATCTCTCTTTCCTTCCAAACCAAAATCTCATTTTAACATATAAAATAATTATTTCATTCTAAGTCATTCACATTTATATTTCAACACATAAACCAACATGTCCAATCATTGATAGTGCACCTTTACCTATACAACTACCTTGTGTGTGTGTGTGTGTGTGTGTGATGTTCCTTCCTTAGTGGCTACTTGGTCAATCTTTGACCCCTTCAGTCCCTAAGGGTCTAGGAGAAAATAAAGTTAGAAATTATTAATTGTTTGGGACAATTTGGTACAAGACCTATAGTAGTTAATTATTTAATAATTTTAATGTTTGAGGTACTTGTAATTATTTTTATTATCATGATTAATTAATTTTTGCACAAGTGGTGATGTTCACGTGGTGAGGAGGGCGCATGAGGATAGGTGTACCTCACCCAATCACTTGAGAAAAGATAGAAACAAGAAGAAAGCAGCTAAAAGCAAGGTGACAAAAAAAAGAAACTGGAAAAAGCAGTGAAAAGCAGGCAAGTGCATAAAGGAGGAAAGTGAACAAAGCAGGCAAGTGCATAAAGGAGGAAAGTGAACAAAGCAGGAAAGTGCAGAAAATAAGCCAGTCTTGAAAAGCAGGAAACATCCAGAAAGAAAAGGAAGGCATAGTTTCTAAAAGCAAGAGAAAATCACAAAGCAAGGAAGGTTGGAAAAGTAGGAAGGTTGCATAAAGCAAATATGTTGCTAACTATCTCTAAGGAAGGCGCACTCATCCACTCACACATGCCAATTGCTTGCTCATGAATCCATCCAGTCTATAAAATAAGGCTAGTGTGCTCCTCTCACATATTTTGGCCATTTTTTTAGTGATTGAGAGCTCTGCTTCTCAAGGTTGAGTGATGTGCCTCAACCAAGGTTGGGAGATGTGCCCCAATGCAGTATGTGTTCCAGTTGTTCATGATATGATGCATAGCAACTAAAGTCTAATCTACATGCCTGTATCAGCCTACTTTTGAATAATTCAATCCACCAAGAAGAGATAATGAGTTTCAGTCCAATTAGAGAGAGTTCTTGAGGAGATCCATCTAGAGGAGGAGAATCAGTTTGGTGAATGCGCCCTGTGAGTAGCCACTGAAGCCTGGTGCACCTTCCATGAGCATCCAACTTCTCTTTGTTCACTTATGTTTCAAATCGAGTGAAGACACTCCTTATTCTCTTCTTAGAAGCATTCTATTATTAGCATTGTAATAATTTCAAGACTATAAACTCTTTGTGAAGTCTAAGATTAAAATATCTCTATTTGATGCTCAATATCCTCTATTATTGCTTGATTATGTACTTTAATTCATTTCTGATTCATATTGATCATCAAAAGAAAAATTGAATTGAAAGGCTCATTCGAATTGAATTATATATGAACTGAAGGCTCATTTAAAACAAATATAACTTTTAAACCCTAGCCCCACAATCTTTCTCTAAAAGATAAATTTCAATTGTTTTAAAGTCATATTTTGTTTGAGACAAATAAGGCCATCTTCAATTCGAAGTCTTGACCTTCTCCAATAAATGACAGTAATTTTAGATCAAACATGTTTTGAGCTCTGGGTTTTTAACTGAATATGATGATGACCTTTGCGAAAATTTTGAGCAAGATTATTTGATAAGGGAAGCAATAAGGTTTTAACAATATAGCATTAAAAATTACGAAATACATAAATAATAAGTGTGCCAATCCTGTTAATATGCATACAAGAATGAAGAGAAAAATGATCACGATATCATAACCCTATTCGTGTTGAGAAACTATGAGAATTCCCTTCTGTGAATGACCTTTGACTAATGATTTTGGAGGTTAATAAATAAGGATAGTAAAAGTTGAAGCTCAAAGGAATATGGTATTATAGTTTAAAAGAATCAAAATTATTTGTTTTGAACTGAACTCTAAAGCTTCCTTTCAATCATGATAAAGTTAATAACCAATTTTGACGATACTTTTAGGTGAAATATTATGATGGGAATGAATTCCAACTAGTAAAAGGATAATGTTTAAATAAAGTTGTGTTCAGAAGCATTGATTTAATTCATGTTGTATTTGGGGCAACCTCAATTTTATAAATCTAGTTATTTTGCTACTCATTTGATATAAATACAGTCAAATTGATGAAGTTGCAAAAATAAATGTTGACAATAGAAATTACCATTTTGTAATATTTTTCTTCTTGTATGAGGAACTCCAATATTTGAGCAGGATTTTGTGTTTCCTGGATATTATGTTTGGCAGTTGATTTCATGTTTAAAATGGAATTTGAGCAAGTATCATTCACTCCCCTTCATTCTGCAGTATCATTTCATTCATTTATTTGTATTCCATTTTACATTTCCCACAATTTATCCTTTTCCCCTTGCTCAAAATGAAGTATCAGAAGAGGTGAATGTTGTAAAGTGAAGTTTTTCTCCCCACCCTTTTCCCTTCCTATTTTCCATGTGCATGTATGACTGTTAAAAGGAGTCATTTATAGATTTTTTTTATTGCAAGTTAATTTGATAAGGGCTATTACTTTTCTTGCTCGTACTAATCTTCTTTCATTTGACCATAGATGAGCTTTTTCATTAGGGGTGGAGGAAGAAATAATAGGGGCAACAAAGGTAACTGAATAGAGGGAAGTCAGCGGATTGGCAAAGAAGTGGAGGTAGAAATAAGGGGATCATATTTTCTATTCACTTTGATGCTACTTCAAATGAATTTCAACAGATCTTGCAAACATGTTTTCTCAATTTTGGTGGCCAAGTATAGCAACCTCCTGTTCAGTACATAATTAGGCCACCTCATGTTCATTCCCAGCCTAGTATTCTTGGGATCCCAGTTCCTCTGCATGTCTTGATGCAACCTGAACCAAATGATGGGTGGAATCAGGTCATTCCAAATCATCCTTCCAGAATTAGGGTATGTCCAACTAACTCATTACCTCTGCCACCTCCCCCTCCATTAAATCAACATCCTGATCATCCAATAGCATCATGATATTTCCCACGCTCAAGCTCCACCAGATATTGAAGTGCCAAAAGCTATCGCAATCCCTTCATTGGATACCAAAGGCAAAAGGCCCACGAAAATAGTCATCCCAGCTACCTCAAAGGACTCTTCCCACTCCATTACTTCCCACCATGTTCAGTCCATAAAAAAGATACTCTTATAGATACTGAGTTAGCCAATCAAGGAATGCAACTAGTTAAGCAAGGTGGACAATCTTCAAAGGAATCTAAACCAACAGAACAGGAAGGAAGGCTTAATCCTTCGCACTTAGCTTATTTTACTTGATGGATATATGTGGTTTATTTTAAGGTTTATACACATTACCATTTGGACAGTGATATGATTTTGGACAAATATTTTGGCTTTTGGACAGATTTGTGAACATATGAATATTTGGAGGCATGCAGTACTTACAACATATTTTGGACCTAAGTTATTATGTTTTGATGCTATATATATGTGGTCCTATCGAAATTATATTAAATGTTTGATTCTGTGATGCATGCGTCTTGAGATAATTTACATTTCTCACTACTTATTTCTACAATTGGGAAAACGAAGGATAAAAGAGATGATTTTTAAAAAAATCGAGGTCCCACCTATTTAGTGCTATTATTATTAATATTATTACTTTATTATTTCTATCTTGCTTAACTAATAAGTTACCTCTTAACTAAAAGGTAGTTCTTAACTACCTCAACTTCCAAATCAAAGAATAAAAGGGGAGATACAAGGAGTTTTGAGGCAAGAGAGAAAAGGGAGAGAAAACATTTTGATAAAGGTAGATCTTGATTCATCTTGATATTTTCATCTTTCATCCATCTCTAAGTTCAACTAAAAGGCAGAAGATGATCTTGTTGACAGCAAAAGAGCATGGAAGGTGGCCAAAGAGGATTCAATACAGAATCATTATTCATGTTTGAAGGTTGTTTCACATCTAATAATTTGTTCATTTCATTAGAATTTGAATTAATTTTCAGGTACTAATACAAATTGATCTTGTAGAATCAAGAAGTGGCATCCTATATCTCTACTTGATCCAGCGATTGTCTGTACTTTATCTTCTTGGAAAACAAAGTTCTATGAATGAGTAATCATTGTCATCTTAGAATTATAAGTTTCCATTTGGTCCTCACTTATGCAATGTGTGAAGAGAAAATATTCATATTTGTAACTCAGAGACATCATTAATAAAATCTATTGATTTCACCTCAATTTCTGATTCTTGAAGCGATTGATTTTTTTTTCTTCCTTGTTTCTATTATTCAATTTTATTTTATTCAACGTTGCTCCTGTTGTTATAACATTGTTTTAATATTTCATTTTCATCATTTCGAATTATTTTAAGTTTGTTTATTTAAAAATATATATACATTTTGTCTCAGATACAAGTAATCTGGTTGTACACACTGTAAAAAGGCATAAAAATCAAGGTTATAATCTCGCCTATTTCACACTAGCCAGGTAAAATTTGAAATTGTTATTCAAGGAAAATCATCTCTTGCATCAACAGTAGGTAGGCAGGTTACCTTTAAATTACACAGCTTGGGGGAGGAGAAATGGTAAGACAGAAAGATGCCCTTACTTCAGAAATTCTGAATGGGTTCTAGCCTGATGCATTCACTTTGGTGAGTTTCTATGAAGCCTCTTTATTTCTTTTCATGCAAATAAGTTTTCTTTCATGCAAATGTATTTCATTTTTTGCAAATAAGTGTGTTTTGTTTGTGAAGATCTAACTCGTGTGAATAGATAACTTGGTGACAACGGGTCTCAGTAGCATGAGGAGTTTCCGTACATAATTGAATTTGCTTTGAGTAGTGTGCTTTAGTTTTTCAATTAATTTCATTTCATTTTTTAAATTAAATTTCAATTAGTTTTAGGTGTTGTAAGAACATTTTGTACTAATCCATGTGTGAGACGATAACACTTAACCAACAAAAAGAAGATGTTAAATCATTTGTTGAGCAAAGAAGGGCTCATCACTACAAGGAATTTCTTAAATCCTTGTTCAAATGTGAGAGCTATAACTAGACATATATCTGCATTTTAAGATATGGAAGAGAAGCAAGAGTTCCATGAGCCACATTTACATCAAGTAGATCTCAAACTTTCTTTGAACATCCTTTCCAACTTGCAGAGGAGATCAAAGAATCATAGAATAAACATTGTAGCTGGAGATTGAAGAATTTATTTCATCTTTGGCACCAAATCTAGATCCCCTATGCATTCTAGATATTAATGAGACAACTTATAAAGAAATTCATGGCATGACAACTAAAGAAGAGAACCGGGAAGATAAAGATTATATCGAGAAATGGTTGCAAGAAGTCATCAGGTCACATTACCAAACCATCTTTAAACCATTTTTGGCACCATCTTCATCACAACAGTTGGTCCCTCATGTTCTAGTACCTGTTAAAGTATATCTTTCAAACTTGAATATGAGCGCATTTGTAATCCTGCTACGCACATTGCTTCACTAGAAGTATTCCTATACTTGAAGGATATTTTTCTCTTTTCAAGTAGAATAAGATGATGTAAATAAATAAATAAAATAGTAAAGATAAAAATAAGTCCGATTGTGAAAACCAGTTTACTGCCGCAACTGGACATGAGCTTTACTTGAAACCAGGAAAAAATCTTAATAAAGTTTTGTAATTTGGTTTCATTTTCTAATATGGTTCTTCAAAATCATTCATGTTCTATGCTCATGTTGAGTGATGTGAGATTTTTTAAGCTTCACCTTTCGAGATTTTTTAAGTGATGTGAAAAATTTTACTTTGTTGAAAATTAAGTATGATGAATTACCACTACATTCCATCCTTCAGTTATCTTTTCCCAAGCCTCCTTATACCATCCACGTCCCTTTGACCCATCTCTTGCGTGTATTCCACTATCATAGCAAAAGGTAAAACTTGAGGTAAAATCGATATGAAAATTTTTACTTTGTTGAAAATAAAGTATGATGAATTACCACTGCATTCCATCCTTCAGTTATCTTTTCCCAAGCTGCCTTATACCATCCACATCCCTTTGACCCTTCTCTTGCGTGTATTCCACTCTTATGATAGTATGGGTTCATTATTTAAAAGAAAAGAAATGTGCTCACCATGACAAGTACAGAATCAGCATAAACAAAGCTCTTCTATGAACCATCTTGTTCATATACCTCACTAAATACTATCTAAAGTTGAAGGTTCAGTACTCCATCAGTTGTTGCTTGTTAGAAATGATATTTGATTGTAAAAATTATTAAAAACAAAGCATACATGAATGTTTTCAATTACAAAATATGCAGACAACAAACTACAGTCCTTACTTCCCTTCCATGAGGACATGCAAAGATCTCAGTCTGGGATGTTGGTCACTATTTTGACATCATTTCCACCATTCAAACCACTTTTGTCACCTCACCATTCCACTCATTTTTCTATTATCTGCACCATTTTTCCTCGTGAAACCTTATAATACACCTTAATCAATTATGTTATTGTGTTAGTAATTAATTGCATTCTCTTTATCGTTCGTGTGTGGTCATACCTTTGCATATTCAATTATTTGATGCTATGTTTATACACTTAAATGATCATGAACAACGTTTTTTTGTTCCATCAACACTGTTTCTTCCATGCAATCAATTCACTCTTTAATCGTTGCTATTTAAACGCCCACATCGAACAGCATTCAAGTCAACATTTCACCCATCTATGTGACTTTCACACACTCCAATCAATCCGTGTTCAATTCACCGTATTGCCTTAGCACTTCACTTCACTTTCCAACAGCTCTTTTGTATTGATTTAATCGCCCAGGTCATTGTTGTTCATACCCTAGCATGCGTATAAGATCTGCACGGTGAATATATATTCTTATAAGTTTTGTTGTATAATCCTTACCTCAATTTACTTTACATGTCTGTCAAATCATCTTCTGTGTGCATTCTATCCCATACTACAATGTTTCAGTGCGTAGACAAGTCTTATTTACATATATCATATGTGTTAACGAATTACCACACCATCGCTTAAATTGTCTTAATCTGATATATACGTGTTTACTTTTGAATATATACTTAAATATATGTTATTTAAGATGTGTTGAGTGTTAACGTTATGTGTTTATTTTAATACATATGGAATGGTAATATAATATATATTTATTTCTAAAGTCATATTGTTGTAATAATTTTAGTCACATTGGGATTAAGCATTATATTTTTTCACACGGAAAAAACTAACTTTTTATTAAAGAAAAAGTTGTGTCAAACATTACAAAGCTTTAGTATGAGAAGTGAGAAAATTCTCACCAAAATTTAATCAGGTAAAACCATTCCAAAAAATAAACGTTAATATTATATATAATCTTCTTCATCTAGACCAAAAAACTAAAAATAGTCGGTATCAATACCAGTTTCGACACAGTACAAACACATAACAAAACCTGCGCCCAGTGATACTATATCTCAAGACAAGTCCAAATAGGTCACATTCACCAAACAGTCATTTGCGAACTCCTCCACATGCATTTTTCCATCTATATCGTCCAGTAGTCGCTTTGAAAGCGCATCCGCAACCGTGTTGTATTCTCTATAGACGTGAGAGATGGAAATCAATTCAAATTCATTTAACAGAACCTTGATTTTTTCCATCCAAGGCTTCCGCATCAGTGAGTGCAGTGATGAAAGACCCCTGGCCGAATCCACAATGCACTTCGAGTCACCAAAGACCCTTAAAGAAGTAATCCCTCTACCAACTGCAAAAAACAGGAGACCCCACAGGGCAAACAGTTTTGCTCTTGTGTTTGTTCCAATTCCTACCTTGAAGGATAGCTGGAAACAGTTGGTGGGATTGACTTTGAGGACACAACCAACCCAACAAAACTTCTCATTGCATGCTCCATCAAAATAACCCACGGAGAAGAGGTGAGAGTCCTCATTAAACAAGTCTGTCTTCGTTTCAGGGTCATAGGCGCCTTTACATACTCCATATAGCAAGCAATGATGCAAGAGGTTGTCACTTCAATGGAGGGGACCAACTGCTCAAATAATAACCTGTTACGAGCCTTCCAAACTCCCCAGATAACAAAGGGCACCAGTGTATCATACCTGTTATGAAGAGAAAGCCAGCGAAGATAATTGGCATTGAACTCCAGATTGCTCCACTGGAAAAAGAACCCAAAGAAGTTTTCCAATAATAACCAAATACGGAGAAAGAAGTAACAAGAGAAAAAAATATGTGTTGTTGTTTCCTCCTCTTTACAACATAAGCAGCACACACTAGGGCCTTCGAATCCACGCTTCTGTAAATTGGACCAAGTTAAAATTTTGTCGAAGAGTGCCAGCCAAGTAAAGCACTTTAACTTCAATGGCATCCTCCCAGACCAGAGCCTCTTTGTCCACCCAAGAACCATAGCCTCATAGCTCAAATCCACCTATAGTTAATAAGCAAGTCGAGAAGTAACATCTCCAGAATGACGGTTGTAACCCGAAACCAAAGAATCAGCACGATCGGTGAGATGGATACCAGCCCAAAAAAGAGCCAATACAAAGTTGTCCCATTCCACCTTAAGTGGATCATCCAGACAAAGGTCACAAGAGGAATTCCATTGAGTATGCCCATCCAGCACGCAATGAGCCGCCTGTTTCAGTACAAAAATATCCCGTTGATGAATTGCATTCACTAAGGCCGATGATAATAAGATGTCCTCCATGCCCAAGATTGGATCAATACCCACAAAGATCGAAATACCACACCCGACAGACCAAGCAAGATAAAGATTTATCAAGGGCATCGCTTTCATGAGACTGTGCCATAAGGGAGATGCTGATGTCGATTTCCACATGTGATAGCGGAACCAAAGAGTGATAGGTAGCCGCTTCAGGTACTTGCATCTAATAAGATTTCCCCAGAGACCAGTGACAAACATACTTCTCCAAATACTTTTCGCACACAAAGAGCGATTAAACAAGCACAAATTACGAATGCCCCATCCACCAAGCTCCATAGGCCATGCCAATAGTTCCCAAGAGGCAAGATGATATTTATGGTTTATGCAGTCGTCGGACCATAGGAAATGAAAGAGTAGCTTACGAATATTAGCAATCACCAAAGTTGGAACCTCAAAAAGAGAAAACCAGTAGACGGGGATGCCCTATAAGACGTACCTCGCCAACGTAAAACGACCTCCTATAGAAAGATATTTATAGGACCATGCCTTAATCTTCCTTTGAAATTTCAGGACAAGCCACTTCCATGTTAGGATATTTAGACACTTAGGAGTTAGTTAAGATCAACTTGTGTAATATATCTGGTAGGAAAAGTGTGTTTCTTTAGTATGCATTAGTATGCATTTGTAAATACTTAATCCGACGGTCACGATATGTTCCCGACATAGAGTGATCCGACGACTCAACTTCTCTCTTAGATCATACCTACCATTGATCTGTGGCTTAACACCCGATTGGTCCATGATCTCTATTTAAAGAGCATGGAGGGTCATTGGAAAGTTGATCGATTATGAGAAGCTCATTTGTAACTTTCTTTCTTTGCATAATAAATTGTCTCGTAGAAGCTATTTGGCCAGGGCCGTGGAGTGTTTCCCTCACGAGGGTTTAAACCACGTCAAAACATCGGTGTATCAATCTATGATCTGTTTGTGTGAAATCGTTGCTCTAGGTGTTCGGTCTTTTGAGTGTATGCTGTGTACCCAAACATGGTATCAGCGCTTTTATGAAGAGTCGCTTCCGGTTATGATCTAGATCTTGAACTCTTGTTGTTGAAACTCGAAAGGGTTTCTGGTTTTGGTATTTATGTGCATTTGTAGGCTGTGGGAGGTGTTCCATTGCGTCTAGAGCGCCGTTTCCATTGGAAAATAGTTTTCATTTGATCGAAAACGGTTCCCGGCTACTTCAAAAACGCGTATTTCATCAAATCTGAAGTTTTTTTGTTTCGGTTTGTGGTGTGTTTTTGCAGGAAAAAAGGCAAGCACGAAAACCGAGCAAGAAGAGTAAAAAAAAAATGTTTCTTCATTCTCATATTTTACATACCTTTTAATCTAGCTCACTTGGTTCAAAGTTGCTTTATTCCTTAATAGGTCTTGAATTCAAGTCTTAGGAAGTTACTTTTAAAAGAAAAAGTGCATGCAATTTCTATTTTCAAGTTACTTTATTGTAAAAATGCATCTCACTTAAATAATAAAAAATAAAAATAAAAAGTGAGTCACTTAAGTTCTTTTCTTATTGTTGCACTATTTAAAGTAATATCATTGTGAAAGTGAAATCACTGATTTTATAAAAGTGATTCACCTAAAGCAACTTTCTTGTAAAGTGATTGTCAAAGGTTCATCTTGGAAAGAGGGGGGTCATTTTTTTTAGCTGGTAATTCTCTATCTGCCACGTCACTATTGGGGACATCTTCAATATTTTCTCAAATATGGTCGCCCCTTGTGATATTCTACCTAATAGTTCCAACTATTTCTCATGGAAATATCGTATGGAAGATGTTCTACGAAGTAGAGGACTTTTCAGAATTACCTCAGGGAAAGAAACAGAACCCACTAATGATGACAAGAAAATAAAATGGGCAAATAGATGTGATGAAGCTTGTGGATTGATTGGGATGTCAATCTCTACTGATTTGCGATTCCACATATCTAGAATTGGTGAACCTGATGCTGCTTGGGACAAGTTGGAATCTGTGTTTGGTAAACACAATGAAATTCGAGGTCACCAACTCGAAAATTAGTTGATTTCTTTAAATCCAAGTGATTTTTCATGCATACAAAATTATTTATCTAAGTAAAAAACTCTTAAACTCTTATGTGAAGAATGCAAGATTAAGAGGGAAGACAAACAATGCATTTATCATATTCTTTCCAAACTTGGACCTGCATATTATGTTTTTGTATCTACATTTTACTCCATGAAAGAATCATTGAATGCAGCTAACTATCAAGAGCCTAGTCTTGAATCCTTTTGTGATTCCTTGATTAGAGAGCAAGATAAGCTCATCCATCTTGGAATAATTAACAATGCAGATACATCTGGGAAATCATTATTGTCCCAACAAAAAGAAAAGTCCAAGCCTCCCAAGAAACAAAATTTTCGCAACAATAAGTCAAACAAGGGTCCCAAACCCTCTCAGTCAGCTCCTTCTTTAAAAAATGACAAAGGATCCAAGCCAAAAGGCAAGAAAACTGAGCGTCATTGCAACTATTGTGGGAAATATAATCATGATGAATCTAAGTGTTTCAAGAAGATGGCAGCCTTGGAAGCAGCAATGAAAAAGCACCACATCAGCCTAAATTCACCTTCAGAATCTACCTCTCATGGACATGCACTTTGTGCTTCTGGTTATTCTTATAATCCATCTTCTTCTTCTACTTCAAATGAATGGCTCATTGATTCTGGAGCATCTTATCATATGGCTAAGGATCAAGCCATCTTTTCTACTATGCATGAATGTAACACCAAACAAATATTTGTTGGTGATGATAGATCTCTAAGTGTTGTAGGAGCTGGAACAGTTCCAGTAGATAATGGTCATTTCAGTGATGTACTATGTGTTCCAAGAATTTCCTGTAATTTGTTATCAGTCTATCAAATCACTCATTCTGGTGAAGGTAAAATTGTGATGTTTACACCTCACCAAGTTGTAATCAAGGATTTTAAAGATCCTCAACAGGTCCTAGCTACCGGAATTATTGATGATATTACCAGGTTGTACAAGTTTAACAACTTTGGGTCATCACCTTTTCCTTCAGTTTTTGTTTCTCATAGTGATAACTTGAGCAAACTTTGGCATGAGTGATTTGGTCACTTAATTTATCACTCATTGCAACAACTATGTAAAGACAATATGGTGATAGGTCTTCCGATGGTATCTTGCAGGGATGGTGTTTGTTCTGGTTGTGTACTCGGAAAATATCATCAAGACAGTTTTGACAAACGTGCCTCTTGGCACACCTCGGTTCCCTTAGAACTTGTGCATAGTGACCTGTATGGTCCTCTTCCATCTACTTCCTTTTCTGGTTTCAAATATTTCTTAACTTTCATTGATGATTACACCAGACGCACTTGGGTTTATTTCCTAAAACTTAAGAGCGAAGTATTTAACATGTTCTTGGCCTACAAGGCCCTTGTTGAAAAACAATCTGGTCATCAAATTATTAAGTTAAGATCTGACAATGGAGGAGAATATGTTAACAAAATGTTCACTACTTTATGCACTGAACAAGGCATCCAACAACAACACACTGTTCCATATACACCACAACAAAATGGTGTAGCTGAACGGAAGAACCGCACTTTAAAAGAAATGGCTAACTATATGATCCAATCTAAGGGACTAAGTCTTCAATTTTGGGTTGAAGCCATTAATTGTGCAAATTACATAGTTAATAACACCCCCACTAAAGCATTACAAGATATCACATCGGAAGAAGCATGGAGTAAAATTAAACAAGATGTAAGTCACTTCGTGTGTTTGGTAATGAAGCATGGACTCACATTCCGGATGAAAAACGGAAAGCATTGCAGCCTAAAAGTGAAAATTGCATATTTGTTGGATATTCTGAAGATGTAAAAGGTTATAGACTTCTTCAACCACATTCTCATGATGTAATCATTAGAAGAGATGTTAAATTTGATGAAAATCTCTTGGCTTGCGAGCCTAACTCGGCGATTGTGCCATCTTTGTCCTGCGAACCTGATTCGGCGATTGTGTCTTCTTCTTCTTCTTCCAACTTCCTTGACAGGTTTCCAACTCTAGTTTCTGATGATGACAGTGAGGATGAAAATCCACCTCCGCCTGCTCATGTTCCTCCAGTTGCACCAGCACAAGTGCTTCCTCGATGGGTCCGTTCAACATGTGAAGCAGCTGGTAATCTTGCCGGTGATCCTAGAGATCAACGTCGAACGTGTTCTCAGTTTCAGCGAGCCTCTTCTCTTTTGGCTCAAGTTTCCGAGAATCATGATCCAGAAACCTTTGCAAAAGCTTTAGAAAATCTAGATTGAGATGCAGCTATGGATGAAGAATATCGTTCCTTAATGGCGAACGATACTTGGGATCTTGTACCTCTTCCAAAAGGAAGAAAACTTATCAGATGTAAATGGGTCTACAGAACTAAGTATGCATCAGATGGAAGTGTTGAAAGACTTAAGGCAAGGTTAGTTGCCAAAGGTTTTTCCCAAGTTGAAGGGATTGACTACAATGAAACTCTTGCTCCTGTCGCAAAAATGAACTCTGTTAGTTTTGTACCTAGGGAAGTGTTCCCCTAGTGATTTTTAGCCTAAGTCACTAAGAAGGGGGAAAAGTGACCCTCACATTAAAAACAACTTAATGAGACTTTATGTTTTTAAAGTCACTTTTTGCTAAAGTTAAAGTGGGTGAGCAAATAATTTATTTAAGTGAATTAATTAAAGTGATTTTTGCTCTCATATTATCCTATCCATTGGATTGAGTTAATGTCCACCATTGGATTTGATAACCACTTAGGGTTAGACAAAAAGGTGAGGGAGGCTCAAACCTATTCACTTGTTGAGTTTTCACAAGAGAGAAATCGTGAGAGAGATACCAAGAGAACCCTAGCACGCACTTCGAGGCAGCCATCACCTGGCACAGAATTCGAGGTATCAGTTTGGGCATTTAATGCACAGTACGATTTTCTGAACATTGTCTTCAGTAGGCTCAAATCCCGAGGTAGTCATTTCAGCACAGATATCGAGGGTTAGTACAGCAGCATTTAATGCTGGCCGTATAGCACAAATCCCGAGGCAGTTTGACTGGGCACGAAATTCGAGGAGGCACACATCTCGAGTTCTGAAAGTACAGCAGTCATTTATTAGCACAAAGTTCGAGGAATTCTGGGCACGAGTTTCTAGAAATTCTGGGCATAAATTTCGATATTGTTTGCACGCAGCCTGAGAGGTATTCTGGGCACATTTCCCGAAAATCCCAGCACAGATTTCGAGGAGGTTGAGAGGCACAGTTTTCAAGGTTTGCTGCACACATTTCGAGGTAGATATGGGGCACACATTTTGAGACAGTATTCTGCACAGAAATCGAGGAGGACTGTACTTTACAGTCACAGTATTTTCAGCACAGAAATCGAGGCACCCGGGCACAAAATTCAAGGCTTCTATTTGGCACAGTTTTCGAGAAATTTGTTGGGTGAAATTTCATGGTGGAGATAAGTAAATTTTCTGCTGTGTAAATTATGTACTTTGACTTACTGAAGAAATAATACCTCTCTCTCTCTCAGCTGGTTTTCCCCGTCGGGGTTTTTCCAGGGCTCGATTTGGCCAAAATCTCTGAGTCTATTTTTCATGTGTGATTGTTAAATGTGTTTACAGCCTGTTAGTAGCATTTTGTTGTGTGTTTGACTGTTACAGAAAAGTTTATAAGTAGTTTCCAGTCTATGCATAACCGACTGGGAATGAAAACCACAAATTGTTAACACAAACCAGCAGTCAATAAAGTGCAGAAAATTCTACATGGTATCAGAGCAAAGGGGGCAGAAAACAAGATAGTTTGCAAACACACATAAAATTGCAGATCTCAGAAATTTCAGTATTCTTACCTTCTGTTAGTGGTCAGCGTTCTATTGGGTTGATTTTCAGATGGCTACAGGTTTGAGGATTGAAGACAGGTTGAATGGGACAGAAAATTTTGTGCCTTGGAAGGCCAAAATTTTGTTGCTTTTGGAGGAGAATGAGTTATAGGTGGAGGTGGTGAGGAACACCACTATCAACCCCATTACCATTCCAGATGGATCGGATGCTACAGCTCTTTCAACCTTCAACAAGAAAGACTGTAAGGCTAGGAGGATCATACTTGATGCAGTAAAAGACCACATCATCCCTCACATTTACGGGAAGACCAAGGCACATGAGATGTGGAGTGCCTTGATCAGCTTGTATGAGAGCTCCAATGAGAACAGGAAGATGGTTCTCAAGGAGAAGCTCAAGAGTATCAAGATGAATGGAGGAGAGGGAGTCACAGCTTACCTCACTAGAATTTCTACAGTTCGGGATGAACTGGCAGTGGTTGGTTAAGTAGTATCCCCTACTGAGCTAGTACGCACAGCAGTGAATGGGGCTTCAGGACCCTGGAGTACATTTGTGCAGGCCATAGTGGGCAGAGACAACCTACCATCTTGGGAGAGGTTGTGGGATGACTTTGTGCAGGAGGAGACCAGGAGGGGTCTCGTACAGGGCAGTTCATCAGGTGGTGGAGCAGATGAGGAGAACGTGGCACTGACAGCCAAGGGTAAGAAGAAGAAGGGTCCCAAGAAGAATGGGGCCAAGGGGCTGCAGCAACAGCAGTATCCACAGGGTGGGCAGAAGAAGGACTTGAGTAAAATTAAGTGCTACTGTTGTCAGACATTTGGGCACTATGCATCACAGTGTCCAAGCAAGAAGAAGAAGAAGGGACAGGGACAGCAGACAGCAGCCTCAGCAGAGGTTGATGAGTTTGGTGACAGGTTTCAGAGGGAGTTTTCCCTATATGCTGGACAGAGTGAGAGAGAGAGAGTCTCCCTAGCCACCAGCACAGACATGGACATGGAGTGTGAGCACTCATTGTTGACAGGGAATCAGACAGGTCCATCCACCACTGGTACGTGGTACATTGACAGCGGAGCCTTGAGACACATGACAGGTACTCGGGAGTTCTTCTCCGAGCTATCACGGACAGCTAGAGAGGTGGAGGTGGTACTTGGTGACAACACCATTGTTAGAGCAATGGGTCAGGGGACTGTTACATTTGAGAGGGAGTCCATGAGTCCCATGACTTTGAGGGATGTGTTGTACGTCCCTGGGTTGAAAAAGAACCTTGTTTCGGTTTCCACGATTGAGGACAGGGGTCTTGGGGTGTGCTTCTCAGATGGGAGAGTGCAGGTGTTTCCCAAGACCACAGGTGTATCTACTCCCATGGATATTGGAGTAAGATGTGGACGACTGTACAAGTTATTGTTTCAGCCACAGCATGCTCTAGCACACAGCAGCAGTAGCAGTAGTGAGCTATGTGAGTTATGGCATAGGAGGATGGCCCATTTACATCACCCCGCTCTGAGAGTGTTGAGGAGCATGGACACAGGTTTACCTGAGTTTGACACTGAGCAGAGTGATGTGTGCAGAGGGTGTGCTTTGGGAAAGTACACCAAGACTGTTTTTCCTAGCAGTGACACGAGAGCAGCAGGAGTGCTTGACTTGATTCATTCTGACATTTGCGGTCCTATGTCCACAATATCTTTGACTGGTCATGAGTACTATATCAAATTCATTGATTACTACTCCAGGAAGACCTGGATCTACTTCTTGAGGAGCAAGAAGTCCCCACTTGTATTGAGTGTCTTCCAAGGGTTCAAAGCCCTTGTGGAGAAGCAGATGGGGAGGAAGATCAGGATGTTGAGATCAGATAATGGGGGTGAGTATACCTCCAAGGAGTTCAACGCTTTCTGCAGGTAGGAGGGTATACAGCGACAGTTGACAGTTCCCTACACTCTTGAGCAGAATGGAGTAGCAGAGAGAAAGAACAGGTCGATCGTTGGAGCAGTGAGAGCCATGCTTCATGATCAGGAGTTACCGTTCTTTCTATGGGCAGAGGCTTGCAACACTGCAGTGTATCTGCAGAACAGGAGTCCCCACCGTGCCTTGGGGAGGATGACTCCTGAGGAGATGTATTCAGGCAAGAAGCCTCAGGTGAGCCATTTTCGGATATTTGTCTCTCTGACTTACTCTCACGTCCCTTCTGAGAAGAGGACGAAGTTCGAGCCCACCGCAGAGAGAGGTATCTTTGTGGGTTACGATGAGACTTCGAAGGCATATCGGCTTTACATTCCTGGCCAGAGGAGAGTTGTAGTTAGGCAGGAGGTGAAGTTTGATGAGGAGAGAGCCTTCAGGAAGTCGAGAGAGATGGAGCAGGGGGAGCCACCAGCTCCCACACCTCAGTTGAGTCAGGCTTCTTCGATGCAGCTTTCAGGTCCACAGGTTTCTGGGGTGACTGGATCATAGGGTACAGGAACGGCTTCTATAGGATCAGTGGTTCAGATCACAGGTACTTCAGGGACAGGTGCAGGGACAGGTTCAGGGATTGGCAAAGGTTCAGGGGTTGGCACAGGTTCAGGATCACAGGTTTCAGGCTCACAGATTGCAGGGTCCTCAGGGACTAGTTCATCAGCTACAGGTCCTCGGGGTGTTAGACCTCATGCTTCTGGCACTTCCTCAGATGAGGATACACCAGTTTGGGAGGATCCTTCAAGGAAGAGGAATCCTAAGTGGCTTCAGGACACCTTGAAGGAAGCAGAGGCATTTGGTAGACCTCAGGAGCATATCAGGACGATTATTGAGCCAGACGGATATGGGATGGCCCTTGTTGCGAGTCTTCGTGACTCTGCGCCTTCTACCTTTGAGGAGGCTTCTCAACATCAGGTATGGAGAGATGCCATGATGGAAGAGTACCATTCCATCATGAAGAATGATGCTTGGGAGATTGTGCCGAGACCTGAGGGGAAGTCAGTTGTGACTTCCAAGTGGCTTTACAAGGTCAAGCATGCTACAGATGGCAGTGTGGAGAAATTCAAGGCTCAGTTTGTGGCTAGGGGGTTCTCACAGGTTGAGGGAGTTGACTATGATGAGACATTTTCTCCAGTGGCTCGGTATTCCTCTATCAGGGCAATGATATCTATAGCGGCAGAGATGGGTTGGAAGATCCACCAGATGGATGTGAAGACAGCATTTCTCAATGGTCTTCTGCAGGAGGAGGTGTAATTGGAGCAGCCACAGGGATTCGAGATACATGGGAGAGATTCTCATGTGTGCAGGCTTAGGAAAGCCTTATACGGTCTGAAGCAAGCTCCTAGAGCTTGGTACTCCAGGATAGATGTGTATTTGACTTCGATGGGATTCTAGAAGAGTGAGGCTGATCCCAACCTATACTACATCGTGGTTGGTGGAGGATCCACTCATTCTTCTGCTATATGTTGATGATTTATTTATCACTGGAGATGAGCGTCTTATTGCTCAGTGCAAGAGAGATCTTGCAGCTGAGTATGAGATGACAGATATTGGGCTGATGCATTACTATTTGGGGATGGAGGTATGGCAGGAGCCAGGACATATTTTCCTAGGACAGGGGAAGTATGCAGCAGAGATTCTGAAGACTTTTCGGATGGACGACTGCAGGCCTATGTCTACACCTACGATCACCAACTTGAAGCAACTTCATGCTTCAGAGGGTAAGTTGGTGGATCCCACACTATATCGTCAGCTCATCGGATCGTTGATGTATCTGGTCAACACCAGGCCAGACTTGTGCTTTGCAGTCAACACTCTTAGCCAGTTCATGGTATAGCCTAGGAGTGTGCATTGGGCGGCCGGAAAGCACATCTTGAGATACCTAGCAGGGACAGTGGATTATGGTCTAGACTACAGGGGTTCGGGTGGAGTCAGCTTTGTTGGGTTCACAGATTCAGACTAGGTAGGTAGTGTGAGGGACCGGAAGAGCACTTCCGGTTGTTGTTTCAGCTTGGGCTTGGCAGCAGTGTCGTGGTTCAGCAGGAAACAGAAGTCCGTTGCATTGAGTTCTGCTGAGGCTGAGTATATGGCAGCCAGTCAGGCAACTTGCAAAGCACTGTGGCTTCGTAAGTTATTGGTAGATTTATTTGATCGGCAGCTGAGGCCTACGGTGATTTACTGCGACAATCAGAGTTGCATTCAGCTCTCTGAGAATCCAGTTTTCCATGACAGGTCGAAGCACATTGAGATCAGGTACCACTTCATTCGGGACTACGTTCAGAGAGGGGCAGTTGAGCTACAGTATATATCCACTGATCAGCAGGTTGCGGATGTCCTGACGAAATCTTTGGGGAGGGGGAAGTTTGTCTTCTTCAGAGATAAGTTGGGAGTGGTGCGGAACACCTTCCTCGGTAAGAGGGAGTGTTAGTTTTGTACCTAGGGAAGTGTTCCCCTAGTGATTTTTAGCCTAAGTCACTAAGAAGGGGGAAAAGTGACCCTCACATTAAAAACAACTTAATGAGACTTTATGTTTTTAAAGTCACTTTTTGCTAAAGTTAAAGTGGGTGAGCAAATAATTTATTTAAGTGAATTAATTAAAGTGATTTTTGCTCTCATCTTATCCTAGCCATTGGATTGAGTTAATGTCCACCGTTGGATTTGATAACCACTTAGGGTTAGACAAAAAGGTGAGGGAGGCTCAAACCTATTCACTTGTTGAGTTTTCACAAGAGAGAAATCGTGAGAGAGAGACCAAGAGAACCCTAACACGCACTTCGAGGTAGCCATCACCTGGCACAGAATTCAAGGTATCAGTCTGGGCATTTAATGCACAGTACGATTTTCTTAACATTGTCTTCAGCAGGCTCAAATCCCGAGGTAGTCATTTCAGCACAGATATCGAGGGTTAGTACAGTAGCATTTAATGCTGGCCGTACAACACAAATCCCGAGGCAGTTTGACTGGGCACGAAATTCGAGTAGGCACACATCTCGAGTTCTGAAAGTACAGCAGTCATTTATTGGCACAAAGTTCGAGGAATTCTGGTCACGAGTTTCTAGAAATTCTGGGCACAAATTTTGATATTGTTTGCACGCAGCCCGAGAGGTATTCTGGGCACATTTCCCGAAAATCTCAACACAGATTTTGAGGAGGTTGAGAGGCACAGTTTTCAAGGTTTGCTGCACACATTTCGAGGCAGATTTGGGGCACACATTTCAAGACAGTATTCTGCACAGAAATCGAGGAGGACTGTACTTTACAGTCACAGTATTTTTAGCACAGAAATCGAGGCACCCAGGCACAAAATTCAAGGCTTCTATTTGGCACAGTTTTCGAGAAATTTGTTGGGTGAAATTTCATGGTGGAGATAAGTAAATTTTCTGCTGTGTAAATTATGTACTTTGACTTACTGAAGAAATAATACCTCTCTCTCTCTCAACTGGTGTTCCCTGTGGGGGTTTTTCTAGGGCTCGATTTGGCCAAAATCTCTGAGTCTATTTTTCATGTGTGATTGTTAAATGTGTTTACAGCCTGTTAGTAGCATTTTGTTGTGTTTTTGACTGTTACAGAAAAGTTTATAAGTAGTTTCCAGTCTATGCATAACCGACTGGGAATGAAAACCACAAATTGTTAACACAAACCAGCAGTCAATAAAGTGCAGAAAATTCTACAAACTCCATCTGCCTTGTTCTTTCCCTTGCAGCCTTACACAACTGGGAATTCCATCAAATGGATGTCAAGTTTGCCTTCTTACATGGTGATCTACAGGAGAAAATTTACATGGAACAACCTCCTGGATATGTTCAGAATAACTCTATCCTTGTCTGTCTCCTTGAGAAATCCTTATATGGCCTTAAGCAAGCTCCTAGAGATTGGTATGCCAAAATGGATAGATTTCTCCTTGACACTGGTTTTTCTAGATGCCATTCTGACCCCAATGTCTATACCAAGAAAGTAGGAAACCATCTCATCATACTTGTTCTATATGTTGATGACCTTATTCTTACTGGTAGTGACCCTAAGCTTATAACCCATGTGAAATCCAGTCTTAAGCAAAATTTTGAAATGTCAGACTTAGGACATTTGCATTATTTTCTTGGTCTCCAAGTCTTGCAAACCAAAGAAGGAATCTTTCTTTCTTAGTCTAAGTATGCTTGTGACCTTCTTCGTCGCTTTCACATGGAAGATTGTACACCAACCCCTTCTCCCTTCCAGTCCGGAGTCAAACTTTCTGCCACTTGTCCTTCACCTGAAGTAGATGCCACCTTGTATCATCAACTTGTTGGTAGTCTCTTATACTTGACTCATTCCCGTCCTGACCTTTCCTTTGCCGTTGGTCATGTTTCCCGTTATATGCAAACACCTCATGAAAGTCACTGGAATGCAGCTAAAAGAATACTTCAATATATTCGAGTCACAATTTAGTTTAGGATTCATTACAATACAGGGGGGAAACCTTTGTTGGGCTTGTAAGAAACAACAAGCTCTTGCTCTTTCTTCAGCAGAGGTAGAATATCGAATCGAAGTTAATGCCAGTCAGGAAGCTTTATGGCTTCGACAGATCCTTTCAGAGTTTGGATTCGAGCAGCAGCAGCCTACTCCACTTTGGTGCGACAATCAAAGTGCCATCAAGCTTGCCAAAGATCTAGTCACTACATCAACGCAACAAACACATTGAGCTTCATATGCACTTCATCAGAAATCTTGTTCATGATCGTGTTCTTGAAGTACTCCTTTGTCCTACAGATGATCAAGTTGCAGACATCTTCACCAAGTCTCTTACAAAAGCGAAGTTTTCTAAACTTCGATCTATGTTAGGAGTTCAGGAACTTGTCATTAAGGGGGGGTAGGCTCTAATGCCTCCTTCCTTCTCTAATAGTGTCACTTTTGTAAATCCTTCAATCCTATCCCAAGTTGTTCTTAAGGGGGGATGTTAGGATATTTAGACACTTAGGAGTTAGTTAAGATCAACTTGTGTAATATATCCGTTAGGAAAAGTGTGTTTCTTTAGTATGCATTTGTAAATACTTAATCCGAGGGTCACGATATGTTCCCGATATAGAGTGATCTGACGACTCAACTTCTCTTAGATCATACCTACCATTGATCCATGGCTTAACACTCGATTGGTCCATGATCTCTATTTAAAGAGCATGGAGGGTCATTGGAAAGTTGATCGATTATGAGAAGCTCATTTGTAACTTTCTTTCTTTGCATAATAAATTGTCCCGAAGCTATTTGGCCAGGGCCGTGGAGTGTTTCCCTCACGAGGGTTTAAACCACGTCAAAACATCAGTGTATCAATCTGTGATCTATTTGTGTGAAGTGGTTGCTCTAGGTGTTCGGTCTTTTGGGTGTACCCTGTGTACCCGAACATTCTAGTCGTTAAAATTGTAGCCGTTCGGTTTGAGAAAGAAACCAAGGTAGCGAAATCCCTCCACCAATTTGGCTCTTTTATAGGGCAGCAACCCGTAAACTTGATCAAATACCACATCGTTCGTATCGTGCAGTAGAAAGATCGATTTCTTATGACTCACGACCATGCCCGAGGAAACACAGAAAGTTTCAATAATGGACGCGAAATGCTGCCAATTACACACAGACCCCTGCCCAAGTAGCAAAACATCATCGACAAAGAGAATATGAGTAATCATCAATGATTTTGATATGTTTATACCTTTAATCTGATTTTCCATAACAGCCTTCCTTATCAGAAGACTCAAACCCTCAATAGCAAGCACAAAGAGATATGGAGACAATGGGCATCCTTGTCGAATCCCCTGGTTACCACAGAAAAAGTTAGTAGGCGAACCATTCAGTAGGACAGCAAAAGGAACCGACATGCCACAACACATTATCCATTTTACAATATCAAGAGAAAGCCTCGTCTGAATGAGGATAAAACGAAGGTAGTACCAATCAATTTTTCCATATGCCTTCTCCAAATCCAATTTGAGAATGAAGGCATTGGGATTTTTATGTTTGATGGAATGAATACATTCCTGGGAAACCCCCACAACATCAAGAATTTGCCTACACAGGATAAAACCAAACTATTCATCTGAGATGCCCCTTCCCAATGTTGGCTTCAAACGGTCAGCAATAATCTTTGAAATAATCTTGTACAGCAAATTACAGAGATAAATAGGGCAATAATCATTCAGGTCCACTGGACGATCACACTTAGGGATAAGCGTGAGATAGGTAGAGTTCAAAGAATCAGGAATCAAACCCTTCAACCTGGATTCATCCACCGCAAGAGTGATCTCTTCTCCAAGAAGGTAAAATAAGTGCAAGTAGAATTCTGTTGTAAGACCATCGAGTCTAGGACTCTTGTCCTCAGCGAAACTTTTGAGAACATTGTGGACCTCCTTCACTGTGACCTCCCTACCCATCTTCATACAATCCTCCATACTGAAGAGGCGAGGAAATTTACGAACAGTGTTAAGTTGGTGAAGAAGGTTTTTATGGGTCGTCTTAGAAAAGAGGTGTTGGTAATGATCTATGGCAGCCTGTTTAAGTTTTGGGGTCTCATTGACAACCAGATCATCGTTCACTTTCAGATCCCAAATGGAGTTGGTAATCCTACGCTAGTTAGCAAATCTATGAAAAAACTTAGTGTTCTCATCCCCATCCTTTAACAAAGCGGCTCAGCTTTTCTGATGCCATGTCTCCTCAATCTGTCCCAAGATTCTCTTTTTCATTGCTTCCAGCAATGAATTCTTAACTCTTCTATCCACTGAAAAAGAGTCATCATCCGTTCCCTCTGTAACAATCTGAAGTTCAGCTTCAATAGATTCAAGAGTAGCCATATTCTCAGATTTCTTTTTCTTCTCCCAACTCTTGATCCAATCTCTTAACTTATGCAGCTTCCGAATCAAACTGAGAAGTAAAGAAGAGATCTGCGCTTCATAAAACCCCTTCCATTGATCTCTAACAGAATCACAGAAGTCCATGTCGTTTAGACATATAGGATTGAACTTGAAGGGGTAAATGCAATAAGAATTATCAAAATCCAATTCGAGGATGACCGCTCGATGATCAGAAATACCAACCGAGCAGTGCCAAGCCCGATAGCGACCCAGAAGATCACACAATTATTCTTCCATGAAGAAGCGATCCAGTCTTTTAGAGATCCCCACAGACCCACATCGGTCGTTTGACCAAGTGGGAGAAAGGACATTGGGAGTAATATCCACTAGCTTGGCTTCTGAGAATAAAGAAGAAAAGAAATCAGCAAGTGGACCAAAGGGTTTACTAGCACCCCAAACCTCATCCGTCAATAGAGTAAAGTTAAAATCCCCCGCAACAATAAGGGAATCGTCCATCAACAAATTACTGCCCTTTATGTTATCCCAAAAATCTTGTCGAGAGTGGTAAGGCCCGTAGACATTAAGAATACAAATCGGTACCTGAAAACCTTTAAGAATCCCTTCAACAAGGATGCCAGCCGGAGTAATGAAGGAGATCAGGTCGACGAAAACGGGGTTCCAGGAAACCAAGGTGCCCCCGAAAGACCCATCGAGCCTAATGCACAAACTTTCCACAAAGGCTTAATTTTAAGGAAATAGTCACAGGCCATAGTAGCAGAGGTCATAGTTTCCTGGATAAGTAACACAACAGGGTGGCAGGAGTCCAAAAAACGTTTCAGAGCAGACCGCTTGGGTCTACTTCCCAAACCATGGATGTTGAAGGAAGCCAGGATCATCGAGACACCCCCGAAGTGGCCTGAGGTGCTCTAAGGGGCCCAGAAAGAGGAAGGTGAGACTCGATGCAATCCACGGGAAGACCAGAATCAAACAGAGACTTGACAGGAGGGTCCGAGAAAGGTGCAGAAAAATCACCTCTCTCCATGGCAGTACAAGCAATGGCCTTATAGTTGCGCTTGGGCTTTCTAAGAGTAACATTACCTTTTCGGATGGAGGAAATGTGAAAAGAGTGCACTCCATACGCTACCCCCCGTAGTGAAGTGGGGAAGAGGAAGCTTGGTCTTAGAAGGATGCTCCAAATCAGGAGAGGAGTGTTCCGTCACAGGCGAAGAGGACATGACCACACCCAAGGATGGCTTAGTACTAGCTGTGAGAGGAGGAAATTCAACCTCACCCAGAGTGTACGACGGCAAGGGATTAACAAGTTTTCGGCCAGTGGAGAGAGAAAGAGGACCAGTAGTAGCCCCTCGTTGAAGTACGAAGCATCTAGTGGGGGGGAAGGAGCCCCGGGAAATGATGGGACAAAGTCAGTACCCAAAAGGGTAGGACCAATGGGTTCCAAATAGTCGCCAACAGGGTTTAGTTCCTTACAGACATCAGTAGGGGACAACACAAGATTAACCAAGAGTTCTTCCAAAATGTCGTTGGTGTGCAAAAATTTGGAAATAATGAGAAGGATAAGAGAAAACTTACCAATAAAATCTCTGGCAGAGTCCTTTTCCAGTGGCAAAGGATGTATGAAGTGATTTGGAAATGCCTCCTTTCTCCAATCTCCGACGCTAGAGAATCCTCCGTAGAGACTCCACTATGGGCCCTACACTGCGCTTTAGAGTGGTTGATTTTCTTGCACGCAAAGCACCAGAAAGGGACTTTCCAATAATCAAGGGTTTGGACAAAGGAGCTGCCCTCCCACACAACTTCCAAGTCTCCAGGGAGACCATCAGTTGAGTCAAACTTGACCAGCATACAAGAATATTTCATGTCGTTTCCAAATAGTAGTTCTTCTTCCATGAGTATGAAGCAACCAATACAATTTGCAATGGTCATGAAGCCCCCTAGAGACCAGTACTGAAGGGGGAATCCCGGAAGAATAACCCATAGGTGTCTCTTTTGTAATCTCTCATGCCCAGGATCGAAACTCGAGTGCCACCAAGAGAGAATCAAAGACCCCATGCCCACCACCCAGAAGTGATTCTCTATATTCCTCTTATCCTCTTCCGTCAGAAACTGGAACAATATCCATCCATTGGCTAGCATCAGTACCCTAGGAATGGTGTCAATATAGGGTTTCCATTTCATCTGAATCCAATCGAGAACTTCATTGCAAGCCAAGCTGATGTATTCAAAACAACCCACCAAAGCCCTCTGCGATAAATCCAACACCATGTCCATCGTGACATCCCTACCCAGTACACAAAGAGGTTGGCCACGACGTTCCTTTTCAAACTTTAGGTGCGGTGTGAAACTCTTGGATTTGGAAGAGACCTTCCCTTTCATCCCAGAGGTCATGACCCCCACCACAGTGGGTGAGGATAATTCAGTACAAGTCGCAGTAGCTATCTTTAACACATTCAGAGCAGTAGAGGCCCTCGGGCTCGATATAGTAGAGTAGGGTATAAAAATAACCTCAATGTGAGGGTTAGTCCACATGGGAGACCGTGAAACGCCCGATCGTGGAGAGCCAACGCCTAGCATAGTCGGTCAGGAGTCACGTGACCTCCAGATAGCAACCATAAGGGACGGTGGAGCAATAGGAATGTCAACCCTAAAAGATGGGTAAAAAAGAACCACCCAAAAACCACAGCAAATGTATCCAGAAAAACTCAGAAACAAAGACCAAGAAAGACTGTCCACAAACAAACAAGCAGACACCCCCAGTTCCCACTTTTTTAGCCTGGTTGGTACTAGGACCTTGAAAAATGAGCTTGGCTACAGGTGTGACGGTAAAAAACAAGTTACCCAGCAGTAAAACCCTAAGGTAACAATATGGTTTTCCAGAAACAGCCTCATGGTGCCTTGAGTTGTAATCCAGTGCAGCCCCTAGTCGACCACAAGCATGCTCACCACTGCAAGCAGTCAAACCCCCAGGACACCACTATCCACCAGGAAATCGCCCTCACAGAGCCCGTTGCTGGCTCCACCCTTCCAAAAAAATAATGACGCGGTTCATGGCTGGCCCTCAACCTTGCAGCTTGGTGTCCAAGCATTATATAAAGTCACCTTCTGAATGCTTTTGTAAACACATGGTTTATAAATAAAGGTGGAATTTAAGAAAAGTTTTGTAAACACATGGTTTATAAATAAAGGTGGAATTTAAGAAAAGAATATCAAATGCACTTAATTACTCGTGATTAGAATTATGTCTTATACATTATGTCATGGTATTTATGTTCGATGTATGTCTTTGGAGGGAGGCTTCTAAGCTTAGATTGCTTTAATTATATTTCCTGAGTTTAGTTATGATTGCTTTGATTTCCTTTACATTCTTTTGCTTTGATTTAGTTTTCTCATACCTTATTCAACCACTACAAGAATAAGCCACTGAAGATCGAGATCTAACTCGAGAGACGTGACCTTGAGGTCCAATGCTAAGTTAAGCTTGTTGTGCTAGGTTACTTCGTTACCTGATTTGGTTTTATTGCATTTTGAAATGTGCTTGTCGAAATTAGTCGTTAGATTTTGCTAAGTAGGCTCTGATCCTGCATTTTCATTCCTGCACCTCTAAGTTTACAATACTCTAGCTTGACAATTCAATGATCAAGATGAATTATAAATACATATAGTTTACCTGACAATACCTCCTCACTTCAAGCATTGAGCAAAACACTTTTCTAAGAGGGTGGAGTGTTAGGGCTCTAACCTAACCCCCTTAAATATATAGATATGATGTTATGTATTGGGGCAATCTCTATTAAATAAGGAAAAGCAATAATTGTGAGTAAATTTACTATAAGGTTCCACATACTAGAAAGTTACTAGGAGGTTAGATAGAAATTATATAAAGAAGTAGAAGCAATATATTGAGATGTCTTGTGAAGCATATTGCAATTGGAGTTCTTCTCAATTGGAGGTTGCCCCCTCAAAGAGGCAAGTGAATAGGAGTGGATTCCTTTTGTAAAAGCATCAAATGTAAGGTGTTACCCTACCTTAAAGGTACATAACATCATTTCACCATACCCTATATCAAAGGCACATAACATCATTTTAGAAGACCTTGCAGAAGAATTTGGGAGTAAGGTTGCATTCCAATAATACATATAATCATTAGATTAATGGATAAAACAATTTTTTGTGGCAAATTTGTTGATATGCTTGATTGGAGAGAATCCTAAAACAATGGGCTTTCACAGAGGTTGAATTTGCTTATAATAATTCATTGAGTACATCTAAAGGATAGTGTACTTCTCAAAGTATATTTGGAATATCATCAAATGGGGTCCCAAATTTATTATAGTTGCTAGATGCAAGTATAAAAAGTGAAGATGTTGATCTTTTGCAAAGTTCATGAAGGAATGCTAAGAAAAGGTGAAGGAAAAACAGAAGTAACTTAAAGCACAAGGAGAAGGTTGATGAAAGAGGAGAGAATAGATTTGTAGAAAGAACCTTACGCATGACACAACAAAGGAAAGATTTCCTTGGAAAAATATAATAATAGTGGATTTCCTTAAAGTACAAATAGATAGAACCTTGAAAGATTTTATAGAGAATTTCTGATAATGGCTGTAAACAAAAATTGTCTCAAGATTGTGTATTCCATTGGTCATTATCATTGTTGATTTCAATTATCATAATCAAAATATTAAAGATGTGATAAGAACTAAATAAGTTGTAGGTTGGTGAGAGAAAATTCCAAAGAAGAAAATATATGGTATCGTAGGGATTTTAGATGAATAACTTAGCAAATAGACCATAGGGAAAGAATGCAAAGAGCACATAGTTCGATGAAACATCAAGGGGGGAAAGAATACGAAGAGTACATAGCTCGATGAAACATCAAGAGGGGAAAGAATACAAATAGTACACAATTCAATGAAACATCAAGGGTTTATAAGATGCAATGTCAATCTGGAAAATAGGCGGCTTGGACAAAACTTGTAGCAATTCACTAGATTTTCATAATCCATCCCTAATTCAAAGTAATCATGCACAATTAAAAACAATCGCTTGTTTGCTTTGATTTTCAATTTTTCGTGTTTTAGTGGCTATAGCTTCTATAAGTTCTATTAAGTTCCTTTGATGGATAAGTATGGATGCTTGGTATGCTGGTTAGAGGGAGACTGTTTTCTTTTTGCTAAGGAAAAGTTTTTTATTTTCATTCTCATCATGGGCTACTTTTGGACTTCAAATATTTGGTCAATTTGATTGAGTACTAGAGTTGAGTCCATATGACAAGGAGATTCCTTGTTGTTCGTAATGCGGTTGTTTGGCTTTCTAGTGGGGATAACAATACTATTTTTTTTCAAAATTATGCAAATCAGAGGCGGATTATTAACTCTATTTGGATTTTGAAGGATCAAAATGGAGTTTTTTTGTTTGATCAGTCTTCTCTCAAAGGTGGTGCAACTTCCTTCTTTAAGAAAATATATAATCAGGGTGAAATACAAATTTGATTGATCAATTGGAAGTTATCAAACAATATCCTAAAATTTCTAGTCCTAAATATGGGGTTCATATTGGCTCTACATTTAATATCAAGGAGGTTAAAAGTGTTTTAAATCAATTTGCCAAAACCAAAAGTTCGAGCCCGGATGGCTAGAAAGTTGAATTTTTCCTTCATTTTTTTTATATTGTTGGGAAAGATATGGTGGAGACAATGGAGGAATCTCGTAGGAATGGTTTTGTTCCATAAAACTTGAACTCAAGTTACATTGCTCTCATTCCCAAAAAGGATAATCCAATTACTTTTGATGACTATAGACCTATTTCTTATGCAATATGGTCTATAAAGTGATACCCAAGATGATCTCAAACAAGATTAAACCAATCTTGGAGTTAAAGATTTATAAGGAACAGTTCGGGTTTTTATCTAAAAGACAGATCTTGGATGCCATCGGGGTGGCTCGGGAATGCCTCCATTCAATAAAGTATAAGAAAATGCAAGCTTTTATTCTTAAAATGGATTTAATTAAATCTTTGACAGAGTTGATTGGTCCTTCTTACGTTTTTTCCTGATAGAAATTGGACTTTCAGTTGAGGTTTCAAATTGAATTATGGTATGTATATCAAGTGCAAATTATGCCATTGTAGTTAATGGTCATCCTAATTCATTCTTCAAAGGAAATAGAGGGTTTCGTCAAGCGTGTCGTTTATCGTCTTTGTTGTTCCTTCTTATCATTGAAGGTTTAAGCTTGCTCATAAATTCGGCAAAATTGGAAAAAATAATTAAAGGTACCAAATTTTCTCCCTTTCTGCATATTTCACATTTACTTTTTCTTTACGATGTTCTAATTTATGGGAGGGGCTCATTTCAAGAATGGAAATAGTAAACCGATATTATTAGATCTTTTTGTTCAGCCACGGGCATGGCTGTGAGCACAGAGAAGTCTATGTTTCTTTATAATTGCCTTGGGTAGGATATTGAGCGGGGTATTTGTGAGAAGATCTCTATGCTTTTCCCCTTTCAAATGGTTGAGATGCATAATGGTTTTAAATACCTTGGTTTCTTTTTAAATCCCAATGGATATAAAAAGGAAGACTAGAGCTAGTTGATTAAAAGAGTTGAGAAAATAATTAGTAACTGGTCCTTTAGATACATAACTTTAGGAGGAAGATTGGTGCTTGCCAACTCAGTTTTACAAAGCATTCATGGTTATTGGCTTTCGTTGGCAATGATTCCAAGAACAGTTTTGGAAGTCATTAGGAAGAGAATGTTTCAGTTTATATGGTCTGGAAATGTTTTTTCTACTAAATTTCATTTAACCTCTTGGCAAAGCATTTCCCTCCCGAACAAGATTGGAGGGTGGGGTTTGAAACAAATTTTCTAATTTGGAGAAGCGTTAAGTGTTAAAACGCTATGGACAGGGATTTTGGGAGACAGTCTTTGGAGTGATATCTTAAAATGCAAATATATTAGATCCTATTTCTTATCACAGTGGATTCAAAATCCTCCAAATATAAATTCCATTTCATCAGTTATTTGGAAATTTGTGTTCAAATCACTTCCGATCTTGAAGAAACGATTGAGCTAGAAAAACGAAAGGGGTTTACAAGCTTGCATCGTTTTAGATCCAATAGTTGGAATTGGGGAAATTTTCCAACTTTGCCAATAGTTAGTTTCTTGTCTTCATTCTTTGAATATAGAGGTTCTTGCTCAAGTGCGCAGACAGGCGGACTATGTTTCTTCATCATCTTATTGGTATAATTCTTCAGATTTTGGCTTACATGGTAGTTCTGCGGAAGAATGGGATAAGTATGCTTTATCTCTTGATGCTGTCGGCATAAGATTGCTTATGATGAGGACAAACTGGTTTGGGACTGGGCAGATTCAAATGGTTCTCTTACGACTAAAAAAGCATATGATTTTATTATAGTTGAAAATGTACAGACCTCTCCAAAATGGTGGGCATTGAAAGTATGGAAATGGAAGATTCTTGCTAAAGTAAGATGCTTTGTGTGGTTATGCCTAGAAAATCGAATACTTACATGAGATAATCTCTCTAAAAGAGGATTTTGTGGTCCAGGTATATGCCCTCTCTGTTTTTCTAAAAATGAAACAGAGTCTCATCATTTTGTTACTTGTTCTTTCTTCAGTCGTGTTTGGGAGATGTGCAATGGGGTTTTTAAATTCAGAGATAATTCGAAGACAATTAGTTTTCAGGAAAGTATTCTTGTTTAGTTCAACAAAAATACTATTTTTAAATAACTTCCTCTTTTTGTCATTTGGGAAGTATGAAAGTCCAAGAACAAATGTATATTTGAAGATAAAAAGACATACATTTCTCAAGTCTGCTACAGAGTTATTAGTCTTTTTCTTGAGTATCACAAAAACAAGAAGAAATAAAGACACATGAATCTAATTCAACCGTGGCTTGATGGCACTGCTTCGGTGAGGTTTTTTTATGGAGCTCAAAAAAATGGTTTATGTGGGGCTGGGATGATCCTTAAAATTAAAAAGGGTCATCTTATTAGACTCAAATTTGGTGTTGGTGCATATACTAATACTATGGCAAAGTTGTTATCCTTCTGAGGCCTTCTATGGTTTGCTAAGAAAAGGGGAGCTCTGTGTCTTCAAATTGTTGGAGATTCAAAGACCGTCATTGCTTGGGCCAATGGTACCTCCAGCCTATATGTTCTTCAACTTTCTTAATTGATGAGTAGGATAAGGGAATTGATAAAGTTTTTTCTCTATGGTATCCTTCTCTCATATTTTTCGGGAATTCAACTTTGATGTTGATCGTTTATCTAAGGAGGCGGGTTGGATATATGGACGTTATTATGCATTTTGAGGAATATGTTGATGACTTTGTCATTGACAAAGGAATGGTATCTCTCTTCTAGTTTTTTGTTAGTTCTTTCTTTCTTTTGGAGCCGGCGATTGCTCCTTTATGATTGAGCCAAGAAGTTGGTCGATTATATCTTTTTGTTAGCAGATAAGTAATTTTGTATCAGTTGTAATGTCTCTAGTGTGTCTATTGAAGAGTCTATCTGAAGACTTATGAACTCTTAGTATTGGATGTATGAATCATTTGATCAAGAACGATGTAGCTTTGATTCTATCTTGAATAACAAGTTACTTTTTTTTCGGCTTGAAAAAAAAATAGTGGATTCCAAAGGCCCTGAGTAATAGAATTGAAATAAAAGGTTTGGGGTTCCCTAGGAAAATGATGAATTTCCCAACTTATTACAAGCCAAGCATGAAAGTCCAAATAAACTCCTATTAATTCCATTTCAGGTCCAAAGATGAGTAAAGTAAATTTCAAGACATCTACAAGATATTTTCATAGATGTGAAATGCTCGGACAAGCTATGCTTCATAAGATTTCTTATCCATTGAGTGGGTGCATTTAAGGTTTCTTCCAAAGAGTAGTACATTGAATTCCAAACATTTGTTTTAATTGATGAGATTTCAGGTTTGCTTAAGCAAATGTATTTAGAATTAGTACAACAATATGCACAATGGACGTCAAAGACCCAAATTAAATAGTTTGAAACTTTGCGCTAAAGGTATTTGAAGAGTTTTGTAGAGTTATTAATAGAGGATTCCAATGGCTTGATGAACTATAATTTACAAAATGATTTCAACTCTATATGTTGAGTAGGTTAAAGGACTTCTATCTTAAACCTTTGAATTAAATTGAATAATAGTAATTGAGTCTGGGGCTTTTTAAACTTGTGCAAAACATTTGGGATACGGATTGCCAAATTCCCAATAGTTATTGGATTGAAGGAAAAGCCATGTTCCATGTTTGTTCTCAAGATTTTCCAAGGGGGCTTACTAGATACTAACCAAAACTTCCCATCACCATCTAATTGAGTGGAGATTGACAACTAGGATTTATGGAACTTTGTGGAGGTTAAAAAAAGATGTTTAACCTTCCAACCACATTAGTGAATTACATTAAAACCAATCAACAATTTCCACGTAGACTCCACATCAGAATAAACATATACATATCAACATCGTATAAAATTATGGAGGATGAGTCAATTGAGTTGTAGCACTTGTTGGTTTCAAGTATAAACTTTAGAAGGATAACATTAGATAGGATATAGGTTCGTTGATGAATTGCAGCATCGTAAGTAATTCCCTGAGATATTGAAAAAATGCCCTATAATTGTACATGTTCCCTTTGTTGGAATAAATGTATTCTTTGTTCTGGGAATCGAGTTGATCCTTGTACTTTCTTAGTACTTCAAAATTTAATTGTTTCTCCATTCTTATTTTGTGCACTCTTTTAACTTGTGGACCATGTTCCTACATTGGGTGAGAGAACCCCTCTTGGTCACCCTAGATGTTACGATTAGCCAAGTTGGATATGACATTGTATTGTATGTGTGGTCCCTTGGTAGCTATGAATAGGATTTATTATCTTTCGATTAGGAGATCGTCTACTATGGTTGTATGTTGGTTACACATTTAATTATGTCATGTCATGATTTGATTTGTATAGCATGTGTGCATTATGGTGCGTTGATTATCAGATCATCTGCTATGGTTGTATGCTGGTTACACATATAATTATGTCATGTCATAATTTGATTTGTAAAGTATGTGTGCATTATGGTGAGCCTATAACGTCGGTTGCAATACTAGCCTCCTTGAGAGAACTCACTTGTGTGACAAACATCCTTGCATGGAGATGTGTATATATGGTCTAAATGTGGTTGTTAGCCTTGGCTTTGCCAACAAAGCTAGAATAAACACATGATATGCATAGGATGTCAAACCATGGGAAGCCAAACTCATTGTATACAACAGGGAGGGAGTTATTGGGAAAGGGTGACGATAGGTTGATAGAAACCCATTTAATGCTAATTAATGCTTAGAGTTGTGCCTAAGCACTATGTGAGGGCGTAGGGAATGTAGAAGGAAAATGACCCCTTGCGGTGCTTAGTTTAGCTAATGAGCATTAATGTATGGCTAGGATTTCAGTCCTTGTGACCTCTAATAGTGGAGTGAGCTAATTTCTAGGTTGCTCTTGGTGAGCAGTATCGCTAGCTAGCCATTGATTATTTATTACTCTTAGTGAGTGGAAGCCTGGTAGATAGCCTAGTGTCTTGATACGGTTGGTATTATTGATTTTCAGGTTTACTCTATAAACTTTGAAGGTGTGGCAATAAATCCTAGGGTAAAGTTGTTGGCCTCAAACGTAGGTTGTAAGGCTTGGGAAATCCATAATGCCTCAATATGGATGTAAGTCCTTAAGTGGCATAAATTATGAGGGTTGGACTTTAAATCCTATTGGGAATTTGTGCCGAGTTCAGGGCTTGGACTTGAGTCTAGGTTTTATGCTTTGTGAGATTGTTTCTATTATTGAGTTACCCAGTGGGGTGGATTAGTCCTTTAGTCTTGTCCAAAGTTGGGTTGAGAGACCTTGTGTATATTCCTTCTCTACATTGCCAGTGGGGGTACGATAGAGGTGCAGTGGACATAATACTCTTACAGTTGGGAGGAACATGGTATGGTTCCATGTATTTTGGCTTCATTAAATTTGGAAAGAAATTTAACGGATAAGTTAGCTTACTAGTATGTTACTTACTCATAACATATTAAAAAGGGATCAAGACCGATCTGCTGTTAGTGATCCCAAATTACAATTTAGAAAGTATCCTATCATGCCTCTAAAAGTATTCTATTAACTTGTTCAAAATGTTGGCACTTGCATCATTAATAATTTATATCATTATCAATATCCAAGAGATCATTTGATCCAAAACATTTGATTCTCTTTCCTGCATCAATTTACCATTTTATAAACCAGACCGTTGCAATTTTGTGCCTCAAGCTACCATTGTCCAAAGTTGCCAATTTTGAGTGACCACCATAATTTTAAGGATCAAACCAATCATCCTACCCTTGAATGATTCATCTGCATCATATTACCAATTTAAAATGTGCAACACAAAATGCACACTTCGATATCCAGCTAGCCAATCCCATCTAGCTCTGATATAAGTGCAAATGCCATAAATATCAAATAAAGGATAATTATGATTCTGTATGGTATCATAAGTTCACTTCTACTTTTGCAAAAGAAGGTAGTGCTTGTTTCAATGTTTTGCCGACTCACAGCTTCAGCAGAGTCGGAGAAACCAAGTTCAATGCCAAACTATGTTATTATAAAGGATTCGTAGCTTTGACTAGCATGGAGGAATGCCATTGCAGCTTGAATAGTAGGTCATCGGTGATCTTCGAATACTCATATTTAGAGATAGATTTGTGCACCCATTTACAAGTACAGAAATCGAGTCAAGCTCCTATTGAACATGCTCACATAGAGCACAAAAGTCAAATGACCTTGGAGAATTGAAACCAAGTATACAAAATACAGCTGGAAAATTGCATGTTAGAGATCACAGAGATCACAAGTTCAAAGCCTGTAACAATAGTAAGCTTTCTATACTCACAAGCAGAATATAATGGTTTCCTGATGTAATCAGAAATGCTTATCAACAGAGAAATGCGTTGCTTGCACCATAAGCATGGATGGTACTCAACAGAGAAATGTGATGCTTGTATGATAAGCATGGATGGCATTAATAATACCTGTGATGCATTTGCATGACTAAATATAGCCTCAAGAACTGAAACAGATTAAACTGATTTATATGGTCCCCAGTACAAACCCAACCCAACATGACTAGCATTTTATTTGCAACCATAATTGCAAATCAATTTCTTTTAAATGCCAAAGTTGTTTGCAAACAAGCTGAATTACAGTAATGAACAAAAGTTTCGTCTAAACACTCGAGGAAGGTGTGCTACTTATGCAAGTCCTGCATCTTTCAAGACAGCTTCAAAAGCATCTTCACTATCCCAAGGTACCTGCATAGCTCAACAATAAACAGTCCCCAAAAGAAGAAAACATCAACCCATATATAAAAATTGGATTGATACATCTGTAAAGAACAATGGCTTCCCACATTCCAACATCTTGAATACAGAAGGTACAGAAACCCTCCTTAGGTAAGCATATCTCAACCCTTTGCTAGAAGTTCATTCCAGCTCAAATGGAAAACAGAATCAGGATGCTATGAACTTACCTCAGGCACCTGTCGCTGAAAATACCTTTCGATCTTGCTCATCGTTTTCTCATCTCGTTCATTGCAAAGGAAATTAAAAGCCGCTCCTGTAAAACAAAAAATTAAGCATCCTCCTGTAAAACAAAATGCAGGTGTCTACATAGGAATGGGTGGGTAGCATTGTCTGTGTTTGAGAGAGGAACATACCCTTGCGACCAAAACGTCCACTTCGACCAATTCGGTGCAAGTATACTTCATAGTCGGGGTCAAATGGAGGAGAATGTTTAACAGGTAGATCAAAATTCACAACCAGGGTTACCTGTCATAAGATGCCTTTTGTTAGCTTCTTAACTATCGCACGATGTCATAAAACCCCAAGACATACAATGAAAGATGCTTCAAAAAAGAAATCCTCTAAACAAGAAGCATACAACATTAAATGCAAAGAAAACATGGAAAGCAAACCTGTGCTTGATCAAAACCCCGTGCGAGCACATCAGTTGATATAAGAATCTTTGTCAGTCCTGTTCTGAATTCTTTAATTACACGATCCCTGTCCTCCAGCTTAAGTCCACCTTGAATAGAAGTGCACTTGTAACCCTCTGCTTCTAACTTGCTATGCAACATACTTGCATTGTCTCTGGTGCGGACAAAGATTATTGACTGCCCAAGCTTTTCAGCAAATGGGAAAATTCTGTCCTTCAACACCTCTACTTTAGCAAGCGCGTCTGGACATTTCACAAGATACTGTTTGATTACATCTAAAGACAACTCTTCCTTTTTCACAAACACCTGATTTGCTTTTGAAATTACTTTAGTTGTGAACTGCTTGACATTTTCATCATAAGTTGCTGAAAAGAGGAGAATCTGCAACACAGGCAGTGAAGATACATAAGGTCCACATTAGAAGCAGAATATAATAATATTTTTAGAAGCATGTGTTTACTTGCTTTCTGTCATTACTAACATGATTGTAATCTGGCATAACTTAAATGGAGGTAAAAGACAAACATCCATCCAACAAATCAGAGTATACAACCATTCAATTATTATGAAAACTGAACACAAAGAAACAAAGAACATGAGAACTTGGAAGAGAAATACTTTTTTAATAATAAAATGATAAGAGAACATGTCCTTTTATGGTAAGGGAATGACATAAACCCTAAGTGTATAAGCCCTAGATGCATAAACCCTAAAATGGCTTAAATGTATTTGTAAGTTATTAATATAACTCTAAAGCATGAATTAGGCTAAGTCTAAAAGTGACTTTATTAATATGCCTATATCCATAGTCTAACTGACGTTTATGAACTAAATCACTCTAACATCCTCCCTTAATGGTCATTCTAGAAACTACACCTTGTCTCTAAATTTTACAGATTTATCCAGGCCAACAGACTTGGTGACAATGTTTGCTTTCTAGTTCTTAGTTGGGCAATATTTCAGCTCAACATTACCATCGTTTACAAGCTGTCAAATGAAATGACAATGCACATCAATATGATTAGTTCACTCAAGGAAGATAAGGACAACTCCCTGGTTATCACAAAAAAGCTAAGTTGCCAGGAAACGTGGGTACGGGTACAGGTACTAGTACGGGGACTGTTGATGTAATTGTAACTTCGGAAGATATTCACTTGTATTTTATTTGTACCTCCGACGGAGATGTTTTTCCTACGGTCGGGGATGTCATTATTATGCTTAGTCATACTAGGCCATTGAGGTAAATGCCTCCATTGTAAGTCGGGGCAATAGTCCCCCAAAAGAGTCAAATGTAATTGTACTATTGAGTCTCCTAGAGAACTCGGCCCAGTCAGATTTAGTTGAGGCTGACCTAGTAAGTGAAAAAGGTCAAGTGGAAAGTAAAGTATAAATAGAGAGCTAAGCTCTCTCATTTGGACACACACTCACTCACTCAAGTTCGCATTAGTGAGAGAGAGAAGACAAGTTCGCATAGGAGGAAAGAGAGAGAGCTGCAGAAGACCATCTTTGTTTTGGGGTTTTACTTTTGTGACATTGTATTGGTGACTATTCTATCTCTGAGGAAGTTGCGGGGTTTTCTTTTTTATGGTTTCCCCGAGGAAATTCTTTGTGTCTATTGTCTTATGCTGTGCTTGTCATTCTTTCGGATAAGATCCTAGATAATA
Organism: Larix kaempferi; assembly: GCA_027924585.1. Lineage (NCBI taxonomy): Eukaryota > Viridiplantae > Streptophyta > Pinopsida > Pinales > Pinaceae > Larix > Larix kaempferi. The sequence continues at coordinate 5,265,462 of BSBM01000207.1, forward strand.
TTGATTAAAATTGAAAAACTAACACGGACGGGGACGGGGATGCCACTTTTTGAAACAGGGTACTTGGGTACGTCGGGGGTACTGTAGACATATATATATATATATACTAAAATTTATAAAAATAAAACATGTCACAGTCATATCATACATGCATATTTCTAAATTCAATGATTCATATGAACATTCACATTGAAAATTTTAAACATAAAATAATAAATTTGATAAATCATAGACTCGTAGTAGATATCAAGTGGAAGACTGGAAGTTATATAATTAATAATAATATATGTCCACGACTCCATGAGTTCAAACTTCGTTGTCATACTACATTCAAAATTTGCCTAATGGCATTTCCAAACATGAAAAAGAAAGTTCAAAACAGTAAACAATGAACAAGACAGCTGATTTGGCTTCCTCAAGCCATGTCATCAGCATCCTCAAGATCAATGTCATCAGCATCACTAAGGTCCTCTGTCAGCAAGCTCTCTAAATAGGCATCACTCTTCATCCTACCTTCTTTAGCCCTAAAAAACCCTGGGGCGAATTTTCAGGAAGCCCTAAATTCTTAAATAATCAAAATTTTCTAAAAAAAAAACTAAATAAAACCCTAAACAGCCCAAATCTGCCCTAAAGGCCCTAGTGACCTCCTCTCCCTTCTCTTCCTCTCGCTGCCCTCTTCCTCTTCTCTCCTCTTCTTTCCCTTTCTCTTCCTCTTTCTCTCTTTTCCCTCCTTCCTCTATATCCTTCTTCCTTTCCTCCTCTCTTTTCGCTTCTCTTCTCCCCCCTTTTCCCTCTACTTTCTTCGCCCTTCCTCTTCTCCATTTCTTCCTCCTCTTTTCCTGTACCTCTTAAGACTGTTGTTACAGCCCTCTTTTCTGCTGCCAAATAGTCTGCTAGGGCAGCAGACTGTCCCCTTCTGACAGTCACTAAACTTGTCTTATCACCTACACACTTAAAGCACATTAAAGGTTAGACGTTGATTATCATTTTGCAAGTGTTTTTGTGGACTGTTCTAATACTAATAAGAAAGTCTGAAATCTACCTAAATAGAGGTTTGGAAGTGATTATAACAGTCTGAAATATTTGTGCTTATACGAATAAATTGTTTAAGGATTGAAGTATCCATTGCATACATCTCTTATGTTATTTGTTACAACCAATTTGACATCAAAAGAAGGCAGCCTACTGTTGTTACTAATCTTGTATTTGGAAACATACTATAACTGCTACAACTCTGATTTTATTCACAATTTGACGTGTAAAAGTTAGAAAGTGGAATCGGTTCAATGTGATATTGCTCATACTCTGCTTGTTACAAGTTGCTATTGGTAATACTGCTGATATCTTCTTATATAGACCTAAAACAGCCTATGCTTAAAGTGTTTCAATATCATATGGTGGACCTATTGTGATCACTTGATTATACTTCTTTGTATTTAAGGTTTTTTGCTATTTGATCATCATACTTATATTCAATGTCCGTAAATTGCTAGAGTTGTCACACACTCTTATCATTGACATCTACATTTACTTGAAAATCTATGTCATGTAGTGGATGGTTGGACGTTGATGCATGATCTTACTTGCACACTATTTTGCTAGTAGTGATTGTATTCCTTAGCTGACAAGTGACCTTCATCGTCATTGCTAATTGATGATTGACTATTCTTATTCATTCATTGATACACTGAGTACATAGTTACATAGTGTGTCTTCTTCATTCGCATAAAACATATTGAAGGTACTGTTCACTAATATTCTTGTCAAAGAAGACAACTATTCTTGTGTTAATCTATCTTGCAGGCCACATAAGGGCTCTTCCCCTTGAAGGTTCCGACTCTCCGAAGAAGTTAGGAAATTGGCTAAGGTGACAGTGGTCACTTTCCTCATATTTGTCATCGGAGGCTAGCCCTACTACTTCAACCGATAACATTTTTTGCGCCGTTGTCGGGGACATTTCAAAGATTGAAGTGGTTTATCCGGAGTCATTTACACCCTTGGCAAAACGACATTTAGTTGAAACTCGAGGTAAGTCTTGGATTCATATTTTGAAAATATTGTTGAGGACTAATCTTGCATATCTTACCTGGCGACTCCAATTAAAAAGAATTTGGTTAAGTCCGGCAACGCTAGTAACATTTTTGGCGTCGTTGCCGGGGACATTTCAAAGATTGAAGTGGTTTATCCGGAGTCATTACACCCTTTGCAAAACGACATTTGGTAAGAACTCAAAGGTGAATCCTTCTTCCTTATATTTTGGAAATATTAGTAAAGGACTAACTCCGCAAGTCTTATCTGGCAACTCCACTCATTTAAGGCGACTCCACTCATTAAGAAGTAATTCGGAACAATCACCATTATCTCAGGTACACCCCTGTTTTTGGTACTTTGGTGAGATTTGTTGAGCTAACATGGTAGGTCTCTCCTAGCGACTCCAACTAGAAAAAATATATTGGATTTTTCATACATTCTGGGATATCCACATCAGTACGTTGTCAAAGACGCTGGGAAGGCACTTTGTTCATTATTTCATGAATATAAGTATCATGCAGCAACACATATTTGGGCATTCATGCAATTTCTCCAAGGAAGCAATATCATACATGAGGATACAAGAATGACGCTTTTTCTATTGTCTCTCAACTTAGAGGACAACTCAGATGTCAGAAATTGGTATGAAAGAATGACGCTTTTTCTATTGTCTCTCAACTTAGAGGACAACTCAGATGTCAAAAATTGGTATGAAGGATTTCCTCATAACAAATTTTCTTCACTCGGGCAGTTGATCGATGCATTCAGTAAGGAATGGGATCATGATATAGAGGAACATGAAAGAAAGGTCGTGATCAACCATATATGGGAAGAGAACTTGGGGAACAACCAAAAACAAGATTGTCCTAACAAAGAAATCGAAGAGGATGTTCCATTTGAATTTAAAGATCCTGATAATCCGACAGATGCAGAAATGGAAATAAGTTTTGCTCCTCTTTATTTATCAAACTTTCCAAGACATTCAGATGAGTTACCAGAGATATTTTGGCACACATTCAAGGGTGATCATGGTAATGCCTTGCACCATGTTGAATGGTTCATGACATTGGCTACAGAATACAACATTAAAAAGGAAGAAGACGTTTACATGAGATCATTTGTTCTTCACCTGGGAGGAAAGGCTCTTGCTTGGTTTGTGGGCCTAGACAAAGGAACAATATCGTCCTTTGAAAAATTGGTAGAAACATTCAGTAGCTACTGGGATCCAGAGCAATGTGATAAATGGATGCATCATGTCGAACACGCAAGGAACTTGTTCAGTAAAGAAAACCAAAAAGAAAATCAAGTTGAAGTTGTTGTTCAAGACCCAATTGATGATATCTCAAGCACAGCGTCCAGAGACAAAGTTCCTACATATGAAGACCAAGAAGTCCTAGTTGAAGAAGTTGAAGAGCTGAACAAAAGGGTGGATTCTCCTTGCTACCACACAACAATTTCCTATGGCATCTCGGATCTCTTGGAGCATAAGAACAGAATTAATGAGGACGATGATTATTGGAAATTTATGGGGACTCCACTTTACGATTCTTCGAGACCTGGCAGTGTGGTTTCCAAACTCTATAGTAACGAAGAAGAAGTCAATGAAGTCTTATGGCCATTCATAGAAGAACCAAAGGCTAATATGAATCAGTTTGAGCCAAAATTCGATACCGTTTGGGATGAGGAAGTCATCACTACCTTGGATAAGGATATGGAAGACATAATCAGTGAAATCCCTGTTCAACAAGATACGAGTATTCCATCTCTTCATGATGTTGATAATGAAGATTGGGTCAACCCTTTTGCCCTTACATTTGATGATGAAGTACCCCAAGATGTGTTAAATTTTCACAATTTACTTCAATCTGATCTAGGATCTTAACTAAGAGAACAACATGTACAGCATATCTACAGCATATCAATCATGGAGACAATAATGCAAGCACACAAGAGACACAAAGATTTACTTGGGGAAAACCATAAAGGTGAAAAACCCCAATAACTTCCTCAGAGATAGATAGAGCAATGATACAACCAGAATACAAGAGATAGTCTTCTCCTAGCAGCAGAGCCTCCTCCTCCACAAGTGCGCCACTCTCCCTTGAGTGCATGAGTGAGAAGTGAGTGATCAAATAGAGTGCCTCCCGCACTCTATTTATACTTGACTTGACTTGCCTTTTACATAAATCATGTAGGCTCGAACTTAACCACATAACATAATGCTAACTGGGCCGACCCCCAATAGGGTGGTCTAATAACCCTTCGACCCACATGGCCGACCCCCAATAGGGTGGTCTAATAACCCTTCGACCCACATGAGTTATACAGGGCCGACCCCAACAAGGTGGTCTAACAACCCATCAAGTATAAGTTACGACATTTACAATATAAATGACGACACTTCCGTATAGAGGAATAATACCATCTCTATAGGAGTACATACAACATACATATATGAAATACATTCCGAAGTTACATATACATCAACACTCCCTCTTAACTAGGAAGGTATTTCTCAGCACAGGTCTTCTAGCACAAGTCATCTTCTCTGGATCATCGTCACTGGATAATCGTCATCGAGTCATCATCATCGTCACCACTGCTGCTATCTCAATCAATCTCTGAATCTACTCGTCATAGGAAGTTCTACAGAGCCAGTCCTTTTTCATACTGGATGTAGGCCCACCACCTGTAGGTCTTCATCATCACTGGCCATACTGTGGAATCCTCAGGACTTATTACGTGCGTCACAAAACCTCAAAAGAGCATCTGCCAGATATCCCAGGGCAACGAATTACATGCCATAGGCAAAACCTCGAAAGACTATCTGCAGATCTCCCAGGGCCATATTATATGTGACCTCACCACAAAACCTCGCAAGAGAATCCCAGGCTGTTACGAGCACACAGCTCTACCTATAGGATCTCCTAGGCACGAATTACATGTGGTCACCACAAAACCTCGCAAGAGCATCCCAGGTTGTTACGAGCACACAGCTCTACCTATAGGATCTCCCAGGGCACGAATTACATGTGGTCATGACAAAACCTCGCAAGAGCATCCCAGGACTGATTACGGGCACACAGCCCAACCTATCGGATCTCCCAGGGACACGAATTATATGCCATACGACAAAACCTCGAAAGAGCATCTGCCAAATATCCAAGGGCAACGAATTACATGCCATAGGCAAAACCTCGTAAGACTATCTGCAGATCTCCCAGGGAAACGAATTATATGTCCTCCCAGAGCAAAACCTCGAAAGAGCATTTGCTCATCATCTGGAGCAACATCCTGAAGCTCATCATACATGATCATCCTGATCATACAATGCATCTACCTGATGCATACCAAGTATCTACCTGATACATATCATCATACATGATCCACCTGATCATACAATGTATCCACCTGATACAAATACAAATACATGATACATATCACCATACATGATCCACCTGATCATACAATGTATCCACCTGATACATATACAGATACATGGTCCAAGCATCCAACATGATGCATACATACATATAAATGATCCAACTGATCATATCCAGCATCCAACATGATGCGTACGTACATATAAATGATCCAACTGATCATATCCAGCATCCAACATGATGCATACATACATACATAAAAATGATCCAACTGATCATATTCAAGCAGAAACCAGAACATCATCCTGATGCTCACCATCCAGCGCTAACATCCACAGCCATGTGAAGGATCCTCCTTCCAACATGCTTGGAATGGCTTCAGCAAATGTGTCCATCACTTCTTCCTCGAAGTGTCCTCGATCTGAAGAACGCCAAGCCTCTCTTTGAAGTACTCGAACTTCACCCAGGCCAGTGGCTTCATCAGCACATCTGCAATCTGCTCGTCCGTCGCAACATAGAGGAGCTTCACAGCTCCTCTCTGCACCATATCCCTGATATAGTGATATTTGATCTCTATGTGTTTCGACCTGTCATGAAACACTGGGATCTCGGACAGCTTCACACAACTCTAGTTATCACAAAAGATACCAGTAGCATCCAACGGGAGATCAAATAACTCAGACAGTAGCTTCCGTAGCCATACTGCCTCACAACTAGCTGAACAGGCTACAACATACTCTGCCTCAGCTGTACTCAGTGCTATGCAGGACTGCTTCCTGCTAAACCAAGAGATCACACCTGATCCCATACTGAAGCAGCATCCAGATGTGCTCTTCCTATCTGCAGCACTACCAACCCAATCTGAATCAACATAACCCTGCAGGTTAAACTTTTGATTCGCTTCATACTTGAGCCCATAATCCACTGTACCCTTCAGGTACCTCAGAACATGCTTTACAGCAACCAGGTGAACACTCCTCGGATCTGTCAGGAACTGACTCAATGTGTTCACAGCAAAACAAATGTCTGGTCTCGGGTTCGTCAGGTACATCAAGGACCCAATCATCTGACGATACATAGAGACATCAACCGGCTCAGATGAAGCATCACACAGACGCTTCAGGTTCGATGCCATAGGTGTGGCCATAGCCTTGCAGTCCATCATCCCGAACCTCTTCAGGATCTCTACTGCATACTTCCCTTGTCCAAGGAGGATTCCATCTGCACTCTGCCACACCTCCATGCCAAAAAAAAAATAGTGCATCATCCCCAAGTTCTTCATCTCGAACTCGGCAGCAAGCTTCCGCTACGTGTCGGCAATCAATCTATCTTCACCTGTAACAAACAGGTTATCCGCATACAAAAGTAGTATCACTGGATTGCCTTCCTCAACCTTGTAGAAAAGGTTGGAATCCGCTTTATTCTTGGTAAAGCCCAAACTGGATAGAAATTTGTCTATCCTACCATACCAAGTTCTGCACACATATATGACTACACCATGCTGTCTTGAAATCCATCTGGTGCATCTTCTATTTCATCACTTTTATATTTCTTAACGCTGCCATCTGCAACATGCTTGATCTGATAGTTCCATTTGAAAGTCATAACAAACTTCCCTTCAGGTCTTGGGACTACATCCCAAACATCATTCTTAATGATCGACGGATCATGGCATTCCATTTCTTCATCCCAGATCCTGGGAACTTCAATATCTTCAATAGATATCTTTGTTGCTGGAACAAATGTTGTAGTCCTTTTGTAGGTGAAGATATACGGTCTTTCCTACAAAACAAGTTAAATTGCATGATTAGAAACATCTCATAATTTTCAGAACAAATTCTTACACATAAAGAAATATGTCATACAGTCATGCAATTATCTTAGCCAATGATTCAATACAACATTTATCCATATCCCGTAACTTTCTAGATGCCTTCCAATCTCTACATGAACATTGTTAAGAGTGTGCACAACTCCCAACATGTCAACAAAGAGGTTTCATTCTAGATAAGTAGCAATGGAATGTTGTACAGTGCCATAGGCCACTTACCCATGCATATTAGTAGTATACTGTTCATCAATGCAATTCTTCTAATATGCATAATACACAACCTAATTCTAGGAACATCAATATAAGTATTATTTAAGAAATGACAATTCAAATACTTATCTTTGTTTGTTCGTTGGGTGGACTCCCTCTGAGTCTTCGCTTCCTTGCAGGAGCTACTAGAGTCCTAATCTGAAGTAGCTTCTTCTACACCTTTCTGTTGTGGAATGTAGAGAGATGGTCAACTCCCTCTGAATATCTGCATCCTTGCATAAACCACTGGAGTGTACTCCCTCTTGATATTTGCTTCCTGGATTACTTGTCCTTGAACTTATATTCATTTTCGATCCCTATGCATGCTTGTTAGTATCATCATTGTGTTATCCTCTAGGTCTCATACATAATCAAACATTCATTAGTATAATCTTAATATTATCAAAACACAATAATCTCAAGCATGTATAGTTAGGATCATTTCAAACACAGATAATAAACATTAGTATTCAAGGTTTCAGGGAAGTCTTCTTTTACTCACGCATATTCTTATTTGATCATAAGACTCTTCTGATTAGTTAAATCATCAATGCATAAACCCATGATTACTCAAACCTATACCTTCATGATTCTTCTGGTTAGTCATATCATCAATTATGGTAAAAAACATAATATGCATACAGCCATGACTATTCAAACCTATGACTTCATGAATAATCATTCTCAACAACACAACAGTATAAGATCCTAACACAAGGTAGGATTCTAGCTTGATATAGGAAAAACATACCTGGATTAGCATGCTAGCTAGTTATGTCTAACATACCCGCATAATGTCTTATGGTTCTCTTCAGTGACTTGTGCTAGTAACCTGCATATCTCATAGGTTAACCATTGTAGAAACAAGTTATACATGCCTCGAAAGTAGATCTTCTATGTGATCCATGACAATGGATGAATCCTTGTCTTCATGTCACCATGATCATACGTTCTTGAAGTAGAACATGATTTTCCTTTCTTGGTGTACCTTTTATGTTAGCAGACAACATAAACCTCATACAACACCATAATGCATTAGTACAATCATAAGTGTCAACACCCTAACCAATGAATATCTTCTATCATGCATTCATAATTTTGTTAAGGTGATACGACAAATCTAAAATCAAGATTGTACTAACCGTAATAACATGAAGACAAACATACCATAAACTTAATCATGAACAAATATCGAAACATACCTCGATGAGTCATACCTGTCAAGATCGCTTGTAATATTCGTATGTAAGGCCTTAGCCTCATCTCCCTCTGAAACAGGAACTTCTTCACTTATGCAGGTGACCAATCCATCTTCTTCTAGGATTAACCCAATCCACTTGATTTGCAAGAACTGGACCTGGAGCTGGATATGGGTTTGTCAGAGAAACCCCAAAAATTCAAACTTTGAATTTCAAACTTCCGAAAGTATAGAAATATGCGCCTTGATGAGCTGATCAAGCTGGTATATTCAAAATTTGAAAACTGCAAAGTTTCACTCCTCAATTTTGCCTTCGAAACTTCCAGATTCACTAGACGTGACCCTGAACTGGGGTTTGATGAAGCCCACTCTTTTGCCCAATCAAAAGGTTTGATCCAAAGCTCTAAGCTTCTATTTTTCTGAGGAGCTTCCAGCCGTGGTCACAGATTTCAAAAATTTCCATTTTTACAGAAGCCCTAATTTTCCACTTTTCTGATCAAAGTCCCGAACTAGGGTCTGATCAAGCCCGGCCTTCTGCCCAACCAAAAATTCTGATCTTGATCTCTAAATTTCGATTTTGATGAGTAGCATCCAGCCGTGGTCTCTGATTACAAAAATTCCAACTTTCTCCGAAACCCTAAATTCCGGAAGCCATGAATGAAGGTACTCAACAATAATTCTGTTTTGACATAAATATGTACCTGATTGTTTCTGGTGTACCTCCGAACTTTTCGATCCACAGGGTCTGAAAAAGTTTCCTGAGATAGCCCGACCTATTATCTTTCCATCCTGACAGGTCTGACCTCAATTGGATTCTCTGAGAGAGAGTTATGCCAAGTGTCGCAACGTAACCTGTTTATGAGATAATACAGGAGAGCGAACTTGTACGGCGTGCCACGTGTCACTGTTTCAACTTCGACCTCTGAAAATTTTTCCTGAGATGGCCCGACCTGTTATCTTTCCATCCTGACAGGTCTGACCTCAATTGGATTCTCTGAGAGAGAGTTATGCCAAGTGTCGCAACGTGACCTGTTTATGGGATAATACAGGAGAGCGAACTTGTACGGCGTGCCACGTGTCACTGGTTAAACTTCGGCCTCTGAAAAATTTTCCTGAGATAGTACAGTCTGTGTACTACCTGTCACTTTTTACGAAATTTCATTTGGATCTTCCTAGCCCAGGTTATGACCTTTTTCCCAAGGTCACCTGATTTTGACTCAGATCTGGAAGAGGCAGAAACCCTATATTGTACAGATCATAAATCACAAAGTACAACGAATTAGAGGTTGTCCTTTGGACACAAGGTACATGGGGATTTAATCTTCGACCTGTAAAGATTTCAGATCCGAAAACTTCGCCAAAACGGATTTATAGCGAAAGTGCTACGATGACTGGTTTTTGCTATATCAAGCCCTAGCATCGTAAGTGCAACAAGTGTCATACATGCCATATCATGCCTTCTTTCAGGCTAGCTCTGATACCATGTTAAATTTTCAGAATTTACTTCAATCTGATCTAGGATCTTAACTGAGAGAACAACATGTACAGCATATCTACAGCATATCAATCATGGAGACAATAATGCAAGCACACAAGAGACACAAAGATTTACTTGGGGAAAACCATAAAGGTGAAAAACCCCAATAACTTCCTCAGAGATAGATAGAGCAATGATACAACCAGAATACAAGAGATAGTCTTCTCCTAGCAACAGAGCCTCCTCCTCCACAAGTGCGCCACTCTCCCTTGAGTGCATGAGTGAGAAGTGAGTGATCAAATAGAGTGCCTCCCACACTCTATTTATACTTGACTTGACTTGCCTTTTACATAAATCATGTAGGCTCGAACTTAACCACATAACATAATGCTGACTGGGCCGACCCCCAATAGGGTGGTCTAATAACCCTTCAACCCACATGGCCGACCCCCAATAGGGTGGTCTAATAACCCTTCAACCCACATGGCCGACCCCCAATAGGGTGGTCTAATTGTTAGCATTTGATAGCTCGGTGGCACTCCTGCATCAGGTGCCTAGGTGCAGGGGTCAATAACTTGAAGTCTCAGTTATATTCTTAAAGTGACTTTAGTAATGTGTTTTTTATTAAAGTACCTTTTTTATGTGACTTTATGATTTTAAAGTGAGTTGTACTTTAATATGTTTTTAAAGTGACTTTAAGTCATAAAGAGTACTTTTTAAATATTTAGGGTTAAGTGACTTTTCAAAAAGGAAAATTTGGTCTAAAGTTCACTTAGGAGATTTAAGTGAACGAGAGATTAGATCCCAGCCATAGATCTCTTGGCCAAGATCTAATCTCGTCCATTGAAGTGAAAAGTCATGAGAAAAACCCTAATAGGGTAAATAAAAGTACATGAGACTTCATTTTTTGGCACACATTCCAAGAGAGAGTCTTTGGAGGGTGGCTCGAATTCCAAGAGAGAGGCATACATTTCCAGAGATTGGAGAAGGGCACAAACTTCGAGAGAGAGAGAGGAGCCAGAGATTGGCTCAATTCTACGGCAAGCTACAGCAGTGAAGTAACCACTGAAGGGCACGCAGTTCGAGGAGGCACTGCTGCACAGAAATCGAGAGTGTTGGCACAGATTTCGAGAAGACTTCTTGGGCACACATTCTGAGTTGATTGGTTCAGTTTTCGAGGAGGGAGACTGCTGAAACCAATTGCTGTTTGCACACAGTCCGTCCAACTTGATTCTGCTGTTGACTGGGCGTGATTTTCAAGGCTAAGGTGGCACAAAAATCAATATAGTTTGCTGTTGGTACAGGAGGCACTTAGACCGAGACTGAAGACCAAGCTGGGAACAATATTCAAGGAGGAAAGTTGACTGTGAGAAGCAGTTTATGCAGCCTTCATGGCACGAATTTTGAGGCAATAAATGCACAGAAATTAATGCATCTACAGCACTAATTTCGAGGCACTGTTGTGGTCTTCTAGGTCTGAGATAAGTTTGTCTTACTGCTGTACTTTCTCTCTTGAAGAAGATATATAATAAAATCTCTCTTGACTGGTTTTCCCCAAGGGTTGGGGGGGTTTTTCCAGGGTCAAACTTGACCAAAATCCTGTGTTAAATATACTTTACAGTCTGCTGATTTAGAGTTAGTTTACCGCTGCAAATTTTACTTAGTTACAGTATATCAGCTTGCAGAGACATAAAATTTATATGCATGTGATATGTGCTTGTTTTTATGAATTTTTGAAGACTGATATCAGAGTTGTGCTAAGTGGTTGGGCTGAGTTTAGCTCAGATTTGACATCATTCTCAGTTGGCTATTAGGTGCACTAGATTTCTGAGTTTTTGTCATTATTTCAACACTAATAACCCTTCGACGCACATGACTTATACAGGGCCGACCCCAACAAGGTGGTCTAATAACCCATCAAGTATAAGTTACGACATTTACAATATAAATGACGACACTTCCATATAGAGGAATAATACCATCTCTATAGGAGTACATAACATACATATATGAAATACATTCCGAAGTTACATATACATCAACAAGATGTGGCTCTTCTTGCCAGTATAGATGAGTGCCATATTTAGATGTCTTACTATGGTTTGGGGTCCTGTGTCTCTGGTGATATCTCTGTGGATTCAACTTAGTCATACTTATCCAACATGGAGGATAGTGAGGCAGGTTATATAGGGGGTTATCTTGCAATTATTCAGAGCCCAACTGATCATTCCCAGTTTTGTTCCTCAAGCAGTATTCAAGCAATTCCTCAGCCTTTTATGTCCAGTGTCGGTAAGTTTCTAACAATGCATTTCAGTAAAACCAATCCAGGTATGTGGACAGGTATGACATTCTTTTCACAATGTCGCGATTTCTATTGTTTATCTTTACGTTTCAAATGTGAAGGCATAAATTATGTGGTTGACAATTTCAAAATTTTAAAGATCATTGGGGGTACTAACATGATAATTATAAAGATGAACAATATGCTTGTATCTCCAAAGAAATGTTCAAACAGCTTGCAGCTGATATATGGAGATTTGCAAGGTCCACCTCCACCAACGGTCTCTCAAATTGAGAATCAGGCAACCAATTTCAGGCAAATTTTTTTCTCAATCCCAGTATATGATGAAGATGGTCCATACCTTAGCCCGGTGGAAGCCTGAATAAATGGAGCTTGTGAAAGCAATCCTTCCTTGTGGCAGCAATATCAAAGCTTCCAAGCCCCCATAGTCACCCAACCTTCATCTCCTATCATGATCAAGACCTTGGTACATATTTGCTTGGTGATCGACGAGGTCTCATCGTAGATTCATTCTAAAGACAAAGGTAAAGCATCAGGTATGAATTACTTACTCGAATGGTTACATTGGTGGTATGATTTCAGTTAACCCTTCTTGATTCTTATGTTTAGCATAAGTAGGTTTAGTTCACTTGCGTTAGGTATATACTGTTACCCATGTATTGCATTTGACGTTCTTCATGTCTACATAGGTTAGTCGCTTGTTTGTTCAGTTTTATTTTAATATTTTCAAGATGAGCAAGGCAGGACGGAAGTGTCTACCTCGTGGTATTTTGATGTCCCTGATTATTTGATGTGTGTGTAGGTCTACAGGTACCCAGATGATTCATGGATTCTCGAGCACCCTCGGGAGGAGTACTCGTCCCGTAGTTGGAGCCAGTGTTACGTGGTACTAGTACCAGCGCACCTGCAGATGTACCCCAGGGAGAGAGGGTCATTTTTTTCCTGACCAGGAGGGGTGTTATCCAGCGTTTTCTGAGTGGGGGATATGGTCGGACCCTTTGGTTTCTCCCTTGGGAGTATTATGGCTTAATGGCATTGTTGACTGCCTCATGAAAGGGCTTGAAACCCTGAGGTTGGTGTCCGGGGCTTCTAGGGATGGGTCACTAGGTCACATGACCCCCACCTTGTTTTATCATTCTGGTGACACTTCTTTTAGCACTGAGGCTTATGTCTCTACTCCAAGTCACCTTCCACACCCTCCTAGCCCTCCAGTTCACCAGGGCCCTCTCTCCTTGGGCTCCTCTTGATGATGACGTCATCCTCCAGGCCAGACTGCATTGCTTGATTAGGGGGGGGGGGGCGTTGATTTCACTATTGTTGGGGTTAGATGGGGCATGACGACCCCCCCCCCCTCGCACTCTAGCCTTCAGAACGGAGTGTTTTGCTCATATTTAGCTATTTTAGTCATTTTTGGGTAAACTCTAAGGAAAATGCCCCAAGTTACCCACTGACTTGATTATTTTATATTATTTTTGTTATAATTTTAAGTTGACATTTTATAATTTCAAATTTACATTTTAAAAGGCATGTCGGCCTGGATATTTTTATATTTTTATAAAGTGAGTGTGAGAAGGTATAAATAAACCTCTCCTCACTTATTTTAACATAACAACCTATGGGATAAAACATTATGCTATTTTTTAACCCTTCTTAGGGCTCTTTGAGTGATGCGCACCTCTTGAGGATGGATGTACTTTCTGGTTTGGAGGCAACCTTTTGAAGTATCTTTTGTTCTTGCTCTTTGCTAAGGTGATGCTAGAGTTGTTTGCTTAACACATGCACAAGGAGGTATCTAAGTTCTTCTCTTGATTTCTCTTTGTTAAATGTTGAATGATGATGCTTGTTCTTGGTTGAATGGTAGCCATTAATATTGCATTTGTTCTAGCTAGGTCATTTTCAGCCTTTAGTCACCATAGCATTGGGAGGCTTGAGCTTTAGGTCTCCAAGGTTTGCCCTAACTAGGGCTCCTTTAACTAACTTTTGTGGTTGTTGAGGAAGGCCCTAGTTTTCCAAACTTGGCAAGTACCATCTCAAGAGGAAGCCCATCTTCCTTGATGACCTAGGGTTAGGGTAAAACCTTTAAAACCCTAGGTTGGCACATGTTTCTACCATTTTCAAACCCTATTTTGTACGTTTATAATTATTATTTAGGGTTAAATTTTGCATTTTCATGTGTAAATCTGCATTTTCATGGTAGAATTAGGGTTAGAGTTAGGTCTGCAATTTTATGACAAAAACCCTAATTATAAAAATTAAAAATTAATTTTTTCGATTTTTTGACCTTCCTAAAATTTCGGCCCTCTCCTACAATTTCGCCCTGCCTTCTTTAGCCCTAAAACCCTAGGGCAAAATTTTAGAAAGCCCTAAAATTTTAAAAATATCAAAAATTCATAAAAATAAAAACCCCTAAAAATTAAAAATATAAAATTAATTTTTTTTCAATTTTTTGCCTTCATAAAATTTCGGCCCTCCTACGAATTCATCCTACCTTCTTTAGCCCTAAAAAACCCTAGGGCGAATTTTTAGGAAGCCCTACAATCTTAAAAAATCAAAATTTCCTTAAAAAACCCTAAATAAAACCCTAAACGACCCAAAGCTTCCCTAAAAGCTCTAGTGACCTCCTCTCCCTTCTCTTCCTCTTCGTTGCCCTCTTCCTCTTCTCTACTCTTCTCTCCTCTTCTTTCCCTTTCTCTTCCTCTTTCTCTCTTTTCCCTCCTTCCTCTATATCCTTCTTCCTTTCCTCCTCTCTTTTCCCTTCTCTTCTCCTTCCTTTTCCCTCTACTTTCTTCTCCCTTCCTCTTCTCCATTTCTTCCTCCTCTTTTCCTGTACCTCTTAAGATTGTTGTTACAGCCCTCTTTTCTGCTGCCAAACAGTCTATTAGGGCAGCAGACTGTCCCCTTCTGACAGTCACTAAACTTGTCCTATCACCTACACACTTAAAGCACATTAAAGGTTAGACATTGATTATCTTTTTGCAAGTGTTTTTGTGGACTGTTTTAATACTAATAAGGTCTGAAATCTACCTAAATAGAGGTCTGGAAGTGATTATAACAGTCTGAAATATTTGTGCTTATACAAATAAATTGTTTAAGGATTGAAGTATCCATTGCATACATCTCTTATGTTATTTGTTGCCACCAATTTGACATCAAAAGAAGGCAGCCTACTGCTGTTACTAATCTTGTATTTGGAAACATACTGTGACTGCTACAACTCTGATTTTATTCACAATTTGACGTGTAAGAGTTAGAAAGTGGAATTGATTCACTGTGATATTGCTCATACTCTGCTTGTTACAAGTTGTTATTGGTAATACTGCTGATATCTTCTTATATAGACCTAAAACAGCCTATGCTTAAAGTGTTTCAATATCATATGGTGGACCTATTGTGATCACTTGATTATACTTCTTTGCATTTAAGGTATTTTGCTATTTGATCATCATACTTATATTCATTGTCCGTAAATTGCTAGAGTTGTCACACACTCTTATCATTGACATCTACATTTACTTGAAAATCTATGTTATGTAATGGATGCTTGGACGTTGATGCATGATCTTACTTACACACCAATTTGCTAGTAGTAATTGTATTCCTTAGTTGACAAGTGACCTTCATCGTCATTGCTAATTGATGATTGACTATTCTTATTCATTCATTGATACACTGAGTACATAGTTACATAGTGTGTCTTCTTCATTTGCATAAAACATATTGACTAAGGCACTCGTCATTATTATTCTTGTCAAAGAAAACATAGCTATTCTTGTGCTAAGCTATCTTGCAGGCCACATAAGGGCTCTTCCCCTTGGAGGTTCCAATTCTCCGAAGAAGTTAGGGAATTGGCTAAGGTGACAGTGGTCACTTCCCTCATATTTGTCATCGGAGGCTAGCCCTACTACTTCAACCGGTAACAAGGGGTAAAGTGGCTTCTCTGAGTTAGAAAATGAGCACCCTCATGGCAAATTTGACCCCCTAGTACCACTTTTATGACTTTTTTAATTTTTACATTTAAATTATCTCGTTTCTAAAACGAGAAATTTTATTTTTTACGGAAAATTAAAAAACACCTAGGAGGGACTTAGTACAAGTTCATACGACTCAAAAATAGTGACTAGTATGGTAATATCCATTGACACTAGACTTTAACAACTCCCTAAGGCCTAACCACCAAGACGACCACTCCAGCTTTGGAGGATTGAGTGAAAAACACGAAAATTGTAAGTTGTTGAAAAGCAATATCTAATTAACAAGGAAAAAACACTCTAGAGTAATCGGATTGATGACTAAGTCCTAGGAAAGCCAAGCCGTTTACATAAGTTCATCATGCTATGACACTTTATTACAATCCCCCCAAGGGGATATGAACATAAGAAAAAAGAAAAAAAGGGGCCACAGAATGCCCTAGCAGATTTCTAAACTCTGATCATGAACAATTGACTTGTTCATTCTTCGACGGCTCACTTGAAAATCCATCCAAGTGTAACTTGGGGGGTAACACTAAGCAAATTGAAGCTTAGCAGTGAAAAATAAATGAACAGTAGCTAGTGTTATTGTTCAAACTAGCAGTACAATGTGGTTTGTATGCTAATGAATGGTAAGCATGTGAGAGAGGTCTAGACCCAAATGTCACCTCATCCCAGCCTCTCAACTACTTTGGGTAACTACTAAACCTAGGGGAGAGCCGTCCAAAGGTAACTGCAAACACCAAACAAGCAAATACCCTTCTACAACCTTTATAGCAGAGATCAATGAATTATATGAAGTCAACAATGAATAATATAGACACATAAATTAGAATAAGGAAGTTAATTCCGTTTATCAATCAATATGGCAACTTTCAATATATTTCACGAATCCCCATGCAAGGGCTTCACACCTCCCAACGCAACACCTCAGAAAGGTGCGCTCTGAAGGGGAGAGGGCTCAGTGGCCTAAGGTGCACCTTTTGGCCCAATCAGAGCTGCAAAATACCCAACATAAACCCTAATTCAACAAATTCACGCTTCCTCGTGCACTAGGGCAAAATCTAACGCCCTTAGAACCCTTTAACTCCTCTGTAGACCTCTACCTCTATCCTCCAAGGACATAAGTACTAGTGCTTGATGTTGAATGTGGATACAACTCCATCTACCATGTTGTTCCTTAAGTCAAGACTCCAATTTTGAAAAACTTGTCTAATCTGTAGAAATTTATTGTTTCCCAATCCCGGTTTCAAGTTTAGTTTAGAACATAAGGCTTAATGCCCAACCCCATTCATATCATGATTGTTGCAAATAGAATTTCACTCATAAATAATTATGTAGCTTGAAACACTATGAGAAATTTTACCAATCTAATGAGAAGAAAAAGTAAATAGTCACACACATAAAAAAATTTCAAACTCAAAATTTTTGGGCAATGCCCAAGGAAAAACCCCCCTAAGGAGAAAACTTGTGCAAGAGTATTTTTATTATTTTTATGAAATGTACAGCAGCAATAGAATCAGCAAAAATGTACAACTTATCTCAACCCCGGTGCTCTACTATCTCAGCAAAAAGACAGTCCAAGAATCTGCATTAAAACTCGTGCCAAACTCCTTCTAAACAATACGGATTGGTGCATAAAAAATCATGCGACTGCCAGGACAAACTTAGACTGAAATTCCTCCTCGAAAATCGTGTTGCCTACCTCAAATTTTGTGCAGCCTGTCAACTGTATGGACTGCTCTCCTTAACTGTATGAACGCTGCAATAAATGTTGATTTTCCCTCGAAATGTGTGCCAACGTCTTGGGAATTCATGCCTAGTTTCTCTCCTCGAAATGCATTTCAACTCTCTCGATTTCAATGTTGTTGTGCTTCTGTTATTGGTGCCTCGATTTTTGTGCCCACGATTTTTGTGCCCACAAGGCCTTCTCTCTCCTGCTTATCTGAGAGAATAACATGCACGGCAAATCAAACACAAGAGACAAGAGACACAAAGAGTTTCATCGGGGAAACCATAAAGGAGAAAATCCCGCAACTTCCTCAAAGATAGAATGAGCAACAATACAAAACCCCAAAAGATAGAAATGGTCTCCAGCAGCATCTCTCTTCTTCACTTGTGCAAACTCCTCCTCTCTCTCACTAATGCGCAAATGAGTGAGTGAGTGAATGTGTTAATAGAGAGGAGCATGTAATATCCCAAATTGATATTTTTTCTTTTTTTGTGTGTTGTAGATGGCTAGTAGGCTTATGTCTCAACAGAATATGAAAGTAAACCCTGATCTTTGCATGCATGCAGATCTGTACCCTAGAAAATACTGAAATGCTAGAAAGTAGGAAGAATTAATGCATGTAAATACCAGTATATAGATCTGCTAATGTCGATGAGGATGATCCCCGCATGCAGATATTATGCTGGATGAATAAGGAGATAAGCCAAATCCTCCTCCTAGAGATAAGTGCACCCTCCTCCAAGCTATAACTGCTCCATAATAAATGATACTTGACTGATGAAGACCCAGACAAGTTGCAATAGGGTTATAGTGCCCCTCTGGTGATGATAGAAGTTGCATGCAGTCGAAAGGATGGCTCAATAGCCCAACACGTGCATATCCCTCCAAGATGATTCGCCTTCAAGCATGCAAACGTCCTCCAATAGAGATAAATGTTGATAACTCTCTCAAGAGTCCAATAGAGAAGCCCTTCTTCCAGGGGAAGGGTAATATGGCCACTCTGAGAAGGATGGGAGCAGCATGCAGAGGTTCTGCTCCCTGCAGATTGTAAAAAGAATGAATGTATAATTGAGCAATGCACCCAAGCAAAGAGAGCGAATCCCCCAATCCAGTGAATAACTCAATCTCCTGAAGCAACTGATGAATAGATCCTGATGATGAAGCATTGTTGAACCTAGATGATCCAACCTAATGATGAACTAGGGCAGATAGATTTCGCTGCCGAAATACACCAGTTAGCTGAGCATGCACTCAACCCCAACTTAGCTCGTTGAGCTCTCCAATTGGAATTCTCAATTCAATAATCATATAAGTGTGTTTATCCATTCACTTTACCTCTCTTTTATAACACTCAACTGTAAATAACCTAACTTTTGACCTAATTAGGTCACTTTACCTTCTAATTCGCGGTTGACTTGCATGCAAGTGCCTGGAGACTCAATCAGGTGCATGCATCATGAAATAATAATCAGATGTCATGCATGCAGGTGGCCTTTGGCTCGGGTGGCCCCTGTCTATCTAATGATGATATAATATCAATGCCCTAGATCTTCTTATATGGCATCAATCCTCAGCTGATTCCCTGACTGTCAGTGCCCACTCGAACCTATGGGAATCAAATAGGTTAGCAAGATGGTCCTCAATGCTTAAGCAGAAGAGGACATTACAGACCCTCTCTACTTATACTTTACTTCTACTTGACTTTTACCCTAATTGGGCCGACTTCTCCTAGGAGAGTCTAATAACCCCCTACAACTTAACGCAAGGCCGACCTCTCTAGGAGAGTCTAATAACCCTTTAAGTACAATGATAACTTTCCCGATCAGAGGAATAAACCTCTCTGTCGGAAGTACAATAGCAATATATGAATACAATATAAAATATACAAGTGAATACATTCTGAAGTTACAAATACATTAACACTCCCTCTTAACTAGGAAGGTATTCTCTTGACACAATTTATCAGTACAAGTCTTCGTCACTGGATCATCATCAAAGCTGGATCATCATCGTCACTACTGCTATTATCTCGACCATTAGTCTCCAATCTACTCGTCATAGGAAGTTCTACAGAGCCAACCCTTTTTCATGTTAGATGTAGGCCTAGCCTCCATGTAGGTCTTCATTATCTCTGCGAGCAAGCCATCAAGTAGGTACATCTCAGGACTAATTATATGCCACTACAAAACCTGCAGGATCTCCCAGTACTGATTATATGCCACTGCAAAACCTGAAGGAGCATCCCAGGACTGATTATATGCCTCTGCAAAACCTGCAAGATCTCCCAGGACTGATTATATGCCTCTACAAAACCTGAAGGAGCATCCCAGGACTGATTATATGCCTCTGCAAAACCTGTGTACCCTACTGTTAACTCATCATCTTCAGATCATCTCATCGTCACACGAAGCACAGCCCAGATGCACATCACACAGCACTTACATCAACCAGCATGGGAGGACCAACCTACCACCATCCAAGAAAGGCTCAGCAATTACATCAACGACCATGGGAGGACCAACCTACCACCATGTTGGAAAAGCTCAGCAATTACATCAACAACCATGGGAGGACCAACCTACCACCATGTCGAAAAAGCTCAGCAATTACATCAACAACCATGGGAGGACCAACCTACCACCATGTCGGAAAAGCCCATGTGCATCTGCATCTTTCAGACTCATCACTTCCCCTTGGAAGGAACCTCGATCTGAAGTACACCAAGCTTCTCTCTGAAGTATTCAAACTTCACTCTGGCCAACAGCTTGGTCAATACATCGGCTATCTGCTCGTCTGTCGCAACGTACTGGAGCTTCAATGCTCCTCTCTGCACCATATCCCTGATATAGTGGTACTTGATCTCAATGTGCTTCGACTTGTCATGGAACACTGGGTTCTCAGACAACTTCACACAACTCTGGTTGTCGCAATATATACAAGTCGCGTCCAACTGGAGATCAAACAAATCAGACAGTAGCTTCCTCAGCCATACTGCCTCACAACTAGCCGAACAAGCTGTGACATACTCTGCTTTGGCTGTACTCAGTGCCACGCAGGACTACTTCCTGCTAAACCAAGAGATCACACCTGATCCCATACTGAAGCAGCACCCCGAAGTGTTCTTCCTATCAATGGCACTGTCTGCCCAATACGAATCAACATAACCCTCCAGGTTAATCTTCTGATTCGCATCATACTTAAGCCCATAATCCACCATACCCTTCAAGTACCTCAGAATATGCTTTGCAGCAATCAAGTGAACATGTCTTGGATCCGTCAGGAACTGGCTCAATGTGTTCACAGCAAAGCAAATATCCGGTCTCGTATTTGTCAGGTACATCAAAGATCCAATCATCTGACGATACATCGTGGCATCAACCGACTCTGATGAAGCACCACTCAATAGCTTCAGGCTCGATGCCATAGGTGTGGCCATGGCCTTGCAGTCCATCATCCCAAACCTCTTCAGGATCTCTACTAAATACTTCCCTTGTCCAAGGAAGATTCCATCCACACTCTGCCACACCTCGATGCCTAGAAAATAGTGCATCATACCCAAGTCCTTCATCTCGAACTCGACAGCAAGCTTCCTCTTCGTGTCAGCAATCAACCCATCCTCACCTGTCACAAACAGGTCATCTACATACAGTAGAAGTATCATTAGGTTCCCTTCCTCAACCTTGTAGTAAAGGTTGGAATCCGCTTTACTCTTGGTAAAGCCCAAACCAGTCAGGAAGCTGTCAATCCTGTCGTACCATGTCCTGGGTGCCTGTTTCATTCCATACAAGGCTTTCTTCAATTTGCACACATGAGTCTCCCTGTCATGTGTCTCAAATCCGAATGGCTGCTCCACATACACTTCCTCTTCTACTACACCATTCAAGAACGTTGTCTTGACATCCATCTGGTGTACCTTCCACTTCATCACTGAAACCAGAGCAAGTACTGATCTGATGGAAGTGTATCTGACTACAGGTGCAAATGTCTCTCCATAATCTATCCCTTCCTTCTGGGAGAAGCCACGTGCCACAAATCTCGCCTTGTGTTTCTCTATGTTGCCATCTGCAGCATGCTTGATCTTATAGATCCACTTGAAAATCACAACAGACTTCCCTATTGGTCTCGGAACCACATCCCAGACATCATTCTTCATGATCGACTGGTACTCCTCGATCATGGCATCCTTCCATTCTTTTTTCTTAGTTGCTTCCTCATAGTTGGAAGGTTCTTTGTCAATGATGTCACACAGCAAGGCTACATAACTGGAGAATGGTCTCGGTCTCTCTTGCTTTCTCTATGCATTCCCTCTCGAGCACCATATCTCTCTGCATCTTGAATCGCTTCTCGTACCCATGTTGGTTTCCTCTTGTGAGAATTCTTCCCACAAGGTGGATCTACAGGTTCCTGTGGGTCTTCTATCTCGCGTTCTCCATAATCTTCTGGATTTACTTCATTCATTGTTGTATCTCGAATCCTGGGTGCTTCTGGTTCTTCAATGTCTTCAATAGGTATCTTTCTATATTTGTGATATGTTGAGTCTTCGTCGAATGTTACATCCCTGCTGATGTCGATCTTCTTGAACCCTGGAAAATATATTCTGTAAGCCTTCAAACTTTCACTATATCCCACGAATATGCCCTTCTTTCCTGAAGGATCTAATTTCGTCCTCTTCTCTTTCAAAATGTGTATGTACACCGGGCAACCAAATATTCTGAGATGGCTGACTTCTGGTCGCTCGCCGGAGAACGCTTCTTTTGGTGTCTTGTTGTCAAGTACTCTATGTGGAGAACGATTTTGTACATACACAGCTGTCCTAGCAACTTCTGCCCATAGATGCATAGGAAGATCTTGCTCATGAAGCATCGCCCTTGCTGTTTCCATAATTGTTCTATTCTTCCTTTCTGCAACTCCATTCTGCTGCGGATTGTATGGAGTAGTCAACTCCCTCTTAATCCCTGAATCTCTACATAATTTCTTGAAGTCTTCTGAGGTGAACTCTCCGCCATTGTCTGACCAAAAAATCTTGATTTTCTTCTCCGTGTGGTTTTCGATCAAGGCTTTGAATTCCTTGAACTTACTGGATACTTCATCTTTGCTCTTCAAGAAATATATCCATGTCTTCCTAGAAAAATCATCAATGAAAGAAACATAATATACATACCCACTCAATGAACTGGATGACATCGGACCGCATACATCGGAGTGGATGATTTCCAAGATTTCTTTTGCCTTGCTCTCGCTACTCGGAAATGTATTCTTTATGTTCTTTCCTTTCGTACATCCTTTGCAACGCCTTCATGCTTTGCCTGGATTTCTGGAAGACCTTCAACAGCTTTGCTTGCAAGAGGTAGTGCTCTATAGTGCACATGTGCAAGCCTTCTATGCCATAGTTCACTAGGCTCCATGGATTCATGGACCAAGGCTTGTTCTGGTTGGCCCTTCAGTTTGTATAACCCTCCCTCTTGCTCTCGAATCACTACTGCATCATCTATGGTCCTTCCCTTTGGCCACATAAGAACTTGGCCATCTACAAATGCAAACCTCATACCTTTTGCATCCAATGCAGATATGGAGAGAAGGTTCTTCTTTAGTCCTGGTACAAACAGGACATCTTTCATCTTCATAGACTTTCCAGAGTCTAGTTTATAAGAGGCTTCACCACTTCCTTTTATAGGGTACTGGTAGTCATCCACAAGTTTCACTTTGTGGGGTGACTCATGTTTAGATAGGTTCATAAAGGATTCCTTGAATCCTGTCATATGCTTGGAAGCCCCACTATCTATAAGCCAATCATTGCTTCCATGTGTAATACTTCCTGTGAGGGCAAAGATCAAAACATACTCTTGATTGCTTGAAGAATCTTCACTTTCTTCTCTGGCTCTCTTCCTGGGAGGTTCATCATCCTCTGCAATGTGAGCATGATGTCTTCTCTTGTTGTTCTTCTTCTTGTGAGAGCCACTTTTATTTCTAGGACAATCCCTGGAGAAGTGTCCCTTCTCATCACATGTATAGCATCGAATGGTGGATACATCTCCATGCAAGGTTTTCTTCAACCTGCAAACATGAGACTCTCTCCCATGAATCTCAAATCCATGTGGTTACTCAACATACACCTGCTCCTATATAAGCCCATTGAGAAATGCGGTCTTCACATCCATCTAGTGGATCTTCCAACCCATGTCTGCTACAATGGAGATCATTGCTCTGATCGAAGAGTAACAAGCAACCGGTGCAAAGGTCTCGTCATAATCTATACTCCCTCTACCTATGAGAACCTCCTGTGCCACAAATCGAGCTTTGTACTTCTCCACACTGCCATCCACGGCATGCTTGATCTTGTAAAGCCAGCAAGAAGTCACAACTGACTTCCCCTCCGGTCACAGTACAATCTCCCAAACATCATTCTTCATGATGGAATGATACTCTTCCATCATGGCATCTCTCCACACCTTATGTTGGGATGCCTCCCCAAAAGTGGAAGGCTCTGAATCACAAAGACTAGTCATCAAGGCCATGCCATATCTATCTGGCATCCTAATCTCTCGTACAGGTCTCTTGGGATCTCCAAATCACTCAACTTCTTTCATGGTGTCCTTAAGCCACTTGGGCTTCCTCTTCCCTGAAGACTCCTCCTATATTGATGTATCATCCTCTTAAACTGAGACTCGGGAGTGGTAATACATGTGGTTGGTGACCCAGAAACCTGTGAACAAATAGTTGGAGAACCACTAGCTGGTGAACCAAGTGAATCAAAAACTGGAACTGGTGAACCTGTAACCCGAAAACCTGAACCTATACCATGTGAACCTATGGCCTGTGCCCCTGAACCTGAAGCACCTATAACGTGTGGACTAGTCACCCCTTATACTCGTGACCCTACACTCTGTGAAGTTCGACTTTGTGTGCTCACCTGAGGTGTAGAAGCCTGTTGCTCCCCCTGCTCTGACTCCTGCGACTTCTTGAAGGCCCGCTCCTCAAATATCACCCCCTCACAACAACTTTCCTTTGTAAAGGAAGATAAATGCGGAAAGCCTTCAAAGTCTCATCTTACCCCACAAAAATAACATTTTCTGTCGTGGGCTCTGTTGCCGCCTAATACACACCTGGGGGGGACACGGCAAGAAACCTTCAAGCCGCTCGGTGTGTCCTTGGGGGCAAGTGAGAGTCAAGTGCTGTCACCTGATTACTCGACTCCTCCGTCTAGGCTACTCCTAGCGAAGCCAAGGGGGGTGGTCCATATGAAAATAATCTAAGGCTTCTACACTACAAAATGAAGAAAACCACTTATAGGAGTTAAATGATAGATATAAAAATATTAAAACAAAGAAAGAATTGCAATTTAATTTTAATTACAACAACACATGATATAGAGAAATTCACGACATTTTATGATTTAAGTTGAACAATTATAGCGTATGATGACCAGTGTCGAGATTGTGAATGCGATCGATGTTGTGTTGTGTCGTGAAATTTGCAAACGCTGCTTGTAAATTTTAAATTATTAGTGGGTATTGTGTAAATTCTTGGTTTGGCCCAACTCTAAATCGTTCCTTTGAACTGGGTGTTGTGACAACTATACCAAGTGTCCAACCAGGCGAGAATGAACCTTCTTACGAAAGCCTCTTGTCTCTGTAGTTAGCCTCACTCGACCTCCCGAGTTCTTAGGATCGAAACTTCATAGGATTTCCCTATTAAAACTAGCCACTCTACGTCCTTTTCTGATTGACCCAACTGTTTATACTAAGTTGCAACAGTCAAGGGCATACTTTGGGTTTTGAGTCTTGATTAATTTTATTTAATGTTGCAAGGTGAGTTTGTTTAAAACTAACTAATCTAAAGCCCAAGAGTCTCTTTTCCACACACCAAAAAATGGTGCAGTACTTCGGGAAAGCAAGGGGCACAAATTTTAAGATTTATTGAAAAAGATTGTAAAAAGCATGCAATAAGTAAATCTAATATAAGGAGTCCTTTAGGGACGTTCGTGTGCTTTCTGATATGATTTAATTACTGTCAGTATAATAGAACTAATCTAAAACAAATCAAAAAATAAAAATAAAAATGTGAATTCCCGTTGGGGGGATGGGGGCAGGCCCTGGAATAGCCTGCTGTGCTCTTTTTATTTTTTAAGTTACATCAAAAATATATTAATCAATACTGTTGGTCCTTTATCAGTAGGTACCAATACAATTTACAAGTGCTAGAAAAAGAAAGAGACAATGAAACAAGCTCTCCGGATGGCCACTAAAGCCTCCAAATCTCAGAATTTGACCTCTAAATTGTTCAAACCTGCTAAAATATAAAAAAAAACAGTGAACTAAATTAGTATCAAAATGGCCAAAAAACACTTTAAAAGTGTCTTTGGCCTTGCTCCAAAAAATTGCAAAAATTCTAAGTTGAATGATAAACTAAAGAGGCAAAAATTTGAACTAGTAAGACAAGCTAGAAAGCTTGTCATGCTAGGATCTTTGGCTGCCCACTTTCAAGTTGCAAGCCAAATGGTGCAAGCCTTAATATGCTAGATTTATCTTTCCACACTTGAAATAAAACCACTCTTTCTTAACTAATGAGATTTTCAAATTTTAAATGCAAACAAACAAAGAGACTTTTCACTAATGTTAAATTATGAGATTTAAACTTGATAATATGATAGCATTAGTAAAATGAAACTAGATCTACTTCTTTAGGATTTCAAATTTTTAGATCTAGAACAATATGGAACCAGTAACCAAAGGAGATTGAAAATATGTTGAACTAAAGGTAAGAAGAACCGAGTTGTGAGTTAGAAAGAGATGGACGAATGGGGCCCGCATGAGAGTGGGAACAAGAGGGACTACCCTTCCGTTTGAAGTGGCTTGGGAAACGGAAAAGCTGACATGCAGCCTCCTCCTTAAGCTCGGATCACCTGCAAAAAAGATCTCACACAACACTTGCACAAGAAGATTAAATAGCACTGATATAAACAATATAAAAAAAACTTCTAGATATAAGCAATCAAGCAAGAGATGCAAAATATTTGAAATATTTCACATCATTACCAAATGAGAAACAAGCATTAGATCCTATTTCTTACCCTATTGAAATATAAATTCCCTTACAAGTCAGATGCAATCCCAACATTACGCAAAATACTTATGCAAAAATACAAGTTACCTCCATGGGTTTTGAAGCATCAAACATCCACACATGACATGCAACCACAATGAAGCCTCCAAAGCCTTCTCTTTATTCACTCAAGAACTCAACAATATTACAACACAGACGAACAGAGGTTCCACCTTTAGATGCTTTACAATGGAGAATGCTCTCTCTTAAATAGATTCTACAGAGTGAGGGGGCGCAAATCGCAAGGAAGGGCGCATGGCTTGAGGAGAGAGTTAAACTAGACATGGTTCCCTTTGATTGTGGCTTGATTGGATTACAAACTCAAGGGAGTGTGCCATCTCTCCATGAGGTAGGTGCCTCCCTCCTTGAAACTATCACCACAAACCATTCGATGCCATGTGGAGAAGTCGCCCTCTTTTAGACAGGGGCGCAATTCCTTGACTTGGATACTCTAGATATGAACTCCCCCTCTTTAGATAGACTCCCAATCAACTGAGATTTGATTGACTCAATCAAATATTTGATTTGGAGTTAACTGAGAGCTCCAATTTTGACTTCCTTAATTAGTGGGATTTGTCTTATCTCATTTTTTATGTCTTAAATTGACATTTATTTTGTCTTCTTTTGGGTTTTTTGAGCAAATATTATTTTCTGAGATAAATAATTGCTCGAAATTTAGGAAAAGTGGGTTTATGGGTTAAATGGGTGCTCTGGCTTAGAAAACAAGCACCCCATTGTCAGATTTCACCCACAAACCACTTAATTATTACATTTTGAAATATTTTAATTAAACCATTAAAAAATGGTCCAATTACTGAAAAAATTATTTTTTTCAAAACCTTAAAAAAAACACCTAGGGACCTAGTACATGACTATATGACTTTATTTAACTCTCGAGCATGTTTATATATGTCGACACATGAAATTTAATAACCCCCCAAGGCATAACCACCAACTTAGGCATTCTAGCTTTGGAGTTATAGGAGAATAACTTGTTAATTATACTCTATTAAAGGCAAAGCATAATTGACAAGAGAAAAAACTCCTTGGAATACCCTCATTAGTTGCCAAGTCTTGGGGAGCGAACTTACTCAAAAGGCCACCATGCTAGTACACTTTATTACAAACACCATGGGGCATGGACATGCATTAAAAATTAAAAAAGGGGCCCTGAAAAGGCCTGATTTGAACTTCTGAACACTGAAATGCACAAATACGCGGCTCTCTGGAAGTCAAACTTATGTGCAACTCAGTTGGTAACAGGCTCCAACTTTGTCATCTTCTCTGAAGAGACATGAGAGTAAGTTAGACAACCCAATATACGAAAATGGCCAACCTCAGGCTTTTTACCTATAAACGCCTCCTCAGGAATCATGCACCCCAAGGCTTTGTGAGGACTCCTGTTCTGAATGTATACAACAGTACTGCAAGCCTCGGCCCAAAGAAAGAAAGGAAGACTCTGATCACGAAGCATCGCTCTCGCTGCACCCACAATGGCCCTGTTCTTTCTCTCTGCAACTCCATTCTGCTCTAGGGTGTATGGAACCGTCAACTGTCTCCTGATGCCCTCCTGTCTACAAAACTCGTCGAATGCACTGGAGGTATACTCACCCCCATTATCTCGTGTCAACACCTGAATCCTCCTCCCTGTCTAGTTCTCCACAAGAGCTTTGAACTCTTGGAGCCTCTGTAAGACTTCTTTCGACTTCTTGCTCATCATAAAGTAGATCTAGGTCTTCCTGGAGAAGTCATCAATGAATGTAGCATAGTACTCAAAACCTGTC
Source organism: Larix kaempferi (assembly GCA_027924585.1). NCBI lineage: Eukaryota > Viridiplantae > Streptophyta > Pinopsida > Pinales > Pinaceae > Larix > Larix kaempferi. The sequence continues at coordinate 5,294,519 of BSBM01000207.1, forward strand.
AACGAAACAGAAGACATAGGACCACATAATGCAGAGTGAATCAAATCAAGTACCCCTATTGATCTACCACCACTGCTTGGATAAGCAATCTTGGTGTACTTTCCCAAAGCACACCCCCTGCATACATCACTGTGTTCTGTGTTGAACTCAGGCAAACTGGTCACCATATCTCTCAATATCCTCAGAGTTGGATGATGCAAATGAGCCATCCTCTTATGCCATAGCTCACATAGATCACTTATGTTGCTACTGTGTGCCAAAGCATGAAGATGTTGAAACAAGAGCTTGTACAGTTTCCCACATCTGACTCTAATCGCAAAAGAAGTAGATGGACCCGATCCCTTGGGAAAAACATGCACATGCCCATCAAGGAAGTACACTCCAAATCCCTTATCCTCGATCGTGGAAACTAAGATCAAGTTCTTCTTCATCCCAACGACATACAAGACATCCCTCAAAGTCATGGGCTCCATGGACTTCCTTTGAAAGGTGACAGTCCCCCACCCAACTGCCCTCACAATCGTGTCAACTCCCAACACCACCTCCAAATCCAAACCTGTCTAATTGAACTCTAAAAACATATCCCACACACCTGTCATATGGCTAGAAGCTCCACTATCAATGTATCAAGTGCATGTGGTGGTGGATGCACTTAAAGAATGGCCAACCAACAGTGAGTACTCCCTATCATCCTCTACATCAATGTTGGTAATGGATGCTCTCTCTGAAAGACCAACACAAAGAGAAAACTCTCTCAAATCTAGCTACATACTTAGCTATCTCCGTCGACGTTGTTGTATGTTGCTTCTTCTTCTTCTTCTTCTTCGGGCACTATCCAACATATTGCCCAAACCCTGGCAAGCAAGGCACTTGACTTTGCTCAAATCTTTCTTCTGATCACCACCTTGCTGCTTAGCCCCACCCTTGGGACCCTTCTTGGACTTCTTCTTCTTTCCCTTTAGCTGCCAAAGCCACATTGTCCTCATCGTCCCTATTATGCGATGAACTAAGAGTCTCCTCCTGAACAAAGTCATCCCGAAGACTATCCCAGGATGCCATGTTTTCCCTAGCCACTGTGGCCTCCACAAACATAGCCCATGGCTTGGCCACGCCATTCAAGGCTATCCACACTAGCTCATGACCACCACCTCCCCAACTGCTCCAAGCTCATCTCTCACCTGTGTGATCCTAGTATGGTAAGAGGTCACATTTTCAGATTTAGCCATCCTGATGCTTTTCAACTTCTCTCTCAGTACCATCTTTCGGTTTTCAATGGAACTCTGGTATAATTTGGTTAATGCATCCCACATTTAATAAATATAGTCCTTACCAGTCACATGTGGAATCACATGGTCCTTTACTACATCAAGAATAATTCTCTTAGCCTTGATGTCCTTCTTGTCGAAGGTTGCCTTCGCTGCTGCATCTGTAGCTGCAGGAACCACCACCGGATTAGCTTGAGTGTTGTTCACTATGCCCACAACTCATTTTCCTGCAAAATCAGCACAATCCTTGCTTTCCAAGGACTAAAATTGCTTGCTCCGTCCAACTTGTCCTCTATCCTCAACCCAATAGCAATCTCACTGAAAAATGAAAGTCCAAAAATCTGCCTGGTGAACAAAAGTGTCTCTCTCTCTAAGTCTGAAAACCACTGCTCTATAATTCTGCTCTTCTTTTTAACTCAGCTCTGATACCATGTAAATATTTACTGTTTCCCAATCCTGGTATCAAGTATAGTTCAGAACATAAGGTTTAATGCCCAACCCCATTCATATCATGACTGATACAAATGGAATTTCACTCATAAACAACTCTGTAGCTTGAAACACTATGAGAAGGTTTACCAATTTAATGAGCAGAAAAATTAAACAGTCACACACATGAAAATTTTCAGACTCGGAATTTTTGGGCAATGCCCCAGGAAAAACCCCTAAATCTACACCTTGCAGCAAACAAATATGAATGATAATTATAGGTGATCTAGCCCTGTCACCGCTAGATGCCACTCTGTGCTGGTGCTTTTCCAGCAATAGGTGGTGTCCCTAGGGTTTTTATGCACTGTTATTTCTGTGAATAAATCTGTGTAAACTTAAATGATATCAGTGCACTAAACTGCCCTCAAGCACCCAAAAAGCAGACAAGAACTGAGTAAAACCTCCTAAACAAACTGCAAAAGGTGTGATCAGTTTCTTTAAGTAAATTTCAATAGCAAATGGAAATGGATAGATAAGAACATATGCTTTGAGTGAACCATTCAAGACAAATGCATGAGAAAGAGAATATGCGGCGTCAGTGAAAGAACAATTCAAAACTAGTGCATAAAAGTAACATGACAATCCATGCCATGCGATTGCTCTCAAGAAACAACCATGAAATTCAAAGAGCTAAGAAAAAGCATCGTCGAACTTGTCTGATATATTAGCATAGAGGTCAGACTCAACCATAGATACAAACAAACAAGGGACTTCCCTGTTCAATCTCTGGCAAGCAGTGGCGGAAGTGTTGTCAAGTATGCTAGGATGGAAGAAAGTCGTGAAGAAATGCTCCTGATGTCTGTAGAATAGAGTCCAATCTGCTGAACCAATGTCTTCAGCCCTCCCTTGTAGAATCCAAGAGATAGAAGCCAAAAGGATCTGTGCCCTAGGAGAGAAGAGAGAGAAGAGGGACCAAACTGAAGTGAAACCCCTTTGCATGTGAGAGAAACTCCACTAATAATTTTTACCTAGACAATAATAGATTGCTGTCTGCTCCATGTAGAAGAAAAGGTTGATGTCTGCTCAAAATAACCACTAAACAGGCTCAAAGACACCTTGGTTAGGGTGCTGTCCATCCATTCATCTTGCGGATTTTATCACATTTGATCTGCAGGGTGAAGTGTTTAACATGCATGTGCAACTCCACAAAAGGAAGCTCTAGCTGGGCACAGCTCTCATCATAATATCACTGTTCTATAGCATGGATGCTTCATATCCAAAATTAGCATGTATACAACCACTTTGAGGCGCACTTTTCTAACTGTAACTGCTGTCTCTATCTTGAATAGTCAACATGCACGTGATGGAAACCAAATTTGCTATATCAGGGCACACCTGCTCTATGGACATTGCTGTTTACTAATTCCTCTCACCCTAATCTGCTAAAACAGCCACTACAGCGCTCTCCTTGGAACTGTCTGCTGTTTGCTAACTAATAAACTATAGATTACAGAACTGCTAGACTTAGCCTCAACATATGTTGAATATTAAAACTAAGCATTAAATATGCTGTAATTACTTATTACACTGCTCTCTCCAAAGTAGTCAATGCTTTTCTTGCTCTGTTTAGTATGCATGTATGTGTAAGGGTCCACTTGGCCTCCCTAAGATGGGCATTTAAAATAAAATTATAAAAATAATATTAATAAAAATATCTTATCTACTTGCTGTTCCTACTAAGAACCATCCTCATGCATGTACCCACCGCTGAATAGAGCATTTAAGGCACTCCACCTCCACCCATATTTGTAATGTCCCATTCTGGATGATTACTCCAGGGTTCCTATAGCTATAGACGGCGAAAAGGGAATTAATTAATTAACTAAAATCACTGGTCAAAAAAGTAACATTATAAAGTGATATTGAGTAATTAATTCAATAAGGAACTTTATAAAAGTCACTTTAATTTATTAAGAGAGGGAAAAAGGTAAAAGTGGCGAGAAAAGGTAAAAGTGGCCCGAAAAGGGTAAAATGAGTTTAAAAGGGCAAATCAACCCATCTCTCATTCATTCATGTTATTTTCACTTATGAAAAAGATTTGGAGGGCTTTTATGTAGCTTGTGGCTCTTGGGACGAAAGCCGCAAGGGAACATTGGTTTCGGTGGTGAAACTAACCATCCTAACTGATCAAATTGGAGAGATCACGCAGATTTCTCACTAGTGTTCATTGCTAAAGACTGAGATTTATCATTTTGAGCTAAGATTGTGACACTTTACAGAGTTTGGATTCTTGGAAGGCTGTGCATGGAGGGCGCACTTGTCAAGAGGGCATTCTAATATTTCTTGTTACTGCTGCCACATTTTCATGTAGAGTGGACGAATTGACTGTAGAAAGGCGTCTTGCTCCCTAGAGGGGCGTTTGGACTGTTAAAAGACCAGACATCAGTAAATGAGGGTGGCCATGTTCTCCAGCGTGAGGACTGTAAGCATTTGTGGAGGCAGCGTGGATCTTTGTAGAGCTGCATGTTCACTTGAGGAGGTCGAACATGTATAGTGGAGGCCGCATTCACTTGGAAGAGGAGTTTCCTCACTGTGGGGAGGTACATAAATAAATCTGCTGGTGGAACCCTCAACACAGGTCGATTTGAGGAAGTTTCATCTATTTCATTACTGTTGAGTGTACTCCTGGCCGTCTGCCCTCTTTTGGTGGCTGTTCACAACACTTCTGGACACACAAAGGTTGCTACAGCAAAAGGAAAAGAGCTGCAACAGCTGACTGTTATCTACAGGTTAGGGACTCCAATGTATTTAGATTACTTTGATGTACTGCTGTTGTTACAGCTAGAATATTGTCGCTGTTGCTTTCATAAATACATGTGTGTGTGGACTGCTTTTGATCTTTAAATGCAAGTGACTTAAATTCTGAGTATGCATAGTAAATGGACTTTGTTATGCTAAACGAAATCTGAGATGTAACCACCAAACCAAACCAATTACAAAGACATGCAAATCAGCTTCAGAGCAGTTGTGTACAAAGTATTTGACGAAAGTCTCAAACCAAGATACCTCAGTAGTCAAGTCAAAAAGTCAGCCCAAAAGTAGCAAGGTTCATTACATATTTGCTGTTTCTAATCATACTACCTTGAATCTGCTGGAATTACCTTCACTCTAGTGCTGCCTTCCTGTTTTAACAGACCTTTCTCCTTTTACAAAATGCATATGCTAAAATAATGAGGTATCAAGCATGCATATTCATTAATAGAGGTAGTGTGCATCTTTCTAGAGAGAGAATCCTTCTAAAACAGGCCATATATGTGCCCTAGTTTTTAGGTAAATAATAATGCATGCATAATTATCCTCAATCCCAACTTGATTATGCATAATTAGCACACAATGCTCATGCACGTTTTCCAAATATATGATATTTTGAGATACCAATCTGCGTGCATGCACACTCCATTCACAACCTCAAAGATAAGACGAATAACCTATGAAAGAAAGTTGCCCCATCTTGGATGATATCACAAGTTACAACCACCTTGCCATGAGTAGATTACTAGACCCATATTTAGCTACCACATTGCCTATCCTAATGCCACTGTCTACTCAACTCTGAACTCAAACCATACATCCTTCACCAAACTGGAGCCTGGAAACAAATGCACCACTGCACATTGGAACCATGACACTTACCCCTGTACCTGCTAAATATAGACATGCCAGAAATATCAGTCCAATTCCGAAAATATATGAAACTCAGAATATGAAAAGCATTACTATAGGAAACTGCTAAATATAGCACATTTAAAAATAGACACTACTAAAAAAAGCAATATCTTGCATGTCAATGAAAATAGTCTCATTAGACTCTATTTCCTGCAAGGAACCCAAATATCGACATGCAAACCCCAAAACCCTAATTGCTAAAATAGTAATTTCATGAATAAGCACACATGTTGGCCAAACTGGGCTCATCATAATCATGATCCCTAAAAGACCATGAATATAGCTAATGCTGACATGTGTAACCCGGAACTGTCTCCTAGAAGATAGGAGAACTGCCATGAATAGCAAGTCCTTTTGAATCTAATGAAACTCAATGTGTAGCAGGCTCTGATCCACATGAAACTCTGAATGTACCTGTAATCGAACAAGCATGATGGAATCAAGTTGGATCTTAACCCTCCAGTTGTGCATGCAATCTAGGAATTACCATAACCTCATATATGATAGAATCCAATCCTGGTGTGTTGAAATCCCATTAGTGCTAAAAAGTTGAAATCCTAGAAACTGTTAAGTCTGCTGAATTCTGAATGGAACATGAAATTCTACTTTCTTCTATGGAATCCAATGAGGTTAGAAGTTAGAAACACTCTCAAACATCCTAGAACTATTAATGGTAATGTTAATAATTTAAGTAAAATGATAGAAAAAGAAGGATAAAGGAGAACTTCAACTTTTACTATAAGAATTTAATATTACTAAAGGCCCATCCAAAAACGACTTGCCAACTACTCTTTAACCAACATACACCACATACAAATGTGTCTTGCGGTTTAAACCTTCAACTAAGCAATGTTCTTACCTCCAGCACCAATTAGTACATCTTATGACCTAGTCTTGGGGTGAAATGATGTTACATTGAACACTTTTTGGCAAGGAATCTAATAACCATGTGATTCCTATTTTTCCTTGGTTGCCCCTGTTTCAAAACCTATTTTGGTCAGATGTTGATTTTGCAATAATTTTGCATGGAATTTTGACCTTGAGATGCCCTTGTTACCAAATCTTAATTTTCATGTGTTATTTTAAAGCATTTAAGATTTTGTATGTTTCATGTATGATGAACCTAAATATGTTTGAATGGATGTCTTTCATGCTAAGATTAGTAACATATAGAACCCCCTAACACAACATGCATTCCTTCAAACTGTTAAGTATCGGACAATGGTGTACATGGAATGTGGTTATGATGGTTACCATTGTGGAATCATAAAATATATTCGCACACACTTCTAACTTTTTTTTAGCTGGACTTATAGATATTTCCCCATCATGGATCTTATTAATCCTTTGTTGGTGGATATCAATCATCTTCCTTTAAAGCCACAAGTTTAGACCTTGTGATGGGTCATTGAACCATGTCGATAACCTAATTGAAGAATTGTACAAGTCTAAGGCTCAGTGAAGCAGTAACCTATAAGTAAACATATGAACATCATTTGAAGGATTTTTTTAAGTCTAGGCTATGAGCATGTAGCCAATTGTTGTCAATTGCATCACTTGTGAAACTGGAGACAATTCTTTGACAATTGCAGTACAAAATATGTGTGTATCCCCCTATTCCCCTCAATGGAGTACTACCTAGTAGGACCTGTTCAAGATGGTTAGCATTAGATACAAGGAACAACAAAAGGTACACGAAATAAGTTTAGCTTCATCTTGTATATAATCCCATTGGCAGTTTTTATAGACCTTAAAAGTGCATTCAGCCAAAGTCATGACCTATTTAACTAAAATATCACAACCTTGACTTGCAGAGCCTTGAACCCTTATGGTGCTCATTTAAAAATTGTTTTCTGATAGTACAAGTTGCAGTCTCTTATGAAAACATACAATTTATCCTCCCTTGAAATAAAAATCACCAAATCTGGTGTGTTTCTCAGGTTGATGGGTTTGTGGAAATTTCAGAAATGCTCTGACACCATGTAGAAATTCCTAAACTCTTTGATTTTTTATGCAAAATGGAAATTTCATCTCTTTGATTAGATGTTTCCCAGATCTTAACCCTGCAAATTTTCAGCCCTGAGGCTGTTATGAAATAGAGTATAAAATAGCAGCAGAAAGAATATGGTATTTCACTTTCTAACAGCCCAATATTCTAGGAAATCTGACGAGAAAAGATTCCAAACAACCTGAATAAGTTTCAGGGCTCTAGGGCAGCTTATCTCACATAAACCAGATCTGAAAAATTACTTTTACAGCAGTATAACAGCAGATGTACCAACAGCAAAACAGCACTTACATTTTGCAATGTTGATGTTAAATCACTTAACAAATCACCCTTTTACTTTTGTCAAATCAGCAAGACATATCTTGCTGTAAAGAATGCATGAAGAACATGTATGGCTGAAAATCAAATTTGAAAATTGCACAAGTTTTGGACAGCTGAAAACTTCACTAGTGTGCTCAAGATGAAGTACATGTACATACCACAGCCTTCTATCAAGGCTGGTACAAGTCCACTAGCTCTCCAAAACCCTAGCTCAACAAAGGAGCTACAACATGCAAGAATCACTCCAACAAGTCCTCTAACATAAGATGTCCTCTTCTCTTCTTCTTTTCCACCAAGAATACCCTAGGGTTTTATCACATAGCCCTAAACCCAAACCTCCAAGGAATAAACACTAACCCTAAACCTAGAAGCTCCAAAATACTCCAAGAAGACCAAGAAACCCTAGTGACTCAAGAGAGAGAGAGGGAGTTCAAGTACAAGTGAAGACCAAGAGAGAGAGAAGGAAGACTACTGTGCACTCTTCTCTAGTTCACATCTCAACTCAAGAGTGATTACAAGATGAGTGAATCCATAATGAATGAGGACTCACTTCTTCCTCTATTTATATGAGAGGTAAGGCAGGCCAACAATACAATGTGGGCCCAAGCCCTTACAAGCAAACTACAATGAGCACTTGTAGGCCAACACAAGTGACGCACTCCACTCCAAAGGTACACATATCATGCTCCAAGATGATGTTGTACACAATAAAGGTTCCAAGATGATTAGCTACACAAGGTACATCCATATCCCTCCATCACAAGCTTCCATAGACTCCATCAATCCTCCTAAGTAATGTTGTCCTCTAGGTCAACAGCCCATGGAAAATTGCTCAGGTATCCCTAAGCCAACTCCAAGCCTATAAACATTAATCTAAGAAACCTTGTCCTCTCTAGGGCATAATGCCCTCCTCCCAAGTAGAGCATTCTCCAAGCAAGTGGACCTCTCCCTATGGCCACAATGAAGGGTGTCCACCAAACTATCAAGAGAACTCCAACACCTAAGGGAAGAATACCAAGCCAACACCTAACTAAGGTTAAGCAATCTTTGACAAAGCTATTTCCATAGTACAAATCCATCCGAACCACCTTCCATGTGACAATCCATCTCAGACCATTTGGGAGCTAAACATACACCATGAACCCCGAGAGCTAAACATACACCATGAACCCCAAGTCTCGTGAAGCACCCCAAACATGATGTAAACACTTTCGAAATAATCCAAAAACTAGTAGGGTCAAAAACTAAGGCATAATAGCAATTTTTCATCCCCAAACAATTATACTTGGTATAACCCTAGTAGGAAGATAGTTGCACTAGTAAATATTCAGAAAAGGAAAACGTCAAAATGGATTTCTTCGTCCATTCAAAGTACTTCACCACATGGGTGAAAATACAATTTGTAGTCTAAGTGAAGCAACAAAGACAAAAGGCTTTAGCAACAAGCAAACCAATTAGTGTGTTTGCCTCGATCAAGACTTGCAAGTCATGTTGAGTCTTTGTTGGGCTAAGTACTCGCCTCATACTCAACCTTGAACTTGCCACTCACCCAAGACTTGGCCAAACTCGCCAAGACTCAGCGGACTTGACCAAACATGCCTAGACTATATTTTGAGAGATTATTTTGAATTTGTTAAGTTTTTGCTAAGTCTTTCCAAGTCCTAAGCCAGCAGAGCCTTTGACGAGTCCGGGAGTGACAAGTTTGAAACCAATACGCAAGGAAAAGATGGTTAGCATTAGATACAAGGAACAACAAAAGGTACACAAAAGAAGTATAGATTTCATCACGTAAATGATCCCATTGGTAGTTTTAATAGACCTAAAAAGTGCATCCATCCAAAGTTATGACCTAGTTGACTAAATATTACGACCTTGACTTGCAGATCCTTGAATCCTTATGGGAGCTCGTTTGAGAAGGGTTGTGTAAAAGTACAAGTTGTAGTCTCTTATGAAAACATACAATTTATTCTCCCTTGATCTACAAATCATCAAGTTTGGTGTGTTCACAAGTTGATATGGCAAAGTCAACACTAGTAATGTATAGTATTTTTCATTCCCAAAATTATACATGGTATAACCCTAGTAGGGAGATAGTCGCACTAGTAAATATTAGAAAAAGGAACAGGTCAAAATGGATTTCTCTATCCATTCAAAGCACTTCAACATAGGGGGGAATGCATAATTTGTAATCTAAGTAAAGCAACGAAAACAAAAGGCTTCAACAACAAGCAAACCAATACAGAAGAAAGATTTAGAGATGTGCGGATAACATCAATAAAGGAAGGCTTGATCTTATAGGAGTAGATCTCATAATTTCAAACTGACATCATTCAACAGCCCATATCCCTTGAAATGCAGTTCTTCCTTGACTAATATAGAGGACATCAAAGATTTCACAAACATATTTATGGAAGAGTAATCCAAGCATCCTGAAGGATCCCTTCAGGAATTGCAACAAGTAATAATAGTTTTGGACAAAACGTTAAACTTCCAAGAACAGAAGTTTTAGTTCATTACAGCAATAGCATATCCATAAAGATGGCAGCATTTGTATCTCTTCACCCCGGGATGAGGGATGACAATATGTAGCAAAGGCTTCATGGTAAACATAGATGGGAAATTCAATCATTGGTGAAAATGACAAGAGGTCAATTGTAGCATGCATTTACATTTGCATGCCACTGACCCCCAAAACTTGACATTTTTCAGTCCTCACATTGAAAAAATTCTGATTAAATGTAAAAGCACTTTTGCAGACATTAATATCTGTACAGCAAACTAATGCAGATTATGAATATCCAGGAATGCTTTGAATTACTCGCCTTCCATTATTCCATCAACAATTCAAATTATGAAAACGATAGATCCTGGTCTGCCATTTTGGTCATTTGTAGAGATTAATAAAATTATCTTATCTTTATCTTATTTACATTTTCAGAATCAACATTTGTTACAAGAGATCTACATGCAACTGAGAAGTTTCAATTCAGCACTAGACTATTTTGAAACCAGCAAGCAGTTCCAAATAAACATAATTATATGCAGTCTATTATTTGGATTATCCTCAGAATCTGCATTATGAGTTTCTTCTTACTCAAGGTTTCAGTCCTACCCTAGGATCATCCTCGGGAGTTTTTTTATACTTGCATATTGCCACACCCTTATTCATCATTATATATGTAAGTCCTCGTCACGTGTTTTTTGAACTTGAGGACTTTACATATTTATTGATGAGAGTGGAATATGCAAGTATAAAAAGCTTCTGAAGATGATCATAGGGTAGGATCAAAACATTGAGTAAGAAGAAACTCATGATGCAAAGTCCAATGAAAACCAGCAAACAGTAATAAACATGAAAGTAAACATCAATATACAACACTTGATAACCTAATACAGTCAAGGATAATAGAAAGCAAGACCAGCCTCGAAAGAAGACAACTTGATTTAAATGTATTGAATCTTCACTCTAATACAGACCAGAGGGATGGGAAAGAAATGTAAGTTATATATTCAAATTTTCAAATAAGAGTCTCATAAATCTCTAAACCATAACAGTTCATCAGGCAACAAAAAACTGCCACCCGAAGCTTGCATATATTATAATCCTCACCTACAGATTTGATGATCTGTTACAGTATATTAACCATTAAGACAAATACATTCCTAAGGTCTTAAAGCATCCAGAGTGTAGAGACAAGAGACAAATATTGCTCAGTTAAAACAGGGATATTGAGACACAAAGATAGAAAATGCAAAGGAACATCATATGCACTAATTGCAAAACCTACTAACCTTATTGTCAACTTACAAAATATAAACAGCCTTCTTCCTCCAATCCCCACAACAAATATACCATGCTGTAGGATACATTTATATATAATGGAGCTTTTGCAGCTTAAAAGCTGCTAATGAAAAGATAATAGATATTGATAGAAATTATAGTTAACAGAGTTAGTTAAAAGATATAGAATCAAACAAGACTATTGCTGTCAGCTTAATCGACGATGAAACTTGAGAAGAGAAACATGGAATGCAATTCATTGATACAAGCTTTCCAGGAGCAATCTGCAGAAAATAGAAAATCCCACATACCTGACAATCATCTCGATTTTTCTGAATGTCCTTTATAATTCTCAGGGAATCATCTTGAAACCCATCCTGATTCACAAAAGAAAGTATCGCTATACAATGAATTTGTCGAAGGAAAAAAGAAATACTGAAACCACACCTTAGATCTAAACAAACAAGATTTTGAAAAGATACAAATTAAAATTCCCAGAGCTCCCAAAATGCACAAGACCACTGTACTGATCAGAGTCTTCAACAAATATTTGCACCTCTCAGAAAACATGTGTAGAAAAATAATACTTCGATATTTTTTCAATGTAAAACTAACAAATGCATGTTTTTTTGTTTGCTAGCTTGTTCGTGACTTGCGGGACTAGCCTGTGGTCTAAGAAACCACGACCCAAGGGCATCTAAGCCGTCAAAATCACCCGAGGATCACACCCAACCTGGGCTACACCAACCCTTAGCATGGTTGGGTTTTTAGGCGTCTCCTCCCATTACTGTGGAGTTTCGAATCCTGGGCTCCCTACCAAACGAAACCCTTAGAAACCAATTGTGCTAGTGGGACTTGACTAACAATGCCTGTTATACACATTCATGATTGTAGTTTATGTTAAGACATAGCTTAATGTAACAAAACCAGTCATACATCTTCGTTTACTATCTCAAAGATAATAGAAAACACTATACCATCAAGGATAAAGATTATGCAACCTGGTAATGTGCGTGTGTCTCTTATCTGTGTTAGTTTTTTGTACCTTGGCATGTGTTCCCCTAGTGATTCCTAGCCTAAGTCACTAAGGAGGGGGAAAAGTGACCCTCACATTAATTACATATTAATGAGACTTTATGTTTTTAAAGTCACTTTTTGTCTAAAGTTAAAGTGGGTGAGCAATTAATTATTTAAGTGATTTAAGTAATGTGACTTTTGCTCTCATCTAATCCTAGCCTTTGGTTTGAGTGAATCACCACCATTGGATTAGAATCCCAATTAGGGATTAGACAAAAAGGGAGGGAGGCTCCACAACCTAATTCATTATTGAGTGAATGAATGAAGAAGAGAGAGAGATCGAGAGAGCTGCTAGGGCACGAGTTTCCACAGGGCACGAGTTTCCATAGGCATGAGTTCCCAGGCACGAGTTCAGCTTCAATTCTGGCTCAGATTTCGAGGCATGTGTTTTGCCATTTGTTATCAGCAATGGTTTCCTGTTAGCAGCTGCCATCTTCAGCACTAAACCCATGATCATTCAGTACAGCAGTATTCCCTTAGCACGCAGTTCGAGGAGCAAATCCTAAGGTTAACTGCACGCAGTTCAAGGATACAGTCTGCACGGTCTTCTATGAGTTGACTGGTACTGTGATATGTACAGCAGTCACCTCCTTCACGGTTTAGAGGATTGGTTCCTGCACAAATTCGGGTAACAGCAGCAGCAGCATATTCAGGGTATTATGCACAAAAATAGAGGAAGGTACAGCAAGTTCCAATGCCATTAATTGCACAGAAATCGAGAGGCTTCAGCACACATTTCTAGACACCTGTTATGCACAGAAATCGAGGCAATCTGGAGTGCATTTAATGGAGATAAGTTGTATTTGTTTTTGTACTGCTGTTACATTACCTTGCTGAAGAAATAATAAACATCTCTCTCTCTCAACTGGTTTTCCCCGTGGGGGTTTTTCCAGGGCTCGATTTGGCCAAAAATCTCTGAGTCATTTTCATGTGTGAATGTTGTTAAATTTGTTTGCAGCCTGTTAGTAGCATTCACTGTGTGTTTATTGTTGAAGTAATTTTGTAATAAGTAACCTACAGCCTATGCAAAACCGGCTGTAGGTGAAAACCACCAAATCTTAACATAAACCAGCAGACAGTTAAAGGGCAGAAAATTCTTCTATCTGGATCTCTTATACTTCTTTAATTATTTGCTGCATAAGGTAATCATGTCATTTATCCAATAACAAATAAGCAGATAAATCAGCCAATGCAATTATATAAGAAGCTACGTCACATGACAATGGACACTAGGACACGGGAACGCAGGACATGCAAATGCGAGTATCCGACATGGGACACGTCAACCACCAAAACACGACACAGGTGACATATATATATATATATTACAAATTACTAATTAAAAAATGAAATAGACATAAAGATCCAAAAAAAATTAGAACATTTACAAAATATTGATACAACTAGTTACTTCATTAAAGATATTCAAACACACGAGAAATTAAAATATTCAACACATATAAGGTAGAGGTGTAGGTAGGCCCAAGTGTTAGCTCAAGTGATCATGAGCCAGAGCTGGGGAGGTCACAAGTTCGACTCTCTTTATCCCCTTGCGGTTAGGCTCTGTAATCAGGGCCTAGGTTGCGGGGAATCGCCACCCCCACCTCGCCCCCGCTCCGGAAGTTGGCTTCCGACGGAAGCTAGCCCGAAGCTATCCGGAAGCTAGCTTCCATTTCGCTTCCATTTGGAAGCGTTTTTCAAGAGCACGCTTCGATGATGAAAAATGTGCTCCCTGCCTCTGTGTGGAAACGATACGGAAGCGATCGCTTTCTCTTCACTTCCCGTCGCTCCCGTCTCTACTTAAAATCGCTTCCTGCACTTCACAAAATCACTTCCCGTCGCTCCCGTCTCTACTTAAAATCGCTTCCTGCACTTCACAAAATCACTTCCCGTCGCTTCGATGGTCGCTTCCACGTCAACCTACGGAATTGGGGAGGAGAAAGAGGTGGGTGTCACAGACGATTCCGTGGCCCGAAACTTGGGGCTCCCAAGACACTTGGAGAAACAGCCCTTTGGACCATGCGAAAGTGGGCACTTATCCATAATTCCTAAGTGTTGGACACTTCGCATGGAACGCGGGCAACACTCAACGGACGGGTGTAGTGGAGCGCCTTGGCGCGACAGCTCCAACGGTCCGGGCACCCACGCGACGAAGCCTCAACATGGGTCGGGCGTTTGCTTAGCGAATACGACAGACATAGTTGCAAGGTGGGCGCTCCAGCGAAGTTGGTGCCCAAGGGGGTGCACCGGCACAACTGCGCCAAGGTGGTGTGGTTAGAAGTGGCATCGGTTGGATGGCGCCCAGAAGACTTGCGGTCCAAGCAACCAGTTGGCACGTCGACTAGAGTGGGTGCAATGCCCCTATCGTGCGGATGGCCAAGTGTATATAAAGGGTTGTGGACGGAGGCAAGCAAGCAGCCAAGAAGGAGCCAAGGAGTAGCAAAGAAATTATGCTAACTGTTAGAGCAGCTCTGCGGTTGGCGCCTCCCTTTGGGATGTGTCTGGCCGAAGGAAAACGTGTGACTCTCTCAAGTTGCGGACGATCCTCCAAGTCGTGCGGCTGGCAGACTTGGGAAGACGCGTTCCGATTGCAGCAAATTTCAGTTGATGCGTTCCGCAGGCTCCAAGAAGACATGCGTTCTGCGGTTTGTTCAATGGTGCGCCCACGAAGTGCGCCCAGAACAACGCCCAGAAGTGCGTCCGGTAGCGCATTCAGGAGGGATGCATTCCGACGAGCGTCCGTTTGTGCGTCCAGTGGTGTGCGTGAGTAAGCGCACCCAGAAGTGCCCTCAGTGGTGCGACCGAGGAGGTGCACCCAAAAGTGTGCCCAGAGGTGCGCCCAGACAGGTGTGCCCAGAAATTGCACCCAGGTTGGTGCGCTCAACAGTGTGCCCGTAGATGCGTTCAGTAGCGCATTTGACAGACGTGTTCAACAGTGCGCCCAAGTGGTGCAGGTGAGTTTGGGAGGAAACGCGCCCAAGTGTTGGTGCCGACAACAGTTCGGTCGACAGTGCGGTTTCAGGGAGACCCGCTGGTGGAGTTGCGCCCAGTTTGTGCGGCTGCGGCAGAGTGGTAACCAGAATAGCATGTTGGCAGACAAGCGCCCAGGTGGGGTGCGGTTCGGCACTTAGGCATCCAAGATGATGGATGTTGCGGTTGTTGCGCCGAGGAGGGTGACGACCAGCGAACGGGCGTTTGGTTGGCGTCTTAGTAGCTTGCCTTAGTGGCAAAGTCGAAGTGTCGTGAAGAGGCAGACTTCGGCACGTCAGGAAGACGCTTGACAAGGAGGCTTGGCACGAGTTTCAGCTGAACGGAAGTGCATGGTGCAGGCATTTGGACTAAGCCCTGGGCGTAGTGTAGACGACAGTGCGACAGTGCAGACGACAGTGCGACAGTGCAGGCTTCGGCAAGATCGTAATGGATAGTGACGCTGCAGAGATACTTGGCTTGAACTTTTGAAATTTGAAGTTTGATGATTGATGATTTGATCTATATGTGAATGCTTAGAATCTAGAATCTATAATGTAGATGTTCCTCTCGTACTCTTTCCCATGCATCCTCCCTCATTCTATTACAGGGCAACAGGTTAAATCTCTAGTTCCACTTCCAACTTCCAACAAACATGATGATGGCTATATAGTTTATTTTGTTGGTTCCATTTGTTATTTTGATGATGGTGATTGGAAACAGGAGGAGGAATGAGGAAGAAGTGGGTAGTGGGACATACAGTGGTGAGGAGGAGGAGGTGGAGGAGGAAGAGGAGCAGGAGAAGGGAAACCAAAAGAAAACCAAAGAGGACCCATCACCCTTGTGGAAATATGTCACAAATCAGGGAGGAACCAAAGGGGGTGGAACCGCCAAATTTGTTTGCCCACATTGTAAAAAGGCTTACATAGGTTCATATACCCATGTGAGAATATATCTATGTGGATACATGCCATGTGATGAAAACAAAACTATAGCAGTTTGTGTTTTCCCAAATGTGCCATCAACACAAAGAGCCATGTATAAGAAGGAAGAATTTGAAATTTTGAAGCACAAAATAAATCAAAAGGATCAAGAGTTGACCATGACCCCTCAAACTCACCGAGAATTGGAGGCCCATCCACCCAAGGTAGTGGATTCTCGCCCATGGGGTCACACAAGACAATATCAGATTTCCTTGACCGTGGTGGCAGGGATGATGTGGATGCAAAAGTATTACGGTTCTCTATGCATGTGTGTTAGTTTTTCATACAATTATAGCATTATAATTCAATTGCATAAGATCAATAGGATCACTAGAAGAAAGACAAAGAACACAAGAATTTATCCTAGGAAACCCAATAGGGAGAAAACATAGGCAACCTTCGTATAGAGATGAACAATTATGAGAACAGAGTACAATGACGAGAGAGATAAAGAAGAAAGTCTCTCTAAGTAAAAACCCAAAATCAACATCCCCTTTCTGCAGATGCGAGCTCTTCTCCAAGTGATGCAAACTTGTGTGAGTGAGTGGATGTGTCAAATGAGGAACACATCCCCTTTATTTATACACTTGCCAAACTGGCCTTTTCCCTAACCGGGCCAACTTGTCTAACTAGACTGGGCTGACTTGTCTTGGAAGAATATAAAAATACATTTAATAATTCTTTTCTTTACTTAATTTTCTCCCCAAGGTTTACATTGTTCTTTCAAGGGTTTACATGATTAATTACATCAAGATCAACTACCGTAGGAGGTACAAATAATTACAATAAAATATAATAAGAATATCTTCTGAAGTTGCACAAATTCCAACACTCCATCTCAACAAGGAAGGTATTCTTCGGATACGGTCATCATCAGCATCACGGTCATCTGGGTTTCATCTGTAAATCTATACTGTCTCGATCATCTTTATACATACTAAAGGTTGTCAACACAGTCTCAATCCTTTGAGAAGTGTCATCATGCATCAACTCCACCAGTCCTTCAGTGAGTCCAAGAGTAGTCTCTCCATCCTACCTGGATGTTCGAGAGATAAGCTTTACCATCTGCTACCTGTCTGTCTCATCTGCCGATGGGATCCTCCCATACCTAGATGAGAACCTGGACGAGCAGAGGTGCACGACCATCTACTACATGTTCGTCTCATCTACCAATGGGATACTCCCATACCTGGCTAAGAACCTGAACAAGTAGAGGTGCCTATGCAAGCATCACACGACCATCTACTACATGTTCGTCTCATCTGTCGATGGGATTACTCCCATACCTGGTTGAGAACCTGAATGAGTAGAGGTACCTGTGTGTAACCCGACCATCTACTACCTGTCTGTCTCATCTGCCGATGGGATTACTCCCATACCTAGCAGAGAACCTAAACGAGTAGAGGCAACTGGGTGAAAGTAGGGTAAACATCTCTATGTCATCTCTCCCTCTCAAGGAGGGACACGTTCTCTTCTACTCCAAGTCTTCCACGAAAGTATTCAAACTTTATCCTGGGAAGAGGCTTGGTGAGAACATCTGTAGTCTGGTCATCTGTCGAAACATACTGTAGCTTGAATGCACTTTTCTGCACCATATCACGAATGAAGTGATATCGAATCTCTATATGCTTCGACTTGTCATGGAATACGGGATTCACTGACATATGCACACAGCTATGGTTATCAGAGTGAATCACGATTGGCTCTGGAATCTGGCCAAACAATCCCGCGAGGAGTTTCCGAAGCCATACCGCTTCTCGAGCTGCTGTACTAGCAGCCATATACTCGGCCTCTACAGTACTGAGTGCTACTGAGGTCTGCTTCCTGCTACACCAGGAAATCACTGCAGAATTTAGACTGAAGCAACATCCTAAAGTACTCTTCCTATCTGCAGCACATCCGGCCCAATCTGAGTCTGAAAACCCTTGTAATCTCAAGTCACACTCTGAAGCATTTGTTAGGCCATATCCCACAATGCCACGCAAGTATCTGAGCACATGTTTTGCAGCAACCCAGTGAATATGTCTCGGTTGACACTTGAATTGACTGAGAGCAGTCACAGCAAAACATATATCTGGTCTAGTGTTCGTCAGATACATCAAGGATCCAACCAACTGGTGATACATAGTGGGATCAATCAAATTTGAATCTGAAGCAGAATCCCTCAGCATCTTCAAATTTGCATCCATCGAAGTGGCCATGGACTTCCAATCCAACATTCTGAATCTCTTCAGAATATCTATGGTGTATTTTCCTTGAGCTAGGAAAATCTCCTTATGCCTCTACCATACTCATAATCCCAAGAAGTAATGCATCAATCCAAGATCCTTCATTTCAAACTCAGAGGCAAGTTTCTTCTTACACCATACGATAAGTTTCTCATTTCCAGAGAGAAACAGGTCATCAACATAAAGGACCAAAATCAGTGGCTCATCATCCACAACCTTGTAGTAAAGGTTGGGGTCTGCATCACTCTTGGTGAATCCGAGACTCACTAGGAATCTGTCTATCTGTCCATACCAAGCACGGGGTGCTTGCTTGAGTCCATACAGAGCCTTTTTCAGCCTACATATGTGAGACTCCTTTCCATGGACAACAAACCCTTTTGGTTGTTCAATATATACTTCTTCCTCAATAACACCATTGAGAAAGGTTGTCTTGACATCCATTTGATGCAACTTCCATCCCATAGCTAAACCAATAGCAATGACCGATATGATGGAAGTATATCGAGCCTCAGGAGCAAATATCTCATCATAATCGACTCCCCCTTTCTGAGAGAATCCTCTGGCACTGCCATCTGCTCCATGCTTGATTTTGTATAACCACTTGGAAGTTACTACTGACTTCCCCTCAGGTCTCGACACAAACTCCCACACATCATTCTTCATGATGGATTGGTATTCTTCTACCATGGCATCCTTCCAAACTTGGTGTTTGGATGCTTCTTCATAAGTGGTAGGTTTTGAGTCAATGATGTGACTCAACAAAGCTACATAACTAGAGAACCTCTGAGGTATTTTACTTTCTCAGAAAGTACCATGTGGAGCTTCATGACCCTCTGCATCCTGCAAAGTCTGTTGTGCCCATCTAGGCCTCTTCTAGCCTACTGCAATATCTTTGGGAACAACAACTGGCTCAACTGGATCAATGGGATCGATGGGTTCATCCTTCTCTGCTAACTTCCTCTGAACTGCTGGAGGGAGAGATGATCTCATCTCCTTTGGTTCTAGCATTTTCTCATCATCGATCTCCATGTCTAATCCTCTGCCTTTCCTGGCAACCATCTCTTCTTCAAAGGACACATCCTTGCTGACTTCAATCTATCTTGATCTTGGGATGTAGATTCTATATGCCTTTGAAGACTCACTGTATCCCACGAAGGTTCCCTTCTTGCCTGAAGGTTCTAACTTCGTCCTTTTCTAGACAGTCAAAAATCTAATGGTGGCCTACTTCTGGTTTCACTCCTATGAAAGCTTCTTCTGATGCAATCCTTCTAGGATGAGAGTCATAATCTGAATATTAACGGGATTAATGTGTCCACCACTTGTTCGTCGGAACAAGTCTCATCATCCTTCTCTTGTAGGCCAAATCATATGGTCTTTTCCCTACAAGTCAAATCTCGCCTGACGATTAGTGACATTGCATAATCAAATTTAACCAATTTCTATTTCTATGCAACGAAAATAGTTTACACTAGGCATCTTGGCTAATGATTCAGCACAACAATCATAAACATGTCTCCCAAACACATATGGTAACTATCTAGATGTCTACTATCTCCACTAGAACATGCCATCAAGAGTGTGCACTACTCTAGGCATGCAGGAAGGAGATATCATCTAGACTAGTTCCATCACGTGTTCATGGAATGTTGTGCAGCTCGTATGCATAACAAATACAACAAGAGCCTACGGTACATCAAAAAGTAAACTATATCAACTACTCAACACACTCCCTGAAAGATCTACATATAATTTGATATGCATAAGATAAAACAGATCTATGTGAGCAAAAAAGCCAAATACTTATCTTTTATTGTTTTTGTGTGTGGGCTCCCACTGCCTTCTTGTGGGAACCATGAGAGACCTCTGTTCTGGCAGTCTTGATCTTCATATCACCTCAGCATAGGGAGAACTAGAAGAAGAACTCTGAATGATCATCATTCCTTGACTTCTTGTGAGGAGCGTCTTCATTAACATCAACAGTTGAGGCTTCATGCTTCCTTTTGATTGAACTTCGACAATTACTAGCGTAATGACCATATGCCTTGCACCTGTAGCATTGTATTTGAGATAAATCCTTCTTCTTCTTCTTCTGATCTGGAGGAGGACTTGATCTCCTACCTTGGTGATTGTGATTGTAAAACTTTCTTCCCCTTCCCTTGCCTTTCTTGGCATGGGACAAGAATGCTTGATTCTCCTCAGGTTGGGTGCCATGGAGTCTTTGCCTTACTGCTATCCTTGTCTCTTCCTAAGTGCAATCTGCCCATAACTTGTCAAATTTGGGCATCTTGGTTCGTCCGCTTATACTTTGAATGAATGACTCCCAAGATGGTGGGAGACCATTTAGAGTGGTAATGACAAGCTCCTTATCATCAATTGGGTCTCCACTAGTACTAAGCTTGTCCCTTAGGTCTGTGATCCTCATGAAATATGAGGCTATGGATTCTGACTTGGTCAATCTTCATGTTTGATAGTTGGTTCCTCAATGTGAGGGTCACATTGATACTACTGTGTTCAAATAGCTTCTTTAGGGTTTTGAACATCTTTCTAGCAGTCTCCTTTCCTGAGATTTGAGGTACCAAATGATCTCTAACTGATTCCACCAAAACCCTTCTTGTTCTGGCATCATTCTTCCTCCAACGAGATTTGTCTTCTTCGGCTTCTGGTTCTGGTACCTTCTCATTGACAAACTGCAAGAGATCATTTTCTTCTAGTAAGAGAAGAACCCTAGACTTCCAAGAGATGAAGTTGGAAGCCCCTTCCAAATGATCTTCAACCTTCATTCCAATCATCCTGACTGCAGATCTGAAGCAAGAACTCTAGCAGGAGCTAGGTCAAAATTGAAAGTTGGATTCTTGGAAAACTGACTCCACGGGGAGATGTGCACTAGCAAAGCGAGTTGAGACAAGGTAGGGTCAAGCCAAAAATGTGGAGGGGGTAGGTCAAAACCTAAAACCCTAATTTCTGCAATAACTGCAGCTGGAGAATTAGGTCAAAAAAAGAAAATTCTCAGAATTTGATTATGCCTTCACCAAAAGATGTGCCTGTTATCACACAACTTGTAGTTGCCCCTAGAGGTATCCCATCCGGGACGGTAGAGGAGACAGGCAACTAAAGAGGTGACCCAAGAGATGCCACGGTTCCCAATGCAGGTGGGAGTCACGTCAACCGAGGCACTCTTCGCTTTAGGTCAAGGTATAACTAGACCAAGGGGGAGACCCTATACCCCAATCACAGTTGATTGGACTCAAACAAAGGTTTCTAAGGGTAGGTAAATGATGAGTTACGGAAACCAATGCAAGGCTAAGTGGACCTAAGAGTTAAAGAATGGTTGATGGTGGTGTAATGGAAAGTTAGTGTTTCAACCTATGTATGATTTAGGCCACATGATGGGGTATGATTACTAGGTATAGTACCATGTGTTTGCACAAGTGGGTCTAGTTTCTTGGGAAGTGTGAAATGGTTCTAGATGGATCCACAAGGTGAAGTTAGGTATGAGGATGGTACTATAGGTTAGATCTAGGCTAGATCTATAAGTTGGAGTTGGTTCTAGGATTACCCATGTATTAGATCTAGGGTTTGACACTAATCCCAAGGAGTGCGCCTTGCTTGGAGAAGGACTAGTGCCTTGTTGGATGGGCTAATGGGGTCAAAAAATGTGTCAAAGTGTAGATCGGGACACCTAGAAGCCAAGTCAAGTGGATTGGATGAGATCCAATGGTTGGATCTTACTAGATCTAGGTTTTTAAAAGATGACCAAAAGTGGACCACAATCCCTTAAAACAAGGAATGCAATCCCCAAGGCGGATCTTGACGAAAGGACAGTATAGACCTAGGTTTCAAGGCATGGGCATTCCAGATCCACGAAAATCTCCAACACCCACTTCCTAGAAGTGGACCAACTCAAACAATCAAGGGGGTGCGATTTGCTCAAGGAGGGTCCAAAAATGGGTTTTGGTGGACCAAATTAAGTCCAATGGCCACCAAAATGTAGATCCGGGATGTTTGTACCCCGATCTATGTATCTTCAAAGTTTCAAGTGAATCCAATGGCTAGAATATTAGTAGATCTAAGTTTTAAGGTACCAAGAAGATCAAAAAGGGGGTTTCAACCCCTTAAAACATGGAGAGATGTCCACAAGGTAGTTTTCACCAAAGTAAGGATATGGGTTTAGGTTATCAAGTGTCTAGAATGCAAATCAAGTGAGATCTCACCTACCCATGTGCTAGATCTAGCCCAACAAGCCTCTCTCTAGGAAGTGCGATTTGGGTCAAGGAGGGCTTTTTGCCTTGAAAAGTGGGTCAATTCTTAGCCAATCACCACCAAACTATAGATCCAACTAGGGGTGGATGCTATAGAGGTGGGTTTTCAATATCTCTTCAAGAACAATGCTAGATCTAAGTAGATCTGAAAAATACCAAAAACAAGGGTTTTAATTTGATTAGGGTTTTTGTGATCTAGAAATTATGGAAGATTCAAGGAAGAGAAGATCATACCTCTTGGAGCATACCTGGATGAAGAGATGAATGCTAGTTGAGACGAGGATTACTTTGCCAAAGATCAAATGGAGAATTGTTGAAGCCCTCTTGCCAAATCGATTTTTCCAAGCCACATGCAATTCCTTCTAACCTGTGAAGCCAAGGAGCAAAGCATCAATCAGTTTAACAAATTGAAGGTAGATACAAGCAAGAGAGAGAGAAACATAGAATAGTTGACACAAAGGCAAAACTACTCCCTGTCAAACCCAGAACGACTTCTTCCAAGCTTGAAGGGCAAGCCTCCCCACCAATTCGCACTTGTCAAAATCGTCCTCTTCACCTGCAAATAAAGTATGGCAAATATGCAAGATAGCTACAATAGATCCTCCAGTGCAATGGACAATAGCATTTACAATCGAAACAACCAACATCCACTCCAATCCAAGCATGTACTCCAAAAGATAGAAATTTTATTCCAAGAGCCAAGAGCTAAAAATCTCTAGATGAATTTTACAATGAGAGGCTCCCTCCTTAAATAGGATGGGTAGAGAGTACAATCATAACCACTTTTTACATGAGTGGCTAAGATTAAAAGATCTCAAGATCTAATCAATGGCTAACAATAAATCATAACCATATATCACATGGATCACCCATATAATGATAGCGCCCCCACTAAAAAGGTACAATAAGGGGAGACGTCATCCACAAGAGAAAATATAAGCATCAAAATCCACCTCATGGTGACTAGGACATAACAATATAAGCTCATGGTGGGGCTAGGAGGTTTTAATCCTTACTAGCTCATCCCCAAGGCACAATAAAAATAATAAAATATGTCCAATATAATAAAAATGACCAAAACTGTCCTCAGAATCCATGACAGTCAAGCAGTAAATGTCCTCCTGTGATCAATCCGGGCATACCCACATGGTGAAAACTGGCTGGAAGGTAGTGATGCCACCCTGGAAGACCTCTGTGAAAACCAAATGCTAAAACCTTGCCTCAATTGCCCAAATCGATTTCCTCAGTGACCACTTTATCCCATTTTTTAACTGCCTCGGGAACTGTGAAAGTGCCAAAACTGCCTCCTAGGGTGCTAGCGCTGTCAATCTGAGCCCACCAAGCTCTCCGGAAGGGGGGATAAATGGTAATAACAAGTGGCTGGACCACCCCCTCCATCATCAGCGCCCTAGGTGAACTGGCCTCTCGGGGCCCCTGCTGCTCAGGCTGGGAAATCAGCCCCAAATCTGGTCAACAAGTGTAAAACTGCATCAATCACTGTCAGAAGTGCCCGGAACTGAAAGATAAGTGTCTCAATGGATCCAGAAGACCCAAATCCACTAGGAATGAGTACTCATACATCATGGGTTGCCCTAATGGGCCAGCTGTAGGGTCCACCATATATGGACAATGTATAATCTGCTGATCTGAAATAATAATAAACCTGCTGAACTGGATCAAACATCATCTGCATCATATGTCCATCATATGATATCATCATCAAACATGTGGGACCATAAATCATCATCAATAATCATCCATACATGGCCCACATCATCACGGATCCCAAGAATATATAATCAAGGATAAATCACATCAGTAGACTAAGACAATGTTTCTCTAATCATTCCCATAGCTAAGCTCAAAATATAAATTCCATTCAGTGGCATTAATCAAGTTAACATATTCCGTGGTTATATAAAATTACTTGCACAATAGTTCAAATGACAAACTCACCCATTGGACATGGTCAAACTGCTAGTGAAGGATGAAGGCTAGGAGCAAGGTTGGGCCAAGGGTTTGACTTGTCTAACTTAACTCAAAAATACTTTGGACTGGGAAAAAGGGGGAAGCTACAAACTCTGTGCTGGACAAAAGAACACGGGGGATGGCTGTGCCTCACAAATGGATAAGTTGTTTAGAGAGTGCTTATTCAACTTAGGCATCATGTCTACATCAAGTTGATCCAGGTTCATTAGGATCATTCAATTTTATTTCCATGGCCTTTTTGGCCTACATAACCCTTCGGATTTCAGATGTGCTGAGAAGCACAACTAGTTGCAGCTTGCATCCAGGGCATGTTTTTTTATATATTTTCAAGGTCAGCAATTGTTTAGATATAGCTTTTAAGAACCATTGCTTTTTGGACCTTTCTTATACTCTTCGAGGAGTATTTTTAGCTTTTCATCGCTCTTGCCCTTTTTTTTGTTTCCATGGGCGAATTTATTAAGTTTCCATAGGTAGAACATGAGCTTTCAGTTTTAGCCAACAACATCTCAAGTGACTAGGGGGAGTTCGAGCCAATGCCAAACATCGGGACAACCGACCAGAATGATTTAGGCCTACAATCCAACTTACCAAAGGCAAGTTTTGTCACCAACTCAGAGCCGAGACACTGAATAACAGGGATGCGGTCCAAACACAGAGGTAGAAAAATGGGGAAGTCCTCAGTATCAGAAAGTCAAATGAGACATGTCAGAGTTTAAAGTCAAACAGGAAGGTCATGTATGGATGGAGACAAGTGAATATGGAGCCTACACTAGCAGACAACTGGTGTCGGGGAAAGACCATGTCTATGTAAGGTGAAATACCAGTAAGTTTTGTTAAATGACCTAAAAGTGCAAGCAATTGTCCATTTTATGATTTACAGTTTATTTTAAATAGTTTGCCACATCAGGAATAATATACCAAGCACATGCTATGATCATGACTAAATCAACAAGATAATAATCCACAGTCAGTGAGAACATATCCATAGATCATATAACATCATCATAATAATAATCATCATGCATCATCTGAAACACTGCTGAAATACATCTCTAGGCACTGAACTGAAACTGTAATGGGATAAGTGGTCACATCAGTCATCGAATCTGAACTCTCAAGGCTCAGCCTTGACACAAGGTCATATACAATATCTGAATAATGTACTGCTCTGATCATGAGTGATCCAAAATATATAGCCATGCTCTGGAATAAAGGAAGCTCTGGAATGTGCAGATATCTGCTGTACAAGAATAGTAGCCCTGCTACTATGGTGTGATAACAGTGCCCTTCCTAGAGCGAAATTCCCAAGGCACTTTTTCCGCCAAAATGATGATTGGAGGCCTTAAAAGATGAAACCCTAATTCCGACAATGGCTTCTTCTAGTACTGCTCCGATACCATGTTAGTTTTTCATACAATTATAGCATTATAATTCAATTGCATAAGATCAATAGGATCACTAGAAGAAAGACAAAGAACACGAGAATTTATCCTGGGAAACCCAATAGGTGTTGAAAAATTGGAAACTAATGGATTGTAGTTTCATCAAACACTTAGCATATAACAGATTTCAGACTTATATAAGTACCCACATTAAATGAAAATAAATTGCACGCATTCCCAAGTAACTTGAAAGTTGAAATACTAACACAAGGTGTAATTTGCAGTGGAAAAACACTAGTAACAGCAGTAAATAAACTCAGATAGACACCAAGATTTCGGCTATCCAGCTCGAGAAAAACCCCAAAGGGGAAAACCCTGTTGAGCACTGATGACAACACATTAATGACAAAGCTTGATTGACAAGGACAAGGACCTGGTTTGATGATGACAAGGCAGACATGACTTGGTGATGTGGCAAGTGACAAGGCAATGGAAATGGACAAAAGACAAAGGTGGCTCAAAGGACAAGGCTAATGACAAAGAAGACAAGCAAGCTTGATGAGATGGACAAAGATGGACAAGGACATGGAGGACATGGATGACAAGCATTGATGACTTGGGAATCATAATACTTGACATGGCTGAAGACATGTCAATGAACAAAAGACAAGGAGGACATGACAAACATAAGGACAAGGACAAGGCATGGCAAGGTCAAAGGACAAAGCATGACATGGCAGAAGTCAAGATCCATTAAGGTGAACAATGACATGGCAGAGAACAGTGGCATGACAAGATGTTGTTGACATGGCAAAAGACAAGATATGAGGGCATTTGAATGTCCCTGCGGGGATTTGTAAAGTGCCTTTGCGAGCATTTTAGAGAGCCCTTGTGGGCATCTCTAAAGCCCCATTGCAGGCATTTTAGAGACCCTATGCGGGCATGTTTGAAGGACCTCCAAATGAGCCCTTGTGGACATTTTTAAAAAGGGTCCTGCGAGCATTTTAATGAGTTAATGCGGGCATAATCCAATGGCACATTGTGGGCATAAAAGGGTGGAGTTGCGGGCATTTGTTAAGGTGCTCATGCGGGCATATATGAAGGACATGCGGACATAATCCTAATGACCCTTGCGGGCATAAAGACCATGTTGACGTATCAAATATTATTGATGAGGATATTGTGGAAATAAATCAAATATATTTGATGAGGATATTGTGGAAATGAAAATACCATTTAATTATTAAATAGAATAAACATGACAAGTCGGCCTCCTAAATTAATGGAAAGAAAAAGTATAAATAGTAGACAAGTTCATTGTGAAAAAGTGGGTGAATTGTGTGGAAGATTCCGGATGCACAAGTAGCTCTAATTTTAGAGGGTCAGGATGAGGACAGTCTCAGTGGAGTAGCAGCAACAGTAGAAGCATGGGAGAAGCAATGCAACTATCTCTAATCTTTATTTCTGGGTTGGTTGGTTGATGAAGACATGCTGGTAAATTGAATGATGGACAGAGCAATGTTAGGGAAACAGCAATGATAGGTTGTGGACATGTTGAAGACATGGACAACATGATGAAATACTGATGACATGCATACATGCTGGTGGACAAATTGAAGTTATATTGAATGATGAATGTTTGGGCAGAATGATATGAAGACATGCAGAATTGGCAGCAGTACTATAGGCAGAATGTTTGTGACAATTATTTGATGACAGGGATGACATGTGACATGATTAGTTGTTGACAGTGATGACATGTAATTGATGTGATAAGTATGTGTATGTAAATACAAGCTGGACCTTGTAACTATTTTTCTTAGTTGGATCTAAGAAAAAGACCAAGTTGAGTCCTGGAATGGAAGTTGGTGCTTCTGATTCAGTTGTAGTTGATATACCTCACGGTTGTAGCCGGTTGAACTAAATACAAAAGATTACAAAATTACATCTTATGTCTCTTGCAATGTGTCGATGATAATGTGATTTATTTGATGAATGACATGTGCTTAGTTGATTACTGAAATATAGTTTATTGATGAATATGATGTTGAAGTGAATTTGTAAATGATGAGCTTGATATAAGATTTGAAGAAAAAGTTGAAATTGTAATAAGTGCAAGCTCACTGATTCACCCCCCCCTCCTCAGCGAGCCATTGTGTCTAACAAACCCAACAAGAGAAATTTAATATTAAATGTAGAGAGTACAGAAGCTACAGCAGTAATCCATTTGGCATCGAAATTAACAGTCTGAAAAACTCACTTGCAGACACCCAAAACAGTCCCAGATTTCTGCCTTGAAAAACGTGCTCAGAAATTGACTATACAACATGTACGGCCCAGCAGGTACAGCAACCTCGAAAAGTGTGACAAAACTTTGTTGTACGGAACAGTACGGAACTGCCAGCAACTTATCTTTCACCTTTTCCACCTGGGTAAGATAGGATACCACACCCTCACCCTTGGCCATCTTGGTTACATGCAATTTATCCTTGAGTGCCATCTTCTGGTTCTCATTCTTCGCCTCATACAAGTTTTTCAGTGTGTTCCACATCTCATAAGCTGACTTCTTCTCAGCTAAGTGTAGGATGAGATGGTCCTTGACACCATCCAGAATAACCCTCTGTACTCTAGCCTCTATTACTTCATGAATGTCAAGAGCAATAGGGTCAGCAGTGGGAGGAGTTATCACAGTGTTGACATTAACCCACAGTCTGCTTTCTTTATGTACAGCAATCATCCTGACTTTCCATTGCAAATAGTTGGAAATGCCATCCAACTGGTCCTCAAATCTGATGCAAACAGCCATCTCTCTCTGTTGTCCAAAAGAAAAGTAAACCACAAGCTTCCCTTATCTACCCAACACCTGCAAATCACTTGCAGATAGTGTCTACTTGCCAACAATCTGTTAAAAAAAACAACAAAAAACACTTTGCCAAACAACTATAACACTGCTGCCCACTAGATTTCAGAGCATGGCTCTGATACCATGTTGAAAAACTGGAAACTAACGGACTATAGTTTCATCAAACAATTAGCATATAACAAATTTCAGACTTATATAAGTACCCACATTAAATGCAAATAAATTGCACACATTCCCAAGTAACTTGAAAGTCGAAATACTAACACTAGGTGTAATTTGTAGTGGAAAAACACTAGTAACAGCAGTAAATAAACTCAGATAGACACCAAGATTTTGGTTGTCCATCCCAGGAAAAACCCCAAAGGGGAAAACCAAACAAGAGAAATTTATTATTAAATGCAAAGAGTACAGAAGCTATAGCAGTAATCCATTTGGCATCAAAATTAACAGTCTGAAAAACTCACTTACAGACACCCAAAACAGTCCCAGATTTCTTCCTTGAAAAACGTGCCCAAAAATTGACTATACAGCCTATACGGCCCAGTAGGTATAGCAACCTCAAAAAGTGTGCCAAAACTCTGCTGTACGGAACAGTATGGAACTGCCAGCAACAGAAAAACTTCACCTCGAAATTCGTGCCATAGGACAGCCTCAAAAATCGTGTATGTACTTATGTTGTACAGACTGTACGGATCTGTACAGTACGGCCTCCTAGATGAACAGTACAGTACGGCCTCCCTGCTGATGAAAAATAGACAGCCCTTTTCCCACAAAAAAATTTGTCTTGGGATTTGTGCCCCAACTCTCTTGGGAAAGATGCCAAATCTACTGAAAAAACACTTTTCTCCTCTCATCCCTCTCTTAGAAATTTCTCTAGTAAACTGTGTCTTGCACACTACCCTAGGCTCTCTCTTATAATTTGAAAATGACTTTTCAACTTCCCAACCCCTAAATCCAACGATCAAGATCTAATCTTCCCTTGATAAGATCAAGGGATGTGATTCATTCCCTCCAAAAGAAATCACTTACATTTTAATAAAGTTATTTCACTTTAAGTCATAAGTGTACTTTATGAAATAAAGTCACTTTATAAAAATAACAAGGGCACTTTATAAAAGTCACTTAATACAACTTTATAAAAATCAACATTACAAAGTCAAATAGCCTAGATAGTGTGAATGCAAGGTCACTTCTACATACAAGACAAAACTATGCAGAGTGCCTCCTGAGCTAAAAAGCTAACAATAGGGAGAAAACCCAACAACCTTCGTATAGAGATGAACAATTCTGAGAACGGAGTACAATGATGAGAGAGATAAAGAAGAAAGTCTCTCGAAGTAAAACCCCAAAATCAGCTTCCCCTCTCTAGATATGCGAGCTCTTCTCGAAGTGATATGAACTTGTGTGAGTGTGTGGATGTGTCAAATGAGGAACACATCCCCTTTATTTATACACTTGCCAAATTGGCCTTTTCCCTAACTGGGACGACTTGCCTTGGAAGAATATAAAAATACAATTAATAATTATTTTCTTTACTTAATTTTATCCCCAAGGTTTACATTGTTCTTTCAAGGGTTTACATGATTAATTACATCAAGATCAACTCTCGTAGGAGGTACAAAATGTTGGTTTATCCAGCAATACTGAGAGGGGGGGTGAATCAGTATTGCCTACTTTTCTTTTATTTAAGCAATTAGCATTTAAAAATAAACAATGGATCAAACAAGTAAGGACATAGAATTTTATCATGGAAACCTCAAAAGAGCAAACCACAAAATCAAGCTCATTAAATAAATGATTTCTACATAAATTGTTTTCTGCTACAACAGATGGAATGCACCAACATCCCAATTTTCTATTTGCTTCAACAAATAAGGATGCTACAACACCCCTGTTTTCCAGCTACAACCCCCTTGGCATACTTCAATCTGCCCCTAGCACCACCCAACCTCCCTGAGATATTTTTATCTTCCTGATTCTTTTCTTCATTCATCAAATCTGCTTCTGGAAATTCTTCATTTCCTTGGTCTCTGACTGATCTTTCTTCTTCTTTAATCTAGGCCATTGAGACATCTTCCTTCAATCTCGAATGCTTGTATATATATTATCATCTTATTCTTCAATCGTTGCATCTCTTCATTATAAAGTTCATGTCATTTCAGATCGCATCCCTTCATTCTAAACAATTAGATCTTTGTTAATTAATTAATAAATTCGATCTTTGTATTAATAAATTTGATCTCTTAATAAATTCCATCTCTATTTTAATAAATTCGATCTCTTCAAGCTCATATAAGTCCTGCGGGCATGTGAGTCTACAGGCATGAGCCTACGGGCATTTCCAAGTGCCTGTGGGCATATCTTTAAGCCTCGCGGGCATAAGCCCTTCCTTTACAGGCATGCACCTCTTCCTACGGGCATAGTTCTTCAAGCCCTTCAATGCGGGCATAGAAGCCCTCCCTTGCTTCCTTGCGGGCATGAGCTTAGCCCTTGTGGGCATGAGCTTAGCACCTTGCGGGCATCTCCTTTGCGGGCATATCCAGATTCTGTGTAAAATAGAGTTTTTCTTCAACTTGGGAGGTTGATTTTTCATGCGTGTGACCTCCATATGGCAAACTAAAGCCATGAATGGATAACTACTTCAACAAGGAACAAGTTCATGTCAATTGATGAATTTATTGACACACACATCATTTGGTGGACATTTGAAACTGGTCTCTTAAAACACTTATTTAGTACTTAAGCAAAAATATCAAACCCCAAGTCAACATGAAGAGATTTTTATTTCATCAAATTGGAAGTATGAGACATCCACTGGATAGAGGCCAACAAGGTGATTCCATCCAGACCAAATTCATCCTTTGAGACCTCTTTCTCTCTCCTCGGCGGACATTTTTCTAGAGCAGTGCATGTTGATTTTTTCCTAAGCAGCATCAAGTGCCATTCTCTGGGAGAATGGAGGCACCTGGTCAGTTACCAGGATATTGATCCAGTCTGGGACTGGAAGCTCAGCCTGGGGTTGAGAGCCATTCTCTGGGAGAATGGAGGCACCTGGTCAGTTACCAGGATATTGATCCAGTCTGGGACTGGAAACTCAGCCCGGGGCTGAGAGCCATTCTCTGGGAGAATGGAGGCACCTGGTCAGTTACCAGGATATTGATCCAGTCTGGGACTGGAAGCTCAGCCTGGGGCTGAGAGCCATTCTCTGGGAGAATGGAGGTACCTGGTCAGTTACCAGGATTTCACTGTAAGCCCTAGACTAGGTCTGGGCAAGTGGTGTACTCCTCCACTTGGTCTTGGTGGCAACAGGAGGGTGAAGTAAAGCAATTAATTTATCTTCCTATGATGATGTACTTGGAGTGGACATGAAGACCTTGAAGAACACCTGCATGATTTATTGAAGATAAAATGAAACCCAAGCATAGCCTGGCTTGGTCCATGAGCCCACCATTTAGAAGAAGGAAAATAAATATATATTTATTTATTTATTTATGGGTTGGCTCATTATTGGAGAAAAGAAAATATATATAATAAATAAAATGATGGAAAATTGGACAGGTCGGCCTCATTTATTTTTTTAGAACAAAAATAAATAATAATAAAAAAAAATATATATATATATAAGTGAGGACAGGTCGGCCTCAATAAAAAGTGAAATTATTCCACTATAAATAAAAGTGAAAACTCGTCATTCTAACACATAATTCGTGGTATCTTTGAGGACAGCTCGTGGGTACAGTTGTCTGCTCCTAGATCAGCTCGTGGATGATATTTCCTTCTGCTGGGCTCTCTCTACTGCTGGGTTTATCTACTGCTGAGTTTATCTTTTGTTGAGTTCTATTTTCTGCTGGATTCTATTTTTGCTGGTCTAAAGTACCCTAACAGCTAGGGTTGGTTTCTTTTCATTCTGCTGAGCTAGGGCTTGACTCCAAGCCTACCCTAACTCCACAGCAGCCTCAGATCATTCACAGGAAATTTCGGGCAGGTCAAAACAGAGCTTGGGCAGCCTCAGGAAATTTCGGGCAGGTCAAAACAGAGCTCGGGCAGCCTCAGGAAATTTCGGGCAGGTCAAAACAGGGCTCTGGCAGCCTCAGAAATATCCGGGCAGATCTCAGGCAGTGTAACAGTGAATCCGGGCAGCATTTCTGGGCAGCAGAAAAAGTCAAATCTGGGCAGTTGCCCAACTCTGAAATTTCTGTGATATTTATCTTATGCAAAATTGAAATTTGTTTATCTCGGAATTCTGAGATTGGAAAACTCAGTCATCTCGTAAAGGAGATATATTATTATTGATTGTTTCGGGGTTTTTGTCCTTAAAAGGTTTCCCCGTGAAAAAAAATACTGTGTTCAATTTGTGGATGTGTGTTTACTGCTAGTTATCTCTGCACTATTTTATTTACAGTCTGTTACTGCTATCAAATTTAAAATTTTAACATGGTATCAGAGCTCTGCTTGTAAAGCACACAGTGTTTGAGCAATTGACTGTGTCTTACATAGACCTTGGGACAGTACAGACAGATCAGAGATGGCTTCTTCTACCACTTTCAGACCAGAGGACAGGCTTGAGGGTTCAGCAAACTTTAATTCATGGAAAGCAAGGCTTATGGCCACCTTAGAAGAAAATGACCTTGATGACTTGGTCATCAATGTTGTAGAAGAACCCACGTCAAACACAGGAAGGGCAGCATTCAAAAAGAAGCAAGCCAAGGCTAGGAGGATTATCTATGACTCAGTCAAGGAAAATATAATGCCTGCCATAACACCACTAAAGACAGCCAAGGAGTGTTTTGACACCTTGACAAATTTGTACGAGAAGAAAGCACCCAGTCAAAAGAGAGTCTTGAAAAATAGACTTCGTACATTGAAGATGGAAAAAGATGAAGGAGTGGCCTCCTTCTTCACAAAGATTGCTCAGGTAAGAGATCAACTTTCTGCTATTGGGGTTACAGTAGATGATGATGACCTTGTACAAACTGTTTTTGATGGTCTTCCAAGTTCTTGGGAAACCTTCTTAGCTTTTGTTAGTGGGCGTGAGACTCGGCCAGATTTTGAGAGACTTTGGCATGACTGTTTAGAAGAAGAAGAAGGCAGAGTACAGAGCAGAACTAAGGGTCCTAAAGAAGGGAACCTTGCACTAGCAGCTAAAACCAAGAAACAATTCAAGAAGCCTTTCCATCCCAAGAAGAAAGAGAACAAGCCACAAGGTAAGCAAATTGATATGTCACAAGTTAAATGCAGTGTTACACGGGGACGCGTTCCCTAGGGTTGGGGGCGCGCCCCCCTCGCTCCCCGCGCCCCGGGGACTTGGGGGCTCGTAGCGAAACGTTTCCCCTCGTCCCCAAATTGGAGAAACTTCAGGAAACGCATGGGGGAGCTCGTCCCCTATTTTGAATCGCGCACCGATGAAGTGGGGGGCGCTTAGGCGCTCCTTCCTTACTAGAGTTGTTCAGTAGTAATGGTAATATTAAATTCTTAAAGTAAAAGTGGTATTTTCCTTATCTTTCATTTTCTATCCTTTTACTTAAATTTTTAACATTACCATTAATTGTTTCAGGATGTTTGAGAGTGGTTCCAACCTTATCAGAGTTCATATGCAAAAAGTAGAATTTTAGATCCCATTCATAATTCAACAGACTTAACAGTTTTCGGGATTTCAGGATTGCAACGTTTCCACTGGATTCTATCATGTATGAGGTTAAGGGATTGGCATTTAATCAAGCACATCAACCTCTCTATGTACCTTGATGTTGGTGGTGTTGATTGTTGAACTTCTCTATCATGACCTTAATCAAAATGTTCCCTTTAGTCAAGCAAAAATCACTTATTAAGCATGGGAAATTTTTTCTAATTCTACCTTATTTTAATGCTTGATTTAGGAAGTTTCATCAAAATTGTAGGCCGTTGAGTAATGTCCCTCGAGGATCAACTTCGAAATTCAAGGTAGAAGCAAGGGCTAAGAGCCTAGAGGAGGGGGGCACAGGGTGTTATTGATGAATAGGATCCCATTATAGGATTAATAGTTCACTCCTACATAATTGTATGTTGGACTTAAAAGCCTCAAATAATGTGATTTCCTCTAGAATCATGAAGAAATAGGATCCTCAAGTCACAGTTCCCCATTACAACATCTATGCCATGGATTCACACAATGTTGAAGTGTATTGAATCATTGAAGAATTAGACTGTATTTACAGGGAGCAGCTTAAATTGTATTTACATGCGATGAATTGTTGTTGCTGGTATTTAAAACCTCTATATTTTTTATAATTTTTATGACCTTAACGCCCCCCCCGTCCCCCCCGAATTTCCCTAAAATTTGGGGGTGGTCTCCACACGTCCCCAATGTGCGTTTCCCCGCTCCCACGCTCCCGCGTCCCGGAAACTTGGGGGAACATTGGTTAAATGTTTTAATTGTTTCAAGATGGGACATTATGCTAGGGACTGTAGGCAGCCACAGAGAAGGCCCAAAAGAAAATTCCAAGCATCTACAGCTGAAGAAGAAGAACCAAAGAAGAAGAAAAATACAAAGTCTTTCAAGCAAGAAGAATCAAGAAAAGAATACTATTTGATTTCTGCCCTAGCAGGGTCCATCACCAACAGCACAAATTCTTGGTTGGTGGACAGTGGAGCCTCAAAACATATGACAGGTTCCCGTGAAGCCCTTACATGCTACAGAAAGAAGAAGTTTGCCACTCAAGTAGAACTTGGAGATGACTCCACCTACAAAATTGAGGGAGTGGGTTCAGTCTCATTTCAACTTGATTCAGGGACCATGTTGCACATTGAAGACATACTATATGTTCCAGGTTTGAAGAAAAATCTTCTTTCTGTTGCTGGCTTAGAAGACAAAGGCTACAGAGTTATATTTATGGATAAAAAGGTTTTGCTTTGGTCAAAGAATGAAAGGTTAAGTGCAGCAGAATTGATTGGGGTTCGAGAGGGAGGACTTTACAAGGCATCTGGGCACTCTACTCAAGCATTGGTTCACAGTACTATCAACCCTTGTGAGCTATGGCACCGTAGGTTTGGGCACCTTCATTATGCAGCTCTCCCTGGTCTTCAAAAGATGGTTACAGGTACGCCTAAGTTTTCTAATGAACATAGTGGTATTTGCAAAGGTTGTGCCCTTGGTAAAAATACCAAGAAGTCTTTTTCAAAAAGTCACAACAGATCAAAAGGGATTTTGGATTTGATTCACTCTGACATTTGTGGACCCATATCTTCACCTTCCTTAAGTGGTTGTTTATACTATGTACTGTTCATTGATGATTACTCTCGTAAATCTTGGATTTACTTTCTAAAGGCTAAGAGTGAAACTTTTGATAAGTTCAAGGAGTTCAAGGCGCTGATTGAAAATCAGACAGGAAGACACATTCGCATCTTGAGGTCAGCCAATGGAGGTGAGTTTGAATCAAATGATTTTGATGATTTTTGCCAAGAAGCAGGGATCAAGAGGGAGTTGACTGTACCTTACAACCCCCTGAGCAGCATCGAGTGCCATTCTCTGGGAGAATGGAGGCACCTGGTCAGTTACCAGGATATTGATCCAGTCTGGGACTGGAAGCTCAGCCTGGGGCTGAGAGCCATTCTCTGGGAGAATGGAGGCACCTGGTCAGTTACCAGGATATTGATCCAGTCTGGGACTGGAAACTCAGCCCGGGGCTGAGAGCCATTCTCTGGGAGAATGGAGGCACCTGGTCAGTTACCAGGATATTGATCCAGTCTGGGACTGGAAGCTCAGCCTGGGGCTAAGAGCCATTCTCTGGGAGAATGGAGGTACCTGGTCAGTTACCAGGATTTCACTGTAAGCCCTAGACCAGGTCTGGGCAAGTGGTGTACTCCTCCACTTGGTCTTGGTGGCAACAGGAGGGTGAAGTAAAGCAATTAATTTATCTTCCTATGATGATGTACTTGGAGTGGACATGAAGACCTTGAAGAACACCTGCATGATTTATTGAAGATAAAATGAAACCCAAGCATAGCCTGGCTTGGTCCATGAGCCCACCATTTAGAAGAAGGAAAATAAATATATATTTATTTATTTATTTATTTATGGGTTGGCTCATTATTGGAGAAAAGAAAATATATATAATAAATAAAATGATGGAAAATTAGACAGGTCAGCCTCATTTATTTTTTGAGAACAAAAATAAATAATAAAAAAATATATATATATATAAGTGAGGACAGGTCGGCCTCAATAAAAAGTGAAATTATTCCACTATAAATAAAAGTGAAAACTCGCCATTCTAACACATAATTCGTGGTATCTTTGAGGACAGCTCGTGGGTACAGTGGTCTGCTCCTAGATTAGCTCGTGGATGATATTTCCTTCTGTTGGGTTCTCTCTACTGCTGGGTTTATCTACTGCTGAGTTTATCTTTTGCTGAGTTCTATTTTCTGCTGGATTCTATTTTTGTTGGTTTAAAGTACCCTAACAGCTAGGGTTGGTTTCTTTTCATTCTGTTGAGCTAGGACTTGACTCCAAGCCTACCCTAACTCCACAGCAGCCTCAGATCATTCACAGGAAATTTCGGGCAGGTCAAAACAGAGCTTGGGCAGCCTCAAGAAATTTCGGGCAGGTCAAAACAGAGCTCGGTCAGCCTCAGGAAATTTCGGGCAGGTCAAAACAGGGCTCTGGCAGCCTCAGAAATATCCGGGCAGATCTCAGGCAGTGTAACAGTGAATCCGGGCAGCATTTCTGGGCAGCAGAAAAAGTCAAATCTGGGCAGTTGCCCAACTCTGAAATTTCTGTGATATTTATCTTATGCAAAATTGAAATTTGTTTATCTCGGAATTCTGAGATTGGAAAACTCAGTCATCTCGTAAAGGAGATATATTATTATTGATTGCTTTGGGGTTTTTGTCCTTAAAAGGTTTCCCCGTGAAAAAAATACTGTGTTCAATTTGTGGATGTGTGTTTACTGCTAGTTATCTCTACACTATTTTATTTACAGTCTGTTACTGCTATCAAATTTAAAATTTTAACAGTGCAAACCAAGCTAGGAGGCACTTTTTGCAGATCAATATCTTCACCTATAGAGACTTTTTGGACAAACTAATGACATGGTTGGATGCACCAATCAACATTCTAGAGACTCTACCATCAAAATACTTTAAGACATCAACCACAAAAAATGGCGGACATTTTACTGAGGTCACTTAGGCATTTTTACCAGCAATTTTATACTTAGACAATTTGTGCAATCTCCAAGGTGGATTTTTTATTTCACCAAAATCTTGAACCAATGATACTAGATGATGTAGTACATCTCTCGGAGCACAACCAAAGTGATTTGACCTTCAAACTCATCTTCCTCTAACTTAGGTGGACATTTTACTGGACTGGTGCAAAACTACCTAAAACCCTGTTTTGGCAGACCTATAACTTCCTCCTCAGACACTCTCAAGACAAACTGAGACCATGGTCAGGTAGGCAGATCAACAAGCTACAGCCTGGTGAGATGGGGCGGACATTTACCTTAACCTATGAGGTACAGCGGAAATTTTCCCAAGGCCACTAGGACCAATTTTCCAACACTTAAGCCATTTTCCAGAATCTCTCCAAACTGACAAATCTCTATATAATTAGTGTTAGACACGATGGCACACTAAGAGAGGGGGGTGAATCAGTGGGCCAACACTTTTTCAATTTCAACTTCTTCAATACTTAATCAAATATCATTTAACAATTTCACTTCAATGCTTTCATCATTCACTAAACTATACAACAATAATCATCAAACTTAAACATGTTATTCATAACATCAATTCACACCATCATTAGAGACACATCAAGATATAAGCTTCGTAAACTTTTTATATTTCTTCAATCGGCTACAACCGTTGGGTTTTATCAGCTACAACTGATTGAGAAGCACCAACTTCTCTTCCAAGACTCAGCTTGATCTTTTCTTAGGTCCAACTAAGAAAAATGTACAAGACCCAGCTTGTATTACATGCAACTTCTTGTCAAATCACATTTCATCAATTCAACCCAGTTATGTCAATCAAGTCACTGTTACTTCATTTTGATGTCAAATCAAATCTAGATTAAAGACTACGTTGTCATGAACATGTGTTTACTGTGTCACTGTCATCAACTCTTTCACTGCCAATCGACTGCTGCAACATCATCAATCTTCTTCAACCAACAGCCAACAACTTGTCACTGTCATACTGCTGTCATGACATTTCAAGTCATCAAGAAGTTTGCCCAAGCATCAATGCTACTCATGTCTTCATAAGGTTCTTTGCATGCACTCCTTATCTAAGATAACCAGCAGTCTAAGGTCTGTCCACCAATCAACTAGAAGTCTGCTCACATGCTGCTCATCAAAGGTCTGCTCATGCCCATCCAAACAACTACTACTGGTTGTCTCAATCATCATTTGGTCATTGTCATTATGGTTGTCAAAACAATACTGCCAAGCAAGCAATCACTGTCATGTAAGCCAATGTCAATCACTCACACATGTCACTGTCAAGCTGTCACTCTTTTATTGTCTCTATCATCATTTGGTCTTCAATTATCTCTGTCATTAATTCACATTCTGTCCAGCTGCCTCAAAGTACCCCAAAAATCAGAGCTTTATCCTTCTCCACTGTGGCTGCCACAGACCTCCCTTAGGCACCCAAAATTCTTCAGAGAGAAATAAAAAGAAAATCAGAGCTGTCCACTGTAGCTGCTACAGTACCCGAAAATTTCTCAGAAGCTACAGATCCGAAAATCAGAGCTCCAATAACCCCACGAATTCCACACACTTTTAATAACTCTTCACTTGTATTTATACTAGTTTTCCATATAGTTTTCTGAGCCGACTTGTAAAAAATAATTATTTTTATTTTTATTTTTAATTTTTATTTTATTTGGAGCCGACCTCCAACAAGTGAGTTTATTTTTATCAATTATATTTTAAAGTTTTGAGTTTAAACATTTCTCTTCAACGTGTCAAGGTACGTCCATGAGCTCCATCTTCATCAACATTCCAATAGACCTCTGTCAATATTCCAATAGCCATCTTACCATACGAATGACCATTCATCACCATCAACAAGCTACAAATATGTGGGTTCAAGACCGAAAGGTACATCATACAAGAGTTTCAAGAATTCTTCCAAGGCTATCATTTAGTGTTTAATCAAAATGCTGTCCATGGACTTCAAGCCCATCATCAACAGCAGCAAGTAATCAAGTGTGTCCAAGTACCATCATACCATCATGTATGTGGGTGTTAAACCTTCTTAAGCATTTTAACTATCTCCAAGGGTTCCTTGATCCCATCAACCCATAAATGACCACAGAATGGGTCATTTGGCCCATTTGGTGTTCCAATGCCCATATCAAGGCTCCAATGCTCAAAATCCCATGTCATCAGCCCTTGTCACTCCTTCATGCAAATTAATCTTTGGCTTGCCTTTGTCATTAATGGTCTGTCATCAATGACAACTTTGCTCATCAATTAGGTCAAATTGTAATAATGCCATCATGAAGGTACCAGAACATCATCAGGTGGATTTGCATCTTCATCACCCATGCCACATCATCACACATGTCATGTCATCACTTCCTTTGTTATCCCTTTGTCTTTCACTGAGTTTTCCCTGCCATCATGTCCTTGGTTATTCCTTTGTCATTACTGAACTCCTTTGACATCAATGAAAATCACATTCAACACAAAAAATTACAATAAAATATAATAAGAATATCTTCCGAAGTTGCACAAATTCCAACAATGTGGCATACCATTCAATGTTCTTCGCTCACCCTATTGGCATGAAATGGTAGAGGCCATCCGCACTGCTCCAGCAGGATACAAGAGCCCAGGGTATGACAAAGCTAGAGTTGTGGGGCTTGACAAGGAAAAAGCAAAGATCCAAAATGCTTTGGGGCAATTCACAAATGCTTGGAATGAGTATGGGGTATCAATTGTATCAAATGGTTGGACAAATGTAAAGGCAAGCCATTGATAAATATTCTTGGTGTGTCTGCTAGTGGTGCAATTTTCCTTTCAGCCCATGACTACTCAAATAAATTCAAGACCAACATGAACATTGCAGAACTCCTACTCAAAACCATTGAAACTATTGGTCCATACAATGTCATCCAAGTCATAACCGATAACGCTGCTAATTGTAAGGCAGCGGGAGCAATCATTGAAAATAAATACCCAACATATTTTGGTCGGGGTGTTTGGTTCACACAATGAACCTTTTGATGCATGACATCATTAAGTTGAAGGAGAATGATTACAAATGGATTGGTGAACTGTACAAAAAGGGAAAGTACATGATAAGATTTACTACCAACCATAGCAATGCCCACGGCATTTTCCGCAGTCACTCAAAGTTGGTTGGAGCTATTGAAGATAGTAAAGACTAGATTTGCTAGCTACTACCTCACCTTCAAGCACCTCTTGAAGGTAAGAGAGACATTGGCTAGCATGGTATCAAGTGAATCATGGCAGATCTTGAAAGATAGAGCTGCATCCACATCTGACAGTCTTGATTTTCAAGAGGTGGAGGACACCGTTCTTGATGGTCAATTTTGGGCAAGTGTCAAGTATGTTATGCAGTTCACATGGCCCATTTATTAAATTATTCAATTTGCAGATACAGATAAGCCGGTGATTGGGGAGGTGTATGAGCAGATGGATAGCATGTTGGGCCAAATCAAAGATATTGTTGAACAGAAAGATCCCATCTTGCATGACCATATTCACAGACATGTGATCAAAAGGTAGGAACATCTCAACGTTCCACTGCATGCCTTAGCATATGTATTAACACCAAAATATTATTCTCCGTCTTGGTTGTCCAAACCAACACCGAGGGGTGGGGTTAGGAGAAAGCCTCACACAAATCCAGAGGTACAGGTTGGGTACATGGCTGCTATAGACAAGCTGGTCCCTGATGAAGAGGAATGTGACTTATTGCACAGTGAGTTAAGCAAATACATCAGTGAAGTTGGTCCATTTGGTACTTTGCATGCAACCAAAGATTGAGATAGGGCGCCTCCTATCGAATGGTGGAACATGTATGGCTCAACATGTCCATGCTTGAATAAATTGGTAGTCAGAGTGCTTTCACAAGTGGTTAACAGTTCCTCTGTAGAAAGGTGTTGGAGCACCTATAGCTTCATCTACTCGATGAAAAAAAACCGATTAAATGAAAACCGAGCAAAAAGCTTGGTTTATGTACATTACAACTTGACGTTGTTGACTCATTACTGTGAGAGGACCAAAACTAATAGATCATATCTCACTTGGGACAACAATCCGGAGGAGCATAACTTGGAGGATGGACTATGGAGCCTTAGCTTTAGAGCGCTTGGAAGAAGAGCTTTTGGGTGATGATCATGAGGATGACCATGCAGCAACAGTAGCAACAACAATGGCACCGCCATCTTCTACCTTGTTTTCAGATGCACCATCTTTTCCTAGAGGTTCAACTTCACGACCTCCATCTGAATCAATGAGGGGGGTTCGTGCAGGACCAAGTCTTGGACGTGGCTCAACATTGGTGGCTACTGGGGATGATAATCCCACTCCCATTGTTTAGAGAGCACAA
The DNA here is from genome assembly GCA_027924585.1 of Larix kaempferi. NCBI lineage: Eukaryota > Viridiplantae > Streptophyta > Pinopsida > Pinales > Pinaceae > Larix > Larix kaempferi. The sequence continues at coordinate 5,337,366 of BSBM01000207.1, forward strand.
GAAAAGAAAATAGAAATTTCTCGTGGCAAGAGGAAACATCCATAAAATCTATTTTTCTTGTCTTTTCTTGTTTATAGTACTTTCAAGTTTCTGCACTATTGACTCTTTTATATTTATTATGGTATATTTTGTAAACATTAATGATTACATGGCAATTCAAGTTTGAAGTTTGAAGTTGAAACTACCTTTGAAGTTCACTATTTGCAACTTTGCATGATTGAGTCATTGACAGTTCACTGCATAAAAGCATATTATAATTCTTTGGTAATGAATATGATGCTTCATGAATTGTTTCAACTTTCAACTTTCGTTCCATGGTTGATGTTCTATAGACTATAGTTTGGTTACAAGTACTAGTGATGACAAAATGTTATATATTGAAAATTTGAAACTTTAAGGTTGATGTTATGGAATCATGGATACTAGACCTATGGTTGACGAATTCACTACTAGATGATTGATGATTGAAGATTAATGAATGATGTTATGGTATTATCATATTATGGTTTATTTCATGTTTTTATGCTTTCCATAACTAATTCAACATTCTACATTCATTTGTTGACATATATGCATCAAAATATATAAAAATATATATTATATAAAAAACGCTTCCAAACCGGAAGCTTTTGAAAATTTCGCTTTTCGCTCCCCCTCTCGCTTCCACTCCCAAGTAACACAGATCAGGGCTGACGGTTTACCCTGTTTACCATCCATGAATCATGGAGAGGTACTAGGAGGGTTTTCCGTGAAGTTGTTCCTTGGAAAATAAAAGGTAGAGGTTTGGTAATTAGAACCATAAAATGCAGTTTTGTCATTGAGTCATTTGATATCATCAAAATCAAAATGCATTACATGAATACTGAATCACAGACATTATAGGTGGGAATGCCAATGGCAAATACAAAATAGTGTAGCTACTAGAACCTTGGAAGAATCTCATAGCTCGTTAGTCATACTCCTCCATGTCAAAATCATCAAGATCATCACCACTACCACTGCTCTCTCCTCCTCATATCCAAACCAAGATCTACATCAGCTGGTGTGGAGGATGAACCCTCAAGAGGATTGTCATCATCAAAAGTGATTGGTTCTAGCACTGATCCATTAAGATCCAAGCTGGCTAATGCCAGCTCCAACATTGTTGTCTAATATTGATGATCAACACGCAAGAAATCAAAAAATTCAATACACATTAATAGAGGTTTAGAAATTAGAAACGTAAACAATGGTTTTCTCAATGAGTCATTTAATGTCATCAAAATCAAAATGTATTCCATAGATACTAAAACATTGATACTATAGGTGGGCATGCCATTGGCAAATACAAAATAGGGTAGATACTAAAAATGTAGATCTAAGTCACTGGATTCGACAATTTTTCACCTTAAAATTCGAAATTCACTGATTTTTTGTGGCAGAAAAACTTATTCATTAAAAATCACCGATTTTAAAAATGAACTTGGATTCGAATCATGCACAAATTTCAAGACGAATTAAATTGTTGAAAAATCGGCTCAAATTTCCCAATTTGATGTAAATTCGATAAATTTCATTTATTTTTTGGGTTTGGGCAGCCTGCAAGTAAACCCTACCAAAAATACCTCTGCAAGTATACATTGTGAGGCCACCATTGTGATCCATGATTCCATGACTGCTGAAGTGTGAAGCTGTGAGCAGAGTGAAGTGTGAAGTCACAAGTTTAGCCGACCCTCGATTTTGAAGCAGGTATTTCACAAGTTAAAATTTTCAACAGCCAACAGTGTGAGACTTGAGTGTATTGGTGAGATGAGGCCTCAGAGTATTGGTGAAGGTTGGGTTTTGGACTCAACAGTTTATATGTTCACATACCCTTGGCCCCTACAAGGTTTGAACTTCAGCGGTAGCTGCCTGAGGGTTACTCTTTCACAATGCCCAGAATTTTAATCCACTACTTAGACCACGAGGTAAGAGTTGTCAATGTCATCAGCCATAGTAAATTTTATTACATTAACATATATTTTGAAATTTTGAAATTATAGTCTCTCAAACTTGATGCTGAATTTTATGTTGAACTTTATTTGATCTAAATTTTCACTCTTGAATTTTTGTCAAACTTCAAGGATGTCGAACTGAACCTTAATTACTTAGCCATCTGCCCGATATATATTGATAAGTCCATGGTTTAGGTATTAGTTCTTTAAGATTAGTGTAATTCCTGAATATACAAATTGCATAAGGTAATTATTGTGGTGTATATCTGTGATATTCTCAAATATATTCAATCCATCTTACAAGGGCATATGATCACATACCAATAATGGGATTTCATTCTATATTAAAAGTTCTCCACAGTTGCAGAGTCAGCACTCCAGATACGCAGTGTGTGGGAACTAGCAGGCAGGCACTGCTACGGTAACCTACAGCCACAACCTAGTTGACTATCAGGTTGATGTATTTAGTGTTCACAGCTTAATGAGCATAATGAATTTTATCAAAAAAAATCATATAATTTTTTAATTTCCAAATTTTATAGTCACTCGAACTTAATGCTGAATTTTATGTCGAATTTTATCACCAAAATTTTTATTGTCGAATTTCAAGGTCTCTGAATTCGAACATGAACTGGAACCAAGTGACTTAGATGTAGATGGAAGAATCTCATAGCTCATCAATTGTACTCCTCCATGTCGAAATCATCAAGATCACCACCACTGCCACTGCTCTCTCCTCCATTCTCCATCCTCCTCTATATCCAAGATCTACATCAGTTGGTGTGGAGGATGAACCCTCGAGAGGATCACCATCATCAAAAGTGATCAGCTCTAGCAAAAGTTAATTAAGACCCAAATTGGCTAATCCCAACTCAAAGTTGTTGCCTAAACACATATCTTCAATGAATACATCACAAATCCTTGTCTTTCCATTCAACCACTCATCCCTCATCCTATAAAAAAGACGGAGGTTGGAGTGCACAAACACCATTGTCTTTGCTCTATATTGCTCAACCTTGTTTTTCTTCGAAGTGTGCAAATTCCCATATGTGATCCATGTATTGATGTCTGACACATGGGGACACTACTAGATGTGTCGAACACACATTTGACACAACAATGGGCAACCTTCTTTTGGGAATTTCAATATCTTTAAGTGCAGATCTGGAAGGTAACAGTGTTCATTCTACTATTTGGGCTACAAGGTAAAACTCTATCAAGAACCTTTTTATTTGATAAAAACCTTCCTTCAAATGTCTTTTTTTAGATATACTTCTTATCTAGGAAAAAGGAGTCCCCAAGGCGTCTCTGTATCCCACATGTCAGACACATGTCAAACGCATGATCGACATATGTCCTAGCATGTCAGATGTCCAACACCTAAGACAGAGACTTGCAGGCCTCGAGGGGAGTGCACTCTTTTCTAGACAAGAAGTATTTCTCAAATAAAAAACAGACAAAAAGATTTTTATCAGATCAAAAGGTTGTTCATAGAGCTTTATCTAGTACCCCAAATAGCAGAATGAACATTTTTACCTCCTAGACCTACAGTCAAAGATATTCAAAGTCACAGAGCATTGTTGGACACACCGAGCACACTGAGAAGGGGGGTGAACAGTGTGTATAGCTTTTATTATTTTTCAACTTTAACAATTATTAGCAGCTTATTCAATATTATGCAGTGTACGTTATTATCACATTATCATTATATCAACAATTATAGCTCATCATCATATAGGAAGCATAGCAAAACATGGTACACAAGATTTTTACATGGAAACCCAAGTCCTGGGGGAAAAACCACGGAAGCCTTTATAGTAATAGTTTTCCAGCAACAACTGGAAGGAGTGTTGAAGAATGTGACTTCGGGAGATATTCTTATTGTATTATTGTTGTACTTCCTTCGAGAAATATTCATATTGTATTTGATTATGTAAAAACCCTAAAAGAAATCATGTAAAATAGACAAGTCGGCCCAGTGGGTAAACTGCCACAAATAACGGGCAGTCTGCCCCAAACAATGGGCAAAACTGCCCCAGTCAAGTCGGCCAAGTTAGGGAAAATCAATTCGGCCAAGTTAAGTAAAAAGGTCAGTTTGTGACTAGTATAAATAGAGTGGCACCTAGCTCATTTGGTGTATCACTCATTAAAGCAAGTTCGCATGAGTAGAGGCAGAAGGACAAGTTCACTTGGGAGAAAGAGTAGCTGCATTGAAGACATATTTTCTTGGGGTTTCTATTTTATCTTATTCTCAGGTTATTGTACAAGATTGACATTGTACTTTCTAACAAACCTATATTGAAGAAGTTTTGTTGGGTTTTTCCCGTGAAAGGGTTTTCCCAGGGTAAATCTGTGTGTTCTCTTGTTATGCCGTGCTTCTCTATCTGTCAGTGATCCTATTGTTTATGGTTATTGTCATAATATATAAATTCTTTGAAGATCTAACATAACCATCCTGGAAGTATCAAAATTCTAACATAGAACAGGTGTCCTCACAGTATTTTGAATGACAAGACACCAGAGGAGGCATTCACTGGTGTGAAGCCAGAGGTGAATCATTTATGTATCTTTGGTTGTCCAATTTATATCCATATACTAGTCGAGAAGAGGAACAAGTTAGAGCCCTCTAGCAGGAAGGATTTGTTTGTGTACGAATTGAGCATATAGATCTAGGCACATAAACAAGAGAGAGATATTGTGATAATGAGATCAACAATCAATATTCATGTAACAAATGTGCAAAACATTAATCATCACACAAAATGTTAGAACAGATAAGAAGAAAGAATGATGTATTTCATTAACTTGAATAAATAGAGGTGAACAATATAAATAGGCAACCTAGACCTAAATTCGAATTAGGTCTTTAAGAACCCTAATTAAATTAGGCTTAACTGGAGCGAATAAATCCCCATGATAGCATGCACACTCCCTGGGGTATGATAAAAACCCGATCACTACCTGAACTGAACTAGAGCTTTATAATATAAATGAACACATATATTCCTAATATATGATGAAAGTTTGCCGCATTTCATGCTGAGGGATGAGAGTCTGCAGAAGTCCAGTTGTATGTACCATAAAAATTACAACAGTTGACACCATGGAATTTTAGAGCTTTATAATATAAATGAACACATGTATTCCTAATATATGATTAATTTTTGTCGCATTTCATGCTGAGGACCCATGCAAGCAACAACTATCTTTCACACAGGAAAAAAATATCATGCAGTGTGTTAAGGAAGAATGGGTGAACTTTTTTCTCACTTATACTGATACATCAATTTCTTCAAGCAAACTAGGATAAAGTTGAAACAAAAAATTTCCATTTAAATGTGATACCTGAGCCAACATGTGATCAGCCTCATCAAACACAAGTATTTTGATGTGTCTGGTACTCAAAACTTTGGTGGACATCCATTTCTTCAGTGTGCCTGGCGTGCCAATCACAACTTGATCATTAACTGGTCCACGTCTTGAGGTTGAGACATAATTTCCAGGATCAGTTGGCACAGCACAAACTGAAGTTATGCCTGTATGCTTCCCCATTTTCACCAGCACTTCCTGATTCTGTAGATGATATCAAAATGAGATTTCCAGAAACAAAGTCATTCATAACACACATTTACATGAATTGCATCACAAACCCCTAAAAATAATAATTACAAACCTGCATTGCTAGTTCTCTTGTTGGGCACACACAAAGTGCTTGTGGTGCAGCAATCTTGGGATCAACCCGGCTCAACATACCAAGCACGAAACAAGTAGTCTTTCCAGACCCATTATGAGCTTGAGCAATCAAATTTTGGTAAGGTGGACTAAGAATCATTGGAAGACTTATTGCCTGGATCTTGCTTGGCTTCTCAAATCCCATCTCTGAGTACAGACCTTTGAGTAGTTCGGGTGAAAGGTTTAACTCCTCAAATGTCTTTGCCGAAGTATAAGGAGTGTCGCCAGCAGTAACCTACATTACATTTAACAATTGTAATCAACTAGTGCATGAAATAACTGTTAAGGTATAATTTCATCTACATAACAAATAATAATTTATTGATGAGCACTCTAGTTAAAAGCCTTTTTCAGTACACTTAAATTTCAAAGAACTTTCATTCCCTTCTTTGGGAAGCTGTTAACACTAGACTCATGTTATGCCAGCCTCTAGAGTCTAGCCATTACATCAGTGGCTTGTAGGCCTTTTACCAGTAACCCATAGGCTCAGTATCTACCCCTTCAGATCTAGACCTTTCCAATCTAGTAAATACAAATGCTTTAAACACTCGTATAAACCTTTAAGATGAATCAAAGAAATTTAAAACTGAACTGCCAAAGCAAGAATAAACCTTTGCCAAAATGAGGACACTTTAATAGGCAGGAGACTAATGCATATTTTTCATCTGTAACTTTAGAAATTTAAAGCACAGAACAAATTAAACCTAAAAGTCCCTTGATTTGTTTTTGTTCTCATTTTTTGCAGCATTGACCTGTTTTTTATCAATTCCCTACACTTGCCATCCATAATATCACATGATATGTGTATTGAAACAAGAGTTAAAGGTGCATGAAAAACATTTGGATAATAGTCTACCTTAGTTGTGGGACCTCTGTTCTTGGTATCATTTAATTCAAAATATACTTATGATATTTGTTGGATTTGTTGGAGGCAGCTCGTGTTGTGTGGCAGGTCTAAGGTATTTTAGTCCCCGGTGGCTCAGAGATGGTTAACAACCATTTTGTGGATGATTCCTCGCTCTCTGTGAGCACCGAGCAGCATTGAGTCAACGGGGCTCTGACTTGTCTAGACACCTTTTGTGTTGCATCAGGGGTAGTGGTCAGTCTGCACAAAACCAACTTCTAGCTCATTAGGTTGGACTCCCAAGCTGAGTGGATCCTAGCAGCCTGGTCGTATATCCAGCCTGAAGTCATAACCCAATACTTGGGTATACCCTTTGGGGTTGGGCTATCGCCAAATGCCTTGTTGGATTGTTGTCTTGAAGGCTGCAGAGTAAGTTGCATATTTGGCATCATAAGGATCTCCCCTTCGCAGGGAAGCTGACAGTGGTTGGACGTATTCTCCAACCCTTTGATGTGTACCATGTTTCTTGCTGGTGCCCCAGCAAGGCTCAGTTTTGAGTCTTCACAGCTTGAGCAAATTCTCAAGGCTTGCATGTGGTCTAAGTATGGTGGTGAGCAGGGTCTTCCTCCGGTTCCCTGGGATGTTTCCACTATGCCCAAGGATGAAAAGGGCCTTGGGTTGATTGATGTTGCTTCACAAGGTAGTATTCTGGCAACCAAGTGGCTGGTGAAGTGTCTTAAGGTATCCACACTTGGCAGGTTCTATTCTGGCATCCGGTGCTTTCCACTCAGCAAATTGGAAGAGTTTGGGGTGTTTTTGGGTTGTGTGATATTATCTCCACTCATCATATTTTCTAGGTCTCAGGCTTACTTATCTTCAGACACATTTGGACAGCTTGGAAAGTTGTGGCAGGCCTGGTTCGTTGGCAATGGGAGGGCAGTCAGGCTAGCTGGGATCTTGCTTGAAAGCTGATTTCGAATTAGAGGGAGCAGGAAGAATGTATTGGGGAGTTGTAATGTTTCCAACCGTAGAGATTGTGCTGGAAGGTCATCTTCTTCTAGCGGGATTTGTGGGATCCTGGTGCCAGCCCCTGGAAGGAGCAGCAGCCTCTTGCTTAGGAGTTTGGACTTCTTTCCACTAATCACCACTCGATCATGGAGTTGCAATCCCTAATTCCAGAGGCAAAGTTGTTCAAGATGAGCATTGGTATGATTGGGCCTTTCTAGAGGGACTAGGGCTGGAGTTTTGCCCACGCACTTCTTTAGTATGACTCCTATTGTTTGTATTTGTGCTTCGTAAGCAGCATCCTCTTTCCCCAGTTCGACTATTGGATTTGACATCTTCACAGTGTCTGGATAGTGCGGATTTCCTACAAGTTGCAGGATTTCACTTGGTTGGTCATTATCAGGGGATCTCTTGCAGGGCCAAGCTGGCTAAGAGTGGTCTTTTGGATGGGCTCTTCCCTGTTTGTCAATGCCCGGAGACTGTCAAGCATATCTTTTGGGAGTGCAAGTTTGCCGAGTGATGTTGGAGGTTGTTTGAAGATCATCCCTCTGCATTGTTGCAGGGTAGGGTGCAATGGCATGCAGCCTTATTCAGTGATGGTCAAACTCTATCTGTGAGGCTGTCTTTGGACTCTGGCAGTGCTTGTGGATCACAGTGTTATTTGTGCTATGGAAAATCAGGTGTAAGTTTGTAACTTTGTGTTTAGCCAGGAGGTTAGTTCTGTGTTTGATTTCTGTAAATTGTGGAAAGTATGCCATGAGCTTTCAGCAAAGGGAGCATTGTTGATCAAAGATAATCAATCTTTGGATCCATTTGTGTGTTCTGCTTTATTTCTGGACTAATTTCTCTTTGGAAGAGGTTATGAGTTTTATTGTGCATACCCTTATTTTGCATCTGTGATTGTAAATATTTTTCTGTAAATATAAGACATATTTTTCAAAAAAAAGAAGTGCTTACAACAAACTCATGCTTTTAGTTTCCCTGGTTCTATTGCAGGAGGCAAGCTTATTTTGATGGCTAGCATGGATCCCTCAAAAGTGACCACTGTAATGGCATAAGTTTCACAAAAGAATTCGCTCAACATATGGAGACATACTTTTATCCAATTATGTTCCACATTTCCAATGTGACTTATTGGATGATATTCAGTGCTTTCAGTCCCATGAAAAATTATTGAGTTTTTCCAACAGGTTAAAAACTGGTTAAAATTCTGACCCTTGTTTGTAACACCACCTTGTCATTCAGTGACCTCCGTGGCTGCTGGTTCCTGTCATTTTCTTTTGATGACAATTCTTCAAACAACTCTACAATTGAGTTGGTGATGTGTCAGAGGATATCTGGTCATCTGACAAAACATCTTTTGACCATTTAATCAACCTACAAAAAATAATGTCATTTACAGGAAGCATTTTGAAATCTTGGTTCCGACAGCAACCTAATTCCTATGAGTTGGGAGCCCATGCATGAACCTTGAAAATAACAGGGAACCATATCAAATTTCAATCTAGCCAGAAAGCACTCTCATGAATTCAGATACAACCAGGATCTATTTGCCACTGTAACACTTAACCAACTAACCAGATGATCCTACATATTCCTCCCTGCATGCATGTAAGGGATTCTAGTACAAGGTTAACTCGTCCCAAATGTTAAACACTTTCAATCAACAACTGCTGAGCATCTTCAGTACCATCCAACCTCAACAACTTTAATGACTTGCAGAAAAAAGGTAATCCCTTGTCACGCTCTTCATTGTATAAATTCAAATAAGGCCCTACCATTGGTAGATCCGAATTTCGTCTGTATGGCCAGGAAGGATTACACAAAATTCACTGATTGAATTAATTTCAAGTCCTTGGGGTTCAATTTATGCTGGCAATCATTCAAAAGTTAATGTTCTGGCATTCAAACAAGATTAGTTCACTAAACCCAGTTTTGTGATATAAAAAAATCATGATGATGTGCACAACTTCACCATATTCAGACAAAGTTAACTGAAGAAAGTGGGCAAGTGGATGATTCAGCAGGCCAGTAGGAATATGTTAGATCTGATCAAATTACTGGGCACTTCTTGTGGAATAAGCATGCTCATGCAACTGATGATGCATGGGCCTATTACACAACAACGGTGTGTTGTGGAGGATTTGGCTTCTCACCAACTGTGAAACCAACTTTGGGGTGTTCAGCATTTCAACCTTTAATGTGGTGTGATAAGTTTCTTTGTGTCAGTGGAAGAGTTTGTTATCACACTTTGTGTCCTGACCCTACAACCTTGGCCTAGTTGAGCACATGCTTGCAGCAAGTTTTGATAAGGTTTCTTGTTTGTAGTGAATTCTAGCTTAACCCAGCTAGAAACCCATTGTGGTAGCAATTAGTTGGTGTATGAAATTCCCTTTCTAGTTAGGCATTTGAGACCAATTGGACAGGGTCATGCCTATTGCAACTTACATCTCAATTTTAAGTATTAATTGTAAAAGTTGCTCAAGTTTCTCGTACCATAATTAATATAAAGTAATTTGAAATTAAGAGAGAGAGAAAGGGGACAGTTTCAGGTTCTTGTGATCACACAGTGCAAATGAAAGTCCAATCTTATATGATCAATATTCCCTTTTGCTCACTTGAGGACACTTCTTTCTCCTCCCTTGAATTTTTCATGCTGGCATTAAATCTCTCTATTTTGTAATGACAGGCATTATAGTGGCATATCCCTGTGATGAGCTTTTGTTCCACATTAATATTTCCTCTTGCCATATGCGTGTGTTGGATGAATGTTTTGAGAATAATCTGTTAAAGAAATGTAACTGCGGAAGATATTCTAGATATACTTGTCTATTGTATTATTGTATTCCTCCTCAAGAGATGTCATTGATGTAATTGATAATGTAAGAGTCATTGAAAGAGTCAATGTAAACCCTAACCATTAGGTTGGCCTAAAAATATCTAGATAAGAATATTTTATTGTAAAGTGTACAAGTCGGCCTAGTTAGGTGAGTCAAGCCGACCTAATTAGTAAAAAGGTCAAGTCACTTGTTTAGTATAAATAGGAGGTTGAGTTGCTCATTTGGATCACTCACCTCACTCACTCAAGTTCGCATAGCAGAGAGAGAAGTTCACACAAGTGAAGGAGAGAAGTTGTTTTGTCTTGGGGTTTTATCTTGTACTTGGTGAATTCTATATTGAGGAAGTTTTGTTGGGGTTTTCTCCCTTATGATTTCCCTGAGAGAAATTATGTGTTCTTTGTGTTTGTTGTGCTTGTTTTTCTTTCAGTGAGTATATTGTTTAATGTTATTATGCTAAACAGGTAAAAAATAACATGGTATCAGAGCAGGCCTGAAAGAAAACATTGTACAGCCACTGCAACTGCAGAAACTAGGGCTTCTTATTCCGGGAGCTCTATCCACAAATCAGCTGAAAAGGAGGGTGCATCTAACTCGCCTCACTAGGACGCATCTTTAAGTCGAAGCAGAATTCAATTCCGAGAATATTTTCATTTTTGGGTCCACCACTACAACCCGGAGAACTAGGTCATCAAGTTTTTTGGAAGATCTTCACATATTTGGGAGAAAGAGTACATTGCTCAACTCGCCTTGAGGAGGCACATCTTTTCATCCAGTCAATTTCCCAAGATCACGAAGTTGGAAAATTAGGGTATCTTTGTCAAACCCTAGGTCAAGGTAGAAGCAGTTTTCAAAAGGACAACTTTACTAGTAAGTACTATCTCCATTCTATTTCCATTTGAGGTTCTCACATTATCAAAATGACAAACACTACCAAGCTTGATGAGAAGCTTGAAGGAGCTGAGAACTTCAGGGCATGGAAATATATAGTCATGCTCATTCTTGAAGAACATGACCTAGAAGGCCTTGTAAAGGAAGAAGTTGCAGAACGAGAAGGAGATGAGGCCAGAGCAAGACACAAGAAGAATATGATCAAGGCTACGAGGATCATTGCTGACTCTATCAAAGATCACTAGATTCCTCAAGTGTCTTCAAAGAAGACTCCAAAAGAAATGTTTGATGCCTTGACCAGTCTATTTGAGGGAAAGAATATTAACAGAAAGATGACCTTGAGAAATCAACTCAAGGGTGTGAAGATTCAGAAGTCTGAGACTATGCATTCATATTTCACCAGAGTATCTCAGATCAAAGAACAATTAGAAGCCATTGGAGACATGATAAAAGAAGTTGAAGTTGTGATGACCACTCTGAATGGTCTTCCTAGAGATTGGGAACCTTTCGTTCGTGGCATATGCTCTAGGAAGAGATTAATCCAGTTCAGACAACTATGGGAAGAGTGTGTGCAATAGGAAGAAAGAATAGCACTAAGAGAAGAGAAACTCAATGATAATGAAGATCAAGCTTTGGCAACCCATGCCAAAGGAGGAAGGAAAAGAAAGAATGAGGTACGTACTTATGACCACTCTCCCAGAAGAGCTCAAAGATTTCAAAAGAACAAGAGGGTCAAGAAAGACTTCTCCGCCTTTGAATGTTTCTCTTGTCACAAGATGGGACACATTGCAAGAAATTGTCCTCTCAAATATGGACAATTCAAGAAGCAAAAGAAAAGATATCATGCTCATGCAGCTGATTATAGTGAATATGATGACGAAATCAAAACCAGAGAAGACAAAGATTCCAGTGAAGAATATGTTCTAATCTCAGCCCTCACTGGTTCAGTATCTCATGGAAGTGACACTTGGCTAGTGGACAGTGGAGCCTCCAAATACATGACGGGATACAAAGACTCTCTTTCACATCTCATGCAGAAAGATTCTCCACACAAAGTAAAGCTTGGAGATGATTACCAATATCCTATCAAAGGAATGGGAGAGGCTACGTACAAATTAGACTCTGGAAAGTCCATGAACATGAAGGAAGTCCTATATGTTCCAGGTTTGAAAAAGAACCTTCTTTATATCTCAGCATTAGATAAGAAAGGTCTTAGAGTTGCATTTGTAGATGGTGAAGTTCTTATGTGGCCAAAGGGGAAGACAATCAATGATGCAATCGTTATTGGAGTTGAAGAAGGAGGACTCTATAAACTTAAGGGTCATGCAGATTCGGCACTAATGGCTAGTACCATGAGCCCCTGTGAATTATGGCATAGAAGACTAGCTCATGTACACTACAAAGCCTTACCAATAGTGAATAAGGTGGTGACTGGATTACCAGAAATCTAGGTTGATCATGAAGGAGTGTGCAAAGGATGTGCACAAGGAAAAAGTACAAAGAACCCATTTCCAAGCAGCGATAGCAAAGCAAAAGGCATATTGGATATTTTTCACTCCGACATTTGTGGACCTATGACAACCACTTCATTAAGCGGGTATGTTTACTATGCTTCCTTTATTGATGACTATTACCGCAAAACATGGATTTATTTTCTAAAGAATAAAAATGAAGTATTTGAAAATTTTAAAGAGTTTAAGGCTCTTGTAGAAAACCTCTCTGAAAATAAGATCAAGATACTAAGGACAGATAATGGAGGGGAATATCCTTCAGGTAATTTCAAATAATTCTGTAAACAAGCAAGGATTAAGAGGGAGCTTACCATTCCCTATAATCCACAACAAAATGGCGTAGCTGAAAGGAAGAACAGATCTATCATGGAAGTAGTGAAAGCCATGATCCATGATTAAGATCTACCCATGCATCTATGGGCAAAAGCAGCTAGAACCGCAATCTATGTATAGAATCGAATCTCTCACAGTACTCTTGGCAATAAGACCACAGAAGAGATGTTTACCCGTATGAAGCCTGAAGTCAGTCATCTAAAGATATTTGGATGTCCAGTATTTATTCACATTCCAAAAACGAAGAGAACAAAGTTGGAACCTTCAGGAACAAAGGGGTATTTGTGGGTTACAGTGAGCAATCAAAGGCTTACCGTATCTACATCCCAGGATACCGCCAAATTGAACTTAGCAGAGATGTTACATTTGATGAAGATACAGCTTTCAACAAATCTAAGAAGACTCATGAGGATGAAGAGTAGCATGAAGCTCCTAGAGTTACAAAAACTAATAATGCACCAGACAGGAATATTGAAGAACATATTCCAGAAGGTCATGACATGACAAAACCTCAGAGACCTGAGGAGGCACCTCATGAGGTAAATCCACGGAAGAGAAGACCAACTTGGGCACGAGAAATAATCCAAGATGCAGGAAAATATGGTGCCCCAGAAGGAACCAGCAGAGAAAGCAAGAAACCAAGGCCATACTCTAGTTATGTAGCCTTAATGTGTAACCTTGTTGAAGAAGAACCCACATGTTTCCAAGATACGGCAAAGAAGGAGGAATGGTTGGATGCTATGATTGAAGAATACCAATCCATCATAAAGAATGATGTTTGGGATGTGGTACCAAGACCAAAGGACAAGTCAATAGTTTCGTCAAAGTGGATTTTCAAAACAAAACATTCGGGAGATGGAGGCATTGAGAAGTACAAGGCAATGTTCGTAGCTCGGGGGTTCTCTCAAAAGGAAGGAATTGATTATGAGGAGACTTTTGCTCCTGTGGCTAGATATACCTCAATTAGAACCATCCTTGCCTTGGCAGCTAAGATGAAATGGAAGTTACATCAGATGGATGTAAAGACAGCCTTCCTAAATGGAAAAATAGAAGAGGAAGTATATATCGAGTAACCAGAAGGATTTGAAACAGATGACAGAAAATCACATGTATGTAAACTAAAGAAAGCACTATATGGGTTGAAGCAAGCACCAAGAGCATGGTATGGAAGAACTGATTGTCTCTTGATGAGCTTGGGCTTTACCAAGAGTAAAGCAGATTCTAACCTTTATTCTAAGGTCATAGATGATGAACCTATGATATTGCTATTGTATGTAGATGATTTATTTCTGACAGGAGAAGACAAGCCCATCACTGAATGTAAGAAGAAGCTTGCTGCAAAATTTGAGATGAAAGACCTTGGGATGATGCACTATTTTCTAGGTCTTGAAGTATGGCAGTTCCCAGATGAGATTTTCCTAAATCAAGGAAAATATACTGTTGAGATCCTAAAGAGATTTGGGATGTTGGATTGTAAGGCCATGAATACTATGACGGTGACAAACTTGAAGCTCTTGAATGATGCTTCATCAGAGACAATAGATGTTATGATGTACAAACAGATTATTGGATCATTGATGTATTTGACCCATACTAGACCAGATATATGTTTTGCTGTGAACACCTTGAGCCAGTACATGGTAGAGCCTAGACATGTACACCTAATTGCAGCAAAACATGTGATGAGGTACCTAAAAGGTACATTGGACTATGGACTCAAATATGCATCAAATAGTGAGTTCAGATTGTACGGATATACAGACTCAGATTGGGTTGGAAGTGCCGAAGATAGAAAAAGCACTTCAGGATGTTGTTTTAGTATGGGATCAGGTATGATCTCATGGCTCAGTAGAAAGCAACCTTGTGTTGCTCTTAGTACAGCAGAAGTTGAATACGTCGCAGCATGTTCAACTTGTAGCAAAGCAGTTTGGCTTCGCAAGATGTTGGCAGGATTGTTCGATGCAGAGATAGATGTGACTGATATTCTCTGTGACAATCAGAGTTGTATCAAGATGTCAAAGAATCCAGTGTTCCATGATAGATCGAAGCATATCAACATCAAGTATCACTATATCCGGGATATGGTGCAGAAGGGAGTTGTAAAGCTCAAGTATGTTCCTACAGAGGAACAAGTTGTTGATGTGTTGACTAAGCGTCTGTCTCGCATAAAGTTTGAATACTTTCGAGACAAGCTTGGTGTGGTCCGAAAGGACCTCCCTCGAAAGAGGGAGTGATGATGATGTTTGGAGCTCATTTGAAAGGAGTGGGGCCTGAAAGGATCACCCTCGAAAGAGGGAGTAGTTTCCTGGAGCCTTGGTATGGCAGCTCAGTCTAGGATTGGTACATCAGCATGACAAGGCCTGTTTGATCCGAAAGGATTGGTAAATCAACACTGGCTAGATCCTAGGGGGATTGGTATGTCTGGCTAGGCTTGTTTGGTCCAAAAGGATTAGTAAGCCAGACAAGGCTTGTTTGATCCCTGGGTAGATTAGGATGCCTAACTAGGCTTGTTTGGTCCAAAAGGATTAGTAAGTCAACATCGTCTACCAGAGTGCCCACCACAGCACATATTCCAAATGATGATGTTATTTCAGTACTTGTCGACTGATGATGTTATCTCAATACTTGCCCACTGATGATTTTATTTCAGTACTTGCCGACTGATGATGTTATCTCAGTACTTCCCGACTGATGATGTTATCTCAGTACTTCCCGACTGATGATGTTATCTCAGTACTTGCCGACTGATGATGTTATTCCAGTACTTGCCGACTGATGATGTTATCTCAGTACTTCTCGACTGATGATGTTATTTCAGTACTTGCCGACTAATGGTGTTATCTCAGTATTTGTCGACTGATGGTGTTATCTCAGTATTTGTCGACTGATGGTGTTATCTCAGTATTTGCCGACTGATGATGTTATCTCAGTACTTGTCGACTGATGATGTTATCTCAGTACTTGTCGACTGATGATGTTATTCCAGTACTTGCCAACTAATAATGTTATCTCAGTACTTGTCGACTAATGATGTCATCTCAATACTTGTCGACTAATGATGTTATTTCAGTACTTGTCGACTAATGATGTTATCTCAGTACTTGCCAACTGATGATGTTATTCCATTACTTGCCGACTGATGATGTTATTCCAGTACTTGCCGACTGATGATGTTGTTCCAGTACTTGTTTACTGATGATTGATGTTGTTGTTCCAGTAATTGTTTATTGATGATTGATGTTGTTATTCCAGTACTTGTTTACTAATGATTGATGTTGTTGTTCCAATATTCACTTACTGATGATTGATGATTTTGCTCCAGTATTCATACATTGATGATGATGATAATGTTCCAGCAGTTCCTGTTGACGATGATGATGTTGATGTTCCAGCAGTTCCTGCTAACAATGATGATGATAATTTTCCAGCAGTTCCTGCTAACGATGATGATGATGATGATGTTCCAGCAGTTCCTTCTGACGATAATGATGTTGATGTTCCAACAATTCCTGCTGGCGATGAGGATGTTCCAGCAGTTCCTGCTGACGATGATGATGTTGATGTTCCAGCAGTTCCTACTGACGATGATGATGTTAATGTTCCAGCAATGATGATGATTGATGATCCAGCAGTTCCATGTTGATGATGATGATGATTATGATGATGTTCCAAAAACTTCCTACGACATATAGAGTTTCACCAATCAGTTGGACAGTTGTTGATGTTGATGATGTTGCCCGTTGTTACCGGATGAACTAGCAGGGCTAGTATCCGATGAACAAATGTAAGAGGAAGTGACCACTGTCACCTTAGCCACTTCTCCAACTTCTTCGGAGAGTCGGAACCTCCAAGGGGAGAGCCCTTTTGTGATATACAAAAACACTTAGAAGCTATGCCTTCTTGACAATATATCAATGACCAGTGCCTTAAGTAGTGATGTTTATGCGAATGAAGAAGACATATTATGCACTTATTATATAAAATCAGTGTGTGAGTAAGAATGTTCAATGACAAGTTAGGATAACAATGCTTAACATTATAAGATATAGATCACTTGTAAGCTAGAGAATATCAACATCAATAATAAGTGATCATGTATTCATGCCCAATAAGAGAAAGCAAATATGAATCAACAGAACAAGCTCCACGTCCACCACTATAAGTATAGGAACTACCACTTAGTCAAGTCTGTATAAAAGGATATCAGCAGTATGATAATGTAATAATGACTTGTGTAATGTATACCAAACAAATACAATGATGTACTCAATAGTAATGCTTGTGCAATTAACCTCTCAAAGCAAAAGATCACAAGTTCACCAATATGCAAATCATATAGTACTAACAGTAGTATGTCTACAACAGTAAGGATATCTTCCCCTTGATGGTAATCTATGGCAATGAAAATCATAACAAGAGGCATGCAAAGAGCCATTCAAATTCTGAGTGATTTTATCATGGAATAAACCAATATATTTCCGATTGTAATAAACAATTTCAGACCTCTATTTAGGCAAATTTCAGACCTTGTATGACAACCTTTTAAGCAATAAACAAAATGTAATTTCAAGCTAACTTTGTTGTTGTCTTTATGTAGGCGTTGAGGCAAGAAGGAAGGACTGTCCAAGTAGACAGTCTGCAATTTTTTGCAGACTGTTTGCAGCAGAGAAAAGAGGGCTGCAAAAAGGTGTTTCAGCCCTAATTTTGGGCAGCAAAGGAAGGCCAAGTGCTGTCAGGGAGAAGGGAAAAAGGAGAAGAAGGATGAGGAGGAAGAAGGAAGAAGGAAGAAAAGGAGAGGAGAAGAAGGGAGAAGGAAGAGGAAGAAAGGAAGAGAAGATGAAAAAAGGAGGGAGGAGGGAAGGATAAGAGAAAGGAAGGCGAGGACACAAGGAGAAGAGCGAAACCTAGGGAGGAAGAGAGAGTAGGCCACTAGGGCAAAAAGTAGGTCTAATTTTTAGGTTTAGGATTTTTTCAATTTTTTTAATTTTTAGGGCTTCCTAAAAATCACTTTTGCATGCATCTTTTAATTAATAACTATACATGCAAATCCATTAATTAAAAGATGCATGCAAACGTGACTTTTTGCATGCACAGATATTAGGTTTTTGGTAAACCTAATTGATCAGTGAGATTATATATAGAGGCGGGAGGTCCCCGGATGAGGTTGCTCAGTTGACTAATTAGAGAGAGATCAATCAAGAGTGAGGAGGGTGCATTAGTGCATGCAAGGCGACTTTCTGAGAGAGAGAGGAGCTTCTCTAGGAGGGAGAGTGGGGTGATCTGAACTGGATCAGACACCACTTGACCAGAGGCACTTGGCACCTAGTTCTGTGGACTGAGAGAGTTCATCAGAGTGGTTTCTGCAGAGATTGAGGACGACTTCCAGAGAGAGGAAGGGGCGCATTACCAAAGGAGAGAGGAGCTTATTCTGGATCCGATCGACCAATTGAGCAACTGAGACTTTCGGAGTATCCTTGCCACAGTGTTTGAGGAAGGACTGTGACGATCAGAGCTCAGATCTGTTGAGATCTGATTCAATACGAGCATTTGACATCCAGAGGGAGGACGCACTTTTCCATGCAGAGGAAGGGTGCATTCACCAGATCGAGCAGTTGGCCTTCTTTCATAGTAGAGCAGTGCAGTGAGAGAGTCAGTACAGATAGAGTTACCTGCAGACAGATCCAGATCCAGTTGACAACTAGGGCACATTTCCTCTATGCATGCATCAGTTGTTGCATGCAGATCTAGGGTTTTGACCCTGTCAGGTTTGGTTGATATTTCTGAGGTAACATTGTATGTACTTGTATTCATCTTATATTGCTCTGGGCTCGAGATAGAAGAAAGCCCCACAAATAGTTGGTTTTCCCCGTTTGGGGTTTCCATGGTACATCCAGTGTTGTGTGATTGTTGTGCTTTCATTATTGAAAGTGTTAAGAGATCTATAGCATTTGAGTCTTAAGTCTTTAGCATTATTGATTTATAGAGACTCAAACCACTTGAGATCTCGAGGCTATCCAGAGGGAGTAGTGATCTCTGGATAAAATTAACATACAATCCTTTCTCTTGGAGGTAATTCTCCTTGCTACTAGGTTAAGGTTTCTTGAAACAACCTCTAGGGTTAGTTTCAAGAGCATAAACTAGGGCAAAGTTGGAGATCCAATGCCAAACTTTGTAAAAACCTCATTTTGAGAGCGTTTTTATTGTGCAATGAGAAGAGAATAGCAGGCAAAAGCCCTATTCAAAGAGAATGTAGCCCTAGGGATACTATTCAATCATTCAAGATGCAAAATTTACCTATCATTCATCAAGCAAACCTTAAAAATGTAAAATACTTACTTGAGCAGGAGTTATTCCAACCATTCTAGCATCCACAAAGCATTAGCAAGACAAAGAAAGCATTAGCAAGACAAAGAGCAAGAAGAATCATATCCCTCCAAGAGGTGCACATCACTTCATAAGGCCCTTCTGGGGTAAAAGACTAGCATAATGAATTTTATCCCATAAGTTGTGTGTAAAAATGAAGTGAGGAGATTGTATTTATATGATCTCACACTCACGTTTTACAAAATAACCAAGCCTACATGCTTTAAAATGTCAATTTAAAATTAAAACATGTCAATTTAAAATTATAACATAAAATAATCAAATTTGTTGGTAACTTGGGGCATTCTCCCCAGAGTTCACCCAAAAATGACTAAAGTAGCTAAAAATAAGCAAAACACTCTGAACAGAAGGTTGGAGTGGCGAGGGGGGGGCGTCATGCCCCATCTAACCCCAATAGTAGTGAAAATCCCTCAACGCTCCCCCCCAATCAAGCAATGTAGGCCTGGAAGAAGGATGGCGTCACCATCAAAGGATAGCCAAGGAGAGAGGGCGTTGCAGTACTGGAGAACCAGGAGGGTGTGGAAGTGACCTAGAGGAGAGACATAAGCCTTAGTGCTGAAAGAAGTGCCACTGAAATGATAAAACAAGGTGGGAGTCATGTGACCCAGTGACCCACCCCTGGGAGCCCCAGACACCAACCTCAGGGCTTCAAGCCCTTTTATGAGGTAGTCAGCAATGCCACTAAGCCATAGTACTCCAGGGGAGAAAACAAAGGGGCTGGCCATAACCCCCACTCAAAAAAAGTTGGATAACACCCATCATGGTCAGGAAAAAATGACCCTCTCTCCCTAGGGCACATCTGCAGGTGCGCTGGTACTAGTACCATGTAACACCCGCAGAATACCTTCCTAGTTAAGAGGGAGTGTTAAAGAAATGTAACTGCGGAAGATATTCTAGTTATACTTGTCTATTGTATTATTGTATTCCTCCTTCCGGAGATGTCATTGATGTAATTGATAATGTAAGTCTTTAAAAGAGTCAATGTAAACCCTAACTGTTAGGTCGGTCTGGAAATATCTAGATAAAAATATTTTATTGTAAAGTGTACAGGTCGGCCCAGTTAGGTGAGTCAAGCCGACCTAATTAGTAAAAAGGTCAAGTCACTTATTTAGTATAAATAGGAGGTTGAGTTGGTCATTTGGATCACTCACCTCACTCACTCAAGTTTGCATAGGAGAGAGAGAAGTTCGCACAAGTGAAGGAGAGAAGTTGTTTTGTCTTGGGGTTTTATCTTGTACTTGGTGAATTCTATATTGAGGAAGTTTTCTCGGGGATTTCTCCCTTGTGGTTTCCCCGAAAGAAATTGTGTTTGCTCTACTTGTTTTTTTTTCAGTGAGTATATTGTTGAATGCTATTATGCTAAACAAGTAAAAACTAACATAATCCCACTTTGAAAACAATTGTGAGACAAGGTTGGTTTATGAGGCATTACTCCAAACAAAAGCTTTGCCAATTCAAAACTTGGTTTTGGGGTGCGAGTCCACATGTTGATGTGATAGCCTACTCTCTTTGATACTAATATGGTTGACAGTTTTAAAGTCGTGCCTTGTGGGCCTTCTTTGGCTTGAGGTTGTATTGTGATGTTCACTAATTTGCATGGATACAGGTACAAATACAATATCCATAATGGATACAACATTTTTTTAGAAAATCAGGATACAGTACAAATAGGAAATGCAAATATATGTATCTACGCACGTCGCAAACGATGAATTTCAAATTTGGAAATAGCATGAGACATAAGCATCAAGGCTCTAAATGGCCTCTAGAATGCAAAAATCATCATACTATAATCAAACACTAGGGCTCATGAGGTGTAGAAGGTATGGTCTACTAGACTCCATTAGCAGAAATCTTGCATGTTGAAATGTTGAAAATTTTGTTAAGTGCGCTTAAAGCTAAAAAACACTCCAAATTCTATGTTCTACGAGTGAGGTTTAGAGGTGTTGAATCCACCATCATACATCTGGAAATGAAGGTCCCACTTTAACTTTTAATGTTAAAATTTAAGTTAATGTTGATGTTTACATTTCATTGACTTTAAGAATTGAGATTAAAAGTTAAATTCAATTACAATGATTGCTTCTCATTCTTTTATTTTTCTTATTTTTTCATTCGACGGTTGGAAACACAAACTGAAACGGCGGAAACATTTCTAGAGTTGTTTCCATACCTGGAAATGAATCAAAACATTTGAATCTCGTTTCCAAGTCGTTTTGTATAAGTTTTCATCCTTGAAAGGGGAACAACATTTCAAGTAGGCTAGTGTGGTGTTTCCAATAACATGGGTTGAAACGTTTCAGCCGCATTTCAAGACAGATCCATTTCCAAACATTGAAACAAGCTTTCAGTATTTAGGGATGGCATTTTTGATAACATAGGATGTCCATAATTACAAGTTATTACTCACTAGTATATCCCTATGATATTGGGATTTTGTTAACATCAACACTTCCTCTTGCCATGTATGCATGTTGAGCGTGTGTGTGCGTGTTATGAATAATCCCATATGGGTAACAATTGTGATAAAAAATTCGATTATAAGATGTTGCCCTCACCAAAAGCTTTGCAAATTCAAAAGTTGGCTTTAGGTTGCAAGTCCCCAGGTTGATATGATAGCACCCTCCATCACTTTGGTTCTAAGTTCTAACACTGGAAGCAGTTTCAAATGCCTTGCAAGCCCACTTTGGCTTGCAGTTATTATCTATGGAACATATGTAAATTACAAGCTATTACTACAGTGGCATATTCCCTATAATGGGATTTTGTTACACATCAATACTTCCTCTTACCATGTGTGTGTGTTAAGTGTGAGCATGGTTAGTAATCTCACATGGATATAACAAATCTAAGATAGGGTTACTTTATGGGGCATTACTTGAACTAAAAGCTTTGTCAATCTAGAAGGGGACTTTATTGTACAAGTTCCAAGATCGATGTGATAGCACCCTACTAACAACTTTGCCATTTCAGTTTCCGAACTTGTGGGTAATCTTTGGCTTGTGATTGCTATCTATGTCATGTTCATATATCTATAGTGACACATCCCTATTATGGGATTTTGTTCCACATTAATACTTCCTCTTGCCCTATGTGTATGTTTTGTGAATAAACTCACATGAATAAAAATTCCGAGATAGAATTGGTTTACAAATTACAACGCATTATATGCACAAAAAAACTTGTTAGACCTCAAGTTGGCTTTGTGGTGCAAGTCCTCAAGTTGATATGATAGCATCCTCCCTTGCTCCATTAATGACATTGTCCATGGTTTGGATGCCATGCCTTCTAGACCTGCTTTGGCTTGTAGTTAACAATGTGATGTATGTGATTACAAGGTATTAATACAATAGCATATCCCTTGTGATGATATTTCATCACACACCAATACATCTTCTTCCCATGTGGGTGTCTTTAGGATGTGTGTTGTGAATGTTAAAGTTAATGTAGCTGCGAGACCCATTCTCGAGGAGGATGGCACCCTAGTCAGTTAACTAGGGTTCCTAGTCAGTTAACCAGGCAGAGTAAGTCCCTATAAGGTACCCTAGGGCCCCCAACAGTCTCCTGGGGTTCTTGGTCTAGGACCAAGGAGGTTGATGTCATGGCAAAGTCCCTAGCATGTGGCTAGGGCCCTTATCTGTCTCTAGGGTATTCTGGTATGGGACCAGACAATTTCTTGGTCACGAGGACCAAGCAGTACCTGCAGGCTGAGACAGAGACATCCTAGTCTAGGACCAAGTAGATTCTTGGTCAAGGACCAAGTAGGTCGTGTAGGTGGTTGATCAACATTCAATCTGGGATTGAAAGCTCAACCTGGGGTTGATGACCATTCTCCGAGAGAATAGAGGACCTGGTCAGGGACCAGGGGGTTAATCAACATGATTCAATCTGGGACTGAAGCTCAGCGTTGGGCTGAGAGCCATTCTTTATGAATGGAGGATCTTGGTTAGTTAACCAAGATGATGATGTGTGATGCCCTCCTCTCCTAGGCCTTCGAGATGGTTGAGCTAGGATGACTTCTCACGGGACTGGCCACCCCTTGATGGAGTCATTAGCACTTTACCTCGGGAGCAATCAGGAGGACCATAGGATCACATCATCCAGTGTGGACCTTCCTTATATAGTGATGATGAACTTTCAGTTAGTGTATGGAACACTTGTACATTTGAGAGAGATATGTATGGGTTGTATCCCCACCTTGCTTGCATACCCTTGGTCTTCCCACCTTGTTGTTCTTGGTCTTGTGGTTAGAAGGTTTACCACCTTGTCTTGTTGTTAGAAGAGTTGTCTACCCACCTTGAGCTGTCTTACCACTTTGTTGTTTTTGGTCTTATGGGTAAAAGGGTTGTTTACCCACATTGTTGTTACACCCTTGGTCCTATGGTTAGACTGATCATGTACCATTCCTTGATCTATGGTTTGACTTATGTTGGTGTGGTCTTGTGTTGACCACTTGTTGGTCCTTGTACTAGCGCCCCACTTTTAATGTGGTTCCTAAACCCCTTGCTATTGAGAAACACACAACACTAAGAGGGGGGGGGCGAATTGCTATTGTAAGCTTGATTTAAAAACAGTGTTGAAGCTTCAATTCAATCAACAACAATCAGTAAACTAAATTACAATGCTGATGCTCAGAATAGTTTCCAATTTAATATTTATGTATATAACTTGATTTGCAGTCATGAAGGCGCTACAACACCTCAGGAGGCTTCAACCTCCAACTTTGTTAATCAAGAAGGGATGCTACAACATCCAGACAAGCTTCAACTTGCCAATAATCAGTCTTTTCCCAGCTCAAATTAAATACCAAGTCTTTATATCAACAATCCGGTTCTTCAGTAGTTGCATTAACTGTCCCATACAGTCTTCATTATCCTGTTCATAACCTCACCAATTAGCAATACCAAAAATCAAAACGTTTTGTTGAACCTGCTGCTGTCCTCGACCCTGTCCACTTCTCCTTTGCCTCCCCAGTTGCTCCTTCACGCTTCACTGAAATCCTTGGAGTTCTCTTGTCTGTCCCATCATCAAACCATCCTCAACAGTCTCGTCATCCACTCTTATGCCTCCCCGAAATCCAACCTGCCTTCAAACCCCACCGAGGCTCCTCTTTTATTTATTTTTCTCTACATCTCAAACAGCGAATTGGGGATTCTATTTATACTGGAGTGTTCATGTCATAAGGAGGCCGACATGTCAAATAGAGCAAATAAAACATATTAATTCTCATCTCATTCGCTGGATTCGTGAAGGCCGACTATTCTTTAATTAATCAATTGATGCATTGGCATATGCCAAATAAGTGTTTGTTTGGTCTTTAAACCCTCAATGTGGTGGTATCCTCATGTGCCCGCGTAAACCGGTTTTGAAACTTCCAGGGATATGCCCACGGTGGGTCTCAGCAAGTGTCTCCTCATGCCCGCGGTCCGATGGTTTCCTCATGCCTGCGTGGACCATTTTCTTGTCTTCCAATGTGCTTGCTGGTGAAGTTTGGAGATTCCCGTAACCTCTGAAGAGGATGCCCTTAGCTACCTCATGGGACATGCCCACAAGCTCACGCTTGCTGGGCATATGTCTTCTTCTTCTCATGCCCACTTGCTTTCTTCCCTTTGTCATTTGTTTCTTTGCCATTTGTCCAAGTCATCTCCATTGTTATCTTGCCATCCTTTGTCCACCTCAAGGGTATTAGTCCATGTCCATGACATCAATCATGTTTATCCTTTGGCATTAATGGTTTGTCATCAATGACAACCATACTCAACAAACTCCCCCTTTGTCATTGATGGCAATATCCTCAATTGCTCTCCCCCTTTGACATTAATGACAAAAGGTCAATGAGCCATAAATGGCTTCACAATGCCCAAAAAAAATAATTGTATCTTGAGTGCTTTCATAAGATCATTCTCTGAGTTTGAACTTCCATGGATTGTCTGCTCCCCCTATCAAGTAGGTTGATTGATTTGCTGATTTTCCTGATCCATGATTTGCTATCTCAAATTTTTCATATACATTTTATTGCATGCTGAGAATGATGATATGATACTTTCTAGTGAACTCATAAATTGGTAGGCATGCAATAGTATTTCACATGCTTAGTCATACTCTCCTTATGTTTTCAGCAACTAACACACTAATTCAAATTATCTATTGTCTTGCCTTCAATTTTTTGAATATGACAAATGCATATGATCAGGTGTGCTGCTATTTATTCAATAACTTTGTGCTGCCAGACTATCTTTCTATCTCCAGACTCTCACTTGCATCTTTGTTTGCTGATTATATTTATCAAGGACATGTTATTAATTTGTCCATAGTCATGTCAGTACCATGTCCACAAGCATATCACCAACCTCTCATCTATTATCAGAGATGTCAGCTCAGAAATTTAAGTCATCATCAAAAGTTCATATAAAGATTCTGCTCTACCATTTTCAGAGACAAAATATTGTTGCTGCTACACACGGCTTCAGCTATTTCCTGCTCCCCCTTTCAAACTGAGTTTAAGCTGCTGCTTTTATCGTGTCAAGATGTTTCAATGATCACTATATGTACTCTTGCTTGTACATCCTTATTCATGGCTGCTCAGCATGTAGCAAGACATGATCCATACTCACCCTTACTATCAGCCTTCCTTGTCACAAAATGCCAATCCCATATGACACCTGAGCACAACAGAAATTAATTTTGGAGGGAGATAACTCCCAGCTCCTGCCTAAGATATTCGAAGGTATCTTTACGCAAGGGTTTGGTAAAAATGTCAGCCACTTGTTCCTTTGTACTTACATATTCCAGTTTCACTTTTTGTTCACTGACTTGTTCTCGAAGAAAATGGTACTTGATTGGAATATGCTTAGTCTTAGAGTGCATAACTAGATTTTTGGAGATACTTATAGCACTGGTATTGTCACAGTAGATTGGTGTAGACTGATTGCTATTAACTTGAATATCTTCCAAAGATTGTCTTATCCATAAAATCTGAGTGCAGCACTCAGCTGCAGCGATATATTCAGCCTCAGCAGTAGACAATGATATAGATGATTGCTTTCTGCTTGACTAGGCCACCAAGCAATTTGCTAAAAAGAAGGCATTGCCAATGGTGCTTTTTCGATCATCTAGACTGCCTGCCCAGTCTGCATCTGTGTAGGCTGAAAGATCAAATTTTTGGTTCTTGGGATACCAGAGCCCAAATTCAGAGGTACCTTTGAGATACCTGGAAATTCTTTTGACAACTGTTACATGAGAATCTTTTGGACATGATTGAAACCTGGCCACCATTCCAACAGCTTGCATGATGCCTGGCCTAGAGGCAGTTAAATACAGTAGGCTGCCAATCATCGATCTGTAAAAAGTAGCATCAACTAGTGGAAACTGATCATCTTTGCTGAGTTTGCAATTTGTTGTCATGGGTGTACCTACAGGAGCACAATCAGCCATCCCAAACCTTTTAAGTATCTCCTTTAGATACTTAGACTGAGATAGAAATATACCTTTGGGTGTTTGAGATTTGCAAACCAAGGAAAAAGGACAGTTCCCCAATCATAGACATTTCAAATTCTAGTGCCATTAAATTAGCAAATTCATGGCTTAATTTGTCGTCATTACAACCAAAGATGATATCGTCAACATAGATTACGGTAATTAGAAGCCCATTCTTCTCAGTTTTGAAATAGATATTGCTATTTGCAGTACATCTTTTGAAGCCTTGTTGAGAGAGATACTTGTCTAATCGTTCATACCAGGCTCTTGGAGTTTGTTTTAACCCATAAAAATCCTTTTTCAGTCTCCAAACATAGTCCTCCCTTCCAGGTAGCTTGAAGCCATCAGGTTGTTCAGCGTATACTTCTTCATGTAAATCTCCGTTCAAGAAAGCAGATTTTACATCCATTTGATATACCTTGAAATTTTTGAAGCATGAGTAAGCAACGAATATTCTGATTGCCTCCATTCGAGCAACAGGAGCAAGGGTTTCATCAAAGTCAATTCCTTCAACCTGTGCATAGCCTTTGCAGACAAGTCTAGCCTTATTCCTTACTATTTCTCCTTCTTCATTCATTTTATTTCTGAAAATCCATTTAGTTCCTATGACATTCTTGTCCTTTGGGCGTGAGACTAAATCCCAAGTACCACTTTTTTCAATTTGTTCAAGTTCTTCCTGCATGGCTTTATTCCACTGTAAATCTTCATATGCCTCACTGAAATTTTTTGGTTCAATTTTGGACAGCAACGCCACATCCCTTCTTGTTGTTTGTCTTAGCTGAATTCCCTCATCTAGATTTCCAATGATCAAATCTTCCGGATGATCTCTTCTTACAAATTTGATGGAAGGCTTCATATTTTTCGAGGAGAGTTGTTCATCCTTAGGTTGTTCTGGTTGATCAGTCTGTTCCTTTGTCATCTTATTTGACATTTCTTCATCATCAGAAGAATCACCATCACTGTCCTCGGGTTCGGATTCCGACAATTTTTGTGCTAGATCTTCATCAACAACTACATCTATACTCTCAACCATTCGTTTCAGTCTTTTGTTGTAGCATTTGTATGCTTTCTTGTCAATTGAGTAACCTAAGAATATACCTTCATCAATCCTTGAATTGAATTTTCAAAGGCTGTCATCAATAATCTTTATGTAACATTTGCTTCCAAAAATTTTGAAGTAATTCACTGTAGCTTTTCTTCCAGTCCACAACTCATAAGGTGTTTTGTCATTGTTAACTCTTAGCTGTGCTCTGTTAATGATATATACTGCTATGCTCACTGCTTCTCGCCAGAAGGTCTCTGGCAGGTTTGCTTGCAGCAACATTGTTCTTGCAGCTTCTTGAACAGTTCGGTTCTTTCTTTCTACTACCCCGTTTTGTTGAGGATTTCTAGCTGCACAGTATTGCCTTTTGATTCCATTTATATCACAGAAATTTTTGAAATCTCCTGAGGTGAATTCACCTCCATTATCTGAGCATAAGCACTTAATTTTTTGTCCACATCCATTTTCTGCTTTAGCTTTGAACAGCTTGAATTTCCCAAAAGCTTCAGACTTATTTCTTAAGAAGGTGACCCATGTCATGCGCGTGAAATCATCAATAAAAAGCATGTAGTACAGCTCACCTTGAAGAGTTTGGACTCTTGCTGGTCCACATAAGTTTGTGTCGACTAGCTCCAAGGGATGTGATGTCGATTGATAAGCTTTTGCCTTGAAGTTCGTTCTCGTTTGCTTTCCATGTTGGCATGACCCACACAGCTTGTTTGTAGGTTTGGTAATTTTTGGCATCCCTCTAACTGCCTCTAGCTGACTAATTTTTACAATATTATCAAAATTGAGATGTGCCACAGCCAGCTACTGTCATGTTGACTAACAAAGCACCTTTCTCCTTCTATTTCTTCTAATACATAAACACTTCTTGCTGATCTGATCCCTCTTCCTATAACCTGTCTACACCCATTTCTTCTTATTTCACAATGGTGGGAAAAAAAGGTGATATTGTGATTAGCATCACATAATTGTCCAACACTTATTAGATCATGTTTTAGTCCTGTTGTCCTCCGAAATGGCATGCGTGTCGTTTGAAAGCCCAAAATGTGCAACGCCAACTGGATGACAACTCTCTCAGGAGAGAGGCCAATGTCACCACACTCCTCTCCTCTTCGCTTCAGGTTGGCTCTTCTCCAACACTAGGGGGGTATCCCTAAACTAGGATCGCTAAGGCAGGTACAATAACGGGCAAGGTGAATGGAAGAGGCTGCCTTAGAAAAACGGATGTAACAAAAAGATAGTTTTGGATGGGTGATGGAAAGGAAAGGAAGATCAATCCTCAGGGAAAGACCAGTGCCAGTATCAGAGAGGGGCGAATGGAGTCAAAGAAAAGTTCAAATAGGACCTTGCTGCCAGGTGAAAGTAGTAACCAACTAAGAGCTCTTGCACTAGAGCATACCTGAAAGCCGCAAAACTTAAGAGAAAAACATGGGTCAAATAAAATTGGTGCTAGATTGTTAGCCTTCCATTCAGGTGATCCCAGCTTAAGAGTCAAAAGTAAATAGCTAAGAGAGGTATTGCCTCATACAAAATGAAAGATGGCATACAAATAAAAATGGCATACAAAGGGAAAAAGAACTCTCAATCTATCCAAAGAATCCCGTCATGATATTTTTCATTAAGTTTATGGGAAAAAACTTCCAAAATTCTCCATCCGTACAATGAAGGAGCTTGGCTCCTTTTATAGGCTCAAAGAGCTCCTCAAGAAGGAAAATAAAATAATAAAATTGACAAAAAAGTGGGTGAAGATCCAGTGTTCCCTCTAATGAAAACCCCCGAGTTTCGTTCCAACTCAGCTCCAAAGAGTAAACACATTAAAACATCTTTACTGTGGCTGTCACGAACTCAAACTTAGGCTGATGATTTCAATCTTCACGCCTTTATCAAACCGGTAGACAGCTTTAAAAGTGGAGTTCCTCCCGTTGGCAGCCAAAGGAACAACTTTCTAAGGTAAACTCGGCTGTCAAATAAAACAAAATTAAAAAGTGGGTCCAACGCTTGAAGCTCTACGCCAAGAAATACACCACTGCCAGCTATGACAGTCTTCGTGACCTCCGATGCAATTAAAAAAAGAATAAAATTGCCGCGTGTTGATAACTTGCAGAACCCCGAGCTCCAGCAAATTGATTTTAACTCTGCACTTGGACGCTAATGCGTGAACCCTTGATTTCCTTGCTGTGCAAAATGATCACCGATAACTCGAGCTACGACCTGGATGTTACTCCGCATAAAAATGGATGGCAACCTAAAAATGCGGATCTACGACTGTCTGTCAACGCTAAGTCGAAACCATCTCCAGGTTTGTCGTCCTCCAGAATTTGTCAAATGTGGAGATACATTGGATGCCGAGGGGAAAATTTGCCCCGTTTTTAGTGTGCTACACTGTGGCGTTGATTTACCGGACGAAACCCGAGCTTGGCGTTTGAACGTAACTCCGCATCAAAGGAATCGGCTGCTACTGGCGCGTGGATTCAAAATTGTGTCGAGCTTGTGTATGAACACGTCTTCACAAGCACTTCTGCCGTATGTTGATTACTTTATTGAACCGAAATTTGGCGTTCAGCATCAGGCCGCTGATGAAGTGCGGATAGGTAAAAAATGTGACGCGTATCCACAACTCGGCTGCCAACTGGAAAAACTCTGTGCTATAGTGAGACGATTGTCCATTAAGCAATATGTGGGTCGAGAAGACACCATCACAGTCATCGTAATGGCGAGGATCAGTGATCTCTGGCTTCTTTTTTAATGCAGCGGAAGAGGTATCACGATCAGTCGGATTAGTTGACAGGATGCCGGGCAATATTGGAAGGATGCGTTTACAACTGAGAAAAATTGAAGTAACAAACGTTGAATACATCTTCCAGACAACTCAAATATCCGACCCACAGAGAGATCGCGAACTCTGTTCACTGCCTGATGAGTCTTTAGACTAAATTTCGAACTCCCTTTTCTGCTACAGGTTCGCTGACGGGAATAAATATGTATCACTCTATAGGCTAAGACCGAGCATACATGGGAGTTTTTCTACTGCTCATAAATTTGCTAATGAAGATGTTTTAAAACTGCCCCTGCCCAATCACGCTGATCGTCATAGTAACTGGCACAGCCCCCTACTGTCAGATTCAAGTGGTGTCTACCTTCTGCACGCAGTTCATTTTCCATGTTTTCTCTTTCTCCTCGGGGCTTTCAACAAATACAAAGTCAAACCCTTGATGCTATATAGCAATATTTTGTACACAGACTGTATATAAGCTGTTGAACTTCATCTAAAAGCTCCACTCTTGAAACCTAAATGCATTGGTAGCAATAGCCACATCAGCAGCATCTGTAATGTCGAGAACTAGCAAAAGTATCGTTGCTGTTACTCCTTCACTATCAATCTTTTTCTTAGTTGTGATTTTCAAAAATGAAACTATAAGGAATGGATCAGAGTTCCATAATCAACGCACCAAACTTTCTCAAACTCAGTCTATCAGTCTTCGGCTGCCCTGCACATTTCTTTTGATGTCAATCTATTTGCTGATTCAAA
This sequence comes from Larix kaempferi, assembly GCA_027924585.1. Lineage (NCBI taxonomy): Eukaryota > Viridiplantae > Streptophyta > Pinopsida > Pinales > Pinaceae > Larix > Larix kaempferi. The sequence goes on from BSBM01000207.1 coordinate 5,368,929, forward strand.
GTCTGAAACTGCCCAGGTCGCCAAACTCCTGGATTTTAACCACTGAATACTGTAGAAGAAAATAAACCAATTCACATCTTCACAAATCCGTTGATCAGGATTATAAAATGCTGCATCTTTTACTTCTGGTGTGCTATCATCACTAAACCTGCTACATATTTATTTGACTGTCATATATGTGAAATGCAAACCAGACCTCCTGTAGCTCCTGAAGGTGTCGGCCTTTTGACAGTTTTGTGAGAGAAAATTTATCCCTGTCAAAAAAGGGGATAACAAGTCCCTCAACATAAAGAACATTTTGTGCCTTTGCATTTTCTATGAAGGCCACAGTCCCTTTTCCTAATATTTTTGCAGTTCCATTATCTCCAAATGCTACTTCACCACTTCTTTCCCTTTTTAATGTAAGAAACTTGCCTTTGTCTCCGGTCATGTGCTTAGTGCACCCACTATCAATATACCATTTATTTGCATTTTTCTGAGCATAGAGAGCTATCCCACAAATGTCACTTGTGGTCCTTTCTTCACTAACAATTTCCAACCTGCAATTTTCAGAAGTGTGACCAAAATTTTTGCACTTGGTACATTCAAATTCCTCGGAGAGTACAGAGAAGGGATTGTTAAAGTAAGTTTTCTTGGTATGTTGCATCCTTGTGGGACTTATAACATTCCTTTTGGGTGCCCAACAATCAATGGCTTTGTGTCCAGACTTATAACAGTTATAGCAGTGCCCAAGGAATAAATTTTGATACCTGGAAAAGGTTGGTCTTCTTGAAGCCTGAAATGATAGATTTGTTGCAGCTAACTGTGCATTGTCTTCCTGGCTCGTGCTGACTTGGTGGTCATCTGGTTTGCTTGAATAGATCACTTCCTTTTGCAATTTTTCACATTCCTTTTCTCTTAGAGCTAACTGTCTTTGTGCTTCAGTCAGAGACTCTTGAGTTTTCTGAATATTATCCTTGAGTTTAGAAATTGCTCCACTAAAATTCAGTATTTCTTGATTTGGTGAGTGTTCTGTTGTGTATTTGATCCTGCTTTTGAGACCAACATCTTTATGCTGAGACAGTAGGTCTAGTTTTCCCTTGAGAGAGTTGACTTCTTCTTCCTTTCTTTGTAAAGCCATACCTAGTCTTTTGGCCCACTAATTTTTTGCAATTTGAAAATCTCGTTCTTGCTTTTCATTTACATTTTTAAGGTTCTCAATTTCTTCCAAAGCAACAATGAGTTCTGCCTCGAGATCAACAATACCTTCATCATGTTTTGAGAAGCCTTCATTGTTTTCTTGTGCTAAAAACAAGATCTCATTTCTTTCAAAAATTTCTTCATCATCTGAAACTCCTTCATCTTCAACCTTGGAAAACAGTGTTTGTTTGTTTGCAAATCTGTTATCTCCAACAAATCTTCTAGGATTCAACTGCTTCTGCATATCCTTTAAGGGACACTTGGCTGCAAAATGCCCAATTTTACCACAATTAAAACACTTTAGTGTAAGTTTTCCTTTGTATCTTCCAGTCCCTCTTTGAAGCTTGTTGACAAAATTTGCCAGCTCTTCATCAAATATTTCAGAGTCTGGTAGATAAGGTTCACGATGTTGATTCTTGTTTTTACTAGCCTTGAATGTTGCTTCATTCTGTCTGGGTTCTTGAATTCTCATCTCATATGCTGTCAGAATTCCCTATAGTTCTTCTACCTTTAATTCATCCAATTGTTCCCTGTCTTCAATGGCAGATACTTCGGGATTGTATTTGGATGTCAAGGTTCTGAGGACCTTTTGAACCACTAGCTTTGGTTCCATTATTTCACCAAGGCCTCTCATCGTGTTCACAACTTCTTCTACCTTCTGAAATTAAGTTGCTATATCTTCTTCTTCTGTCATCTTTAGGCTTTCAAATTTGCTTCTGTAAGTCTAGAGCTTAGCTTGTCGAACCTTAGAATCTCCTTGATAGATAGTGGCTAACTTGTCCCACATTTCCTTGGCAGTGGTATAGTTCATAACTTTGAAGAATTATGTCTCACTCAGCCCTACTAGAATAGCATTCATAGCCTTAGAATTGTTTTCACAGTCTTCTATTTCATCTTCAGAAGTAGGACCATTTGTTGGTTCCTTATATCCATTCTTTACTATTTGCCAAACCTCAAACCCCAAAGAGATTAGATAAGCATTCATCCTCTTACTCCAGTAAATATAATTGCTCCCATCAAATCTAGGAATGTCCCTGAGCTTAGATCCACCCATTGTGTGTTACTCAGGATCTTCTTCAAGTTGTCAAACTTTTATGAGGAAGCCTGTGCTCTGATACCAATTGAGAAACACACAACACTAAGAGGGGGGGGTGAATTGTTGTTGTAAGCTTGATTTAAAAACAGTATTGAAGCTTCAATTCAATCAACAACAATCAGTAAACTAAATTACAATGCTGATGCTCTGAATAGTTTCCAATTTAATATTTATGTATATGACTTGATTTACAGTCATGAAGGTGCTACAACACCTCAGGAGGCTTCAACCTCCAACTTTGTTAATCAAGAAGGGATGCTACAACATCCAGGTGTTGATGTATATGTAACTTCGGAATGTATTTCATATATGTATATTGTACTCCTATAGAGATGGTATTATTCCTCTATACGGAAGTGTTTGTATTCCTATAGAGATGTTATTATTCCTCTATACTGAAGTGTCGTCATTTATATTGTAAGTGTTGTAACTTATACTTGATGGGTTATTAGACCACCTTGTTGGGGTCGACCCTGTATAAGTCATGTGGGTCGAAGGGTTATTAGACCACCCTATTGGGGGTCGGCCATGTGGGTCAAAGGGTTATTAGACCACCCTATTGGGTATCGGCCCAGTCAGCATTATGTTATGTGGTTAAGTTAAGGCCGACCTAGTAAAGGTTATTAGGCAAGTCAAGTCAAGTATAAATAGAGTGCGGGAGGCACTCTATTTCATTCATTCTATTCTCTCTCACACTCTGGGGAGAGTGGCGCACTTGTGGAGGAGGAGAAGTTGCTGCTAGGAGATGTCTATCTCTTATGCTTGGTTTGTATCATTGCTCTATCTATCTCTGAGGAAGTTATTGGGGTTTTTCACCTTTATGGTTTTCCCCAAGTAAACTCTGTCTCTTGTGTGCTTGCATTATTGTGTCCATGATTGATATGCTGTAGATATGTTGTACCTATTGTTCTCTCAGTTAAGATCCTAGATCAGATTGAAGTAAATTCTGAAAAATTAACATGGTATCAGAGCTAGCCTGAAAGAAGGCATGGTATGGCATGTATGACACTTGTTGCACTTGCGATGCTAGGGCTTGATATAGCAAAAATCAGTCATCGTAGCACTTTCGCTATAAATAAATTTCGGCGAGGTTTCAGGGTCTGAAAATCGTACAGGGCGAAGCTAAGATCCCCATGTACCTTGTGTCCAAAGGACAACCTCTAATTCGTTGTACTTTGTGATTTATGATCTGTACAATATAGGGTTTCTGCCTCTTCCAGATCTCAGTCATAAATAGGTGACCTTGGCAAAAAGGTCATAACTTGGGCTAGGAAGCTCCAAATGAAATTTCGTAAAAAGTGACAGGTAGTGCACGGACTGTACTTTCTCAGGTAACTTTTTCAGAGGCCAAAACTGAACCAGTGACACGTGGCACGCCGTACAAGTTCGCTCTCCTGTTTTATCCCATAAACAGGTCACGTTGCGACACTTGGCATAACTCTCTCTCAGAGAATCCATTTGAGGTCAGACCTGTGGGGTTGGAAAGATGACAAGTCGGGATATCACAGAAAAAGTTTTCAGACCCTATGGATCGAAACGTTCGGAGTTACACCAAAAACAATCAGGTACATATTTATGTCAAAACAGAATTATTTTTTAGCACCTTCATTCATGGCTTCTGGAATTTAGGGTTTCGGAGAAAGTTGGAATTTTTGTAATCGAAGACTACGACTAAATGCTACTCATCAAAATCGAAATTTAGAGACCAAGATCATAATTTTTGGTTGGGCAAAAGGCCAGGCTTGATCAGACCCTAGTTCGGGACTTTGATCGGAAAAGTGGAAATTAGGGCTTCTGCAAAATGGAAATTGTTTAAATCTGTGACCACGGCTGGAAGCGCCTCAGAAAAATAGAAGCTTAGAGCTTTGGATCGAACCTTTTGATTGGGCAGAAGGGTGGGCTTTATCAAACCCTAGTTCGGGGTCATGTCCAGTGAATCGGAAAGTTTCAAAGGCAAATTTGAGGGGTGAAACTTTGCAGTTTTCAAATTATGAGTATACTAGCTTGATCAGCTCATCAAGGCGCATATTTCTATCCTTTCGGAAGTTCGAAATTCAAAGTTTGAATTTTTAGGGTTTCTCTAACAAACCCTAATCCAGCTCCAGCTCCAGTTCCAGTTCCTGCAAATCAAGTGGATTGGGTTAATCCTAGAAGAGAATGGATTGGTCACCTGCATAAGTGAAGAAGTTCCTGTTTCAGAGGGAGATGAGGTTAAGGCTTTACATAAGAAGATTACAAGCAATCTCGACAGGTATGACTTATCCAAGTATGTTTCAAGATTTGTTCATGATTAAGTTTATGGTATGTTTGTCTTCATGTTATTACGGTTAGTACAATCTTGATTAAATTTAGACTTGTCGTATCACCTTAATAAAATTATGAATGCATGATAGAAGATATTCATTGATTAGGGTGTTGACACTTATGATTGTACTAATGCATTATGGTGTTGTATGAGGCTTATGTTGTCCGCTAACATGAAAGGTACACCAAGAAAGACAAATCATATGATCATGATGACATGAAGACAAAGATTCGTCCATTGTCATGGATCACTTAGAAGATCTATTTGCGAGGTATGTATAACTTGGTTCTATAATGGTTAACCTATGAGATATGCAGGTTACTAGCACAAGTCATTGAAGAGAACAAGAAGACATCATGTGGGTATGTTAGACATAACTAGCTAACATACCAATCCAGGTATGTTTTTCCTATATCAAGTTAGAATCATACCTTGTGTTAGGATCCCTTATATAAGTATACTTGGTATGATTGGTTATGTTTATTCATAAAGTTAGAAATGTAAGTAATCAAGGGTTTATGCATTTTATGTCTCTTTATTTGATTGATGATTTAACTAACCTATGATCAAATAAGAATATGCATGAATAAAAGAAGACTTCCCTGAAACCTTGAATACTAATGTTTATTATCTGTGTTTGAAATGATCATGACTATACATGTTTAAGATTATTGTGTTTTGATAGTATTAAGATTATACTAATGAATGTGTGATTATGTATGAGACCTCGAGGATAACACAATGATGATACTAATAAGCATGCATAGTGATGGATATAAGTTCAAGGACAGGTAATCCAAGAAGCAAAGATCAAGAGGGAGCACACTCCAGTTGTTCCTGCAAGGAAGCAAAGATCAAGAGGGAGCACACTCCAGTTGTTCCTGCAAGGAAGCAAAGATCAAGAAGGAGCACACTTCAGTAGTTTCTGCAAGGATGCAGATATTCGGAGGGAGTTGACCACTTCTCACAATCCACATCAGAATGGAGTTGCAGAAAAGAAGCAAAGACTGAGAGGGAGTCAACCCAACAAACAAACAAAGATAAGTATTTGAATTATCATTCCTTGCATATTTTATTGTTTAAATAATACTATTCAATAATGTATATACTCATGTTCCTAGAATTAGGTTGTGTATTATGCATATTAGAATAGTTGCATTGATGAATAATATACTACTAATATACATGGGTAAGTGGCCTATGGCACTGTACAACATTCCATTGCTACTTATCTAGAATGAAACCTCTTTGCTGACATGTTGGGAGTTGTGCACACTCTTAACAATGTTCTGGTAGAGATTGGAAGGCATCTAGAAAGTTACGGGATATGGATAAATGTTGTATTGAAGCATTGGCTAAGATAATTGCATGACTGTATGACATATTTCTTTGTGTAAGAATTTGTTCTAAAAACTATGAGATGTTTTCTAATCATGCAATTTAACTTGTTGTGTAGGAAAGATCGTATACCATCACCTGCAAAAGAAGGACTACAACATTTGTTCAGGAACAAAGTTATCTATTGAAAACATTGAAGATATTGAAGTTCCCAGGATCTGGGAAGAATGCCATGATCGAGGAGTACCAGTCGATCATGAAGATGTTTGGGATGCAGTCCCAAGACCTGAAGGGGAGTCTGTAGTGACTTCCAAAAGGATCTACAAGATCAAGCATGCTGCAGGTGGTAGCATAGAGACTTTTGCTCCTGCAGCCAGATACACTTCCATTAGATCAGTACTTGCTCTGGCTACAGTGATGAAAGGGAAGATACACCAGATGGATTTCAAGACAGCTTTCTTGAATGGTGTAGTTGAAGAAGAAGTGTATGTGGAGTAGCCACTTGGTTCTGAGACATATGACAGGGAGTCATATATGTGCAAAACTTAGGATAGATAGCTTTCTATCCAGTTTGGGCTTTACCAAGAGTAAAGCAGATTCCAACCTTTACTTCAAGGTTGAGGAATGCAATCCAGTGATACTACTTTTGTATATGGATGACCTGTTTATTGCAGGTGAAGATAGATTGATTTCCGACACGCAGCGGAAGCTTGCTGCCGAGTTCAAGATGAAGAACTTGTGGATGATGCACTATTTTCTAGGTATGGAGGTGTGGCAGAGTGCAGACGGAATCTTCCTTGGACAAGGAAAGTATGCAGTAGAAATCCTGAAGAGGTTCAGGATGATGGACTGCAAGGTCATGGCCACACCTATGGCATCAAACCTGAAGCTTCTGTGTGATGCTTCATCTGAGCCAGTTGATATCACTATGTATCGTCAAATGATTGGGTCCTTGATGTACCTGACGAACACGAGACCAGACATTTGCTTTGCAGTGAACACATTGAGCCAGTTCCTGACAAATCCGAGGAGTGTTCACCTGGTTGCTGTAAAGCATATTTTGAGGTACCTGAAGGGTACAGTTGACTATGGGCTCAAGTATGATGCAAATCAAAAGTTTAACCTGCAGGGTTATGTTGATTCAGATTGGGCAGGCAGTGCTGCTGATAGGAAGAGCACTTATGGGTGCTGCTTCAGTATGGGATCAGGTGTGATCTCTTGGTTTAGCAGGAAGCAGTCCTGCGTACCACTGAGTATAGCCGAAGCAGAGTATGTTGCGACGGATGAGCAGGTTGCAGTTGTATTGACCAAGCTGTTGGCCAGAGTGCAGTTTGAGTACTTCAAAGAGAGGCTTGGTGCACTTCAGATCGAGGTTCCTTCCAAAGGGAAGTGATGAGTCCGGAAGATGCAAATGCACATGAGCTTTTCTGACATGGTTGATGTGTTCTCCCATGGTCGTGATGTAATTGCTGAGCCATTTTCACATGGTGGTAGATGTGTTCTCCCATGGTGTAGATGTGTTCTCCCATGGTGTAGATGTAAGGGCTTAAGCCATTTTTCACATGGTGGTAGATGTGTTCTCCCATGGTGAAAAAGTAAGGGCTGGAGCCTTCCCCGAATGGTGGTAGATGTGTTCTCCCATGTCGATGGTGTAAGTGCTGGATGATGTGCATTTGGGCTATGCTTCGTGGACGATAAGATGATCTGAAGAGGACGATGCTATGATGATCAGGAGGATCATGGATGATGAGCATCAGGACAATGCTCCAGTTACTGCTCTGTATATGTATATGCATCATGTTGGATGCTTGTTATGATCAGTTGGATCATTTATGTATGTATGCATCATGTTGGATGCTGGATATGATCAGTTGGATCATTTATGTATGTATGCATCATGTTGGATGCTGGATATGATCAGTTGGATCATTTGTATGTATTTGTATATGCATCATGTTGGATGCTTGGACCATGTATCTGTGTATGTATCAGGTGGATACATTGTATGATCAGGGAGATCATGTATGATGATATGTATCAGGTAGATACTTGGTATGCATCAGGTAGATGCATTGTATGATCAGGATGATCATGTGTACATCAGGATGATCATGTGTACATCAGGATGATCATGTGTACATCAGGATGATGTATGCTGAGTATCAAGATGATACTCTGTGGCCATGGAACAGGTTGTGCAGATGAGCATGTTTGGGAGATCCTATAGGTCGGAGTTGTGTACCCGTAACAGCCTGGGATGCTCTTTCGAGACATTGCTCTGGGAGGACATATAATTTGTGCCCTGGGAGATCCTTCAGGTCGGAGTTGTGTACCCGTAACATCCTGGGATGCTCTTTCGAGGTTTTGTCCTATGGCATATAATAGCGCCCTAGGAGATCCTTCAGGTCGAAGTTGTGTACCCGTAACATCTTGGGATGCTCTTTCGAGGTTTTGCGATGACCACATGTAATTTGTGCCCTGGGAGATCCTACAGGTCGGAGTTGTGTACCCGTAACATCCTAGGATGCTCTTGCGAGGTTTTGTGGTGACCACATGTAATTTGTGCCCTGGGAGATCTTACAGGTCGGAGTTGTGTACCCGTGACATCCTGGGATGCTCTTTCGAGGTTTTGTGGTGGGATCACATGTAAAAGCGCCTTGGGAGATCCTATAGGTCGGAGTTGTGTACCCGTAACATCCTGGGATGCTCTTTCGAGGTTTTGTGACGCACGTAATAAGTCCTGAGGATTCCACACTATGGCTCGTGATGATGAAGACCTGCAGGTGGTGGGCCTACATCCAGTATGAAAAAGCACTGGCTCTGTAGAACTTCCTATGACGAGTAGATTCAGAGATTGATTGAGATAGCAGCAACAGTGACGATGACGATGACTCGATGACGATTATCCAGTGACGATGATCCAGAGAAGAAGACTTGTGCTAGAAGACCTGTGTCGAGAAATACCTTCCTAGTCAAGAGGGAGTGTTGATATATATGTAACTTCGGAATGTATTTCATATATGTATATTGTACTCCTATAGAGATGGTATTATTCCTCTATACGGAAGTGTTTGTATTCCTATAGAGATGTTATTATTCCTCTATACGGAAGTGTCGTCATTTATATTGTAAGTGTCGTAACTTATACTTGATGAGTTATTAGACCACCTTGTTGGGGTCGGCCCTGTATAAGTCATGTGGGTCGAAGGGTTATTAGACCACCCTATTGGGGGTCGGCCATGTGGGTCAAAGGGTTATTAGACCACCCTATTGGGTGTCGGCCCAGTCAGCATTATGTTATGTGGTTAAGTTAAGCCGACCTAGTAAAGGTTATTAGGCAAGTCAAGTCAAGTATATGAGTGCGTGAGGCACTCTATTTCATTCATTCTATTCTCTCTCACACTCTGGGGAGAGTGGCGCACTTGTGGAGGAGGAGAAGTTGTTGCTAGGAGATGTCTATCTCTTATGCTTGGGTTGTATCATTGCTCTATCTATCGCTAAGGAAGTTATTGGGGTTTTTCACCTTTATGGTTTTCCCCAAGTAAACTCTGTGTCTCTTGTGTGCTTGCATTATTGTGTCCATGATTGATATGCTGTAGATATGTTGTACATGTTGTTCTCTCAATTAAGATCCTAGATCAGATTGAAGTAAATTCTGAAAAATTAACACCAGGCAAGCTTCAACTTGCCAATAAAGACTTATCAGTCTTTTCCCCGCTCAAATTAAATACCAGGTCTTTATATCAACAATCTAGTTCTTCAGTAGTTGCATTAACTGTCCCATACAGTCTTCATTATCCTGTTCATAACCTCACCAATTAGCAATACCAAAAATCAAAACGTTTTGTTGAACCTGCTGCTGTCCTCCACCCTGTCCACTTCTCCTTTGCCTCCCCAGCTGCTCCTTCACGCTTCATTGAAATCCTTGGAATTCTCTTGTCTGTCCCATCATCAAACCGTCCTCAACAGTGTCGTCATCCACTCTTATGCCTCCCCGAAATCCAACCTGCCTTCAAACCCCACCGAGGCTCCTCTTTTATTTATTTTTCTCTACATCTCAAACAACGAATTGGGGCTTCTATTTATACTGGACTGTTCATGTCATAAGGAGGCCGACATGTCAAATAGAGCAAATAAAACATATTAATTCTTATCTCATTTGCTGGATTCGTGAAGGCCGACTATTCTTTAATTAATCAAGTGATGCATTGGCATATGCCAAACAAGTGTTTGTTTGGTCTTCAAACCCTCAATGTGGTGGTATCCTCATGTGCCCGCGTAAACCGGTTTTGACACTTCCAGGGATATGCCCACGGTGGGTCTCAGCAAGTGTCTCCTCATGCCCGCGGTCCGATGGTTTCCTCATGCCTGCGTGGACCATTTTCTTGTCTTCCAATGTGCTTGCCGGTGAAGTTTGGAGATGCCCATAACCTCTCAAGAGGATGCCCTTAGCTACCTCATGGGACATGCCCACAAGCTCACGTTTGCTGGGCATATGTCTTCTTCTTCTCATGCCCACTTGCTTTCTTCCCTTTGTCATTTGTTTCTTTGCCATTTGTCCAAGTCATCTCCATTGTTATCTTGCCATTTATCCTTTGTCCACCTCAAGGGTATTAGTCCATGTCCATGACATCAATCATGTTTATCCTTTGGCATTAATGGTTTGTCATCAATGACAACCATACTCAACAGCTATAATGTATTAGTACCCACTACTTAAAGATACCTAAACTTTATCTTATATTGTATAAGTGGTGACCTTATTAATGTATGGTGTCTTAACCTTATTTGATGGAACCTTAAGTCATTAAAGAATTATAAAGTATCCCTTCTAGAAGCCACCAAGATACTATAAATTCAAGTCTATCTTTCTTTATTGGATATATCATTAAGTTACATCTCAGATCTGATTCAATTGGAATTGTCCTAGGGTGACGTCAAGGATCTTTTGCTACTGCTAGGGCTGTTTGTCTGGGCCGTCCTCATGCTGAAGCTTACTGCTCATGTTTATGACTGATCCGTGACCTTTATGCGCTGATCTAGCTTCTTGTAGAATGTCTGAGGGTAGGCCACATACCCTACTGACTGTTTTGCTGCTCCTTGGTCTGATTTGAGAGGTCGCCTGCCGTTGAGGTCTGATCTGTTGTATTTATGGACTGCTAAGAGCTGGTTGTTGCGGTTGTTGGAATTGTTTAAGGGTTGCTTGTTGACATATGAAGAGGCCACAAACCTAGGGCTCCCTTTCCAACCCGAACCGTGGACTGTTGACAGTTTAAAAGAAAGGTCGCAGCCTGTAAAGGCTGCCTGCTGCCCTCATTTAAGTGAGCCGAGATCTGACTACAAGCCTGTAGAAGGCTGCCACTGTCTGATTTGAGGAAACTGTGACCTGGTTGTTGATGCTTGTGGAGGCAGCTAACCCATGTGGACTGATTTAGGGCTGCTTGGGTCAGATATATTTGTTTAAGGCTGTTTTTGGTCACCTGTGGATGTATATGCCTGGTTGAAGCAATTGCTTGAGATCAGATCTACTGTGGTAAAATTGTTAGAGGTCAGATCTACTTGCTTGGGTCAGATCTAGAGTGTTTGAGGTCAGATCTACTTGTTTGGATCAGATCTACTTGATTAGGGTTGCCTTATGGTCACCTGTGGAAGTCTCTGCTTGTTGGAAACTTGCTTAGATCAGATTTGAAGTCTGATATGTTTGTTGGGTGACTGCCTAGGCTGCTACTGTGATTTGACTGTAATAAACCTCCATTGCTTAAAGGCTGCCACTTTGGACTGTGTTTGAAGCTTCCCTTGTGTCCTTCACTGTTTGACTGTCTTGGTTATCCTACAGCCTCTTCCATCTCTCTCTCTCAGGTTTGTACAACTCTCAGGTAAGGGTCAGATTGTTCCTATTGATTGACTTGCCTCTAAGAGGCACAGTCTGTTCTAAAAGTTAGTTTTCTGAGTACAAAGGAAGGTCCTATCTCATCCAGTAAGTTGTTAGACTTGTTCTTTTGGATTGTTAATTAGATCTATTACTGCTGCTATAACTTTGTCTAACTAGTTATTGTTATGTTATTGTTACTGTATGTTTCAACTTTAACACGGGGACCTCTTTGGGAGTGTTAAAGTTGAAAGATTTTAAATTTCTTACATCTAAATTACAGTTGTACTATTTTGTCTTCAATGTTAGTTTACCAATTTACTTTTTGCATTAAAGTATAAAGACTTTTAATTTTTTGCCTCAAACCCTTACTTAACCCAAAAATCAACAGTGAATACTCGCGCATGGATAACAATTGTGATAAAAAGTTGGTTCGTGAGGCTTTACCCATACCAAAGTTGGTTTGTGAGGCTTTATCTAGAAGTTGGCTTTGGGGTGCAAGTGTTTTGGTTGATGAGATATAATACCCCCTCACTCAATTACTAACATTGTCGATAGTGTGAATGACATTTTTGTTGGCAGTTTCAATGACATTTTTGTGACCCTCTTTGGCCTATGGTTGTCATCAATGTGATGTTCGTAATTACAAGCTATTACTACAAAGGTATATCCATCCAATGGGATTTTGTTCCATATTAATACTTCTTATTGCAATGTGTATGTCGAATGTATGTTGTAAATAACCCCACGTGGATAATCATTGTGAGAAAAGTTGTTTTATAAGGTATTAGTTGCAGCAAAATCTTTGGCAATCAGAAGTTATCTCTGGGGTGCAAGTCCCTAGGTTGATGTGATTGGATTCTCCCTTCTTTTCGATGCTAACATCCTTTGTAGTTCAACCGGCATGCCTTGTGGGACCTCTTTGGCTTGAAGTTGTAATCTATGTGTTGTATATAATTACAAACTATTATTATTACTAGTGGCATATCCCGATGATGAAATTTTGTTCCACATTAATAATTCCTCTTGCCATGTGTGTGTGTGTTGGTTGTGTGCTAAGTCACATGGTTTGGGTTCGAGTTCGAGTTCGGCAACAATAAAATTCGGTTCGAATTCGAATTTACCGATGAGAATCAAATAAGATTTGGCATTTAATTGGTCCATATACTTATTATATGTGTGTGTGTGTGTGTTTTGACGAAAATGAGTAATTTACATATTTATAATAGTTGTGGAAAAAGACCAAACAGCCAACATTCATACATTCCAAGTCCATTTCAAAATTGCTCGTGTTTGACACATATTCTTAAGCTAGTTGGTCATATTGACTAGAATCTTCTTCAATTCATAGATGTCTTCTCCCTCAACAGACTCCAAATGATGGTCATCGGCGATGTTTATCAATAAAGGAACAGAGCAAGAACTGGAACAATTACCTTCGAAAGCATTAGCAAAAAAGAACCATACTTTTATTCCACCACTACCTTGTCCACGGAAATCTCCAAAGATGTCCACAAACTCACGGTTGTTCTCAGACAAACAAGTGCGAAAAGATAATCTAAACAGAGCCGAGGAGAAATATTTACCTCTATCAAAGACGAAGGAGTGCAGGGGGTTTCGGCCTATATATTCAAAGCTTCCAGCCAAGCCACAGCTGCTTCCACATCCACATAGGCTACATATTCAAAGCTTCCAGCCAACCCCAATTCCAAAGGCATTAGGAAAAAAGAACCATACTTTTATTCCACCACTACCTTGTCCACGGAAATCTCCAAAGATGTCCACAAACTTGAGGTTGTTCTCAGACAAACAAGTGCGAAAAGATAATCTAAACAGAGCTGAGGAGAAATATTTACCTTTATCAAAGACCAAGGAGTGCAGGGGGAACCCAACCCCAATTCCAAAAGCATTAGGAAAAAAGAACCATACTTTTATTCCACCACTACCTTGTTCACGGAAATCTCCAAAGATGTCCACAAACTCGAGGTTGTTCTCAGACAAACAAGTGCGAAAAGATAATCTAAACAGAGCCGAGGAGAAATATTTACCTCTATCAAAGACCAAGGAGTGCAAGGGGTTTCGGCCTATATATTCAAAGCTTCCAGCCAAGCCACAGCTGCCTCCACATCCACATAGGCTACATATTCAAAGCTTCCAGCCAACCCCAATTCCAAAAGCATTAGGAAAAAAGAACCATACTTTTATTCCACCACTACCTTGTCCACGGAAATCTCCAAAGATGTCCACAAACTCGAGGTTGTTCTCAGACAAACAAGTGCGAAAAGATAATCTAAACAGAGCCGAGGAGAAATATTTACCTCTATCAAAGACCAAGGAGTGCAGGGGGTTTTGGCCTATATATTCAAAAAATCCAGCCAAGCCACAGCTGCCTCCACATCCACATAGGCTACATATTCAAAGCTTCCATCCAAGCCACAGCTGCCTCCACATCCACAACGCCCTGACCAATATCCCACCACGACAACAAAAACAGAGCACAAGAGCCATGACGAAGACAGAACTAGGATCAATTAACATCAGTCTGTCGAGGCCTAAGGCACAAGGGGGCTTTATGACTTCCCTACGTGACCTTAAGGAGACAATACAAACATATGTAAGATCCCCAATGAGAGGACATGTGTTGTTACTCCTCCCATTATTCATATTAAATAAGGATACCTCATTAACCTTCCTATCAAAATGATTCTTCATCAAAAACAATTAGGGGATCCACCTACATTCAGGGGGGGCCATTTTTACCAGGGCCCCCTTGTCAAGCAATATTACTCCATTGCCTTGCTTATTTGCTTGAGAATTAATAGGAGGTGAAGTCAATATCTCGATCTCTGATATTCTTCCTGTAGAGTACATGACTATGCAAAAACTTCTAGAACCTTTCGGTATATTTTAGTTCCTTCTAAAAGCCTCTTATGTATTGTATAAAAGGGAAATGACGCCTGGCATTGTTGTACAAAAAACCATTGTAAGTTTTTTTTGCCGAGTAATAATTAAAGATCAAAGTTGCCATTGTCCTGTGGTTTTACCTATGCACAACAAGGTTTCCACGTAAATCTCGTGTTTTATTATTATTGTAACATTGTTGTTTGCTTATGTTTTATATTTTTCTAACAATTCATATTAAATAAGGATACCTCATTAGCCTTCCTATCAAAATGATTCTTCATCAAGAACAATTAGGGGAGCCATCTACGTTCAGGGGGGTCCCTATTTTTTACTAGTAACCCCTTATCGAGCAATACTACTACATTGGCTTGCTTATTTGCTTGAGAATTGTTATCTATCTTGATGTGAAATACTTGAAACTCTTCTAACTTGTCTAAATTCCATGCAATTTTGTCAAAAATCATGCCCTGAATACTCCCTTATTTATGGTGTTTTTTCTTGCTTGCTTGATGACAAGGAGAGCATCACTAGATATCATTAGTTGACTTATATGAAGGGATTTAAGCATTTTCGATCCTATAAACAAAGCATAGATCCATGCCTAATTGTTCATGGAGACTCACATCCCACATGAATAGGATATTTCTACTTGTCCCTCCGAGTTGATAAGGACCCTCGTGCCCCCCAACTCCTGTGTGTGTGTTTTGAATTTTTTGCTTATTTCCATTAAAAGAACATAGGTAACGATTAAAAATGTCCATTTTAAAATAATTTGCCTTGAGATTCAAATTTAACTTGAGATTTGTGAAAATTCCAAACCCCAAGTGATGGAACTCCTTATGTTCTCAAACGAACAAATATGTTAATTGCATAAACATGACTTCTTCACATAGAAACAATCACATAATAGCTAGAAAGTGAATAGCAAAAAGCATAAAACAATTACACACATACATAGGGAATTTCTTCTTCAAAACAACTTATCATTCAACTAATTAAACCTTACAAGGCAAACGTCCATTATTGCTTAAAACCACCAGCTTCATAGTGAACAAAACCACCCCAACCTGAGGTGTACAGCCTGTTGAAGACAATACGACCTCCATAACAATCGAGAAATAGTTGTTGTCGTTGTAAAAATATACTATACTGTACAAACACATATTGCTATATGGATCTGCAGTATGACCTTCTATTGCTAAATTTCCTCCTAACAGATGCACTATGCTCTTTCTTCCAGTCATTGTCCCTATCCAACAAAACTGTGTCTAAATTCTCTATCTTGACCTCTCTTTAAACTTGAGTTGAAAACCTAATCTCTAAATGAGATGTACAGTAAATATAGTAAATCACTAATGTAGTAAATACACTTTAATAGACTCGACAGGTAAATATAAGACTCTTCACCTTCTTCTAAAGTGAATTCCAAAATAGAATTATCTCGAAACACTTCTGAGTCTCCGACGCATTCACACCAAACCTATGTGGAAGTTCTTGTCTGAACTATACTCTTCAACAAGATTCGCCTTGAAATTCACCTCGAGAATTGTCTTTAAAATTCACCTTTGAAATTCAGCAAACCACGACAAATTTCAATTCTCTTTTGAGATTCAACAAATTTCGAACCTCATCAATAAAATTCAATGAATCTTGTCCTTTAGGTTATGTGTTGTGAATAATCCTACATTGATAACAGGTATGAGACAAAATTGGTTTATAAAGCATTACCCGCACCAAAAGGTTTGTTGATTCAAGAGTTAGCTTCGGGGTGCAAGTCCCCATGTTGATGAAATAATATCCTCCCTCATTTCAATACTAACATTGTTTGAAATTTCACACTTAAGTGTCACGCCAAGTAGGTCTTTTGGTACGTGTCATGTGAATAATCCCACACGCATAGCAATTATGATACTCAATTGGTATATGAGGCAATGCTTGCACGAAAAGCTTTGCCAATACAAAGGCTAGCATTGGGGTCCAAGTCCCCAAGCTAATGTGATAGCATCCTCCATCACTCCTGTTCTAACATGGTGAGTGGTTTCAGATTCATGCCTTGCCTTGTGATGGTTCTCTATATCATGCTCATAATTACAAGTTATTACAGTGGCATCTCCCTGTAATTGGATCCCGTTCCACATCAATATTCTATCTCTCTTTCTTCAAGAAACATGCCCCAAGGAGCTGCACAGCATAGAACAGACTTCCTTCAGCTTAGGTGCCAGGTCTGACTGTTATCTATGTCATGCCCGTAATTACAAGTTATTACAGTGGCATCTCCCTGTGATAGGATCCCGTTCCACATCAATATTTTCTCTCTTTGTGGATGGGCGAAATGCTTCAAGAAATATTCCCGAAGGAGCTGCACTTCATAAAGCAGACTTCCTTCAGCTTAGGTGCCGAGTCTGACTGGTATCGAGTCTGCGAATAGCTCTTGGTACTTGCACCTGTCTTCATCCCTTTAAAACTCGAAGCGTCTACCTTACCATTGAACTGACACTCACCAAA
This sequence comes from Larix kaempferi, assembly GCA_027924585.1. Taxonomy (NCBI): domain Eukaryota; kingdom Viridiplantae; phylum Streptophyta; class Pinopsida; order Pinales; family Pinaceae; genus Larix; species Larix kaempferi. Next base: position 5,386,125 of record BSBM01000207.1, read on the forward strand.
GCCACGTTGGCAACAGATCTCATATCCCCTCACATTTCTTAACATTTCCTGAAATAATTATTCCGTTCCCTTTGAAACACGCAGCAAAAATGGAACCCTAGTGGACGGATCAACACTCAATAATTGACCAGTGAACCGATGCCCCGCCAACGCCCCGTTGTCAACAAATCTCGTTTCCCGTCTCATTAATCAACATTTCTTGAAAACTTAATCTGTCATTCTCTCTAACTCCTAAAATCCGGAAAAGTTGTCTCCTAATTCCATTTCTCCCTTTTCATACAGACATCACAATATTTTGCAGTAGGTAAGCAGAGACATCGGTTCCAAGGTAGCATTATGAAATCACTCAAAGTTCCTAAAGCCCTGTGTCATGTTTATGCCTTCAAAGGCAAGATACATCTGATGACAGCTTTCAAGTTATAGCCTAATCCCACTTTGATACACTTACAATCCATTTGACAAATTATCACTGATGTTAATTTCAGCAGAGGACTCCATCAGAAGTAAAATAATCATACTCTTCAATATTTCTAGGTTTTAAAAACAACAGATATCAAAAATTCCATACCGCTCTGATATTCGAGTCATCTGAATCGGCCGCGTCTATGAGCTCGTCGCTTTTCAAAATAGCTTCAGGTCTGTCCACAGCTCCCTCCTCACTTATCTTTAATGAACTTATGTCCACTGCATCGGAAACCTGATAGTCCTTCTTCTCGTCATCAAACTCTACGTCTCCCCACCGTTTCTTCTCTTCAGTGATAATCACCCCAGTTTTACTCTCTGATGATGATGCATCTTTGGGCTGCTGCTCCAGCACAGTCCCTTCTCCCTCCATACGGTCGGCCATGGAAGCTTCACACAGGAGGAAGAAAACCCAAAGAAAATATTGAATCAAAAAGTACAACGCTTAAATACTTGGGTTTATTCAGAGCTTCATTTGATACTTAGCGTTATTCTTACATGCGAAAACTGCAGCGTGGAGCAAGGCAAAGAATATGAAACGAATTAATAACTGTGGGCAAAGACGGTGGGACGCTTAGGCCCCTTTGCAATACGAATCCAAACCCTTATTTTGCCCTTGGAACTATTCCACGATGTTTTTACCTTTATTTGGCCCTTCAGTCAACGATCATGATGCGTCTCACGCAGCTTATCGTTGTGTCAAATAGTGAATATCACCAAATTTGCATCTCATATCTATATGTCGCTTGACATGGCTAGTATCAACATAGTGATGTCTCAGAGTTGCTAGTCCTTTTACGTTGCTAATATCACCATTGCATTGAAAGGAGCGAGATGTTTTACAGCCCAGTATGAGGAGATTTTGTCACTTAATGTAATGTAACATACCTGACACTACCAAAAATAAAAAGTAATTAACAAAATTCATGTTGCCTGACAAAATGAAAAATTAAAACCAAACGAAAAGTAATTAAAAAAAATCTATGTTAGTCTATAAAATCAAAAAATTAAAACCATCATAGATCCATCTTAAACCCGTGCTTATCAAGCACTGAGAGGGATCAAATTTCTCGAGACATAATTTTTTTTGAATGTGTAAAAACTTAGGGTAAAAAAAATTACACCTCGAGAAATTGGATCCCTCTCGGTGCTTAATACATCTAAGTTTAAGATGGATCTATGTTGGTAAATATACATTTCACAATTATATACTACTTCATATGGCTATTATCATCATAGTTGCACCCAACTACTTATAATTTGTATATGGCTATTATCATCAAACATAGTTGCATTTAACATGGCTCATATCAACATAGTTGTATGCCACTTCATACCCAATCCAATCCAAGTAATACTCAACCAAATAATGAATGAAGAATAATAATGAATGAAGAATAGAATGATGGAGAATAAAAGAATGAAATTGGAGAATATAAGAATGAAACCATTTCCCCCTTTCACTTAAGATTTTTCTAACCTTTTCTTGTTAAACGTTACAACTAGTCCCCCATATCTTGATAGTCTTCCTAGGTAATCATGTACTTTATTTTTTATTAATTAAAAACATATGTTGCTTACATTTATTACAATTTTGTCGGGCTATGGTTTAGCAACAACTTGGAGTAGTTGTTGTGCCAATAACCCAAGTTCAAATATTAGTGGGTATGCTCATTTCTTGCATGAGCTTTGCCAAATGTGGATGATTATATTGAATATTATTGATGTGGTCTTTGGGCAGATTATTAGATGGCATTGGCAGAGTACCAACAAACACAATTCTTCAATTAAGTATGTGAGGGTTGGTCGAGCTTATTTTTGGGTTTACCATCTATTAAAAAAGGGTTCCCATTAAAAAAAAGCGTAAATTTACTATGTCACGCATCATAATCTCTTCTTAAAGAAATAGCATAATCATGGGCATCGACTAATGCACCCTCACTATTCCAAGTAAAGCATAAAATATTAAGTATATAACACATCCATTTATTTATTAAGCATCAAAATTTGGGGTATTGCATCTCTTCTACTCTAGATGGATATCGATGGCCACCCACCTCTTCAACTAAGTCATAATGGTTATGCATCTTAGTTGTTCTACTATAGTTTTGCAGGTCATGAACTTTCAATGCATTTTTCAAACATTTCACATTTGGTTTTGGCATTTGGCATGGTCCTAATTATGGGCCTGCCAAATACATAGAGCATGAAATAAGCTTTATAATGGTCCAAGAAATGCCCCAAAGAAAGCTTGTATGAAAAAGTTGTATACCTGGCAAGTTGACATATAAACTAGGCTCCTTCGATCCCATGTTCATTTTGCCACTGCATATCCTAAGGTTAGGGTTTTGGATCTTTAGGGTTTTACCTCTTAGGATTTTATACTTTATGTTAAAAGGTAGTTTCAACCTCTTGTAATGGTCTTCTTGTGAATGAGCATAACCAACAAATCTCTATTTAAAGATAAGCTACCACCATAGCGAGTTTGTATTGCTTTGCATAATGCAATGTCTTTATATTTCATTCATTCATAGAATTTGGATTTCACTATATCATTGCGCTCACTACAATAAATTTGTGTGATTCCATCTATATTTCTATCATCATTTTGTTCTCCACATAATTTGAGTCAGTGGTATTAGAGCAATTTGCTCTTTGTTGTTTTTTATGCACGTCTTTGATGAGGTTAGGGCACAAGGAGTTAAGCCTCGAGTTAGCCAAACCTAGTGAAGACCACCCTCGTTGGCCCAAGTGGCCTCCCATGGTGAGGCAAAGAAAAGATGATGGAACAAGAGATCCTATCAAGATGTTGCTCAAGGAATCCTTTGCATGACAAAGGAACAAGATGATGGATAATTTCACCCAAATCCTTCGAGACTATTAACAACAATGAAAGCACCTTCATCCCACAATCACTTTGGAGGTATTCACCTTTCAAGATACAAGTTAACTTTGGCATTCCTTTATTCAAAGGCCAAATAGATGTGAATGCTTTGAATAAATGGTTAAGCCTACAAGAGGATTATTACTTTGTTCCAAAAATGATGACAATTAGAAGATCAACTTCATGCTCCCTAAGTCCCTTCCCCGTGTCAAAGATTGGTGGGACACTTACTATGTGTAACAAATCAGAGATGAGTTTGCAAGATTTAGGATAGAACCCACTTGAATGGATGTTGTTGATGTCCTTAAGGAGAAATTTTACCCTATTGGAAACTATGATAATCAAAACACAAAATGGACAATATTGCATCACACTAGTAGAAAATGAGAGATAAATGACCAGGTGACCAAAATATTTGGTCACCACAATTTTTCAAGGTATAAATGACCAAACTTGAATGAGCCAACTAAAAATGACCAGAGGAATGATCAATTGGGTCACATGATAAAATATATGACTAGATAACAAGTAACTAAACTAAAAATGACCACATAACAATAACATTAAGAATATGAATTGGTCGTTTATTTTGTCATGTTTAGTCGTGTCACTCCGACAATGGAAAATTACAATTTTGACAATGAATTTGTACAATTTACTAAATTTTAACACTGCAGATGGATTCAGAGACCCCCCGACCACCGGGGGGTCTCCGAATCCATCTACAGTGTTAAAATTTAGTAAATTGAAACATTGTAGATGGATTCAATATATAATATGATCCAATACAATGTGCTTATCATGTCCATATCTTATTTCACCATTTTTTCCATATTATCCCTTTGACATATCCACCAAGTTGCATCATGTGCGCCATCATAGTGTGTCAGTTGAGTTGAATCTTGGATATTTGTCGTCTTTCTCTTTGGGCATTGTCATGTCGTGAAGTTGGTTTCATTATGTTCAGCTTGTCATATTGGTCGCGTTCATATTTTGTTTGAACAAAACCATGGTCATTTGACCCTCTCGACAATCTATTAAAGTTTCGGCAAGTTCATGTATTTTGTGGCATGTTAGCTAAAAAATGTCAATTCCACAACCTTCATTAATTCTCCATATGCGTCCATTCGTCATGGTTTTCCTCGCACATGTCCTATCGTGAAGTTAGTGTCATTATGTTTGGCTCGTCATATTGGTCATGTTCATATTTTGTTTGAACAAAACCGTTGTTGTTTGACCCTCTCGGTAGTCTATTAAAGTTTTGGTAAGTTCATGTATTTTGCATCATGTTAGTTAAATATTGTCAATTTCAATTATAGTTAATATATTAATATACTATAATCTAATATATCAATGTCATTATCATTTATCATATATTTTTAGGGTCACCACCAAGCAAAACACCAAGTTCATATAATGAATACTTATATAATATAATTTTGTATTTATATATATATATATATTAATACATATAACAAAAAATTAAAAATATATATATATATATATATATATTAAACTTGGAAAAAGAGGGAAAGATTTTGAAACCACGTTATTATTAAAAAAAAGAATGAGTCTGTCCTATTGGGGCAAAGAAGTGAGGAGGCTCTAAATCTTTTATCAAAGCATCGGACCTGAATCATGCTACCATGGATCATGCCACTACCTCCCAAGAGACCTGCAAAAACAACACTCTTCAAGCAAAAAAGGGTAAATCCCACAACAACCTCCCTATGGGAAACACATGAGGAATCGACAGAGGAACTTTCGTGTAAGTATTTATCAAACCCTATTGATTTCCCAGCCTCCCAAGAACTAATTCACGCAATGCCTACAAGTCGGGCTGCAAATGGATCCTGCAGATTATTCAAGATCTCTAGGTCAAACCGCAGTCGGTTCTCAAGGAGCGATCCCATTCAATTTCTCATCTCCGTTAACAGCCGAAGAACGAGTTGGAGCGATACGAGTTACGAATTCCACAGAAGAACTGTCGCATCGTTTCTGATGTGGTCCATCCGAGATCTATTTTTATCGGAGCTATTTGATCGCTTTGTGGGATGATTCTCTTCTTGTGTTGCTTAGTATGTTGATTTGATGTTCTTGCTTGTCTGACATCGTTATTCCTCGATGTATGTTCATTTTGACCCTGTCGTTGATCAAAATGACGTTTATAATTGGGGTGTCGATAAGGAGTTTTTGTTGTTTGTTTTTCTGTTGGATTGACTTCTTTTTGAACTGTGACGAGGATTGAATTTGTAATTTTTTCTTCTTCTTGAATTTTTTTTCTGGAGAGTTCGGATGCTTCCTTCTGGATTTGCGCTACTTTGTTCTCTAGTGGATTGTTATTACTCTGAATTTTCTCGAACCTTTCATCTTGCGACTCTTTGTCCTCTTTTAACTTCTTGATTTGTTCCTCTAGTTCTTGATTAAACTTTCTGAGGTGTTGGTTTTCTTCTTGCTTTTCTAGTATTCTTCCTTCTAGGTCTTCATTTGAATGTTCCGTCTTCCGACTATGTTTCAACTTCTTGATTTTCGTAAGTAATGTCTTGTTATGAATTCTTAATCGAAATAGTTCTTCAGTATCTCTTGCTAATTCGTCCTTGATTTTCTTAATTTCCAGCTTATGTGTCTTCTTAATGTCACCATACTATTGCTGAAGTTTTTCCTTCTGTTGTTGATGTTGACATCTCTCTGATTCTTGATTTTCTAGCTTTCTCCGGACTTGCGCCAATTTAGCATCTTTGTCCATGATGAGCTTGTTTAGACGCTTTATTTCTTCTTCTAAATCATTATCGCTTCCATATGGTGATTTGTCGTCATTTTTTTATTTTATGATATGGTCTTCTAGGTTTTGATTGTGAATTTTTAAACATGAGATTTCTTTATCCTGATCAGATAACATTTTCTTGTTATCTCTTATGGTTAGTTCTAACTGTCGATTTTGATTCCATAAGCGACGATTCTCATTGTCTCTCCACTCTTTCAACAACTTCTATGTCTCAACCTCAACTTGTAGACGTTTATTGATCGCCTTATATTTCTCCAACTCATCCAATGTTGTTTGCAACTGCGACTTCATTTCTGAATATGTAGGTGCCATCGTTTGTGATTACGACTTTTGTTTGAACTTTATCTTTTATTTCAGCTTGTTCCTTGGAAAAATAAAATCTTCCTTTGATAATAAATGGTCACACCAAGGGTGTAATATTCTGCTCTAATTAATAATTGTAATTTTTACAATTATTAAATATTTATTATTATTATTGGCAATAATAATAAATATTATTTTTTGTGTGTGAAAATAGGGAGATTTAGGTTTTTGAAATAATAATATGTATTATTATGGATAAAAGAATACTATTAATAGGGAATGTAATGTTTTTAAATATTATAACAATATTTATTATTTTTAATAAAATATTATTATAAAAATTCTGTGTGAAATAGATGGGAATTAGGGTTGTACTATAATAATATATATTATTTAGAAATAATAATATTATTATAATATTTGTATTTTGAATTTGAATAGGGTTTAATGGAGATGGAGGAAATGGTGGATCAATGGAGGGTAGGGAGAAGCTAGAATGGATGGCGTGAAGGATGAGAGTGGAGTAGTGAGTGAAGACAGAGGAGGTGGTGACTGCAAGTGGGAGAAGGAGAGATGCGTGGAGAGAAGCTGATGCAGGTGGGAGGGTGAGCAACACGGGAAGCGAAATGGAAGGCAACGCTGGCGAGTTTGCAGGGTAATGGAGCGCGCAACAGGAGGCAAGAGAGGGTTAGCGCTAGCGTGGTGCTAAGCGTGGAGTATGGGAAGCCGCATGCAATTGCTGCAGTGTGGGCGCAAGGGAAACCGTACGTGGAGGGAAGCAAAGGGAGGGATGCAATGGTGGAGAGCAGGAGTTGATGGGGGAAGGGTGTAGACGTATGGACGTGGAGGGGTTGGAAGGAGCGAAAGGCATGGGCACAGGAGAACATGTGGAAAAGGTGAGTGGGAGGAGAGGCGATTTGGGAGTAGGTGAGGAATATGGATGGATGTGCAATAGGGCGTAAGAGAGCAAGTGGGGAGCGATGGGAGTGGTGGGTGAGATGTTTATAATTTTATGGTCAAAGACCACAGTTCAGGGAAACCATGGGATAAGGCCACAAGCCAAAAAAACTCAAACAAAGTTTGAGAAATATGGCCAAAGGCCGGATCAGCCAACGAGGCTCTGATACCAAATGAAGCGTAGAAGCTTCTTAACCGCAATAAATACTCTAAAATGCCCACAAATAATCCGAAGCCCACATTTCGATGGTAAATAAGATATTGATAAAATGATAAGATATATGATGATTTCAATGTAATGAGAGGCCCCGTATAAATACAATTCCAAGGGGCACCTTTAATGGTTGTTCACAAGGGTTATGTCCCTTGGATAGTTATTGTTAATTACTATTAATATTAGTATTTAATATTTATATATTTTAGGTTTGTTACATGATGACCATACATCACCATCTGCTACTAATGATATCGACTTACAACAGATCCCGGAGGAAGAGCACAATCCTCTTGTCATCTCCCATGAGGAGATTCTTTCCCCCCCCATAAAGCCCCCTCAACTATGTGGATATCCTTTACATTGAATCGCTCGCCCTCCATCTAGATATAAGTATCGCTTATTTCGCGCCAACTCAGATGGGCGCTCTCATACTACCTACCAACAAAGATGGGTTAATTGCTTTGGGGTTCAAAGACCCCTTCTCTTCATCTGGATACATGTTATAAGAATATGTCTTCCCCATAGACAGAGAAATAATGGAGGCCATGCACCTATATGAGCCCCCATGGGACGACCTCCATCATAGGTCATGTTTTTCCCCTTCCAATGTCCAAATAACCACTCTAGTGGCCCAACAATACACCATTGAATCAAAATCCTTCTTACCTCCTGGTCACATCGATTCGTTCAAAAACCCTATTACTGCACCCGATGCCTTTGAAGAGGGAAAACTAGCTAATATTTTGCCCACAGTTCAAGTCAATATTTCTGTCACCCCAGGCTTGATCGAAAACATCTCAATTGGTGTGTCATGCTCACTGCAGGAAGTCCTCGACTTCACTTTCCTCTTCAAGGAATTTTGAGATGTCTTCGCATGGTCGTATGTCAAAATGTCTGGCTTAGACCCTTCCATTATCGAACATCATATTGACACTTGGCCCAATGCACCCCTGGTCAGAAAGAAGCAATGACTTATTCATCCCTCTAAGGCTCCACTATCAAGGCTAAGATCGAAAAAAGCCTTCAGGTTGGATTCATATCCCCCATTGCTTATACACCATGGGTCTTAAACCTTGTCCCAGTAAACAAGAAGCAAGGCACCATTCGAGTCGTTACGGTTTTCCATGATCTAAACCTCACATGTCCCAAATACAATGTTTCCACCCCATTCATTGACCAGATTGTCGACGCTTGTGCAGGTAGTGGAATCTTGTCCTTTATATATGACTTTTTAGGTTACAACCAAATATGTATTTGCCCTAAGGATCAGTACAAAATGACATTTACAACATTGTGTGGGACCTTCACCTATAGGGTTATGCCCTTTGGGTTGAAGAATGTTGGGGCCACCTTCCAAAGGGCCATGGAATACGTATTCAATGACTTGGCCCATATCATCCTTGCTTTCCTTAACGATCTTACGACCAAGTCTAAAAAAAGTTTTGATCACCTTCGCGACGCATGAACCATCTTCACGCGATGTCGTTAGTACAACATACGATTAAATTCCCTCAAATGTGTGTTTTGTTTCACCATAGGACTGTTATTAGGATTCATCGTTTTGCAAGCCAGAATTACTATAGACCCATCCAAAGTCCAAGCTATCCTTGAATTACCACCCCCATGAACACGACGCCAGTTGTAAAGCATTCAAGGGAAGGATAATTTTCTTTATCGCTTTGTTCTTTATTATGCCACTCAAGCACATGGTTTTCTACATCTTCTTAGGAAAGAGAACCCTTTCCAATGGGATTAACAAGCCCAAAGCTCTTTTGAAGCACTCAAGCAAGCATTGGCTTCTGCATCCCTCATTTCCCCACTGGACTTCGACAAATATTTTATCCTCTATATATCAATGCCATCTCACGCTGTTGTGAGCATACTAGTCTAGCAGGATGAATGTTCCAATGAACATCAACAAGACATTGGCGGCAGCAACACTCAAATATTCCCATTAAGAGAAGCTCGCACTAGCTGTTATCCTTTCTATGAATACATTATACAACCTCACGAGAAGTCTAAATAGTTCTCCTTTTTTTTATAGGTTGCATCTAGTGGCTATTTTTATCCTCGAATAAAAAAATGGTGCTATCAGTAGCACACCATTTTTGGAGGGATAAAATTACAATTTTTTGGAAACCCATTGGCTATTTTTTTTTAATTGAAACATATATTTTATATTAAAAAAAAAAGAAGTAAGTAAGATGTGGCTATAGCCAAATCCAAATAAATACATTGATCTGAGTAATAGTCAGCAATTTCTCTAATAACTGTTATTTAGGCAATTTCATAAAGAATTTGACTTCTATAATCCAAATTGCTCTATAACCAATAATTCCTTTGAGAATGATCTTAACCGATGCTGCAGATGTTTGTCACTTGGACTGCGTGGACTTCAAATCTAAATTTTGTTCTTGAATCCTTCAATTCCAAGGATGATCCTTCATTAGAATATCAACTTCCATTGCTACATTTGCATTAATCATAGTCCAAAAATTTTTATCTGCACTGCTACGATATGATCCTTCCTTCCTTGGTTAACATCATATGCTGCGTTTTCCATTTTCCAAATGCTACTCAGGGTTTTTTGCTTTGTATTATTTTTTATCCAAAAACAAAATACAGCGAAGTATTCATATTTCTTTCACCGTCCCTTTAAAGTACCCAAAATCCGTAATGATCATTGATCTTGCCATTGCTGAAGAGGTCGGCTCTGAATTTCGTTTGCTGGTGACGTTGGAGCAGTCCGCTTAACATATCTTTGGGCAGGCAACCATAATTCTGAATAGGTCATTGAATGTGCTGGAAACGTTGAGAACAGAGGGGGTTCTTGAAGCATAGTGCACTGTATTTTGAGCTTTGGAGCAGAATCAAGGAATTTGTTGTGTTTTACTCACATTATTAATTCTTAGGGTACCCTGGCTGAGCTTGGAGCCAGCATCTGCTTCCGTATCCGCTTCATTGTTTAAATTTCTTAAGATGTGATAGGACCTGAACTCCACAAATGTGCTCGCAATGCCCTTTATTCGCTGAATAATTCGATTTAGTTTAAGATTGTTGATATTGTTGTTTGAGTTGATGACTCTGATAATTATCATAGAGTCTCCAAACACTTGTAATTTATTGATCTTATGCTCTTTGGCTATCTGGCATCCTTTCAACAAGGCTAATGCTTTTGCTGTGTTATTAGAGCAAATGCCTAAGCCCCATCTATACTTCAGTCTCAATGTTCCTCCGCTTAGCCACAAGACTCCTCCAGCTCTTGCTTCACTGGGATTTCTCTTAGATGCACCATCGAAATGAAGGTTGTCTATTGCTTGATTGTTTCTCCAAACAAGAATTTCATAGTTAGATAATCTGATTTGCCATTCTGGAGGATGTCGTTGTTGGATAATTTTGCTTGGGCTAGAGAGTGCAACTCCAATCCAATTCTTTTCATCTCTGCTGAGGGTTGCGTCTGACTTGTAATTGGTGATCATAAGAGATTCAATCAGCAGGCCTTTGGCTTTGCCTACGGTTTGTAGTGGGGTGTAGTGCTTGTCCTAAAATATGATATTGTTTCTTGCGATCCATACTTTCTAGCATATGTATTTGGGGATGGAGATCCAAATATGATGCCAGGTTTTCTTTTTGGAAAGGGAAGAAGGATACAAATATTTCCAGTCTTTAAAAATTTGTGTGATGGAAGAGAAGGACGACATGGAGAAGTTAAGATCATGGAGCATATGATTCCAGACAAGCTTGGTATACTTACAGTCTATAAAGAGATGATGAGGAGTTTTGTCATTGTTTCTGCAGAAAGGGCACCAGAAAGGCCCATGGAAACCTCTCTTGATGAGATTATCTCCGGTGAGAACTTTGCAATGTATTAAAGTCTAGGTAAAGAAGTTGATTTTGGGGAGTCCAAGAGGGTCCCAGGGTCCCATACTAGTTTCCATATATCATTTCTTTAGTTTTCTTGAGTTTGTAGAGCTTTGTATCTGAGTAGAGGTATAGGAACTAGTGGGACCCCATCCCCGATCGTCTTTGGCCAGCAGGTGTATGGGGGAGCAGCCTTTCAAGTTGTCTATGAGTATGTTTTTAGCAGACTCAAAATGTGGGGGGATGGGTTTATGGTTCCAGCTTTGCCAGTTTCCATGCCTGTCCCAGGCACTGAAATCATTCAAGGTAGTGATCCCATTTTGCTTGAGCCATGTTGCAATATTACATAATTCATGAGTGCTTTGTAGAGTATCGTTGTTCATGATCCTATCCATGAAGATGTCAATTTCGTTGCCATTACCAGGTACCCAGTAAAGGCCATTTGGAAAGAACTTCCATGCTACCTTGCATAATGTCTAGGTGTTGGAGCCTTTGGTTGTTGGCTTATGGTCAAGACATCTTAACCTATTACCCTGTAAATATTTCTTTCAGAGCACAAGACTGACTCGATGGCTTTTGTTGTGCATGATTTGCCATAGGAGCTTGCCGCCTAGTGCTAAATTTTCATGGAATGGATCACGAATTTGAAGGCCTCCTGAGTATTTGGGTTGCTTTATGATCTCCCACTTCACTAAATGGATTTTTTTTCCATTGCTTTTCCCACCAGACCAAAGGAAGTCTCTCAAAAGTTTACTTATCAAATGTGACACTCCTTTTGGAGCTAGGAGGATGGAGAATTGATATATAGGCAACGCGGAGAGGACAGATTTTATAAGGATCAATTTTCCATCCTTGTTGAGCCAATACCCTCCCAGTCTTCTAATTCTGTTTTTTATTTTGGTTATCGTTCCTTCCCAATTTCCAGCTCTTTAGAGAACTTGTGTGATTGGGAGGCCGAGATACATAAAATTGTCCCAATGGTTGTGGACTTTGATGCCAAGTATTCTACTGATTTTGGTTTCCATCTGTTATTTAGGTTCCAACAATAAACAACACTTTTATGCAGGTTGATCTTGCCTCCAGATGCTTTGCAATACCAATTCAGATTTTGATTGAATTTTTGAGCTATGATGGAGGAGGCACCACCCAATAATAGAGAATAATCGGTGAAAAGGGTATGATTGAGGGGGTGGGAGTCAACGGTTAAATGTAAACCAGGAAGGGTTCCTGAAATCAACTCATGGTTCAACTTTCGACTAAGAGAGTCTGCAAGGATGATGTACAGGAAGGGGGACAAGGGGTAGCCTTGTCTAATGCCACACGTGGCTTGGAAGAATTCAGTTGGGCGTCCATTAATGACGGGTGCGATCCAGGATTTGCAAATGCAAGTTGAGATCCAACTGATGAGTGTGTCTTCAAAACCAAAGCATTTCAAAATTTTAAAAAGGAAAGAATGCTTTACCCGGTCAAATGCATTTGCCATATCTAGCTTGATTAACATACCTTTTTCCTTTCAGGCCTTGCTGGAGCAGATTGCTTCTTGCACGAGAATAACATTGTCAAGTATTTGCCTTCCTTTCAGGAAGCCACCTTGGTTGTCCTAAATGATGTTGTTGAGTAAAGGCTTCATTCAAGTTGCTAACATCTTGGATATAATTTTATATGAGGAATCACATAACGATATCGGTCTGAATGTGTTGAATGTGCTGGGATTAGTTTCTTTAGGGATGAGAGGCAAGAATGTTGAATTTGTACAGCCACCGATTTTTGCCTTTGATTGAAAGTTCCTTATCATTCTCATGAAATCTTTTTTGATATACTTCCAGCAAGCTTTGTAAATGTGGATCGAGTAACCATCGGGGCTCAGTGCTTTGTCAGATTCAAAGGAATTGATTGCTTTGAGCACTTCTTGTTCTGTGAACGGCTTGTGCATGTTAAGATTATCCTCCATCGTAATCCTCTTAGGGATGTGTTCCAAGAAGGTAAGCTCGTCCTCTCCACCAGCGTTGTCATCTTCCATAAATAGCTTGGAGAAATGAGTATATGCTGCATTTTTAATATTCGAATACCCTTTGACAGTCATACCATCTTCGATTTTGATCTCAGCGATATAATTTAATGACTGTCTAACTTTAAATTGCTTATGAAAGTAAGCGGTATTTTTATCACCTGCTTTCAGCCAAGTGCTTCTCGACTTAAGCCTCCAATACCCTTCTTCAGTTCGAAATGCCTGAAAGGCGTTGGTTTGGCATTTGACTTCTTCCTACAGCATGGTAGCTTCAATGGGATGATCTTCCATCTCGAATTGGATATCTTCAAGAGTGACCACTGAAATTTTTCTGGGATTTGCAGGGGCTAGGCAATTGGATTTGGCCCAAATCTTGAGTGCATTTTTGGTATTAGTGAGTTTCTTTTCCCAAATGTAGCAAGGGGATCCAATGATGGGAATTTATATGCCTTTTCCAATGTGCTCCAAAAACTATCATGAGCAAGCCATTGGGGGCTGAACCTGAAGGGGATTGGACCTAGCCCCTCATTTTCCTGAAAGAAGAGTTGGATGGGTTTATGATCGGAGGCTAGATTGGCCAGAATGCTGGAGGAGATGATTTGGTTATCAGACAAAAGATTGCTATGGACGAGGAACCTGTCCAATCTGGCCATAATATTTCCTTTTCCAATACGCTTGTTGGACCATGTATACTTCCCTTTATTGGGTTTGATATCAATGAGATCCCATGTTTGGAGAAGGGCTTCAACCTGAGTTTGTAGCAATCTGTACCACTGTTACCACCCTTTTTTCAGAATAGGAAAGAGTAATATTCATATCACCGGACATAATAATATTCTGAGGGCCATATGCTTGCAGAAAATCTTCAAGTAGGTTCCAACAGTCTTTTTTCTCAGAGTAAAGATTGGGAACGTACATGTTGAATAGGGTGAATTGCTTATTGCTTTGAATATGAGTGAGATCCGTATAAATCCAATGCTGCGTAGCGACGGAGTTGTGGAGATGGAATTTTTCGAGAGACCATAATTTTGCCAGGCCGCCAGAAGCTCCCCTAGCGCTAACTACATAACTGGTGCTTTTCTTCCATATTTATTTTCCGATAGCTAAGACATCATTGTCGTCGAGCTTGGGCTCTTGGAGTAATAGGAGATATGGCATATCAATTCTTTGAAGATCTTTTACTGCTTCAAGCTTGCTAGGGCTGCCAAGGCCTCTGCAATTCCAAGAGACCATCTTCATCGTTTAGGATTATAGATGGAGGAGGGGGTTCCTCCTGCTAGGTCTCCATTTTTTTCTCCTTCTTGTTTGGCTCTAGTATTTCTGCTGAAGACCATATCTATAGTGGCTTGGGATCCTTGGAATTTCTCATGCTCAACTTCTTCTTCTCTCAGCTCTTTGATTGATTTCCAACCAGGATTTTTGGCAGATTTATCTATGATTTCTTCCGAGGAAGAGGGGGAGAATAGGAGGGAGCATCTTTGATCGGGGTAGATCTGGTGGGGATGGATGTATTTTGAGGCAAGGGAATATTCAAATATTTTAAGCCAGGGGGAATAGCTTGAGAGTCTTGTTGTTCGCGTATTTCTCCTTCTTCTTCGATCTCAGTGGTATCTTGATTCTCCGATATTTCTAATACTTTGAAGCTATTCATGTTGTTTGTTGTCATCGGATCTTGATGTTGATGATTTGATTTCTTGGTATTTAGACTTTTTGAGTGGGATTCCATTCCTGATTTATTATTTTTCTAGATGGCCGTCCATTGTTCTTTCTTTCCTTCTGATTCTGGATCCACAGGCTTCTTTTTGCAGGAACGGGCAAAGTGACCATACTCATGGTAGAATCTGCATTTAAAGGAAATTTGTTCGTAGTCAAGTTCTTGAATATGGGACCAATCTGCCACGGTAAGGTTTATTGCTTCCGGAAGTCCATGTTCCAAGTATACTTCAACGCAGATTCTCGTGCATGCATATTGATCTTTTCGATCAGCTTTGTCGATGTATTTACCCAGGACATTTTCGATAGCTTCTAAGGATTCATAATTCCAGCAGTGAAGGGGTAGATGAGGGAGTCTCACCTAGACGGGAACGACAGAGGAGATTTCAAGGGTTGGGTCAAAGTTCGGGGTCCATTTATTCATATAGAGTCCATGCGGTCCCATGAAGTACGATCCGTTTCTGAAGATGAGCTCGCGATCCTATTTGCTTTCGAACATGAATGCAAAGTATCCTTTGCCCAGAAAGAAGGATTTTGCATCTTCCGTGATTAAGGGTCTCCAATTATTTTGCACCTAGTGTTCGGTAGACTTCGGAGAGGGCCTTAGTCCTATGAACTGGCCGATCAATCCATGATCCGACAGATTGAGGGTTGTCCTGCAAGATAGATCAACCGGTAAAGTACCGTTGGGATCTCGTTAAGCTTCTTCACGAACTTCTGCTAAGAAGAGGAAAGAGGCTTCTTGCCCTGATTGGCTATCAGATTCAAAAAGTTAGAAAGGTCTGAAGTTGGGCTGACTGCTCCCGACGCCATTGGAGGCTGGGGCAAGCCCTGGAATAGAGATCTGGGAGCAAGAAAGAAGAAGATCCAGGAGGGATCCCTTCAAGCAGCCTTGCGCTTAGGAAGAACGACCAGGAGGGCCTGCAGCAACTTCCCAGCACTACAGCCAATCCATCTCACGCTGCCTAAAACGCAAATCGTGTTCAAGTACACGCAGCACGCAAATCTTGAACAAATGCACGCAACCATCTCATGCAAATTGTGTTTAGGTACACGCAACACGCCTCGATTTTTATCTCAAAGGAGAATGTTGAGATGAGGGTTATCAAATTGGCTATTTTTTTTAAATCACATAAAAAAGATCAATTTTTACAGATAAACAAATTTAATACTTTTTGTTTTAAAATTATATATTAAAATTTGAAAAACAAACCATGCCAAAAAAATTAAAAAAGGTTGAAATACAAAATTAATAAATTAAATAAACTTTAAAAGACCTTAATAAAAATAACTAAAACAAAATAATAATTAAAAATAAATAATATAAATTACAAATATTTAAAAATAAATTTATAAAAAATAAAAGAATAAATTTAAAAAGAATGCATACTTATTATAAATGAAATTTTTATTAAAACATATTTTTTCAATTAAAAACATTATAACTTTTATTAAAAAATAATTTTTTTATTTTTATTTATTTTTTTAAAATCTAAATTTTAATTAAGAAATTGAAATTTTTTTATTAAAAGAAATTATTCAAATTAAAAAAATCATATTAAAAAACTTTAAAAAATCAAATAAAAAATATAAAGAAAATCATAACAAAATTTTAAAAACATTAAATTTAAAAACTGAAAATAAAACTATTAAACCATTTAAAAAAACTAAAAATGTTAAACAAATTTAAGAAAAACCCTAACCTACTTTGCTCCCTATCCCCTCCCCTCCCCATCCCCCACCCCTGTAACTCGCCCCCTCTCCGTTATCATCCCCTCCCCCACCCCCACAACCGCCCCCCACAACCCTCTCCTTCCCCTGGGGGTTGAGGGAGCGGGGGGCAGGGGGAGGGAGGACAATGACGGAGGGGAGGGGATAGGGTGGTCGAGGGGAAGGGGCAAGGTAGGTTAGGTTTTTTTTTTTAATTTAATTTAATTTTTATTTTATTTTAAAAATCATTTTATTTTTATTTTTTAAATTTTAATGTTTTTATGTTTATTTTTTTAATTTTTTATTTCATTTTTTAAAAGTTTTTTAAATTTGAATAAATTTTTATTTTTATTAATAGTTTTCTAAAATAAAAATTTCGTTGTTTTAATATTTTTTGAAATAAAAATTTCGATGTTTTTTATAAAAAATATATTTTTAATAAAAATTTCATTTTTAATAATAAAAAATTTATTTTTAGTAAAAAATTATTATTTTTTAAATTATTCTTTATTTTATATAAATGTTTAAAAATATATATATATATTTAAAAAAAAAATTAAAATGGGGAGGGGGAAGTGGTGACCACGAAGAGGGGAGGCTCTATTTTTCAAGGCCATGGTTTGAAAAACGTCGCAATGTTAGCACTACTTTTATGATTTAGAGGTTGATTTTAAGTTTTTTCTACCAATGATATTGATTGTTAAGTCCATGCTTTGAAACAAGTTATAATCTTAGCCTTTGAAAAACCCAAATAGCTAACAATAGCATTAGTTTTATATTTGATGGTTGGTTTTAAGGCTATTGTTAGCAACAATATGGGATTTTAAGGCAATCTTGGTTGTATTTTTAACCTTGAAAAAAAAAGTGCTATTGGAAGCATCACTTTTTGATTTGAAGGTTGATTTTGTTGTTTTTGAGACAAAAAATTATTTTTTAGGGTTAGAGTTCTCATTGTGTGTATAGAGTTCTCTTTAGGTTGTATAATGTGGTCGTGCATAAATTGTGCCATTAAATTTTACTACGTAAAACCACAATGATAGTAGACTCCAATCCAATGGTATATATACTTAGATGATGCCTCATTAACGGTAAGTTCGCAAGATGGATCGTCATTCTCCAAGAATTTGACCTTGAGTTTGTTATCCCTAAAAGCAAAATATCCTTTGCTCTTGCTGAGCTCATTGTTGATCTCCCTACCACCACTCCGAGAGAACTTGTTAATGACGAATTACCTAATGAGAATATTTTCAGCATAGCTAGCGATGATCCATTGTATAACGATATCCTGACCTATCTCTGAACTCATAAATTTGCCCCTCACTTGTATCGAGATGTCGCTGACACATCCACCACCAAGCTCCACGATATCTTCTCCTTGCAGATGTCCTATTTCGTCGCGGGGTTGACAGTATCCTATGACGATGTTTATCGCTTGAAGAAGCATAGTAGTTCCTTAATGATTGTCATAGTGGGGTATGCGGTGTCCTCCTTTTGTGGTTGGCTATTGCCCAAAAAATTCTCCATGAAAAATATTTTTGGCTGTCACTATTCAAGGATTGTGTTTATGTTGTCACAAGATGTGTCAATTGTCAAGTGTTTCTTTGCAAAACACGAGCACCTCTTGCCCCTCTCCATCTAGTAATCACAAGTGGCCCATTTTACATATGAGGAATTGATTTCATGAAGTGTCGCCCGACCTCAACGTAGGGTCATAAATACATCATAGTGGCAATCGACTACTTCAGTAAGTGGGTAGAAGCAATGCCTACCTTTGATTGCACCAACACTGCCACTGCATGATTCTTCTTCAACTATGTCATTTCACACTTTGGAGTCCCAAAGAAGTTGGTATCTGATAAGGGAACCCACTTCCGCAATCAAAATTTTGAGGAGTTATCACTTTTGTTAGGATTCAAGCATGAATTCACTACATCTTACTATCCTCAAGCTAATGGACAAGTCGAAGCCGTGAACAAAAGTCTCAAAACCATGCTCCAACACACTATGAATAAGAACAAATCCAATTGGAACCATATGCTTTTCTCCACTCTATGGGCATACTGAACCTCCATTAAGACTGCCATAGGATTTACCCCGTTCCAACTCATGCACGAAGTAGAAGCAATGTTACCGATTGAGTTCCAAATACCTACACTTCAATCAACTGTGGAGTTGTTTCCTGATACCCTAGACCTCGAGCAATGGTTGTTTACTTTGGAACACCTCGATGAAGAAAGGAGGGACTCGTTACAACAAAGCAAGGCCATGAAGCTTCACTCCAAATCTCATTATGACCACCAAGTCTGGCTTCGCACCTTTAGTGAGTGAGATTGTGTCCTAGTTTTTAATGCCAAAAAGACATCAAACTAGGTCCAGGTAAATTCATTTCTAAATGGAATAGTCCCTATATCGTAAAGCAATGCCTACCCAAAGGGACATATATATTGGCAGATTCTAAAGGAATGACCCTAAACAGTCCTGTCAATGGGTTGTACCTCAAATGATTATATCCTTGATTCACACACACTCCTTAGGTGCACTAAGTTTCTGGCTATTAACTTATGCATTGTCAATACCTTGGTTGTGATGTCTATTACACTTGGGTATCTACATCATGTGTGCAGGAAAGTAACCAAGAAACAAAAAATCCAACCCCTTCAATAATGGTGCAAGACTTCTATCATAGGTATCATCCTGAAACTGACATATAGGAAACGTTCTCACTTTGTTTACATTGCATTTACTAGTATTCCCCCTAATAACCATAGGATCCTAGTTCTCAGTACTGATGTGCCATCATTGTCATTAATAAGAATAACATGTTTCCCCCATTGGTGTGCGCACCATTGCAAATCATGTCATAACTTGGCACCCATGATGTTGAACCCGCACAAGTCCAAGCGATATGATCAAACTTGTGAATATCAACCCATAGTTCATCATTTTATAGTTGCTCATTTACTCTCCTACCTCCAACAGTTCATGCCATCATATTCCTTGGAAAATGTTACGATCACGACTCGTAGTTAACTACTCATACCTCCATGAGCCATTTACACTATGCACTCTTCTCTGTATCATTACCCCCACGAAGACACCAATGCCCCCCCCACCATCTGAAGCAACTAATTATAGTTAGTTATTCCTTTAAGAACAATATGTTGGCAATGATTCATGGGGCACCCATCCTCACGTTTGCAAACAACCCTCACATCATCATGGAAAAAGATCCCCAAGTTACCCCAACCCACTCAAAACCATGGGAACTCTACCCATCATCAAATTGATTCCCCAATTCACCCAAAACCGCGGGAATCCCACCCATCATCAAATTCGTCTCCCGACACACTCAAAATTGTGGGGACACCACCAATTATTCTTTATGTACAAACAATTCCCCAATGCACGCAAAATTATGGGAACAAATGATTCTTCGTGGAAGCAACCCCTAGTCACCTTTGATAGATGTAGTTGAGTCTCTATCTCCCTAGCATTGTTAGTTTTGGTCAATCATTATTACCCCCAGTATTGCGTCTCCAATAATGCCCTTCATATGTTGTTTGTGTAATGTCCCCATTCAAATAATTGCATAGCAGGACAATTCCATCAATCCTACTAGTTCCCTAGGTTGGATGGATACATTTAGAATTTTAATAAGGGAGCTAATAAATGATTTTCATACATTAGAATGGAATAAATATTTAATAATGGAGCTAATTAAATAAATACAAGAGAAAATTGAAGTGGCAATGGAGCAGGGAGACACATGGAGATTATGGGGCCCACACAAGCTAGAATTCTTGTGCCACATGGCATCCTCCTCTTGCAATTTCGAATCCATGGGAAGCCTAATGTTATTGGATGAGTTAGAAGGAAAATACACTTGGCCATATGCATCATAGGTCTAATTTGGAAGGAAATGTAACTTGGGAGAGGAAGAGTCAAATGGGAGCTTCTTGGACACTTGGGCTAGATTCCCTAACATCTATGACACCCATGATGAAGATGCTATGACATTTATGACATATTGCAGACCTGAAGGCTCACATCTGACCATTATGACATGTCAGGACTAAATATAGCATCCAAGAAGGCGCTCATGTGAGTTGGGGAAGCTCAATGGGTCCCTACTCGAATTGGGGGAAGATGGAAGGCTAGGGAAGGGAGGACACATGGAAAATCTTGAGCTCTCACCCTAATTCGAATTGGCTTGATTTTATGGATGGATTGGGAACCTTAGAAAGCTAAGGATGTTTATAAAATACAGGGATAAACCAAGAGAAGGGCTTTTGATCGTTTGAGAAATTTGCATTTGTTAAGAGAGAGAGCTAGTGGATGACCAGTTTCTTGTCTTAGCCAATTTCGAGGGTGAAAGATTCCCATCCAAGTTGGTGTTTGGAAAGGTCACTCAGGTCTTCCATGGATATTTAATGGATTTTTTATTTTTAGGTGTAAGTTACATGGCAGCTCGTGGTTTCTTCTATTGTAGCACATCCTCTCAACCATTTCTAGTTTTTATAACATATTCTTGCTCCTTGAGGGAGGGTGCTTTTGGTGAGCTATTGTACTCTTTGGGAGAGATTCTCATGATCTATTTATGATTTTAATAATATTAATATACTATGTTCTTCATCTTCAGAAATTCTCAGGTCGAAATACCAAGTGGTTGTATGTAAAAGTGATTATTAATGAGCAAACAATGATCATTTCCCCACTATTGATGTATGCCATTATAATGCTGATGACTTCGAATGAAAGAATGTTTCTCTGATATATTTATGATGAATGGAATTCCATTGATGATTATTACAAGTTTCATGTTCATCACTTAAGCATTTGAAGTCATCTTACTCAGTTTATTTGCATTTGGAAGAGATTTGGTGCCATTTCCCCAAGGGTCGAACTAGTGATTTTGCTGCTGCTTGGGAGAAGATTAGAACATACTTAATTATTGATAAATTGCGCACATGAGACCTAAATAATGTCCCTTAGACATCCCCTACCTTTTTTTAGAATTTTGAGTGGGTTTGGAGGCATTTGGAGAGCCATTTTCAGTGCTTACCCTGGGGGGATTTGAACCACAAATTGCTAGTAAAATACCATACACTGACCAGAATCTTAAACAAGTTTGCAGAAGTCTTTGGAGGGTCATAAATAATCCCTGAACTTCATATTCAAGTCTTAATATCAGTCATATACATTCTTAGAATATTTGGGAGCATTTGGGTCAATTTGGAGACCTAGACATCAAAACTAGTCAAAGGTTGAAATAGGGAAAAAGTTACAAATTGGTCATTTTAATAAAATTTCTTAAAAGGGACATTACAAGTGGTATTAGAGCATGATATTGGAACCTGATGGTATTAATAAGGAGCCAAATAAATAATCCACCACCCTTAGAACCTGAAGTTGAAGGGTTTTTTGTTGAAGAGGAAGTAGTAGGAGAAGAAGAGCAAATTTTTGAAAAAATCACGACTAGAGATAAAAAGGAAAACTCAGAACAAAAGGAGGAATTTATTTCAGTCCTAAAACCTTTCTTTGAAGACATGAACAAAAATATGATGAAGGGATTCGAATTAATGGCTAGTCAACTAGCAGGCCTTAAAGGAGAAATAGGAGGTAGTAGTAGTTCACAATCAGAAGAAAAGAAGACAATGGGTGGGCATATTTTCTCAAGCACATGACCCCATAATAGACCTGATGAATTTCAAAGCACACCAAGGCCTACTGCACCTAAATTTCTTAAACCCAAAGAAGAGCCTAGCACTCAATCTAAACTTGATACATTGGCAAAAGATTGGGATAAATTGGATGAAAATTGTAGGAAAAGTCTACCATTTGAACAGTACTTTATTGTTGCAAACAAACTCAAAAAGAGGAAGGACAATAGGGATCTATTCCAGAACAAATAATTAAATGGTGCTATTGGTAAAATGTCACTTCCCACTTTTGATGGTTCTCCTCAAAATTATGCTAACACTTGGGTGCAAAAACTAGAGGTGTATTTCCAGCTGAATCTAATGGTGGAAGAAAATGCTTTAAAAATGGCCATTTTGCACTTGGAAGGAGATGCCAATGATTAGTGGTTCCATGGTCTGAAAACTTTGGGTCATGATCAGGTTAAAACATATGGAGAATTTGTTGACTAGGTACTAGAGAGATCTGAGCAATAAGATCCATAAATGCCTTTCAAAGAACTAGCTCAATTGAAGCAAGTGGGAACCTTTGTTGATTATATGATGGACTTTAAAAAATTATCAGTCAAGGTGGCTGATATATCTATGGGAAGGTTAGTATTGTTGTTCACTGAAGGTTTGGATGAACCCTTAAAAGGGTTGGTCAAATCCCATAATCCCACTACATTAAAAGACGCAATGAGCTTGAATAGAGATCTCCAAAATGTACTACCTAGGACAAGGTTTCTTCCCAAGCCCAACTTACCTCCCCAGTTTAGATCTGAAAAGAAGCCATGGTAAGAAGAGGAATGTGGGAAGGATAAGAAAGAGGAACTAAGCAGGGAAGAGCTCAGAAGGAAGAAATTGTGTTACCCATGCTTCCAACCATGGGCACCAGGACATAAATGTGGTAAGGGAAAGGCCCAATTCATTGAAGTATTATGTGATGATGGGTATGAAGGGGGCATGGAGGAAGAAGGACATACTCCAACCCAAGAAGAGGGATATACTACAGCAGGAGAAGGGAAACAAGAGGTAAATCACCCCTCACCTACCAAAGTAAGAATGGCAGTCCTTTCAGCAGTGCCTTGTTATCACACTATTCGATGCAAGGGTGTGGTACTAGGACAAAGAGATTCAGTTTTGGTAGATGGAGGAGCCATGCATAATTTCACTGATGCAGACATGGTGGAGAGAAGGAAGATACCTATTGAACCATTCGATGGCTTCACGGTTGTCATTCTAGGTCACAACACAATGGAGTACAAAACATGGATTCCACAACTGCAAGTCACTGTAGGTAACTATACTTTTGTTGATAGTTTTTATGTGGTTAATGTTGCTAATACTAATGTGGTTTTGGGAGTGCAATGGTTGTACTCTATAGGGGAGCATTTAGTAAATTATCAAATTCCTGAGATGAAATTTTAAGATTCGAAAGGAATACTAAGGGTTGCGACAGGGCAGCACACCTATCCAAATCCGGTAGTTTCCTCCCACAACATGAAACACAAGAATGGAAAGATTTTGGGAGACATTACTCATGGAAGGCCACCTGATAAAGGAGGAACAAGTTTGCAGCATGATAAATTTAGATTGCTTGAGGGCAAGCAATCTTGGGTGGGGAGGACTGTAATGTCCCCATTCAAATAATTGCATAGCAGGACAATTCCATCAATCCTACTAGTTCCCTAGGTTGGATGGATACATTTGGAATTTTAATAAGGGAGCTAATAAATGATGTTCAGACATTAGAATGGAATAAATATTTAATAATGGAGCTAATTAAATAAATACAAGAGAAAATTGAAGTGGCAATGGAGCATGGAGACACATGGATATTATGGGGCTCACACAAGCTAGAATTCCTGTGCCACATGGAATCCTCCTCTTGCAATTTTGAATCCATGGGAAGCCTAATGTTCTTGGATGAGTTAGAAGGCTAATACACTTGGCCATATTCATCATAGGTCTAATTTGGAAGGAAATGTAACTTACATGGGAGAGGAAGAGTCAAATGGGAGCTTCTTGGACACTTGGGCTAGATTCCCTAACATCTATGACATCTATGACACCAATGATGAAGATGATATGACATTTATGACATATTGCAGACCCAAAGGCTGACATCTGACCATTATGACATGTCAGGCCTAAATATAGCATCCAAGAAGGTGCTCATGTGAGTTGGGGAAGCTCAATGGGTCCCTACTTGAATTGGGGGGATATCAGGATCTTTCCATGCATGCATAAGGACAATTCTATGAAGGTCCGCCTTCAAGCGCTATGGAGGAAACACCTCTACGCCCCGACTGACCACCACAGGGAAGCATGCTCCATATGGAAGGCTAGGGAAGGGAGGACACATGGAAAATCTTGAGCCCTCACCCTAATTCGAATTGGATTGAGTTTATGGATGGATTGGGAACCTTAGAAGGCTAAGGATGTTTATAAAATACAAGGATAAACCAAGACAAGGGCTTTTGATCATTTGAGAAATTTGCATTTGTGAAGAGAGAGAGCTAGTGGATGACTAGTTTCTTGCCTTAGCCAATTTCGAGGGTGAAATATTCCCATCGAAGTTGGTGTTTGGAGAGGCCACTCAGATCTTTCATGGAGATTTAATGGATTTTGTATTTGCAGGTGTAAGCTACAGGGCAGCTCTTGGTTTCTTCTAGTGCAACACATCCTCTCAACCATTTCCAGTTTTTATGGCATATTCTTGCTCCTTGAGGGAGGGCGCTTTTGGTGAGCTATGTACTCTTTGGGAGAGATTCTCATGATCTATTTCTGATTGTAATAAGCTTAATTTACTTTTTTCTGCATCTTCAGAAAGTATCAGGTCTAATTACCAAGTGGTTGTATGTAAAAGTGATTATTAATGAGCAAACAATGACCATTTCCCCACTATATTGATGTATGCCATTATAATGCTGGTGATTTCGAATGAAATAATGTTTCTCTGATATATTTATGATGAATGGACTTCCATTTATGAGTATTACAAGTTTCATGTTCATCACTTAAGCATTTGAAGTCATCTTACTCAGTTTATTTGCATTTGGAAGAGATTTGGTGCCATTTCCCCAAGGGTCGAACTAGTGATTTTTGCTGCTACTTGGGAGAAGATTAGAACAGACTTAATTACTGATAAATGGTGCACATGAGACCTAAATAATGTCCCTTAGACATCCCCTACCTCTGTTCATAATTTCGAGTGGGTTTGGAGGCATTTGGAGAGCCATTTTTCAATGCTTACCTTGGGGGGATTTGAACCCCAAATTGCTAGTAAAATACCATACATTGACCAAAATATTAAACAAGTTTGCAGAAGTCTTTGGAGGGTCATAAATCATCCCTGAAATTCATATTCAAGTCTTAATATCATTCATATACCTTCTCAGAATATTTGGGAGCATTTGGGTCAATTTGGCGACCTAGACATCAAAACTAGTCAAAGGTCAAAATAGGGAAAAAAGTGACAAATTGGTCATTTTAATAAAATTTCTTAAAAGGGACATTACAGTTTGTCTCCCTCCATTACAATCTGTACCTCTCTTTGAATAATTGTGCCATCCTTCACTCCCCAATTTTACATCGATCAAAGGAATTTATTAGCCCCATGCTTATCAGCCAGTCTTGTGTCAGGTCTGTTAGGCTTACATTTGGCTAGAAAATGATCTTGGTTATCAGGATAAGACCCTCTTCTTATCATGTAATTTAGGTCTCATTGACACCAAATCACCATATTATGAGAGTTGCAGTAGTTACACTTGTACTTGGGGTCCCTTTCAATCAATATAAAGGATCGCCTATAACTAAGTAGGGAGAGTCATTAGTGCTCCCTAACTTAGTGGTATCCCTTATGCTGGACATTAACACTCTATCGCATTAGGGGAGTCATACTTTTTGAAGGTAGAAATCTTCACATTTGCAAATAATGATTGTATCACATATGGTACAATGACATGCCCCATCCAACAACTTCACTAGTATTCAGGACCCCACCCCAGTGGGATTCTCATGATCTTCAACAATTATGCTTCTTCGACAACAGTAACATCATTTCTAGGTTCATCTACTCTTATATGGATCAAAGCTGCCTTCGTCCACGTGTCAGCAAAATCATGAGTTGACCCCTTGGTCATGTGTATGCATGGGTATGCCCACCTCATTTGTATAAAACATCATTATTTGTTATAGCTTCAATAGTCATTACCAACAATCTTCCCCCATGGGAGGAAATTTATGTCCACACTTTGCTTCACTACTTCGAAGAACAAGAGAGAACAAAAGAAACAATGATTCATTATCTACTCTATAGTACCCTCAACCTCATACATCAGGGGGCATCTGTTAACGCCTAAAGTTCGCACACATGTGACATTTTGGCTAATCTTGCAGTAAGGAATCATCAACATATAAAATGCAGCTCATCGAAGAGATCCTCAACAGATCCAAAAGGCAGTATGACTCCGAAAGCACCAAAAAATATTCAAAAGACAAGGTTGTGCGGTTACACCTATGTTCTCTTGCGCTATAGTGCGTGTTATTAGTTATGCGCCTGCTCTATCCTAGCGCGCATTTTCCTTCGAAATCCGTGCGACTGTCAAATAAGCGGGATCTCAACCACCTGCAGCGCATTGAAGGCTCATCAAAGCCCCATCACCAAAAAAATGAATTTGTCTCCTCATGTACTTGGGTTCATTGAATGGAACCCCTTTGTGTACTTTGGAGCCATTTCATGGATTCAATGGGTTCACATTTGGATCTAGTTGTTTCTTGGACACCTCTTGGCCTATAAAAGGAATCCATGGGCATGCATCTGGGTAGAGAAAATCAAAGCAATGTTATGCTGCTGGAATTGTGTTAACGCTTCTCCATATCCCACCTCTTTCTCTATCTATTGTCATTTACAAACTCGCTTGCCACCTTCCTCCAGAGGGCAAGTGTTTCTCTCCATTGTTCTTCAATTTATTTAGTATTTAGTGTGGACAAGAAGTACCTACCCAAGGGATATTGTTGGCTTCCCTTGAAGCCCACACCTCCTAGGTGACACTACATGTAACAAGATTGACCATTTGGCAATCTAAATTGGTTCTAGCATTTGCTTCTTGTTGTGGTTTGCATATCCTCACTCTTTTTATTTATTTCAAGTTATTTAGTTTAGCTTTGATAACAAGAACCTTGCAGGATCAATTTGGAGTCATTCACATTTGCTTTAAGTAACAAAATATTGGGCCTTGTTAACAACCTGCAAGGCTTTCCCCTCAAAGTGGGAAGGGCTGCACACCTTTGTGCAAATTTTTCCACAACACCTTGTATATGTCTTTTTTCTTAATTTGATATGGTAGTACCTTGACGTCATATATATATTTGGGAATACTTTGGTTCAAATAGGTCATGTATCATTGCTAAGAGAAATGTATTTTTAATTGTCATTTTGTTCAAGTCCATGTAATCAATGCACAATTTAAGCATGCCATCTCTCTTTTTCACAAAAAACTAGAGGTGCTATCCATGGTGAAATGCTATGGTTAATGCAATCTTTGTTGAACGACTCTTGTGTTTACATATTTATTTCTAGAAATGATAGTTTACTCATTAGGTAGGGAGCTTTTGATATATATTTATCCCTCGAAGTTAGTTCAATTGACATGTCCACCTTCCTCTTTAGAGGAATTTCTTCTTGTCTATTAGGGAATACATCAACTTATTATTTTAGCACTAATTTATCTTCGATACTCGAGTCTATATCACTTGAAAATTATGTAACATGTATTGCATAAGTTTACATCCTTCTCTCAAACACTTTTCAATCATTGCATAAATCCTTCATAGAGAGATGGGATTGGTAATTCCTTGAACATATGCTTTTTGTCCATCATCATCAACACATTAAAATATTTTTTTTGATAATAGTGTATCTTGGGTCAGTGAGATGTGAGCCAATATAGTTCTATATGGCTGTCACACCCCTAAATGCAACGCATTCAAATATGCATGTGTGAGTAATCCATCTAACTTGCACACCATTACTTGAAACCATTTCTCTAATTGGTTATTGAATCTTTTCTTGCATTTGCACTGTCCATGGTGCACTCAACTTGCTTACTCTAACTATTAAATATGTGTTGTGTTCATTGCATGTAGTCTATGCATCTAGTGGGTGAGGGGGTAGGGGGGAAATAACCCGCCCAATTTTTTTTTGGTTTTGTTTTGGTCCACTATTGTACTTTTTTCAAGCAATGGTTTTGGCCCATTATAATCTAATATTGATTAAATGATTAGGGTTGTAATCTAATTAGGTTAACATATTAGGGTTAACTGATGTTGTGGAATACCTAAATACTATACTGTGAACAATTAAGTTAATATGATCATATACAAAGAGTTGTAGCTTTGAGGTTGCTCGTCTTCCTCGAAAAGGGTTTCTAGGGTGAATCTCTCGTGCACTACATATGTGTGCCACTGATTTTCTCTTTCTTTAATATTCTACTAAGACATGATCTTCTTTTCCACAAGTCTATGAAAACCTTCATTAATTCCACTCTTAGTGACTATATGTGGTGTTACTAAATTGTGTTTGGATCATATATCTATCAACATAGAGATAGGGTGGATGCCAATCTTACCTTACCCTTCGATCATGGCAATGCTACGCCTTCCATAATTTTACACTCCTTGAATGTTGTGAAGTTTCCTAACTCCACTTGATTATTTAGGGAAGTCTAGGGAAAAATGCCCCATTTCATTATATTTAAAATGTACTACATATCACAAAATTTGAGCACATACAGATACCAATAAATAACTATGAAGAGTCATCGTAATGTATTACATAGATGAAAACATGGAAGCATTCTTATATAGTGTTACAATGAGGTTGAGTCAATCCACTTTGTGAATGTGGAATAGATCGGGAAATACACTAAAGTGACATAAAGCAAAAAAGCATAAGATAGCCTGAAATCGTAAGTGACTTTATTAATGCCTAAGTCTAATATCTAATCGACCATTATATATAGCTAAGTTTGATCTTACCGCCTTCCCTTTAATGGTCAATCTACTAACTACACCAAGTTTATCCCTAAAGTTTACATGTTTTTATGTTCAACTAAAACATGCTATTTCCACATAGATCGAACACCTTAAGCAACTGCTCACACAAACAAATCATAGATCAACAAACCAATGTTTTACATGGTTAAATCCCTTAGTGAAGGCAATAGTCCAGAACTCTAGCCAGACAATTACCTGAGGCAATATATTAATGTAAAAGGAAAAATAATTTACATATGAGTTTCTTGCAATTGATCATCAAGCAAATGACCCTCCATGCTCTTTAAATAGAGATCATGGACCAATCGAGTGCTAATCTACAAATCAATAACCATTAAGATTGAGGTGAAGATGAACTGCCACATCACTTTATGTCTAGAACATATTGTGACCATTATATTACATAAGTACAAATGCATACTAAAGAAACACACTTTACCTAAAGACACATTATACCAAGTTGATCTTAACTAACTCCTAAGTGTCTAAATATCCTAACAACCCCCCTTAAGAATAACTTGGTATATGATTAAATGATTTACAAAGTTGGCACAATAGGAGAAGGAATGGGGCAATAGAGCAATCCCCACTTAATGATAAATTCCAAAACTCTTAACATAGATCAAAGTTTAGAAAACTTTGCTTCTGTAAGAGACTTTGTGAAGATGTTTGCAACTTGATAATTTATATGGCAAAAGGGAACTTCAAGAACATTACCTTAAATAAGCTTTCTAATGAAGTGCATATGTAGCTCAATGTTTTTGTTTCATTGATGTTGAACTAGATCTTTAGCGAGCTTGATGACACTTTGATTGTCATTCTAGAGGGTAGCTAGATTCTACTGGAATCCAAACTCTTAAAGGATACGTCGAAGCCACAATCCAAATTCTTGACTTGCATTAGCTGCGGCTCAATACTTTGATTCTACTTAAGAAAGAGCAAGAGCTCGTTGTTTCTTACAATCCCAAGCGATAGGCTAGAACCAAGACTAAAAACATAACTTGAAATAGACTTCCAATCATCAAGGTCGCTAACCCAATCATAATCAGTGAAACCAATTAAGAAACGAGTCCCCCCTGAACTATAATGAATCCAAAACTGAACTATACCCTATATATATTAGATTATCTTTTTTGTTGCTTTCTAATGACTTTCATGGGGCATTTTAATATACCATGCAACATGACCAACAACAAAGGAAATAACATGATGGGTATGAGTCAAGTACAAAAGATTACCAACTCACTGATGGTACAAGGTGGTGTCTACTTTGGGTGTATTGCAAATGGTAGTAAGTTTTACTCCATATTGGAAGGGAGATGTGGTTAGTTTATAATATTCCATGCAAAAACAATGAACAAGGTCACAGGCATACCTAAACTAAGAAATAAATATTCATTCTTTGTTTTGCAGGACTTGGAGGTTAAGAAAATAATGCAATTGTTTTAATTTGATCATTTCGAATTTCTTCTTAAGGATGGATTTCACGTGGGTTAACATTTTAGGGTTACTACCAGTAAGAATAAGGTCATCAACATATAGAATAAGAATAATGAGTTTGATTCCTACTTTATTGGTATAGACATTGGGGTCAGCATGACATCTAGCAAAACCAATGTCGAGAAGAAAGCTATCCATTTTGGCATACTTAGCCCAAGGAGCTTGCTTAAGGCCATAGAGAGATTTCTTAAGGTGATAAACATTTCTAGAATCATTCTAAACATAGCCAAGATGTTGTTCCATGTAAATTACTTCTCGTGATTCCCCATGCAAGAAGGCATATCTGACATTCATTTGATGAACCTCCTATTAGTACTCAAATTCACTCTTCAAATTTTTTTAAATTGTCGTAACCTTCCATCAACTTTACCAAAGCCTCTAATTCTTTGTGCTTATCTCGTTGATCTCCTTTAAGCCTTTGGTCCCATCCGATGAATGTTACAATGCGACTATCACCATCAATAATTCTAGGTCAAGCCTATGTCCCGTTGCTTAAAATATCAAATTGCTCTCACCTTGTATTTTTCAAGGACAAATAAGAATTATTATTATAAAATTATTACAATGATTATTTTTAAAAAATAATTATAATTCTTAAAGTTTGGTCATTCTTAACATGAGTTGGAGTCGGATGTCATCTCCAAGTTTAAGTTTAAACTTAAAATATAAGTCAAGCTCACACCACATCGTGTTGTCTCGGTGGGTCAAAAAAGATAAAAGTTAGGGATTATAACTATTAAAAGTCACAAGTTATATTTATATTCGAGCTTTAAAAAATTTGTTGGCTTCGAGCCCAAACATAAGCCAACTAACCATCCATCTTCAAGACCAATGGGCCACTGAATATGATAATGTTCCTATGAAAACCCGAGCTCATACCTAAGACCCATGGAATATCAAGCATCTAAACCAAGAATGGTGCAGGAAGAAGTGTCTCCACAAGGATAATGCATGGGGCCTTTTTTTTCCATAAAGAAAAATATGTAACTTTGTATTATGAGAGAAATACCATGTTATATCCAGAAGTTCGTTGAGTAAAACCATAAGACTTCTAAATAGATTAACTCCCAAAAAGTTCGTATGAATGCCCAAAAACTCATACAACATTCTAAACTTGTTATACTATTTTAGCAGTATTGTCACCCGATAGCGTCCAGCTTATATGATCGCCGCAAAGAAGATCGGGGCCAACTTAAAAAATCAGAGTGGCTAATAACTGGGCCAGCCTCTTGAAGCGAGAATGATTCGATTTGTACTAACCAAAAAGCATAAAGAAAATTGTTGACAGATAAGCCAGATAAACCATCCATGTCACTTCAGCTCCATCAATCAGTTCGCTATAGCACAAGAGACCATCGATGGGGCCCAACGCCAATTTGGAGAGTTTATCTACTTCCCTATTGGCTTCTCGATAAATATGCTGACAAGAAAGTTCATCAAAATAGCTGCTAATGCTGCGTATTTCCCCCATCCAGTGCTCCAAAAGAATCTCGTTGATCGAATGTTTATCATTGAACCAGTTAACAATCACTTGCGAGTCACCAAATATGTTGGGAGATTTGTATCCCCTTCTGCGAGCGAACCATAATAAACCTCTCAATGCCAGTAGTTTTTCTTTTAGACCATTGCCACGGCCAAGACCAACTGTAATCTTAATACAATGGCTCCTATTCAAGTGAAACATGATCCCAGTGCCACAAGCCCCAAGTTGTGAGGCACCATAAAAAAACCCATAAATCCTCCCTTCTTTGAGAATTGGGAAGAGGACCCGTCGAACCTTAATGATACCTTGCTGGTTTGGATGACCCTTCCAGTGATAAATAACTTTCATGGCCATTGCCTTGACCGGAGGAAGCACATCTTCGAATAAGCCGAGGTTCCGAGCATGCCAGGTGCCAATAATGAGGAAGAATGGAAAACTACAGTGGTTCCCGAATCTCTCAAACCAGAACCTTAGACTCTCCAAAAGATCATTCCTTGTCCAAAGATCCGGTCCATTGTACCAGCCCCAGATGACCTACCACACTGCACGAATGTATCTGCACTGAAAAAAGAGGCGGTGTAAGTCCTCTTTCGCTTCTTTGCATAGGATGCATATGCATGGCCCAAACATACCCCGTTTCTGTATATTAGCCCAAGTGAGAATTTTATTTTGAAAGCACAACCATAGGAAGCATTTGTTTTTAAGTGGAATTTTCCAGCTCGAAAGCCTATTGTGCCATCAACTCAAAAGCGGAGAATTTGAATGCATAGAAGCCAACATGTCATAAACTGTCGAAACTGACAGAACCCCTTTGGAGCTAAGGCCGTCCCACATTATACTGTCTACCGAGTTGTGGAGATCAATCCCAGCAACCACAAACCTGGAGACATAAGACTCCCAAGTCGTATGCCACCGCAAAGGTAGGTTCAATTCTGTCGCCGTCAGCCAACGTTCATGAGGGACGTTGCTATTGCCTTTGTAAAACTGTGAAAGAACTACCAGTCTTCTGGCATAAAGCTCGTTGATGAAAGCAATGTTAAACCTATAATCCCCTTCATCCCCAATGTAAGGGTCCATGCCAACAAATAAATTAGATCCGTTCCCACTTCTCCACTTTAGCCATGGTCTGAGGTTACCCAGGGTATTACAAATACAATTCCACATCTCTGAAGCCCTCGACGAGTTGTGCTGATAGTTTCTAAGCCACTGAATGGAGTTATACGTTCTTAGTTATGTACAAGATGTCTCGCGTAGGATAGACCTACGCATAGAATCGTTTTAGGTACAGCCCTTGTGGAGCCGTGCCAAAGGTGTACCATCATAATTGATGAGCTCATAAGCTCCTTTTTCCAATAAAGGGACTGTACCACATCGACTCTAGCTTGCATTTTCCTAGTTTGTCATGCATTTGGTCGTATGTGAGTACAAGGTCACCTTCGTTAAAAATCCAAGGTTGAACGGATTTGTCATACTATGCTTTGACGCATTTCTTGCGGTCTTCGTTAGCCAAAGCGACGTCGCAGTGGGTTTCATCTAGCTTGGCTAGGTATAGAAACCGTTCCTCCTCAAAAGTTGTATTGGGAAGTAGCTCAATGGCTATATCTTCAGTGATGGAATTTCACATTCAATCGGAATGGTGTGAACCCGGTGGCATGTTTTACTGAGGTTCGATAGGCCCATAATGCCGAAAAGAGAGCTAAGTGCCAATTGGACTTATGAGCACCCACAATGCGCTGAATCATGCATTTCAAGACTTTGTTTATGGCCTCTACTTGGCTGTTCGCCTGTGGGTAGTATGGGGTTGAGTTTTCATGATGAAAACCCAAATTGGCACTCAATTCTTCAATCATATGGTTCCTAAAGTGGGAACCATGATCGGTCACAATAGACTGCAGAACTCCAAACCTAGCTATGATGTGGTTGAATATGAATTGCGTGGCTATTTTATTGTCTTCCGCAAAAGTAGACATCGCTTCATCCCATTTTGTGAAATAATCAACAGCTACTATGACATAGCCATGCCCCTCGGCTGAAGTGGGCTTACAATGTATGAAATCGATGCCCCATTTGGCAAAGGGCCCGACGAAAACGACAGGGTGGAGTGGAGTGGGATGTGAGTGTTTTTTTCTATGGAAGAATTGACAGGGTGGACATTTCTTGACCGTTTCAATGTAATCTTTGAAAATCGAGGGCTAGAAATATCCTGCTCATAAAATCTTCTGGGCCGTAGCCATCCAAGAGAGGTGACCACCACATGCTCCAGAGAGGCAGTCATTGAGAATGTGTTTAGATTTGTCCAAATTTAGACAATGTCGAAGAACGGTATCGACACCGCGATGATAAAGGATATTGCTAATGATGAGATAGTACTTGGCATGGTGTCGGATGTGTCGACGTTCATTGCAGTTGAGTTCGGGCGGAAAACGTTGGGTTTGGAGATAGAGTATGATATCCCCATACCATGGATCAGATGTGCCAATGAGAAACATCGATTCATCAGGCAGAGAATTGATGGGATCAGGTTGGTCAGTGACATGGGGCAAAGTATAGATCAGCTCTGCGAAGACCAAATATTTCTTGGATTTGGCTTTGGCAAATTCCAAGTCAAACTCTTGAAGGACAACAATCCAATGAGAGTACTTTCCCCCAAGCACTTGGCGTGTGAGGATGTAGTACATTGGATTGAAATCAGCTATGTCAGTGGTCTGGCGGAACAGAATGTAATGGTGGAATATCTAGACAACAAAAAATGTAGCCAAAGCCAGCTTTTCAACATGTGAGTAGCGGGTTTTGGAGTCGAGGAGAATCTTACTAAGATAATAAACTACATGTTCTATGCCGTTGGTGTCTTCCTGGACTAACACCATGCCAATAGTGGAAGTGGAAGCTGCGAGATATAAGATGTAATCCCGTGTGTAATTGGGGGGTCGGATACGGGATCCTTAGTAAGGGCTGCCTTTAGATTGTCAAAGGATCATTGGGCTTCGTCGTCCCAGATAAAAGGGATGTTATTTTTCAGAAGCCTCATGTATCCTTTTGTGATCTTGGCAAATTGCACATGAAATGGCGTAGAAATTTTTCATGCCCCTGCAAACTTTGAAGTGCTGGTATGACAGTGGGTGAAGGCAGAGCTAGAATGGCTTCTACCTTCGCTGGGTCCAGGCGTATGCCATCCTTGGATATTATGAATCCCAATAGTTTGCCGGCTTCAACACAAAAGATGCACTTGTGTGGATTCAAACGAATATTGTAGTGGCAGAATCTTGAAAAGATGGCGCTCAAATGATCTGGGTGATCATCCCGAGCTTGAGAATGGGCGGGGAGGTCATCAAGATATGGTTCTAGAATATGTTTGATGTCGTGAAATGCATATGACATTGCCCGTTGGAAAGTTGCCCCGGAATTCTTAAGGCCAAAAGGTAGCTTTTGGTACGCAAAGGTTCCCCATGGGAAAATGAAGGCTGTCTTATGCTAGTCGGCGGGGAGTATCTCTATCTAATTATAGCCAGAGATTACGCTCCCGGCACAATTATCGATAATCTGGTCAATAAATGGAGTTGGATAGTTGTCTTTTGGACAAGCTTTGTTCAAATATCGGTAATCGACGTAGATTCTAATCGTACCCTATTTCTTTGCTACAAGAACGATATTAGACACCCATTCTGTCAATGGGATAAGATAGATAAAACTAGCACGCAGAAGTTTTTCAATTTCTGCTTTGATAGTCGTTGCCTTGCGAGGATGAATGGGCCGGATTTTCTGTCGAACTGGTCGGGCACTAGGAAAATTTTGGATCTCGTGGACCACGATGGATGGGTATATTCCTGGAATCTCTTCATAACTCCAAGCAAAAACATCATGAAATTCTTCAAATAAGGTAGTGTAGAACTCCACTTCGGTGGGAGTGCATGTCTTGCCTATGTGAATGTTTTCCACGACACGAGGTTTCACTGAAATGTTAATAGGAGTGGTTGCCATGATGTTGGCCAAGTTTCCTTCAGAGAAAATATCGTCGAATGA
Organism: Larix kaempferi; assembly: GCA_027924585.1. Classification (NCBI taxonomy): domain Eukaryota; kingdom Viridiplantae; phylum Streptophyta; class Pinopsida; order Pinales; family Pinaceae; genus Larix; species Larix kaempferi. Next base: position 5,422,765 of record BSBM01000207.1, read on the forward strand.
AATGGGAAACTTGGGTTTAACAATTTCAAGTGAACCACTGGATTTGGTGTCTTGCTTGATTACCTGGATAGTAGGAAAAGAAGACCGATGATGGTAATCTTACCAAGGTGGTTCATCGATGCACATAACCTCCATAATCGACTCATCGGAAGGAAAAATCAGTGTGAGAGGATCAACAAGTGGCGATGATGGGCCATCCCCATACGAGAGCTATGCCACGGCATGATGCGTAGTAGAATTGACCCAATATGTGGCTGACTGGATCGCCTAATAAGTTGCGAGGTTCCTATTTAAAGGCATGGAATTTCCATAGGTTTCAAGCTCCGTAGGACCTGGCATCACCCAAGAATTAACAGATCCATTAGATGGAGTGATACCCGACGATATCATGTTTATGGTATGTATGGGGGATCTGAGCTTCGGGAATACTCCGATGAGAGAGGAATCCTTCATAAGACCAACTCCAACATCTTTGAAATAGTACTGGGACTGACCGAGCAACGAGACATTGTGGGTGGAGTTCGAATGAATGTCTGGAGTACAGAAGTCTAACTAATCTATAGTGACAATTTTCCCTTGATGAGGAAATTGTACTAGTCGAAAAACGGAGGATGCAACGACGGTCATGGCGTAGAACCAATTCCATCCAAGTAGAAGATTATAATCCAAAGGTGCATCTTCGACTTCGATGTGTATAGATATTGTCTTGCCCCGCAGTTTGATGCCAATCGCAAGGATGAGTCCGTAAGGATGAAAACCATGTCTGTCAAACGCTTTGAGAGTAGTGGGAGAAGGTGTAACTTCAGGTGAGCCTATGGCTCTCCAACAAGTCAAGGACATGATCGACATGGAAGCACCTTCGTCTAAGACAGTGCGATGAATGTTGTTTCCATGAATCTTGGTTTGGATTTGGAAGGCTAACTAATGAGAAATCCCGGGTTTAAAATACTCCAAGTTAAACATAATCGTGTTAGAAGTATCTAGGTCCACTGCCCCCATTGCTGAAAGTAAGGTCTTACACTGCGTGGGGCAATGTTGAAGAACCTTGAGAGTCGACATTGCACATGGTGCTTGAGCTAGGTCCTTAACAATATTGTAATTTTGGGTTGCTCGCGCGTTAGGATTAAATGTCTCCTTTCAGATGGTGCCCTTGGGTGGGCGTAGCACTGTGTCTGTGACAAGTCTCTCAATATGGAGATGACCATTAGGGGGAGGGATAATGGAAGGATATTCAGAAGGGGAATTTCCATTGGTTGTCTCTGGTTTGTTTGAACTTGGAGGGGTATCGTATGTCCTTGCTCGAGTGGATATATGGATCTCTTCATTACTCATCATCAAAACATCACGGTTTGCGGACGTTTCTCTATGGGATGGGTTGTTCAGATTTCCCCCTTGCGGGGGATCGTGAGTAACCATTTGTTGCTGCTGATGGGGGAAAGGATCGGTTAACACTGCCGAGTGGGAAGATACTTTAACAAATTTATTGACTTCGTCTTTGTAAGGACAGTCTCGTGTGTAGTGATCTTCCTGGCAAATAAGGTAGGGAAACTTTACTTTCCGACGTGGTTTGGGATTGTTGTTGGTTGGTTGTGGCTTGGGGTTCTCCTATTGGTTAGAATGTTTTTTGGATTTTCCATGGTTATTATTCTTCTTTCCCCCGGATTGTTGCGATGTGGATTAAACTACATTCACCTCGGAGGAACGAGCAGGAGAGGTAGAAGCTTTGGGTGCAGCCTGGGATGGAGACGGAGCAGCAGTAGCTTGTTTCCCACTCGGTTTGGTAGCAGGTTGAGCCTTAATTGAACCGAAGATGCCGTTAATGGGGGGTTCAGTGGTAGGCTTGGTTGGATCAATAGTGGTGCAGGAGGTGTGAGGAATAAGTTCGTATAAAGTGTCGGATTGGGTATATACCAAATCCATATACTGAGCACGAGAAATCGCTTGTTCCTCTGTGACAGGTCCACCCATGGCAATATCCATGGCGATGGGAGGCAGAAATGACTTAGTGAACCAATCAACAAGTAAATGGTCCGAGATGGGTGCCTTAATTAACCTGCGACGTCAACACCACTCGTGGATATGATCAAAGATGTGCGTAGAAATGGTTTGGCGCAGCGAGGTCAATAGGTTTGTTCCAGTATCATACCGTATGGGGAGCTAGAAGTGTGTCAAAAACTGTATGGCCAAGGTATTGAAATCGTGAAAGTAGTGTTGTGGAAGCTCGATGTACCATTTTGCTGTCATCTCGGTAAGCGTGAGCTAGAAGAGCCGTAACCGAATGGAGTCGTCCATCAATGAGTTTGAAGAACACCAAAGATGGAAGGTCATAACGTGGTTCTTGGGGTCTTCCCCAAGCTTGGAATCGAACTTGGGAATGTCCGATGGTAGTTTGGACGGGATGGGTGGCCAATGTGGTTCATGACATATTGGATAGTTAATAAGCCTAGACAAATCGGGCAAGTCTAGTGTGGCCAAGAAAGGAAGTTGCTGATTGGGCCGCGAGTATGAGTAATAATTGTATGGTGTAGGGATTCCAGTGGGACCCTACATAGCATAATGCTGTGTATTGTACCCATGCATGTTTCCCGCAGGATACTATTGGAAGTTCTGAGGATAGTAGACCATTTGATGAACCGGCTGTGTTCAAAAACATGGGATTTATCGTTTGATTCAGAATCACAGTAGTGGTCGGTTGTTGAACATTCTTCTGAGTAGGGATGGTAGGTATAGTAACCTGGGGTTGTTGCATCCCAGGAATGTTTCCTATTCCTGGTTGGGGTATAGTTCCCTGGGATTGTTGTGTCCCAGTGACGTTACCAATACCTTGATTGGGTGAAGGATTTGCCATACCAGTGTTAGGGGATTCCTGAAATAATGGAGTTTATGGAATATTGGTTCCACCTTGATAAAGAGGTGGAGGTTGAAGAGGTGGGTTCCATGGAGTATTCGCGGCTGAAGGATAAGGAATGATGGAGTTCAAGTTGGGGGAGATGAAAGGTTGATTTGGTTTCCCCACATCTTGATTCCAGTTCCTGAACAAAGAGTACCCCCCACTTTGTGGGATTTGAGATCCCCAAGAAGGAACTATTCCTGACGAGGGATGTTGGAAATTGGGTCCGGTTGGGATACCGGCATGAGGTTGTCCACTTCCAGGTGAATTATACGTGCACAAATGAGCAGACAATGCTGATGGAGGGGATTGTTGATTGGTGCCAGTGGGGGTGTTAATAAGTGGTATTCCTCCAAATGATGTAAGTTGTGGGCCTTGCTGAGCCGATGGAAAAGATGGAGGTGTTTTTTGAGTGGCCTCGCTTTGGATGGCACCAAGGGGTTTCCCTCCATTAGATGGATTGGATGGTCTAGTTGGAGGAGGTTGGTTACTGGGACCAATGTTCCCAAGAGATGGTTGTCCTCCTGCGGGTGGGTTGGATGGTCCTCCCGGAGGAGGTTGGTTGTTGGGATCGATGGTTCCAGTAGACGATTGTCCTCTGGAAATGGTGTAAATGGTGGCTTAAGGTGCGCCTCCGGTCAAAATAGATGATCCAACAGTATGGATAGAATTTCTTCCAATGTTGATACCCGAAGGATGAGGTAGTGTAGGTTGGCCAACTGCACCAAAGGTGTCGACTTGTGAAGGATATCATTCATGAGTTTCATCCAGTGATGGTGAGAATATTGGGTTATACCTCATAAGGGGTGAATCCCCTGAAGGTACGCCGAACATGTTGTGCGATAGTAGGTGTGGGGAAGATATCCCAGGGGTATCAGGCATCACATCCATAGGGACCTGGAAAGTATGAATATCGTTGAGGGCTTGGCCCGGATTTGTATCCCATAAGGTGGAGATGGGGTTAAAAATGTGAGCTGTCCGATCAGGGTCCGGAAAGAGTTCCGGTATAGTGAAATCTGAGGGTCCGGATCCGTCAGCATAGGAGTGATGATACTCAGTGTTGGATAGAGGAAGGGGAGCTTTGAGACCAGAAGGATGTGTCATTGGAGAAGTAGATACAGGGGGGTATTGGGAAGCCGATGTGAGCATTTCCGCTGTATCACGTCTAAACTGTTCCGATGCTAAAGGAGAATTAGCCAGACTAACCATATTGGATTGGAAAAACGCTATAATATCTTGTCCTGAGGGGAGATCAAGGAAGGACACTATGAACGACACGTTGCTATAAGATCACGTTTCATTTGTATGAGTACCTGATGGTGTAGTGGTGGTAGGTGGAGGTTCCACCTGTGTAGTAGAAATTTCAGGCTCAGGTTGAAACGGTATGAGAGGTAGTTCAGTTTCTTCAATAATTTCAATGTATCTGTCCGGGACTCGAATCAAATCGATCATGTCTTTGTCGGATCCTTCAATAGTTTCAACGGACCCTTCAGGAACATTGTAGAAAGTGTCTACTGGCAGGGTAGAGCTGGCCTCCGGGTGGATGATGACCTCTGGTATAACATCATGTGGAGTACTAACTTCAGTAGCTAATGTGGTTTCCACTGTGGGAGGAATTTCTAGAATGATAGTGGGTTGTGGGACAACCAGAATCTTAGGTATGTTACTAGTTTCAGGGACTGTAAGAGGTTTTGAGACAGTGATGTGGGTTATAGGTACAGAAGGAACTGAAGATGTAGTACGGATAGGTGGTGGAACATTCCCCCGTCCAGCCCCGCAGCCAGCAAGGGCAGGAATACGTGATGCAGGCGGACCAGAAGTCCGCGATGGTGGTGGTGGGTCAAGGCTTCGTCCCTGTATCCTCCGTGATCTTCTTTGATCATCCATAATGGTGGGATTACAATATTTGGGGACAATATCGTAAAAAAGAACTCAAAAACCCTAAAGCAGTCGAGTGTGCAAAAGGGGAGCTAGAAAAAGAAATGGCTCGCAGGCCTAAAAAACCAAGCTCAAAAAACTATACTGAGACCGGCGTCACAGCAAGCGAGCTGAAACAAAGGTAAATAAAAATGACCCTCTAAGAAGATGAAAGTAGAAAGCAACACATCCTAACTAAGAGTTGGAGACCTCAACAAGTTGTATCCTTCGCAAGGTGATGAAATCCAAGTTGAACAATACAAAATGAGAGACCAATAATGAAAGGATATCCCTCTACTAAAAGGGATCCTAGGTAGAAGAGCCCTAGAAGAAAAGTCACTAAACTACCTCATTCATGACACATCAGAGAAGGTTTTTGACACTTCTGTCTTATCACCCCTGTATCATCAATATGGTAGAGTACAAGGAAGACAATGGATCGATATGCCTTAGGTGCTAAGTCGAGTGTGACATTCCACAAAGTCCATCCGGAATCAATCCTCGCGGCTTAACCCCCGAAAAAATGGGAGGCCCCTCCACAAACTGGTCGATGACCATGTCAACAAGTACAAGAGGATTTTAGCACCCTAGAGGAGAACAACTATGTCTCAAGTGAAAATGACAAGGGGGAATTATTTGGATTCCTATCCCGGGTGTCCTACCTAACTAACAATTTTTTTTTCTCCTCAAGTGAGGTTAAGGTGTGTTGAGTTAGGGAGTATAAATTTTAATGGTTGTAATACTCAATCAGGTGATGGAAGTGCAACTTGTGGTATTATGATGACTCAAACCATGCAAATGAAGATGAATTGGAATGAGCCTTTCTGTTCGATGAATGCTAGCTAAAGTAAAGGGAGAGTTCTTCGATCACAATGCATAAACTTTTTCAAAAGAAATGAAAAAACCACTCCAAAAAAAAACTTTTTGTTTTCTTTTTGAAATAATCCAAACTAATGGGACTACTTTCAAAATGCATTTGATCTACAAGTAATGGTACTTAAAAAATGAGTAAAATTAGGTGACAAGTAATGACAAGCGATTCACTTCCTGATATGCAAGATTATAAACTTGATCTTTTCAACAAAAGTAAGACAATGTTCCGAAGCAACTTCCAATATTGATTTTGATAACAAGAATGGAAAGTTACTACTGTAAGAACAATGTAGTCTTGGAAATAATATAATCAAGGAATGAAAAACAGTAGTAAAGCTTGACTACCATGAGAGGACCAAGCAAATGCAAAAATAATAAGGAGGTGATAAAAAATGGGTATGGTGCCACTAACTCAAGAAATCCAAGATCGAAACAAACAAAATAAAACCATAAAACACTTGCAACTTGTGAAGAATGACAAGGTGTGTAGAAAAGATGTAAAAGGTAATGAGTAGAAGGTATGGTTATGGTAGTGACCTAAAAATCAAAGATGTCCAAAGTGTCTACAAAAATTCAAAAGATGAAATGCAAGTAATGAACTGCAGCTGGGTAGGTTACAAAGGTCTGATAAATATTAGTGTAGCAATCAGAAGTAGAGAAACCAAAAAATTAACTAAAGGTAACCAAGCAAACCTAAGGAAATTCCTTTTTGCAGAGATTTTTCACGTGGCTGTAAGCAACCCAAGAGCGAGAATTAGGAATTATCATGTTCTGGAAAACTTATGGGTAGCGACAAACTGGTAATTGTCACTCTGTAAGCAGTGACATGGACACGAAAAATACTCAGAAAGAGGATGAGGGCAGGAGTTTAAGAAAAGTTTTTGACTTTACCAGGGTTTTCCAACCTAGAGGACTCACTGATCACTAACAGAGGTCTAATGCAGAGGGGAGGGGAGTGAATGAGGGTAAAAAAGAGACCAACTTTCACAACTGGTTTGAAAGAAGAGAAAATTCACAATAAAAATGGATGAAAGTAAAAGAACTCAAAATAAAGGGGCTCAAACCAGCGGAGTCGCCAGTTTTTGTTAGATATTTCTTCCTACGGGTAGAAAGAATCCCTCTTAGGATAAAGCAGGGTGAAATGACTCTATACTAAGACAAAAATGAAACAAATGTGATCTTGAATGCTAGATTAAATAGGTATTTCAAATTTTATGTATTGAAGAGAGTGAGAGAAGAAAACTTACCTTTCACTCTTGATGTTTGTCCCGCTCATCATCCAGATCTCAAAGTCCTCGCGATGAACCTGTTAAGATCAGAAAATGTACAAGCATATACAATTCTCCAAGAACTCTGAATCACAAGTTAGAATCCAAATCTAGCTATATACAAATCATGAAATTGAAACACAATCAATACACATGAATTAAGAAACAAGACAAGTTATCTTTATTACAACTTGAAGATGCTTCGAATAGTTTCTTGATGTCCAAGCCAACTTTCACCTCCAAGTTCTTCATCTAGCTATCTCTACAAAAGTATCAAGATCATAGGTTGGATGCCCCCAAAAGTCCTCCCCTTGGCTCATGGAAGGCCTCTCCTTTATAGTGCTTGGAAGGTTTAACCAAAAGGAGAGTAAGATGGATCTAATGAGTGTTTAGTGGATCAGGCATACTAAATAGAGAGAGGGGGTTGGGATCAAATCAAAGTTGGTAATCCCAAGAAAATATCTCGAATGGTGAGATCCAAGATCCATGGAAAAAGGCTAAAAAGGGATTTTCGTGCCCCTGGGTCTGAGCATAACATGAAATTATCGCGCCCCAGGGCCTAAGCATAGCGCGACAACCCTAATTGTCACTACCCATAAGATGTGAAAAGCATGAAAATGTATGCAGATTGGGTCAGATTGGGTGACACGTGGCGGATAAGATGTTTTCTTCGACATTCAGTCAGTGTTTCTTGCTCCTGGGTCTAGATGAGACCAAGGAGGGTACTAGTAATGTATGACGATCATTAGGGAGAAAGTGTCATTAAGTCGCATGGTATAAGGATGCGACACTAGGGCTTAATGTGTAACTTTGAAGTATAACAACAATTCGTAACACATGTTGTTGTCGATACCACATTGAGTATGGTTACTATTATGACACATACACATATATTTTTCGTGTATTGCATAACACTCTTGTGCAGGAATGCTCAACTACATTACCATCGATTCCATCTAGAGACTTTATTCATAGAATTTTGTGTAGTAGGCCAGACGATTGCACATTTTATCAATGAACTTGCATAGATGGGACATGCCCAAGGTGTGGTGGATTTGCATTATTGGAAAAATGCATACATGTGACCGATGAGCATGAACTTGGGAGGCAGGAGGTGAACTTGCAGTCATTCAAATATGTCACGTATGATATTGATGGAGGTAAAGAAAGAAAAAAAAATACAATTGGTCACTTCTCAGGTTGGTAATGAGCTATTGGATACTATTTTTTCTTAAGATTGCAATTTCATATGTAACAATCTATTGATATATGTCTTTATTGTTGATCTACCAGGTACGGGTTTGCGACTTCATGGAGGAATTCTTTGAAAAGACACAACAGTATGTAAAGCTTGTGCATGTGGCTCATTGGAATTATGAACAGTTTAGAACGTGCAGGGATACATTTTCTATTGGGACTATCCTGTCAATGGTCGATTTTGCGGAAAACTAGTTCAACCGCAAAATGACATTCAGAGTCAATACTATCACTCAGACCAGGTCAACCTAATGTTCCATATCACCTATAGACATGGGGCAGAAATTACTGAAGACAACGGGGTTATATTGAAGGAGTATCACTTCTACATAAGTGATGAGAAGTGTCACGACTTGGATTTTGTACAACACAACTTTCAAATGTTCTATAATCACTTGAAGGATAACAGTATACAGATGGAACAACATTGGATTTGGTCTGATGGTTGTGCATGGCAATTCAAAAATTCCTATGTCTTCCAATGGTTGTGTATGCTCCACAAAAGGCACAAGGTGCCACATATTTGGAACTATTTTGAGACCGAACATGGAAAAGGTGAACATGATGGAGCAGGTGCATGCATAAAGACTGCATTACAGAGGTAAGAAATGAAGTTCACAAATGTATCACTCATCCGAGATGCAAAAACCATCGTTGAATGGTGTGCTTCAGTCATGGGGGAGGGAGAAAGAAGGAAGGAATATCACTCAACCAGGAAAGCACATGTACATAGATATTTTTGGGAGGTGGTGGATGTATATCGATCACAGTTATATGAGTGCAATACCATCCAAGGAACTCGTGCATTTCATTCATTTAGAATGTCAGACAATGCTACACTTGAAATGTGGACAAGGAAACTATCATGTTTTTGTTCTCCATGCAGTAGTGGTGAATGGGGACGAATGTGAATCCATGGATTGGGTTGATAGCTGGGACTGTGTATCACTCCCCATTGGTCAATGGATAGCTACAGAATTATCCCAGTTGGAGGAGGACCAATCAAGTATTTCACCAGACTATGACCACATATCAGATCTCGTACAACTAGGTTCGATTAATATTTTTATATTTTTTACAACTAGTTGTGTCTAATTAGTTGTGTATATTTTTTATATTTTTGACAACTAGTTGTGTATAATTCGTTGACTGAAACGTTTGAACTATATTTTATTCAGGGAACATATACGCAGTGGTTTCCCCGAGATACAATGCATGGCGCACTGACTATTGGCTGGCATGTTGCTTAGAGGGGAAGTAAACCCTAAATTTCCCATTACAGGACTCTGAGGCCAATGATTTTCCGATTGGTTCGGTGGTTATAAAGGGAAAATATTTGAACCAGGTTTCCCACTCAACAAATAGAAAAGGGTATACATATGAAGATTATAGAACAGGTGAGATTGTATACCATTACGCAAACTTAGTTATTGGCACAAACCTCCAACTGCAAACAAATCCAAGGAAGAACTCATCAAAGGCACAATACTTATTGCCTTATTCCGAGCACGAGAGGTTAAGGGAAACCATTGGTATTTGAGGTGATCCTGATGGTCTATTCGAATGACCATAGGTAGGTAATCTGGTGTTGATGCCGAATTTTGTCATCACTTTTGATCATTAAACGTGCTTTGTTGGCGTTATTTTTACCATTTTTGATATGATAAGTCATACTTCTTTCCATTCAGACCACCATTTGAATTTAGGTATGAATACATTTGAAAATTTCATAAATCTTATTTGATTATCATCATTTTTTGGTTTATTAACGTTAATTTAACATTTCTCGACCTGCTTGGCACATAGAAGACGCCCATTCACATTCGGACCATCGTTTATCCATCCGTTTGCACCTGCGGACTCGTTTGTTGGAATATTCCGGGGCACTAAAGGAAAAAACCATGACGTGGGTTCTGTTGGCAATGTGTCCTTCATGGTTTGTGAGCCCTCGTTCCAGAAGATCCGTGTTCCTATTCTCCCAACCTGACAACGCATCAGCTTCCCACATCAAAGAGAATCAACGCCCATGGAAGAAGGAAAACGGTTTGTGCGATTTAATGGATCGTTCCTGCAGTTGTTAAGACCTCCTATTTTTAGAGAGGTCGACCACTAAAAGGGTCGACCTGCTCTCTCTTTGTAAAACTATATAAAGACGTCTCAGGTTGAGAAACGCATGTGCAGAGCTATAGAGAAAAACGTTGTGTAACCTTTGATTCAGTTTAATAGAAAGTCTCTGATTTTAGTTGTTGATGAGTAAATTCATGTTCTGTCGGTGAATGTTGAGTTAGACACAATCCTTGATTGCTGAGAAGTGCCCCTAAAAAACCAGAGGTTTTTCATTGTGTATATTTCGTTATTTCTTTTCTGCAGATAAGTAGTTTTCATTTTTAGTATATGTATTTAATTTGGTCTTTCTGTAGATGGTGTTTTTTCTGTTTCCTATAATATATTTCTTGTTGTTAATACACTTTACGTTTCCAGAATTTAAAATGACCAGTCATGCGCTTGCCTTTTATATTTTCCATTGCAATTAGATAGAATTTAATTAGTTAAGTATTTCAAGTTTAGTTTGTAATCAGATCTAGCTCTGTGAGTTTTATTGTGGCTATAGATTAGATTTGTTTACCTTTCAGCTTTGTTTCATTATGCAATAGAAAACGGTTTCTTTCCTTAGATACAAATGAGTGTGGTTGCTTCCTGTTATTTCAACTTTAAACAGCTTATTTACTGTTTGCTTGCACCGTAGACTAATATGCATAAACCAGCTGGTGTTAAATTCATTTAGCTTGTTTATTCTCATAGAGTGTATCATTTCTGTCATCCGGATGGTCATTCGGCTAGCCATTCGCACCATCCATTCAGACTTCCTTTCAGACCTTCTTTCAACATTTCATTCGCATTTAGACAGAATTTTCCAGAATTCCGATTATTTCATTTTAGGCAAAGATAGTTAGCTAGGATGTAGGTTGATTTTCTAGTACTTCATCACATTCTGTAGCTAGTTTTGGATTCGAAACCACCCTTAACATTTCATATCTCATTTTACATTTGCACATAGGTTAACCATTTCAGTTTTATTAATGATGAAATTCATTTACATTCAGCATATGTTTTATTGTTCAAATGAGAAATAGTTGTGGTTTAAGTAGAAGTAGTATAAATGTCTTTTGCTTATGATTTAGGTAGTCTATGAATTATTTCTGATGCCTAGGACCTATATTAGCTTAAACTTGTTTACAATGTTATCATAGAATTTGTTAAATCTCAGTTTGTCTTATTTATGAATTAGTTTAGTATTTCATTTCCAGTTTGCATTCAAGTTCCTAATTAGTCTTTCACTTTTATTTACGTAGTGTTTTGATTGGTTTAGTTGCATTGTTTCAAATTCTTTCATTTCCGTAGATAGAATAGAATATGAACTGTTCCAATCCAAGTTTAATAAGTTCATATGTGTTTCATATAGATGCATTAATTTTCAATAGTCATTAGAGGTCAAATAACTTAGGATTTGTACTTTTGTAAATCAACATTTCATTTCCAGTACTATAGTTAGTTTTTATGTATCATTTGCTTATGGATAAAGAATAGATTACAATGTTTAAAATCAATTGCAATTGGTCACTTTTTAGCTTGCATCTCTTTGTAGAAGTTAAACTAGATTTACTTTCGTTCTGTTTCCTTGTCACATTTGAAAGTCATTTCGATACATTTTCTCCAGTTCCTATTACATTTGACACATTTCTTCAAAATCCTCAAGGAGAATGGAATTAGGTAGCTTATCTTAGTTTTGAGTGTTTGTTAAATGCATGAATTGTTTAACTGTTGAATTTCTTAGGTTTATTAAGTAGTTGTAACCTTGCTTAAGATAATATAGTTTCTTATCTTTACATAGTTAAGTTGTACACTGAATCATTTCATTGGTAGGTTCCTGAATTCATAGTTATTACATAGTAGCTAATCTCTCTAATTCCTAGCTTAGAGTTTGAATCATTGATCAGTAGTTTCCATTTTCATAAGAGTAGTTTTCTTTTGATCAAGTCTTGCTTCCTAGAATAGTATTATTTTTATCTTTTGTTCATAGAGTAGAGTAGTATAGATTGATACTATTCTGATCTATTGGTTTGGTTAGGTTTAATCAGTTTAGTAGTTGTATTTCTGAAGTTTGAATCGGTTTTTCATTTTGAAAGATCTTTGGATCTTTTCATTATTAAACATTTCTAAGGTCGGCTAAGCCGATGTCTTAGGTACCCTTCTACCTCAGGATATACTGTGCCACAACTCTAAGATTACCAACCCTGGCCGATAATTAAATATTTGGTGATTCATTAAGACAATAATACACCCAACAACTGGTATTTGGTTTTCATGTTTTATTGTGTACTATGTTATAGGTATGTGGTGTACATGTATGCTATGATTTTATTTCGTGGTCTCATTGAGTATTGACATTAATAATTTGACTATTGTAGCCATACATTGATAAATTGCATAGACTTGGTACAACTTGATAAATTGCACAAGTTTTGTCATGGATTTTTTTTCTTTGTTTTCTTCTCCCATCTAAGTAAACCATAATATCTGCATCCTCATGCCCATTTTCATGCTCACTAGCACCATCACCATCTTCATGCTCATTATCACTATCCCCGTGGTCATTATCGTGATTACCATGCCACTAGGAACATCACCACCGTGATCTTCCTACCCATGTTGTCACCATCACCATCTCATTTTTTACATAATATTCTCATCCATCATCCACACAAATATAACTGTTAGATACCTAATTTCATCACCCAGAAACCTAGAAACCTAGACGCCCAAGACTTGATCATGGTGCCATATTAAACTTGAATTCCAAATACTCCTATGAGAGGGATTATGCCATGGTGTTTGAGCTCAAGAATGTTAAGTTTGGAATTAAATCCATTGTCCCCCCAACCATGTTTATTCCTCAACACTTATTTATAGTGCACAAAACCTAAAAGGTCAAATTCATAAAAAGTTTGCATGGGAGTTTATGGACAATGCGCTCATGGAAGGTTCCATATGGGAACACTAGCCATAAGTCCCCGGTCAATAATTTTGCAAAGTTGACCCCCATGTGCGAAAATTGCACACTCCCTTATTGAGCAAAAACCTAGTTTCAAAAATTGACCTAAAAGTTGACACCTGGGCCATGGAATCGGTGGAGAGGGACACCCTTGGCACTATATTGATGTCCTAAATCCAATGGAGTCAACGGTTTGTATATCTGATCCATGGTCGTCATTCTATGGCTCGTTTCATCTCGCATCCAAAAGGCCTTCAGGGACACCAGTTGGATACCTATCGAGGCCATAGAATTCCAACTGTACAACAAAACCGAGTTCCGGTGAGTCTTGCAAGTGTGTCTAGGAAGGTTCCAGCTGGGAACACTAGCCATAAGTCCCCGATCAATGATTTTGCAAAGTTGACCCCCATGTGCAAAAATTGCACACTCCCTTACTGAGCAAAACCCTAGTTTGCAGAATTGACCTAAAAGTTGACACCTGTGCCATGGGACCGATGGAGAGGGGCACGCCTAGAACTATATCGATGTTCTGAATCTAAATTCGACAGTTTTTCTATACGAGCCACGTTCATCATTCTATGGCTCGTTCAATCTCACATCCAAAAGGCCTTCAGGGACACCAGTTGGATACCTGCCAGGGCCATAGAATTCAAACCGTGCAACAAAACCAGGTTCTGGTGAGTCCTGCAAGTGTGTCTAGGAAGGTTCAAGCTGGGAACATTAGCATTAAGTCCCCTGTCAATGATTTTGCATAGTTGAACCCCATTTGCAAAACAACACACTCCCTTACTAAGCAAAACCCTAGTTTCCAAAATGGACCCACAATATGACACTTAGGCCATGGGACCGACGAAGAGGGGCACCCATAGCACTATCTCGATGTCCTGAATCCAACGGAGTTGGCGGCTTTTAGATCTGAGCCACGGTCGTCATTCTATGGCTCGTTCCATCTTGCATCCAAAAGGCCTTCAGGGAGACAAGTTGGATACCTACAGGGGCCATAGAATTCCAACCGTGCAACAAAAACGGGTTTCGGTGAGTCCTGAAAGTGTGTCTAGGAAGGTTCAAGCTAGAAATGCTATCCATAAGTTTCGGTCGATAATTTTGTAAAGTTTACCCCCATGTGCAAAAATTGCACACTCCCTTACTGAGCAAAACCCTAGTTTCCAAAATTGACCTAAACGTTGACACCTGGGCCATGGGACCAGCGGAGAGGGGCACCCCTAGCACTATCTCGTTGTCCTAAATCCAACGGAGTTGACGGTTTGTCGATCCGAGCCATGGTCATTATTCTATGGCTCATTCCATATTGCATCCGAAAGGCCTTCAGGGACACCAGTTGGATACCTACCGAGGCCATAGAATTCCAACTGTGCAACAAAACCAGGTTTTGGGCAGATCTGCAAGTGTATCTATGAAGGTTCCAGCTGGGAATGCTAGCCATAAGTCCTCGATCGATGATTTTGCAAAGTTGTCCCCCATGTGCAAAACTGCACACTCCCTTAGTGAGCAAAACCCTAGTTTAAAAAATGGACCTACAAGATGACACCTGGGCCATTGGACTCGAGGAGAGGGGAACGCCTAGAACTATCTTGATGTCATGAATCTAATGGATTTGACAGTTTGTCGATTCGAGCCATGGACGCCATTCTATGGCTCGTTCCATCTTGCATCCAAAAGGCCTTCAGGGACACCGGTTGGATCCCCACCGGGGCCATAGAATTCCAACTGTGCAACAAAATCGGGTTCCGGTGAGTCCTGCAAGTGTGTATAGGAAGGTTCTAGCTGGGAATGCTAGGCGTAATCCCTGTTATGTCGTACCACTAGGTCTCCATTACACTGTTGTATATATATCCAACTGGTGTGCCTGAAGGCCTTTTGGATGAGAGATGGAACAAGCCATAGAATGACGATCGTGGCTCGAATCCACAAAGCGTTGACTCTGTTGGATTCAAGACATCGAGATAGTGCTAAGGGTACCCCTCTCCTACGGTCCCATGGTCCAGGTGTCATCTTCTAGGTCAATTTTGGAAATTAGGGTTTTGCTCAGTAAGGGAGTGTGCAATTTTTACACATGGGGGTCAACTTTGAAAATCATCGACGGGCACTTATGGATAGAATTCCCAGTTGGAACCTTCCTAGGCATACTTGTAGGACTCACTGAAACTCATTTATCTTGCACAGTTGGAATTCTATGGCCCCAATGGGTATCCAACTGGTGTCCTTGAAGGCCTTTTGGATGCAAGATGGAACAAGCCATAGAATGACGACCATGGGTCGGATCGACAAACAGTCGAATCCATTGTATTTAGGACATCGAGATAGTGCTAGGGGTTCCCATCTCCACCGGTCCCATGTCCCAGGTAACACCTTGTAGGTCCAGTTTGGAAACTAGGGTTTTGCTTAGTAAGGGAGTGTGCAGTTTTGCACATGGGCGTCAAATTTGCAAAATCATCGACCGAGGACTTATGGCTAGCGTTCCCAGATGGAACCTTCCTAGACACGCTTGCAAGACTCACCGGAACGTGGTTTTGTTGCACGGTTGGAATTCTATGGCCCCGGTAGGTATCCAACTAGTGTCCCTAAAGGCCTTTTGGATGCGACATGGAACGAACCATAGAATGATGACCGTGGCTCGGATCGACAAAATGTCAAATCCATTGGATTCAGGGCATCGAGATAGTGATATGGGTGCCCCTCTTCGGTGGTCCCATGGCCCAAGTGTCAACGTTTAGGTCAATTTTGGAAACTAGGGTTTTGCTCAGTAAGGAAGTGTGCAATTTTTGCACATGGGTGTCAACTTTGCAAAATCATCGACTGGGGACTTATGGCTAGCGTTACCAGATGGAACCTTCCTAGACACATTTGCAGGATTCCCCAGAACCTGGTTTCATTACACGGTTGGAATTCTATGGTCCCGGTAGGTATCCAACTAGTGTCCCTGAAGGCCTTTTGGATGCGAGATGGAACGAGCCATATAATGACGAACGTGGCTCGAATCGACAAACTGTCGACTTTGTTGGATTCGGGACATCGGGATAGTGATAGGGGTGCCCCTCTCTGCCAGTCCCATGCCCCAGGTGTCAACTTTTAGGTTAATTTTTGAAAATAGGGTTTTGCTTAGTAAGGGAGTGTGCAATTTTTGCACATGGGGGTCAACTTTGCAAAATCATCGACTAGAGACTTATGGCTAGCGTTCCCACCTGGAACCTTCCTAGACACACTTGTAAGACTCATCGAACCCGATTTTGTTGCATAGTTGGAATTATATGGCCCCGGTAGGTATCCAATTGGTGTCCTTGAAGGCCTTTTGGATGCGAGATGGAACGAGCCATAGAATGACGACCGTGGCTTGGATCGAAAAATCGTTGAATTCGTTGGATTCGGGACATAGAGATAGTGCTAGGGGTTCCCCTCCTCACCGGTCCCATGGCCCAGGTGTCAAATTTTAGGTCAATTTTGGAAACTAGGGTTTTGCTCAGTAAGGGAGTGTGCAATTTTTGCTTATGGGGTCAACTTTTCAAAATCATCGACCGAGAACTTATGGCTAGCGTTCCCAGATGGAACCTTCCTAGACACACTTGAAGGACTCCCTAGAACCTGGTTTTGTTGTATGGTTGGAATTCTATGGCCCCGGTAGGTATCCAACTGGTGTCCCTGAAGGCCTTTTGGATGCGAGATGGAACCAACCATAGAATGACGACCATGGGTCGGATAAAAAAACCATTGACTCTGTTGGATTCAGGACATTGGGATATTTTTAGGGGTGCCCCTCTCCGCCAATCCCATGGCCCTGGTGTCAACGTTTAAGTCAATTTTGGAAACTAGGGTTTTGCTCAGTAAGGGAGTGTGCAATTTTTGCACATGGGGGTCAACTTTGCAAAATAATTGACCGGGGACTTATGGATAGCGTTCCCAGTTGTAACCTTCCTAGAAACACTTGCAGGACCCCCGGAACCTGGTTTTGTTACACAGTTGGAATTCTATGGCCTCGGTAGGTATCCAACTGGTGTCCCTGAAGGCCTTTTGGATGCAAGATGGAACGAGCCATATAATGACGACCGTGGCTCGGATCAACAAATCGTCAAATTTGTTGGATTCAGGACATCGAAATAGTACTAGGGGTTCCCCTCTCCGCCAATCCCATGGCCCATGTGTAAAATTTTAGATCAATTTTGGAAACTAGGGTTTTGCTCAGTAAGGGAGTGTGCAATGTTTGCACATGGGGGTCAAATTTGTTAACTCATCAACCAGGGACTTATGGCTAGCGTTCCCAGCTAGAACCTTCCTCAACACACTTGGAAGACTCCCTGGAAACTGATTTTGTTGCACGGTTGGAATTCTATGGTCCCGGTAGGTATCCAACTGTGTCCCTGAAGGCCTTTTGGATGCAATATGGAACGAGCCATAGAATGACGACCGTGGCTTGGATCGACAAACTGGAGACTCCATTGGCTTCAAGACATCGAGATAGTGCTAGGGGTACCCCTCTCCTCCAGTTTGTAATGTCCCTTTATAATAAAATTCACAATGTGCTCAAATTCACCAAATTTCAACTCTAGGTATATGGATACAACTGATTCCAAACTCCTCCAATTACTTTCAAATTTGGTGAGGAAGGTCACGAGGGGTGATGGGACACATTAAAACATCTATCAGACATATAATCAACTTATATACCCAACCATGTTCTGTAATTTGCAAGGGAAGAAGTTTCGAGACAAGACTAGTCAATTTGGGAAGTGGAAATCCCCCCTGGGTCTTGAAACAAAACTCTTCCAAACATTGTACAACCACCACTAATGGTTGGTATGAGACTTGGATCTGTTATAAAAAATTAATTAAAGTATATTTGAAGCATTATATGTGGTTTTATGGTTGAATAGGTATCCAAGAGAACTCAGGGAATTTACTAGTAATTTTGAGGCTCAAACCCCCAATGGTAGATGGCTCTAAATAGATCCAAATGCTCTCAAATTGTACCAGTAGGTGTATGAATGATGTTAATACATAAAAATGGTGTTTATAGGTGTATTTTAACCATCAAATTACTTCTGCAACTCAGTTTGGGAATCTGATCAATGTATGGAGTTTTACTAGTAAATTGTGGTTCAAATCCCCTAAGGGTAGATGGTGAAAATGACTTTCCAAATGCACTCAGTCCAACTCAAATTTATGAATGGAAATAGGGGACATATAAAGGAAATCAACATGAAATCATATGAATCACCATTCAACTTTTAATGTCTGCTATAACTCCCTTAAATCAGATGCAAGAAGACTAGTTTTGACCTTGGGGGAAATAACATTAAATCTTCTTAAAATGAAATAAAACTGAGCAAGATGGCTCCAAATGCTTAAGTGATTAACATGAAACTTGTAATACTAATCAATTTAATTCCATACATCATAAACATATCAGATAAACATTCTTCCATTCTAAATCATCATCAATACATTAGCATACATCAATCTAGTGGGGGAATTGTCACTATTTGCTCAATAATCATCAATTTTACATACAACCATTTGATATTTCGACCTAAAACTTTCTGGAGATGAATAACATAGTATTTAATTCATATTATAAAATAAATGGGGCATTAGAATCTCCCCCAAAGAGTACAATATCTCACCAAAAACGCCTTCCCTCAAGGATCAAGAATATGCAATGAAAACTGGAAATGGTTAAAGGAATGAGTTGCAATAGAAGAAACCATGATCTTCCCTGTAGATTACACCTGCAACAAATGAATCCATTAAATCTACAAATTAAAGGTCTGAATTGCCTTTCCAATTACCAACTTGGATGGGTATCTTTCACCCTCGAAATTGGCTAAGGCAAGAAACTAGTCATCCACTAGCTCTCCCTCTTCACAAATGCAATTGAAAATTCTTAAAATGATCAAAATATGCCTTCATTCTTTGTTCTTGACATTTATAAAGTTTCTAAGCTCTCTATGGTTCAAATTCCTTCCAAGATATGCATTTCAACTCAAGTTGGGAAGAGATTCCAAATAATGCCACTTGTACAACAATTCCTAGTCTCCCACTTCCACCAAATCACATGTGGAAGCATCTTAGATGCCCTAACTCCCTTTATTGCCCTCTTGGAGGCTAAGTTTATCCCTGACATGTCATATATGTCAGATGTCATCCTTCAGGTCTTATTTGTGTCATAGGTGTTATAGCATCTTCATCGATGTTGTCATAGAGCTAGGGAATCTAGCCCATGTGTCCCACTAGCTCCAAATTGCCTCTTCCTCTTCCATGGGAGTTACTCTTCCTCTATATTTCGACCTCATTGACTCATGCCAAGTATTATTGACCTTCCAACTCATCCCAATACCGTTGTGCTTCTTATGGATTCTAAATGACAAGAGGAGGATGCCATGTGGTGTAGAAAATCTAGCTTGTGTGGGTCCCACTTCCTCCATGTGTCTTCATGATCAAATGCCACTTTGAGTTTCCATTGTATATATTTATTTAGCTCATTTATTAAATATTTATTCTATTCTAATGTTCACACATCATTTATTATCCTTCTTATTTCAAATCCCAAAGCTTCCACCCCCAACCTAGGAAACTAGTAATTTTCCTTCTTGACAATTATTTGACCCTTAGCATCAATTTGACAAACTCTCATGAATATGGAAAATGTGATTAGGCCATTTTTATCCAATGCAAAATTTGGGACATGACAAATCCTCCCTTCCCAATATTGCTTGTCCTCAAGCAATTTCAAACGTGGGTGTTGAAGAACCTGCTTTCTGTATAATTCTTTGAAGTTGCCAATGAATTTCCCAACCTCGAGTCTTTGAGATTTCATGAAGATTTTATAGAGTAACCACCATGCTTGCTGCTGCACTACTCTGATTAAAATCACTTTATTAAGTGGGGAATCCATCCCCCATACTACTTGTTTCCCCAAAATATTGAAACCAATGAGACTAAGAATTATCCCAGGGTCCCATTGCTTTTATTGCACTCCCACAATTAATAGTGCTCTCCAATTCATAGTTTATGGATCCCATTTTCTTGTATGCATTCTTACAAACATCATAAGTACAAAATATATATCATCAAAGTACATAACAACATAATGAAAATGTACATCAAGAATCGGCCTCATAAAAAAATCATGAAAGTGCTTATACCTCCAAGCAAGTAGACCACCACTTTCCAAGTGCATACAAGCATCAAGTTACCAATCAAATCTGCTCCACTGACATAGTTGAGAATCCCATGTCCTATAATGCTGCTCCAAAAGGATGTGATATGCCTCAAAATATTCAGCCATGTATTCTTTCACCCAATAAGTGAATGAAGAATCTCCACTAAAATATGAACCAAATAATGAGCAAAAAAAACAAGGAGATTCATATGACTCAAAGAAGAAGTCTCACCCATACATACATGAATGTGAGAATCATGAAGATATAACAAAGTATGTGGCTTCAAACAAAAAAATGTTCTCCAATTATAAATCTATGCACCCCAGTGTTGGATGAAGTTCCTCCAACATCAAATGAACCAAGTGTTGAGCAAGAAAAACCATGAGTCTTCAAGTGACTCAAATGCATATTATAGGTGCATCCATGTAGGTGTGCATCATCATAAATTAACAAAGGGTGCTGTTGAAAATGTGAATAATAATGTGCTCCAACCATGTCATCATAGAAAGTAAATCTAGGAGTTCCATACTCCTCATGTGGCACCATAAAAAAGAACCCTTTCACCCATACTTCATTGAGACTAATGCTACAAAACATGGAATTGTAGGATGTAGGAGAATGAACTAACTCACCCAAATGATCAAAAAGTACAGACGTTTCATCATGGGAAGGATCCATATGGGTAGTATCATGCAGCTCCTTCAAAAGTGTGAAACCTTTGTCATATATTGGTTCCAATGTAGAGGAGTCATGCTCTTCTTTAAAAATTGCATAACCTTCATCAAGAGACAATTCAAGTTCCTCTTCCACCACATCAACTGTTTGGATCTCCTCAAGTTCATCTTCAAACACATCAAGCACATTCAAATTTCCACATTTCTCATGATCTACCATGTCATGAGAATCCTCCAAACAATCTACCATTTGACAATCTGAAACATAGGAGGAAAAACAAGTATGTTGCAACTTTTCAAGAAGTTGCTCATTTTGAATTGTGAGCTTATGATTATCCTCATTATTATTCAAGTATGCATCATGTAACAATTCATTAAGCTCAAACAAATAGTTTCTATCAAAAATAAAAGACATGAAATTACCTTTGATGTGGCACATTGCTCTTTGAATCTTCTCCATGTCTTCAAGGAAGGATGTTTTCTCCAATGAAGTAGCTCTCCAACCAGAATTTGACACTAATGCTTGAGTGTCATGGAGTATGCTAAGGGAATCTTGGATCTTCTTTTCATTCATCTTCAAGGACCCTTAAAGAAAATTAGGCTCTTGAAAATGACTCTCCTCATATTCTTCCTTCTTGCTTGGACCAACTTCATGAAGCTCAAGTGGTGATGGGGAAGTTGATCTTGTTTCTTCTTCAACTGCTACAAGGTCTTCATTTTCATGCTTTATGGAAGTTTAGCTTGCAACAACACTTTCAAAAGTTATCTCTATGTCACCAAAATAGAGGTGTTAGCACCCATAAATAGTTACTCCTTCATAGTTCAAGCATCCATCAATAGATGCTCTTTGGTTCATGTCTAGGGTAGAAGGTGTCTCGAAATGATCTTCCATATTTTCAATAGAATCTTCTTCATGCTCTTGTGATGTCTCTTCCTTTTGCTCCTTCAAGCAAGCTGATGCATTTTTCCCCTTGTTTTCCTCAAGATCAATACATTTGAAATCTCTTTTTGAATAATTTCCCACAACACTCCTCAAGTAGGACATACATGCTTTCGCAGAACCTTCAGATATTTCATTGATCTTTTCACTCACACACATATGATACTCTCTCCAAGGTATTTTACAAGAAGGGCATAAACCTTTCTTCACTAACTCCACATATTTATTTTTGGGTCTATTTGCAAACATCGCATGAACATAGTTTTCAAAAGACATGGCATTTTGTGTATCTCCCCTCGAAGCAAGATATTCTTGATATTTTTTATATTGTTGGGGAAAGGTTTTATATGTTGCTCTCCATCTTTGTAACTCATTCATAGAATTATCCTTTGGTAGTGTGACACACTCATCTTCATCAGATTCAAAGTCATAATAATAATCTTCATTCCTCGTGAAATTGTAAGAAGTGTTGCATGATGGCACTTCTTCCTCAAACCATTCACATTCTGCTTCATATTGCTCATAATCATTTGCATATTCCTCATAAGAATTGTACTCATAGGATTCATCATAATAGTAAGACATGGCTGCAAATTATTATTCAATGTATGATATTAATTCACAAGTGCAAGGACCATGCTCTAATACCACTATAATGTCCCTTTATAATAAAATTCACAATGTGCTCAAATTCACCAAATTTCAACTCTATGTATATGGATACAACTGATTCCAAACTCCTCCAATTACTTTCAAATTTGGTGAGGAAGATCATGAGGGGTGATGGGAAACATTAACACATATATAAGACATATAATCAACTAATATACCAAACCATGGTATGCAATTTTCAAGGGAAGAAGTTTCGGAACAAGACTAGTCAATTTGAGAAGTGGAAATCCCCCCTGGGTCTTGAAACAAAACTCTTCCAAACACTATACAACCTCCACTAATGGTTGGTATGAGACTTCGATATGTTATATAACATTAATTAAAGTATATTTTCAGCATTATATGTGGTTTTATGGTCGAATAGGTATCCAAGAGAACTCAGGGAATTTACTAGTAATTTCGAGGCTCAAACCCCCAATGGTAGATGTCTCTAAATAGCTCCAAATGCTCTCAAATTGTACCAGTAGGTGTATGAATGATGTTAATACATAAAAATGGTTTTTATAGGTGTATTTTAACCATCAAGTGACGTCTGCAACTCACTTTGGCAATCTGATCAATGTATGGAGTTTTACTAGTAAATTGTGGCTCAAATCCCCTAAGGGTAGATGGTGAAAATGACTTTCCAAATGCACTCAGTCCAACTATAATTTATGAATGGAAGAAGGATACATATAAATTACATCAACATGAACTCATATGCATCACTATTCAACATTTAATGTCTTCTATAACTCCCTTAAATCATATGCAAGAAGACTAGTTTCGACCTTGGGGGAAATAACATTAAATCTTCTTCAATTGAAATAAAACTGAGCAAGATGGCTCCAAATGCTTAAGTGATTATCATGGAACTTGTAATAATCATCAATTTCAGTCCATACATCATAAATATATCAGAGAAACATTATTCCATTAGAAATAATCATCAATACATTGGCATACATCAATCTAGTGGGGGAATGGTCACTGTTTGCTCAATAAATCATCAATTTTACATACAACCACTTGATATTTCAACCTGAAACTTTCCGAAGATGAAGAAAAGAGTATTTAATTCATATTGTAAAATAAATGGGGCATTAGAAGATCCCCCAAAGAGTACAATAGTTCACCAAAAATGCCCTCCCTCAAGGATCAAGAATATGCAATGAAAACTGGAAATGGTTGAAGGAATGATTTGCAATAGAAGAAACCATGATCTTCCCTGTAGCTTACACCTGCAACAAATGAATCCATTAAATATCCAAATGAAAAGTATGAATGGCCTTTCCAATTACCAACTTGGATGGGAATCTTTCACCCTCGAAATTGGCTAAGGTAAGAAACTAGTCATCCACTAGCTCTCCCTCTTCACAAATGCAATTGCAAATTATAAAAATGATCAAAAGATTCCTTCATTCTTTGTTATTGAAATTTATAAAGTTTCCAAGCTCTCTATGGGTCGAATTCCTTCCAAGAGATGCATTCCAACTCAAGTTGGGAAGAGATTCCAAATAATGCCACTTGTACAACAATTCCTAGTCTCCCACTTCCACCAAATCACATGTGGAAGCATCTTAGCTGCCATAACTCCCTTGAGCGCCCTATTGGAGGATATTTTTAGCCCTGACATTTCATATATGTCATATGTCATCTTTCAGTTCTGATTTGTGTCATTGGTGTCATAGCATCTTCATCATTGTTGTCATAGAGCTAGGGAATCTAGCCCAAGTGTCCCACTAGCTCCAAATTGCCTCTTCCTCTTCCATGGGAGTTACTCTTCCTCTATATTTCGACCTCATTGAATCATGCCAAGTATTATTGACCTTCCAACTCATCCCAAGACCCTTGGGCTTCTTATGGATTCGAAATGACAAGAGGAGGATGCCATGTGGCATAGAAAATCTAGCTTGTGTGGGTCCCACTTCCTCCATGTGTCTTCATGATCAAATGCCACTTTGATTTTCCATTGTATATATTTATTTAGATCCTTTATTAAATATTTATGCTATTCTAATGTCCACACATCATTTATTATCCTTCTTATTTCAAATCCCAAAGCTTCCACCCCCAACCTAGGAAACTAGTAATTTTCCTCTTTGACAATTATTTGACCCTTAGCATCAATTTGACAAAATCTCATGAATATGGCAAATGCCATTAGGCCATTGTGATCCAATGCAAAATTTGGTACATGACACAGTCCGATGGCCCAAGTGTCAACTTTTAGGTCAATTTTGGAAACTAGGGTTTTTGCTCAATAAGGGAGTGTGCAGTTTTGCACATGGGGATCAACCTTGAAATTTTTTTATTTTTATTCTAGAACTAGACATTCAAAGAGTGGCAATCAAACCTACCACACTGCACCCTTGGTATATTTCTATTTTCTTAGTGTGCCACATCATTTAACAACTCCTTAGTGTTCCACTATATTTGGATTTTGAGTAATTAATGTCGTTTTTAAGAATTCAAAGTTCCAAATAAAAAATTGTGGCAATGTTTCATCGATGATATCCCTCTGATCCTTGCTAGATTTGTTAGATCAAAGTCACCATGAAAATTTTCTATCAATTTATGGGGGAATACTTGCCAAATAACAATGAACAACCATTACATCATCATTTGTATCAATCAAGAACATTCAATTTTAAATACATTTTCATATGAGGATAATCCATCCTTTTTAGAAACATAGGACCATGAACATCTTATTTTTCTTCATCAAAACAACATTATCAAGGAATATCATTAAACTAGTTAGGTATTTCATTTTCCATGGATTCTGTATGATTACTTTTTCATTATGACAAGTGGAAAATGGACATATGAAAAAGGTAAATCACAAAATAGGGTCTTACATACTAGGTTTTAGTAAGGATAGGGTTTATATCTTCAACGATTTTATGAGAGTGAATTCATGACCAACTATTGGTTAGCATATTGGAATAAACTAGGGTCTTACAAACTAGGGTATATTTGTTACATATATTTGACCATATGTACATGAAGGCCCATGAATTTTATTACACTTTAGTTATGTATTCTTTGCCATTGTACTTGATACTTTGCCATTGTTTTTAGCATGCTAGAGTAGGCACACTTCAACCTAGCTGCATAGATGCTCATGTACGTATCGTTTGATGAAATATGGTAGCAATGATGAAATGTGTAGCATCTATAAGACTTCCTCTTAGTCTATGAAAATGTCATAGGATTACATTGATGATATGTGTAGCATGTTACTATTATGACAAAGGTTATTCAAACATATTTTGACTTATTTTGTTAACTTTTGTTTTTTCCTTGCAACATATTTTCCTTGCAACCATAATCTTGATCAATGGGTATGAACCCTTGGAGTTGACAAAAAACACAATTTTAAATTAGATATCAAATTAGCATGCATGTGCTAAGTTCATTGAACTGTTGAAACATATTATTAGTTTTTTCCATTAAGATAATGTTTTCATAACACAATTGTGAGATGTTACTTGATCAATGCAATAAATGTAAGAGAATAAATATTGCCTAAAATGTAATTATATAAATTTCAATAGCATAATTTATCAATTTGTGGAAGAGATAAATCATCACAAGCACAAGTGGAAACTCAAGAGAAAATATGAAATATATTGTATCATGCATTGATAGTCGAATGTTTGTAATACAAGATATGGCAAAGTAGTCGGCCCTCAAATGGCCTGTCAATGTACATGTATCCCTAGGTACAACAATGTGTACATGTACATGTCAAAATCATCTCCCGAGGATCGCTCTGCATCTCAGTAGTCTGCAAAAAAATCATTATTTTTATCAAATAACTGTACTAATACCCTACCATTACAAAACTTAAAAAATTAACTTATGGCCAAATTATTTATGACAAACACTCACCAAATCCTCATGGGGTATAGATGTGAGCAGTGTGCTCATGGAAGGCCTCTCTATAGTTGTGCTCTGCAAATAAAATATCATATCTCAATTAATTCAACAATTCAACATTGATCAACATGTTTGAGTAAATTGAATAAAAAAACTTGGTCCTTAATGAACATCTCACCACAAGAGGTGACCCAGTCAGAACCATGGATTGAGCAGAGGGGCTGGGCACTTCTGCCACTAATGGTTACAATCACCAAATGGGGAAATAGTTAGACATGCATGAATAAAAAATATAGTAACATGGTTAAATACTATGCATTGTGATTGTTGAAATAGTTACCTCTGTATGACTTGTGGCTATTGTAGATACGGCACTAACTGCAACATCAATGATCCTTGTTAGGTGAGGGGTAGATGGATCTCTCGTGTGTCTTCTATAGAGGAAATACACACCCTTTCTAGGAGTGGAGCCTCTTATATGTTAAAATCTTCACAACAGATCTAAGAGATGATGTATACCTCACAAGAAAGTAATTGATTAAGCAAGAAAATAGAAGAAGAGTGGTCAATGCAGTATAATGAGCAACATAATAATAATACCGTAGAACTCGGATAGAAGCAAAAATAGTTCACACACACTAATTAATTAATCACAATATGGACAAATAAATAGTACAATGCATGAGGATTCGAATGCCTAAGGTGGCAATTCGAATTAGCCTTCATGGAGTGATCAAAGGATCAATGGAGTGTCATTGGAGCATAACTAGTAGTCTATCTCATCATTGGTGGAGTCATCAATGCACAAGTAACTGTCAACCGTCAGTCAAACTGAGTCTAACTGAGTGTGGTAGGTGTAACTGAATGTAACTGGCACATGGAGACACTAACTGAATGAAGGAGGATCCGTGGAGGGCGCATGAGGAGCTAACTAGAGTTAGAAAAGGTAGTCATGTCTCATCGGAGGTCAATCAAAGTGATAACAGCAGTGAGGAGTCAGTCTGGCCTCAAATCAAGGAAAGACTGGTGGCTAACTGAAGTAAACTGGACTGGTAGGTGAGAAAGGCACCCTTCTCATGCAGTAGGTGAAAGGAGGGCGCATGACAGGATAGGAGGGCTGAAACTAAGTGGAAGGAAGCTCCGGGGGCTAGCTAACTGAGGGCTAGGTGCTGGGACTAATGACTGGAATGCATGAAAACCCTAAATGATGCATGCAAACCATAAAAGTGCATGCATGACTGAAAATGTAAATGATCAAAATACTAGTGGGACTAGGATGGAGTATAGGAATATCCTAACATTATACACTTGTCCCTTTTGCACATTTGGACTACAAGGAGATCCAACTGCTGACAGTCTCGGAAGTATAGAGGCTGGTGGCTACAATCACCAATATTGATGTAGTTAGAAATGCATTGATCAATGAAATAACATGTATTAACAAACTGGCAATGATGAAATACATACCGATGTACTGTATACTTCAATCAATTCTAAGAAACGGTTTGTCGTCCATTGTGTCTCCATGGGCACGCTATCAGTTGTATTCCCACCAGGGGGAGCTCAGTAGATGAAATGATTTCCCTCTGATGGGGATCTACAATCTACAATTTAGAAAATTGTAAATATTAGATCGTGTAGCATCAATTAAGTAACATGTGATAACAAACTAACATGTATTAAAATAATGTCATGTTGAAATAGTTACCTCAGCATGAGATGTTGTTGTTGAAGGTATAACAACATCTTGTAACTCAGATGGTGATGGTGCATGAGCCTCTTGCCCCTCATGCCCTTCTGGTAGCAACTACAAGTTTTAAAATCATTAAAAAAATTAGCAATCTATATATGTGTATAGAAAGGAAAAATAATTTACAAATGACACTAAATTGCTAACTGGATTTACTCATGTATTAAAATAATGTCATTTTGAAACAGTTACCTCAGCATGAGATGTTGTCGCTGAAGGTATGAAAACATCTTGTAACTTAGATGGTGTTGGTGCATGAGCCTCTTGCCCCTCATGCCCTTTTGGTAGCAACTACAAGTTTTAAAATCATTAAAAAAATTAGAAATCTATATATCTGTATAGTAAGGAAAAATAATTTACAAATGACACTAAATTGTTAACTGGATTTACTCATGTATTAAAATAATGTCATGTTGAAATAGTTACCTCATTGTGAGTTGTTGTCACTGAAAGTATGACAAAATCATCTACATCAGACGGTGCTAGTGCATGAGCCTCTTGCCCCTCATGCCCTTCTGGTAGCAACTACAAGTTTTGAAATCATTAAAAATATTAGCAATCTATATATGTGTATAGTAAGGAAAAATAATTTACAAATGACACTAAATTGTTAACTGGATTTACTCATGTATTAAAATAATGTCATGTTGAAATAGTTACCTCATTGTGAGTTGTTGTCACTGAAAGTATGACAACATCATCTACATTGTACGGTGCTGGTGCATGAGCCTCTGGACTATGCTCTGCATCATCAGTGCAAAGGTATTCAACCTCGTGCCCTTCTTGTATCAACTACTGTCACATCCCCATTTTGACCCCTTTCGCATTAAATCGTAAATGATGTAAATATTGATATTTAATCATGGTGAGGAGCTCAAGGCCAAGGCCCCACCATTGATTTAGCATTTTATGTATCGGTAATTAAAAATAGATGCCTGTGGTTCTTGTGCTAGATAGGCATAATGTAAATTAAGACATCATGTAAATACAAATTTTAATGAAAAACCCACAACTAGCTATGCAATGCAACAAAGAGATGGGGGTGTGATTCTACAAGGAATAGGGGGGGAAATTATTCAAACCCTTGAGCCAATGGTGATAAGCCAGATGTCAATGAATAAACCCTCAACTACCCATTCTGACTTATGCACCCAATCATTTAATTCTTCCAAAAATTGGTTGAGGCAGTTAATGCCTTGGGAATGAAGAGGCATGGCAGCCAATTTCGTGCATGGGCAAGCCATCAACCTGGGAAAACGTACTTTTTCTTCTGGGGCAAGAAAACACCCACAAAATGGTGCCCAAATCCATTCTGAACCCAGAGTCTTTCCTCCCTCACGCAGTCTGAGCTAGCTGGGCTTTCCCCATCACGTTTTTTACCAATTTCCTACATTTTTCCATAGCTAGGAGCTCGTTTTTGTGTTGCACAGTGGCTGGGAGAAAGGGAGTCACGTTTTGGGCGTTTATAGAGGTCGTTTTTTCCCCTGAAATGCAGAAAAACGTTTTCTAAAAACGAATTTGCTCTCCTAGAGTTTATCCCCATCTACCAGTTCGTTTTGGTTGCCCACGTTTTTTAGCACTTGTGTTTTGTTGTAGGGTGCATCCCTGTGTTGGTTGGAAATTATGAGCAAGAATTAGGAGTGGAAGTGGACCAGAATTGGCTTGATAAACCTAGTGAGGAGGTAACCTCTCAAGTGTATCAAAAGGGTTGGTTTCTCTTCTATGCACACCTTGAAGAACACTGGAACGGAAGGTATGGCCTGAGAGACTGTGTATTAGTGAAGGGAATACTTCCTTGTGCCAGGTGTGTAGGTATTGTGGGGACCAAGCTAGATAGATCTTGCAAAGGGTGCCCATATCTATATGGATGATCCCACTAGCTTAGCAATTATTCCTGCCATTGCCTAACAGCCTGATAAACCCAACTGTAGCTTGGCTTGGCTGATTTGGTGTATCTTTGGGCTATGTGTGAGTCTGTTGTTCCCTGATTCCTTGTAGAGATCATGCCCAGCTCGGGGGTGGCAGTGTGTTGAGATATTGATGATCACAACTGGCCTATGGTTGGGTGGAACGTTGCAGTTGCATAGCTAGTTTCTTGGGACTACTTTGTTATAAGATAAGTATTCTCTTGTGTTAACTTTGCAATTATTTATTTGATGAATATCTTGAATGTATGATGGATGTGTAATTGAAATTACTTCCGTTGTGTTTTCTTATAATTATACATTCCCATATGTCTTTTTATATTATGTGAATTCTTATTTAATAAGTTCATGGGGCTAGATGCCCAGTTTTAGCATCACGATCCTCTCCATCGCACTAGTATGATGGGAGGGGACGTGACAGAATGGTATCAGAGCTGCTGGTTGCAGCATTGGACCTCTATGGGACAAATCTGATTACAGTCACATGGGAAGGTCCCTTCCTAATCACCACAGGTATCAGCATCAGGCCTAAACTGGCTAAGTTGAA
Organism: Larix kaempferi; assembly: GCA_027924585.1. Lineage (NCBI taxonomy): Eukaryota > Viridiplantae > Streptophyta > Pinopsida > Pinales > Pinaceae > Larix > Larix kaempferi. The sequence continues at coordinate 5,453,570 of BSBM01000207.1, forward strand.
TAAAATTACAGAGGTAAGATCATCTCCTGCTGAGCAACAGTCATCACAGAAAGAAGGAAAATTTTCAAATTTTCCTAAGAGTTTTTGAAAATTTTGTCTAAGTGTTTTTCGACATCGAAAGGAAAGTTTCGGAAGGACTCAGCGAGTTGGTCTGCAACAGCGGAAGAACTCGCCGAGTTGGCCCAAAAAGGAAAAATTTTCTAAGTGTTCAGCGTTGAAAGGAAATTTTCGGAAGGACTCAGCAAGTTGGTCTGCAACAGCGGAAGAACTCGCCGAGTTGGCCCGAAACGGCGAAAATTTTCTAAGTGTTTTTCGGCGTCGAAGGGAAAGTTTCGGAAGGACTCAGCGAGTTGGTCCGCAACAGCGGAAGAAATCGCCGAGTTGGCCCGAAACGACAAAATTTTTCTAAGTGTTCGGTGTCGAAAGGAAATTTTCAGAAGGACTCAGCGAGTTGGTCCACAACAGCGGAAGAACTCATCGAGTTGGCCCGAAACGACGAAAATTTTCTAAGTGTTTTTCAGCGTCGAAGGGAAAGTTTCGGAAGGACTCAGCGAGTTGGTCCGCAATAGCGGAAGAACTCACTGAGTTGGCCCGAAACATAAAATTTTTTCTAAGTGTTTGGCGTCGAAGGGAAAGTTTCGGAAGGACTCAACGAGTTGGTCCGCAACAGCGGAAGAACTCACCGAGTTGGCCCGAAATGGCAAAATGTTTTCTAAGTGTTTGGCGTCGAAAGGACATTTTTGGAAGAACTCCGCAAGTTGGTCCGCAACGGCGGAAGAACTAGCCGAGTTGCCCTGAAACAATGAAAATTTTTCTAAGTGTTCGGCATCAAAGGGAAATTTCGGAAGAACTCCACGAGTTGGCCCGAAATTGCGGAAGAACTCAACAAGTTGGCCCACAACGGGGGAAGGACTTGGCGAGTTGGTCCGAAAAATCTCAAAATTTTTCTAAGAGTTTTCAGCGAAAGAACTCAGCGAGTTGCTCCACAATAGGTCGGAAGAACTTAGCGAGTTGCTCCGCAACAGTGCGGAAGAACTGGATGAGTCGCTCCGAAACAGGAAATTTCAGTTGTTTTTCAGGGAGATTTTCAGGTGCCGAAAATGGAAAAATTGCCATGGAACTTATGCGCTAGATTGCATGAAATGGAAAGATTAAAAAAAAAAAAAAACGAGGGTGCTACCCTCGACCCGCCCTGTAGTGGTGCAGGGAAGCCACAAGGGGGCAAGCCCCCTTGACCCCCGTTGTCCCCCACATATGTCGTTGATTGTGAGAAAATTCTATGATTTGACAAATTGTCAATATAATATTTTCCCACGTGCATGAAAGTAATTTATGAATCTCTGAGAATATAATGCAGCTAACAATTGTGTTGATGAACACATTTTGCAGAATCACATTTACATCAGGGCAGCACTATAGATAGTATAGATGGAAAGTTTTGGATCTTGGTTGGGCCAAGAAAATCAACATCATGGATGATGCACATGATCCCTATGAGCCTGAGACAGATGCCATGGGGGAGAACATACATGTTGAAAATGTTGAAACAGAATCTAATGGGAGAATAAATCAAGAGACTCCTCTAGGTATTGCAGCCACCATGAGAAGCCTAAGGGTGGAGTTGCAAAGCTGTAGAGAAGACAATGAAAGGATGATTAAAGCTCAGGAAGAACAAAATTAGTTGAATGCAGCCATGTTGCAGAGTTTGACAGACATCCAGAGGCAAATAAACTCTGGTCATCAGACATCAAATCCAGAAAGGGGTGGGAGTAGTTCTAGAAGGAATTCCTGTAAGAGGGCCAGTAGCTCAAGAAGAGTTTCTACAAACAGAACATATACTCCAGAAATCTCTTCTAATGAATCATCTGACTCTAAAGAATCCATTGAGGGTTCATGCTCTTCATCTTGCAGAAGTAAGAGGAAGAAACACTACAAGAACAATTCACATGGGGAATTTAAGAAGGCGAAACCTCCTACATTTGATGGAGAGGTAAAGTTTGGTCAAGAAGCTGAAGCTTGGCTTCTTGGGATGAGAAAGTATTTCCAAGTCCAAGACTACTCGGGAAATATGAAAGCAAGGGTATCCATCTTCAACTTGAATGGAAGAGCATCTATATGGTGGGAACACATCAGCCAAGTGAAGAAGATCAATGAAAGGAAGATTGTGTGGAAGCAGTTCAAGAAATACTTCAAGCATAAGTACCTCTTTGATAGGTACTATGATGATAAGATCAAAGAGTTCCATGAGCTAAGATTGAGACAATTGACCATGGAAGAATATGCAAACAAGTTCTTGGAGCTGCTGAGGTATGTCAGGTATATTCGAGATGATAAGGTGAAAATTTAGCATTTCCTGAGTGGACTGCGCCAGTCATATAAAGATAGAATTGAGTTTGATGAACCTCGAACTCTAGAGGAGGCCATAAGAAAGGCCAAGTATTACTTTGATAAAAAAAAAAGCAAACCAGAATTCAATAAGGCATGGAAGGATAAGAAAAACGAAAGTTTGATCAAAGGAAGAAGGGGTTCAAGCCTCCTCAATTTCGGAATCAGCAAAGGCAACCATCACAGGTTGTGACTAATCCAACTAGGATGATGGGAGACAAGCCAAGAGATCCAAATGAGCTAAGAGAACCACTTCAATGTTGGGGTTGTGGAGGGGAGAACATGCTTAGGAACTGTCCACATCGGAATGGGAATCCAAATCAAGTTCACAACATCCAAGGAGCTGAAATTGTGGGTCAAGTGGCAAGGACAATCCCTAGAATCTATGCAGCTGTAGACAACCGCCAGGCAGATCATCAGTCAACTGTGGTTGAAGTTGAAGGTAAGATTGCTAAGCAATCTGTTTCTATTTTGATTGATCCTAGATCTACTCACAGTTATGTCACTCCTAGAATTGTTGAGATTTGTGCTTTTAAGAAATTAAAGCATAGTAAATCATGGTTAGTTCAACTAGCCACTGGAACCAAGAGAAAAGTTAGTGAAATTGTAGAGAAATGTCCATTAGAGATGCATGGGCTATTCGCTTACGCAAATCTGAATATTTTACCACTGGGTTCCTTTGATATTCTCATTGGAATGGATTGGTTAGAAGCACACAGGTTTAAACTTGACTGCTACAATAAGACATTTGAATGCATGGACGAAGAAGGAAACCCAAGGGTTGTAAAAGGCATTCCAAAGGTGACTTCTGTTAGACAGGTTACAGCCATGCAGCTGAAGAATTTCTGTAGGAAGGGATGTCAATTGTATGCAGCCCACATTTTAGAGGCAGCAGAGAATGAAACTCTTAAATTGGAGGACTATCATGTATTGCAAGAATTCAGGGATGTTTTTCCTGATGATATTCCAGGACTCCCTCCAAAGAGAGACATTGAATTTACAATTGAACTTGTGCCAGGAGCGGCACCAGTGTCTAAGATACCCTACAGGATGAGTACACTGGAATTGCTAGAATTGAAAATGCAATTACAAGAGTTGATAGAAAAGAAATATATTAGGCCAAGTGTGTCCCCGTGGGGAGCACCTGTTCTATTTGTGAAAAAGAAAGATGGAACACTCAGGTTATGTATTGACTACAGGCAGTTGAACAAAGTCACTGTGAAGAACAAATACCGATTGCCCCGAATTGATGACCCTTTTGACTAAATTAGAGGAGCAAAGATATTTTCAAATATTGACTTAAGGTCTGGTTACCATCAAGTAAGAATCAAAGAAGAAGATATTCATAAGACAGCCTTTAGAACGAGGTATGGACACTATGAGTTTGTAGTGGTACCATTCGGTCTCACAAATGCACCAGCTACATTCATGTGTCTCATGAATAATGTTTTTAGCAAGTATTTGGACAAGTTTGTTCTTGTATTCCTAGATGACATTCTCATCTATTATAAGAATGAAGAAGAGCATGAAGAACATTTGAGAATGACAATGCAATTACTAAGGGAGCATAAGCTGTATGCAAAGTTGAGCAAATGTGACTTTTATAAAAATAGAATTCATTATTTGGGTCACATCATCTCCAACGAAGGAATATCTGTAGACCCTGAGAAGATTGAAGCCATTATGAATTGGCCAACTCCAAGGAATGTGACTGATGTGAGATCTTTTATGGGCCTTGCTGGTTACTGCAGGAGGTTTATCGAAGGATTCTCCAAGGTTGCAAACCCGATCACTTCTTTGCAAAAGAAGGGGATAAAGTTTGAATGGTCACCAAGATGTGAGGAAAGTTTTCAATGGCTGAAGAATCTTCTTACACGTGCACCAATTTTGAAAATTGCAAACCCAGAAAAAGACTCTGTGGTTTGTACCGATGCATGCAATCAAGGACTTGGAGGAGTTCTTATGCAAGACAACCACGTGATATGCTATGAGTCAAGGAATTTGAAGGAGCATGAGAAGAACTATGCTACTCATGATATAGAACTTGCAGCCATAGTACATGCTTTAAAGATGTGGAGGCATTACTTAATGGGAAGAAAATTTAAGTTAAGGACAGACCATTGTGGTCTGAAATACTTGTTTGATCAGCCAACTTTAAATGCTAGGCAAGCTAGATGGTTGGAATTTTTGTGTGAATTTGATTTTGAAATCAAACACATAAAAGGGATAGAAAACAAGGTGGCTGATGCACTCAGCAGGAAGGTACATGAAATGCATGTGGCAACACTTAGTACTTGCCAACCAGATTTGAAGCAGCAGATTGTTAACCATATTGTTGAGGATGAAGTGTACGTGCAGATAAAGGACAAATTGCAGCAGCAAGACCTTGGCAAGAAGTATGAGGGCTATCATTTGGAGGAAGACGGACTTTTTACCTATAAAAATAGAGTCTATATTCCCAATGTGGTAGATTTGAGGAGGATTGTTATGGATGAAATCCATAAAGCTCCATACTCTGGTCACCCAGGATATCAGAAAACAATTGCTACAGCAAGAAAATATTATTTATGGCCAGGGATAAAGAAGGATGTTGCTGAATACATTTCTAATTGCATGAAATGTCAACAGGTGAAGGTTGAACACCAACACCCCGCAGGTTTATTGCACCCAGTGCCAATTCCAGAATGGAAATGGGAAATAATTTCCATGGATTTTATTACAGGATTTCCAATGACTATGAGACAACATGATTCCATCATGGTTGTGGTGGACAAGTTAACAAAGGCAGCACATTTCATACCGGTTAAGTCCACACACAAAGCTAATGCCATTGCAAATATTTTCATGAAGGAAATTTTCATATTACATGGGTTTCCTAAGGCAATAATTTCTGACAGGGATACCAAGTTCACTTCCAATTTTTGGAAAGGTCTCTTTGCAGATTTGGGTACACAGTTGAACTTTAGCACCATGTACCATCCTCAAACAGACGGGCAAACAGAAAGAGTAAATCAAGTGCTTGAAGACATGCTTCGCATGTATGTAATGGACAAGCCATCCAAGTGGGAGGATTATCTACACATGGTAGAGTTTGCATATAATAATGGGCAGCAAGAATCATTGGGAACGAGTCCATATGAGGCTTTGTACGACAGAAGGTGTAGGACACCAGTGACTTGGGACAATCCAGTGAACAGAATTGTACTTGGGCCAGAATTGCTTAAGGAAATGGAACAAGAGGTTGCAAAGATCCGGCAAAATTTAAAAGCAGCCTGGGATAGACACAAAAGCTATGCAAATAAGCATATGATCCATAGGGAATTCAGTGTTGGGGATCATGTGTATCTTAGAGTGAGGCCAAGGAAGGGTTCCTTGAAGCTTGGGAGTTGTGCCAAGCTATCACCTAGATATTGTGGGCCATTTGAAGTGCTTGAAAGAATAGGGCCAGTTGCATATAGACTTGCATTTCCTGCTAGCACTAAAGCTCATAATGTTTTTCATGTCTCTTTACTTAAGAAATATGTACATGATCCTAACCATGTGATTAATTGGGATGTGATCCAGGTGGAACCCGAGGGAGAGTTCCAAACTGATCCATTACGCATCCTATACAAGAAGGTAACATTGCTCCGGAACCGAGCCATCGGATTGGTAAAGGTGCAATGGAAGCACTATGGTCCCGATGAGGCTACATGGGAGCTGGAGGATTCCATGAGAGTGGCATATCCATTTTTGTTCAGTTTTGATGAGCACTGAGGACAGTGTTGATGTAAGGGGAGGGGAATGTCACGTCCCCATTTTGACCCCCTTCGCATTAAATCGTAAATGATGTAAATATTGATATTTAATCATGGTGAGGAGCTCAAGGCCAAGGCCCCACCATTGATTTAGCATTTTATGTATCGGTAATTAAAAATAGATGCCTGTGGTTCTTGTGTTAGATAGGCACAATGTAAATTAAGACATCATGTAAATACGAATTTTAATGAAAAAACCACAACTAGCTATGCAATGTAACAAAGAGATGGGGGCATGGTTCTACAAGGAATAGGGGGGGAAATTATTCAAACCTTTGAGCCAATGGTGATAAGCCAGATGTCAATGAATAAACCCTCAACTACCCATTCTGAATTATGCACCCAATCATTTCATTCTTCCAGAAATTGGTTGAGGCAGTTAATGCCTTGGGGATGAAGAGGCATGGCAGCCAATTTTGTGCATGGGCAAGTTATCAACCTGGGAAAACGTACTTTTGCTTCTGGGGCAAGAAAACACCCACGAAATGGTGCCCAAAGCCATTCTGAACCCAGAGTCTTTCCTCCCTCACGCGGTCTGAGCTAGCTGGGCTTTCCCCATCACGTTTTTTACCAATTTCCTACATTTTTCCATAGCTGGGAGCTTGTTTTTGTGTTGCACAGTGGCTGGGAGAAAGGGAGTCACGTTTTGGGGGTTTATAAAGGTCGTTTTTGCCCCTGAAATACAGAAAAACGTTTTCTGAAAACGAATTTTCTCTCCCAGGGTTTATTCCCCATCTACCAGTTCGTTTTGGTTGCCCACGTTTTTCAGCACTTGTGTTTTGTTGTAGGGTGCATCCCTGTGTTGGTTGGAAATTATGAGCAAAAATTAGGAGTGGAAGTGGACCAGAATTGGCTTGATAAACCTAGTGAGGAGGTAACCTCTCAAGAGTATCAAAAGGGCTGGTTGCTCTTCTATGCACACCTTGAAGAACACTGGAATGGAAGGTATGGCCTGAGGGACTGTGTATTAGTGAAGGGAATACTTCCTTGTGCTAGGTGTGTAGGTATTGTGGGGACCAAGCTAGATAGATCTTGTAGAGGGTGCCCATATCTATATGGATGATCCCACTAGCTTAGCAATTCTTCCTGCCATTACCTAATAGCCTGATAAACCCAACTATAGCTTGGCTTGGCTAATTTGGTGTATCTTTGGGCTATGTGTGAGTCTGTTGTCCCCTAATTCCTTGTAGAGATCATGCCCAGCTCGGGGGTGGCAGTGTGTTGAGATATTGATGATCACAACTGGCCTATGGTTGGGTGGAATGTTGCAGTTGCATAGCCAGTTACTTGGGACTACTTTGTTATAAGATAAGTATTCTCTTGTGTTAACTTTGCAATTATTTATTTGATGAATATCTTGAATGTATGATGGATGTGTAATTGAAATTACTTCCGTTGTGTTTTCTTATAATTATGCATTCCCATATGTCTTTTTATATTATGTGAATGCTTATTTAATAAGTTCATGGGGCTAGATGCCCAGTTTTAGCATCACGATCCTCTCCATCGCACTAGTATGATGGGAGGGGACGTGACAACTACAAGTTTTAAAATCATTAAAAATATTAGCAATCTATATGTATGTGTATAGTAAGGAAAATTAATTTACAAATGACACTAAATTGTTAACCACTTACTTACCTGTGTAAAATACCCAGGTATCATATGTTTGGACAGGACCAAAGAAAGGATGGCCGCATACTATGCATGGGTGGGGCTCTCAGATGTGCTCATGATGTGCAGGTCTAGTGCCATTACTAGATGCTCCTCGACCATTAGAAGGTGGTATCTCTACCCCACAGAGAGGTGGTGGATCTACCCCACCGATAGGTGGTGGCTCTACTCTACCCATAGGTGGTGGCTTTGATGGCCCTTCCTAGTACATACCTTGAAGATATGTGCTATGGTGAACAACTGCCTGCTCCAACAGTAGGAATGACTCCTGTGTCTCTGGGACAAATGATGTGCAGGCGGCACATCTGTCCTGGGTAGCTTCCTACGAGGTGGAGCTACTGGGCGATTGGGATCTATGTGCCTTGCATTGGGACGTTGCTGAGGCATCCCCATCCCAATGCCCTGGTACTCCAAGATATAAAAATATTTAACATGCTTCCCCATCACAAATTCTACGTACATCTTTCTCATAAAATATAGAGGAATTTCCCTGTTGTTGTGTGGTGGTGCAGCAAACACCATGTACCATCGGTCTATCCAGTTATCTATGAATGGTTGATATGTACACCACTCGATAGAAATGTGCCTTTTGTTTGCATTCGGTATTTCACCCATCCGTGGATCTCTAAAGAGGGAAAAGATATGTTGTTTTGATATTTTCAACTTCTTAACTTCTTTGTAGCTAAGTCCATCCTCATATTTTTGCCTCTTTCTTTCTCTGAATGTGGCAATATATTGCAGTGCGCCATTAGACCTACTAAAGGTCTCTATCATTGCATCTAAATTGGATGCAAGCATAAGATGCCTATCATCAACAATAGTTATTGAGGCTCAAATTTATCTCAGCCTCTGAATTTCTCTTTGGATGTCTGAGTGTGCATCCATGGTCGTCACTGCAATCAAAAAATAAAAAAACAAATCATTAGAAACATATACATGTGCTATAATGACATCTCTCAAAAATGAAAAATGTACAAACTTTGTGCAAGAACGAATACATTACAAACATAAATATCATCTCAGGCATACATTACAAACATAAATATCATTTCATATGACCATTGCAGGAATACATTATGGGTCCTTGCGGGCATAAGGGTGGAGACCATGCGGGCATAAAGACCATGATGATGTGGCAAAGATATGTATTTTTATTGGTTAAGGATAACATGGAAATAAAAATATCATTTGAATTATTTGAATTAATAAAAACAAAAAGACAAGTCAACCTCCTAAATACATGGAAAGGAGAAGTATAAATGAAGAACAAGATTGTTGTGTTTTTTGTGTGGAGAATTTGAGGGAGAATTCAGGAGATAGAGGAGAGCTCTGATCTCGGGGGTCAGGAAGATGAGGACATTTTTTGGTGAAGGAGCAGCAGTAGGTGGAGCAGTAAAACAATCTCTCTTTCTATCTTTTATTCTAGGTTAAACAGAGGCAGCATATTGATGGACAGAATGAAGACATGCTTGTAGAATGATGAAGAGATGACTGATGATATGGGAAGAATGTTGTGATGTGCATATGGACAGTGTAAAGTGTATGAATGGAGATATGGTAGCATATTGATATGACATGAATAATAATGACATAATGAAGATGTGATCTGATTGGTGATATTTGCTGATGAACAGAATGAGGTTATATTGAATAATGAGTGCTTGATGAGAATGATTAAGTGCTTTGGAAACAAACAAGGGTTTCTACCCGATGATGTACGTAATCTGCATACTTAAGAAGAGTCTGAAATATCATTTGTAAATCTATGGTTGTTGGGGTGTTGGTACATCCCAGTCAGTTGCAGCTGTCAGAATTATCTTGTGGTTGGTGCCACTTTGGGTTGTAGCCCATTCTGGAGATTAAAGTCTCCAATTATAAACAAAGCTTATATCTTCTATCTTGTAATGTGTTGATGATAATCTCTCTTGCTTAATGAATGACATGTAATATAGTTTATTGATGAATACGATATTGAAGTGAATTTTTAATTAATGATATAATATTTGAGAGAAGAAGTTGAAATAATTAATAAGTGCAAGCTCACTGATTCACCCCCCCTCACACTAGTACAAAATGAGAGATAAGTGACCAGGCGACCAAAAAATTTGGTCACCACAGCGTTTTCAAGGGATAAATGACCAAATTTGAGAAATTTTAAGTGAACTGACTAAAAATGACCAAGATAAATGACCAATTTGGTCATGGGATAAGAACTAAACTAAAATTGACCAAGATAAATAACCAATTTGGTCACGAGATAAGAACTAAACTAAAAATGACCACACAACAATTGGTCATTTATGTGGTCATTTTTAGTTGTGTCATTCCAGTAGTGGAAAATTATAATTTTGATAATGAATTTGTACAATTTACTAAATTTTAACACTGCAGATGGATTCGAAGACCCCCTTGCAGATGGATCTGAAGACCCCTTAGGGGGTCTCTGAATCCATCTGCAGTGTTAAAATTTAGTAAATTGTAACATTAATAGTATACAACTTGGATTAATTTTCAATACATGTCTTCTAAGGGATATTTGTAAGCATAGAAATTGAAAGCTGGTAAGGTGATGCACTCGATTTTGCAAGGGTTTACCAAGTTTTTTGCAAGGGATTTGCTTCCAGTTTTTTTTTGCCCAGTTTTGCAACTAGTTTTTTGTGCCCAGTTGCACCTAGTTTTGCATCCAATTTTGTAAGTTCTATTAAGTTAATGATTAATTTGATGATAACAAAGAAATGAATCCTAGAACTTTTCTTTGTCAAAGAAAAAGAAAATGATTATGAGAACACTTCACTTCTCTTGACACAAGAAGTTATATGAAAGGGGAAAAACATCAAAACCCAACATTGATTCTTGAATGTTAGATAAGGAAATCATAAATTAATCCCTCTCCTTATATCATTTAACAAATTAAAATAAAACTTTATTTATCCATCCATCCTTCTTTTAATAATTCACTATTTAACAATAAATCCCATTATCATTAAATATGTCTTTCTTAATATAAACAATAATTTTATCAATAACCAAATATAAAAAGAATAACCTATTCTTTTTATTAATACACTATTTAATTTTAAATCCCATTATTATCATTGCCAAAAATTTTATACACAATAATATTATCAAATAACAAATACCAAATATATGAATCTAATCCTTAATAATATTATCATTGCCAAAAACTTTATACACAATAATATTATCAATTAACAAATACCAAATATATGAATCTAATCCTTAATAATTTTTCTATCACTATTCAATTGAAACATTATTATTATCACTATTCATTTGCAACATTATTATTAATTCTTCATAGTTGATAAAACTCTGGTTTCCATATATGTTCATCCTACCCTAAATATGGGCATAGGCTCTGCCCGAAACATCGGTTCTAAATACTCTTAACCTAGTTCATATCCATAAAAAAATTGAATAATAACTTGTTGTTGGCAGCATCAGGGTTTTCCCTTCATAGCATCACGAATTTGTAGGGATTCGTATTCGATGGGGATCGAAGGTAGGAAGGGACTGGCAGGGGAATTTTCTCAATGGTGTCATTAATTTGCAGAAAAATATCGAGAATGGAGAGCTTAAATGCATGATTTTGATTAATGTCTCAGCTAAAGAGGTCAATCTACAATATTAGTAGCGACATCAATACGAACAATAACAATAGTGGTACATATTCAACCATGAAGAAAACCATGTCACAGTTTGTTCTTTATTCATTCGATTATCGAATGGGGTCCAAACTGATCTTTCATCAAAGGACGAAATGCTGGTGGATCTGAAGAATGAAGGATCCTCGACCTCCGAAACCACCGCCAATTTTTCAAGAAAGAAGGCCATGCATGCCTCTGCAACCCATTAAGAAATTGGTCATCAAACCCTTTAAAGGTAAAACTCTGTTTGAGGGTTTCTTTTGAATTTTTAGTTTTAAGCAGAGTTTTCTTAAGCATTTGAATGGATCTAGATGGATCCATATCCTACAATGGAATAACTGTGGAAAATTAAACTCATTTGATTGTGTTTTCATTGGTTTAAACTCAATTTATAAGGTTGTTGGTGAATCAAATTTTGTAAGCACACACATATTTTTAGTTCCAACACTTTGTCAACCATTCCCTATTCCTTCCAAGCCATAGGAAGCAATATCCATGTCTTTCATCACCGGATTACCGATGACTCTTCAAAAACATAACTACATATTTGTGGCAGTCTATAGATTTTCAAAGAGGGCATTATTTATTCTCTGCATCAAACCCATCACAGAAAAAAATGAAACAAAAATCCTCTTCAAATAGGTTTGGGCACACTTCGATTTACCTTTGTCAATTGTATCCAATAGCGAATCCATATTCCTTAGTCTATTTTGGAAAATCTATGGAAGCTATTAGGATGCAAGTTACAATATTCAACAACATTTCATCCACAAATGAATGGACATACCGAAGTGATAAACCATACATTTCCACATGCACACCGCATATGGTATAGCAGCAAAAAACAGTGGAATGCCACACTGCATATTGTGCAACATAGTTACAATAGGAAATCCACTCATCCACGGGGTGTCTCCGTTTGAGGAATGCCATTACCTCTTTCTATAATACCTGCCACTTCAATAAAGCAACACATTGAAGCGACAACCTTGGGCACAATATTAGAAATATTCATGACCAAGTAAAGGTGGCCCTGCAAATATCCCAACAAAAATACAAGTGAATTCTAAACAAATACAAGCTCCCTTCATCATTCTACATGGGTGACAAAGTTTGGTTGTACATGCAGTAGCAATATTTCAAAGGGAAAAATCATCATAGATTAAAACCTCTAAGATATGGGCCATATGTAATTCTTCAATAAATCAACAACAACATGTTCAAATTGGATCTTCCTCCCCAACTAGGCTTCCACTTAGTTATCAATTTTAATCAACTAAATCATTATGAACCTATAATTCTCTTAATTGATCAGTAAGTGGTGGTTCCAATGTCTCTTTGATATTTGGTATGGGTAGGGATATGGCAGGAGACTGGCCAGAGAAATTCTTTATAAGTTTATCCTCAACAACGTGTCTATTGGATGCAATTCATCATATCTCATAACATAGTTGATTATATTGAAATATAAGTTGGGCAAACAAACCTTGTATTGGATTCGAAATAATCCTCACGGTTAATTGGTCTAATTTTTTTTAGTGTAGAACACATGCTAAATAAACCCAGGCAAGATTTCTATGGAGGTTTTATGTAATCTTTGACCCTTTAAAAAGAAGCTTACTCGGGTGCATTTTTTTTTTAAATAGATATTATGCCTAGCTTCCACATTGAAATATATTTTAGCAATATTTGATTTTTTGTGATCTACATTGACAAAGTCAGCCATTTGGTCTAGTACCAAAAACCCTCAACCGCTGGGGATTCCACATTGAAATAATTTCTATCAATAATGGATGTGATGTTTCTCAGGTCCAGTCTAACATAGATAGCAATGGAAATCCTTACTATAATAAGTTATAACTATCAGATTTACTGTTACATTATTCAACCATTTATATGGAGATAGATAGTTCTTTAATGAGTGCTTACTATTAGCTCAAGAATACTTGAGATTTGTTGGTCCTCCATGGACAAACAATCTACAAAGTGAAATCTATCTCTGCTGAGTGCCCAAATATGTGCACATCTAAATAGAAGCATGCACATCAATGCGCTACCTAGAGAGTGTAGTTCCCACACTCCAGGGATGGTGAAACTCAATGCGAAATGTTTCTCTATGCCCCCAAAAAGTACAACTCGGAAAAATGCAGTGCAAATTGTTTCTCATGAAATGAGATATGTTTTGCATGTTTGGTGGATGACTGGGTGCAACTCTCAAAATTTGACTTAAAAATTGAAGTAAAAAAATGAAAATCCTGAAACCTAAATTATAAAACACAAGTTGCATCGCTTTATCAAAATTTTCAAATGGTAATTGATGAAATACACTTAGATGTATCAATTTTCTTTTCATATATTTATCTATTATTTTATGATTTTGAAGATGGGGTCCTCTATGCTAGGGATCTCAACATCCCTTACTGATGCTTCCTGAAAATTAGGGGTGTCTCCATAGGTTCCTTGGATGTGTATTGCCTCCGTACATTCCAAAAACTTGGTCGGGGCATTGCTAAGTAGTGTGAATTATACATGTTCGATTTAAATATCATGCTTACATTGCTCCCTTAGGCTTTGGGTGTTGATGAATGAGATCAACAATGTAGATTTTATGATTTGATGTGCTATGTAGATATCGTTTTTTTTATTCTATGTGCTAGCAGCTTGGTGAGCAGTTCTAGAATTTGATGGTAGTGAAATTGTCCTAAAAAATCTTTCCATTTCAATTATGGGCATCTGAAAGGTCATAGGACATCATCCTAGGCATGTGATAGAATACGGAGGCTTGTGGGTATCCCTTGTTGGCAAGAACAATCTTCATGTAGCAGTAAGTTATGGAAAACAACAGTCCCTCTTTTCAGCAGTAGCAATAAAAATAAGATCAATTATGGGTGTTGTATAGGATTTAAACAATGATATTAATCATTTGAAAATGTCACCTGCAACTATACTAACCCTCAACAATGAGATCCAGGTTGTCTCAAGGATAAATTGGTTCCCTGTGGACTGTAACAACCCCTGGTTAATATTTGTAGAGAGGCCTGAACTTCCATCTCAGCAACAACCTTCATATTTTGAAGACTGGCCTACGTGTACCTATTATTAGCCTAAGGAAAGGAGCAGACTACATCTCTTTTTGTACGCCAGTCTCATCATTTGGAAAATACAAAATGGCACCAAGTGCTCTACATAGTACATATCTCATATTTTGAAACAAAATACAATATCAATGAGGATTTATTATCTAAATAGCCTCCACAATCTAAAAAATATGATCAATGATGAATGGTCAATCATCAAACTCATCACCACTACTGGAAATGGGATGCTTGACATTAACATCTAGCTCGGACTCCTCAAGGACGTCTCTGAGTTGCTTTTAACTTTTAGTACTTTCTTTGGCACTCCTAGAGTTTGTCACTACTGATTTACTTTTATGCTCCATTGACTTACCTTATTGGTCATTCGGGGACATTAATAAAATTATCTTATTTTATCTTGTCTCATCCTAATAGAGTCCACATGCGCCCCTCCAGTGGAAATAGAATCACTCAGTGACAAGTTGGGATTTTTGAGTGAGTGGCTCGCTAAAAACGTTTATCTCTTTGGTTCTCTCCCTTATATTTTCCATGGAAAAGTATGTTGCTCAAATCTGCTAAGTGATTCCTCCTGCCTCGCCTTTGTGCACATTTATGCAGTGAATACAATCGAGCAATTTAAAATTTATGACATCAACATGACCGAGAATACAATATATAGGTGACTCTAAATATTATGAACTTGTTTTTAACAGCGCCTTTGCTATCCTTGCCTCTCATTTCATTGTTGCTTCTCCGCTGGTTTTTATTTTTTTCATGCATCCTCATGTTCTCTATCAGTCTCTTCACTTTCAAGTTGAACTTGTTGATCCTTTTTGGTTGTTGAAGTAGGTTTAATGTGAGGTTCAACCTTTGCTCCATTCATAGTTTTCGACATTCAAGCAGGCATAGGTATTGTTTAGGCTAAAGTGGAATCAATCCCTTTTAGTCAAGAGCTCAATGCCTTTTTGTTTTTTAAGAATGCCTATAGAAATGGGCCAAGCTTGCGTAACCATTGTTCAATGGTGAAATATATCTGAGTTTCTCTTCAAACATAGGTTGCATTATGTTGATATTTAGATACCGATGGAGATTGAAAAGCTTCAACAATATGTCACTGATAAGCCTCAATCACCACCAAGGACCAAATTTCACATGTCAGAAGCAATCTTGAGAGATAACAAGGTGTCCAAATTAACATGGACTTCCAGGCTTCAAAGCATTCCAAATGTCTCCCTCTGTAGATAGCCATGTAAATCTTCTTATGTCTAGATCATATAATAAAACTAACATAAGACAACTTGGATATTCTAGCAACTTGAATATTCTAGCAATATTGATAGGGTTGTCATGATTCTTATTTAGCATATTGGTATGGTTAGTACTTTATGCTCCAACATTGTCAAGTTTGATGTAATCATATGTATGATATTTATTGGTTTAATTATGGCATACACTTGATCTCTAGGTAAACACATTATTTATAAGATTTGGATACCAAATACCATAAACAACACCTAGTATCTCAACAAAACTGACTCAGTAGCATAATATATCAATTTAGGACATTACATTCACTCTTAGCTAGGTAGTTGACCATGATCTCACTTCAATATGGAAGCAAGAGTGGAAATCAACAAATGTACTTGGATTGCTTGGTGAGAATGCTATTGCTTGGGAGGGTCTTATTACTTCTTTAAGACCACGTCATGTTCATATTAGTGAATTAGAGGATGAATTCATATGGTCAAAAATATTAGCTGGAGATCTATGAGCTCCTAAGTTGGGGTATAAGGCTCTTTGTGAGGATGATGTGGTGGTGGATCCAAAATGGTGGTTTAAATTTATTTGGAAATTCAAATGTCCTCTCAAGTCAAGGATACTTATATGGTTAATTCTTAGAGGTAAGGTTCTATGCTGGGATAACTTACATGAGTAGTTATGGGCCTCATAGATGTACTTTATGCAAGGAAGCTAAGAAGACCATTCCACATTTTCTTATATTGCTCCCCCCTTTTGTTGTTCAGGTATGGGAAGAGGTGGAGAACTTTACAGGTCTTATAGGTGTTTGGAGTGGGGATTCAAATGAAGAATGTCTAAGGACCTGACATGAGAAAATCAAGATGTTTAAGGACCTGGAAACCTAATCTTTTTCATCAATTTGGGGCAGAAAATCAGAGTCCTCAGTGCATTTTTGTCAAACCTAGGCATGAGTAGACCCATTCGACAATAAAAAAGGGCAGCTTGAATAGATTTCAACCTCCTAACAACAATAAAACACATTTTTGGGCACATCCTAGGGTTGTCCATTCCAATTCTGGGATAATTCTGGGTGTTTTGGATCAATTCTTAACTCTGTTTTGACTATAAATCAACAACAGCAGGCATCAATTACAAGTTTGTGCATATCTCGGAGGGTTCAATTTTTTTTTTTTAAATCATGCAGGAAGTTTGATTGGAAATTTGGTTCCGTGGGAGTAAATTGCTTTTAGTGTGATTTTCTAATGGCAAAGGGTTTTAGAGGGTTTTGACCACGTTCTTCTGAATGCTATTAATTACCATTAGGTTTTAGACTACACAATTTGGTTAGTTACCTGAGTTGGCTGTGTAGTATTTGTCAATATTCTTTCAATTTTGGGAATGTTCACCTGAGCTTTTTTTTACCACTGGTAATTAATTGATTGTATAATGTATTGTGATTGGATGCTCCTAAAGTTATCACATATCTGGTTTTGGCATTTTTGACCACCTACTCGAGGAACATTCCTATGCTTAAACTAATTAAATTGTTTGAGAACATATTTTTCTGGTTGGTATCGTTTGTTAGCTTCACTAACCCGCAATGAGGTAATGCTAGTTGGATTAGTTATAAGGTCAAAATTTGTTGTCTATCCTTGTGAGGGATTACCCTAGCAATGCTGCCGAGAAGTGGTTTTCTCTACCTGCTTTTGGAGAATACCACCGACAGTGTTGAGTTAGGTTTCATGTTGCATGTAATATAAGGGCTCGCAATTCTCATTTATTGTAAATATATTGTACACTCTGTTTAGAGTTAGAATGAGTAAGGAAGTGACCAGACAAAAATCTAATAATGTCTTAAAGGGAAAAACTGAAAAAAACTGGGTCGAAACCATCAAGAATGGGGTTCCCAAACAAAGAAACTACATGCGTGGTTTCCTTGCAGGAATGCCATAGGCTTTGTTGGAGACAAATTACTAAATTATTTGTTCAATTGGACATTCCTATATTTCTGTAAGACATTGACATGGCCAGCCAATATATTCAATTGATATTGTTAATCTTATGGTTAGGAATGTATCTCTCATTCACATCTTGATCCAACCATGTGAAATTGAAATTAGAAGGGGGGTTGTGGATTAGGTGCAACCATTCTTAATGTTATAACTCATCAACACATTCATTAGCAACTCATCAGCAGACTCAGCAGCACACTTGTCAGCAACTTGTCACCACATTGACAAGAATTATTTGGACCATAAAGACTTCCAAAATGTCAGTCTCTACAGCAAACATGAATAGACACTTGTATTTCCCTACAAAATTGATCATTGGTGCCTCCTACATATAATAATCACCAACAATTCATGCATTTTTTTCAACAACTCCATAAAAATTTCAAATCCATCAATTTACCAGGAATTACAAGATAAAACCCAAATGGCTATAATAGGATGGCATATGTAATGTTCATGGTATGAAATGTGATATTTAAGAGTTAAATTGTCATGAAAATTCAAAATATCTAAAGATGATGAGCTAGGAGCTTTTCCCGCTCATCTCAAAGGGCCTGTAAGTGAACTTGTTTGCCAAGAGATTTTCCTACTCAAAGATGGGTCTAAGAACTAGATTGTGCAAACCCTACTTCAATTAATCATCAGCTTAGAATTACCCAGGATCTGAATTTTTGTGATGTCTTTTTCCAAAGCTATTCTTAAGACCAGAATAAGAGTCATTCATTCAGTACTCTTAACTATACCTACTATCTATGTTTGCTCTGAAGCTGATTTTATAACTATCATTAAAGGTAAATCACTCCTCCAACTCCACAGCAAGCAAGGGTCTCTTGACATGTTCCTCCTATCAAAGGTAATATTGAACCCCAAATCTTCTTTGTATAAGCACAGTTAACCAGAATGTGGTCAACTGTTTCCCCTTCACATTTGCACAGATAACAGAGGCTCGAGCCAATTTCATGCTCACTTATGCCACACTTCCCAAGTCAACACCTTGTTAGCTAAGGTGAGTGACATGAAGACATGATTTCATAGGTGCATTCACCTTCGAAATGGGTCTCTACCACCATACAACCTCTGCTACCTCCTCACCAAACGTTTCCATGTATCCAAGACTAGCAATAAAGTGACATGTGGAGATATTCTTCGATCAAACTAGTAATCCCTCAGCTTAATTGAATTTTTCTCCAACTGTGGAGTATACATATTCCAAGAAACTGCCTCTGGATTCACCATGTTAAGAAGCTCAGTTGTTTTCCATGTTTATGCCAGTATTCCCTGTATCTGCAACATTAACCAGTGTGTAAAGTCCTTGATCTTGCAAAAAGTCTTATCACCCTCAGAGGCAGGAATGCTAGCCTTCATGTCCCACCCAAGGATTAATGCCCAATCTAAGTTTCCTGCAGTGGCCAATTTTCCATTCCAACCAGTTTTCTACAAGGGAATGACAAAACTAGTGCCTTCCAGACAAATGAAACATTTGAGATAAAAATTTGCTGCTAATATAGTCCATTCCTCAAAGGAAAGTGGGTCCAAGTATTTATGATGGATAACATTATGCCATAAACCTTCTATAAATATTAAACTCCACAAATTCTTGGAAGTCGAGGCCTTGCCAAAATGGTGAATGCATTTCAACCCCCACAATGACTTCCATAAATATGTCATTTTTTAGTGTCAGGTGTTGGAAGAGGTATCTGCCATCATTCAGGGCTAACAAACATGGATGCATTCTTGTGTTTGCAGAATGTGAAACATTGAAACATCATGTTTCCAGGAAGAACTTAGGCTGGAAAGCAAATAGTGGGATGAGAATAATGCAACGACAAGGATTTGGAATCTCTAGAATTGTGATTGTTTTACACAATAAAGTATATCGAATAAATGACAAGGGAAGACTTAGCTGATGAGGAAGTTTATACAAGGTTTATCAATGATTGTAAGACGAGAATAATGGCATCGGTGGAGAAATTTATCTCACATTGAAGTCAAAATCAGGTTAGTTCAATATTTACAAGACTTGAGAATAGAAGCTTCATCGGTAATGTTATTAGTCCAACTATCTTTGAACTTGGTGAATTGAGAAGCTCTTGCACAACCTGTATACCACCTGCTTCTGCAACAACACAACTATTGTTCTATTATGTGTAAAAAAAATATGCAAGGCACATATTGCCACTATTTTCATGTCTTATGTGGGCTAATTCTCAAGTAGGCTAACCAGTGCATGGCAAGCTAAGGTAGAATTAGTTTTCCGAGCTAATCCATCATGCTAGAAAAGATCACCTAGAGCAAGAGAAACTAATAATCTGGCAGGTTAGGATCTGGTTTGTGGGTCAATAAGATATAAGTAATTATATGAAGGAGCTTGTCTAAGGTTTTTAAGGCTTATAAATGGAAAATTTTGTCTATGGCAAGGGTTTTTTGGGCTTATCAATTGGCAATTCGGGGTATGCCTTTGTCTGACTTATCAATTGGCAATTCTGGGTATGCATTTGTCTGACTTATCAATTGGCAATTCTGGGTATGCCTTTGTCTGACTTATCAATTGACAATTTTGGGTATGGCTAGGGTTTTTTGGTTTATCAGTTGACAATTTTTCATATGGCGAAGGTAATTTGGCTTATAAATTGAAAATTATGGGAAATAGGAATGAACCAATTAATAGAATAGCTTTGTTTTTAGAAAGATCTGTCTGTCTATAATGAATATCACATTGGTAGAGATATAGGTTGTCTCCAGTTTGTGTTTCAATGACGGGTATCATGGTCAAGCTATTTGCACCTGCTTTTTGGTTCGATTGTTTAGCTGCTTTTTATAATAGACTTGAATGTAACTCGAGTAGGAACAAACACAATAGATCCAATGCGCTTTACAAGAGATCCTTCTTTGATAGCGGTATCACTACTAAATACCACAATATCATAATTCTCATTCTCAAGATTCAACGCTATTCCTTGCCCTACATGCCTAGGGTTTTTGTCTTAGCAATTGATAATTCTGTGTATGTGGATGTAGCATAACATTTGCAGGTTCATCCCCTAAGAACAACAAGAAAAATACAAAGCATTAGATTCCAAAGCCCAATATCAGTTTTCTCAGTAAGCATAATAATTTACTAATTCCACCAAAGAGAGGGTTTTCAGGTAACCGAGAACCCCTAAAACCCCTGCAGATTCCAGTGAATAGACAGCTGGTCGCTGCAATCGACAGTTCTACGTCTATGCCATCTAGTCCAATGAGGGGTTTCAGCTCGGAGCATTCTCCACATGGTGGCTTGTGTATGGTGAAGCTATATCTGGATGGTGCTATGTTTGGATCCGACAATTGCTCGAGCCTAGGTTCGGGTTACAATTCGGGACATAATTCTATAGGAGGAGATATGGTGGGACAACCCTTTTGGCACAACAGGGGTGGTTCTCCTGTGCCAAGTTCGAGAATGAGGAGTCCAGGTCCAAGTTCACGAGCACAGAGTGCTGCTATTTCTCCTCTTCATCCTCGAGCCAGTGGATTAGGGACCGAATATCCAATAGACAGACAGGAAGAGGGAAAACAACAATGTTATCAATTGTCCCTGGCGCCGCGGTCCCCTTCTAGTTCTTCACCATTCACCACATCTGCCACATCTTCAAGAGGTCCACGAAGTCCTAGTGGCAAAGACAACCATGCAAGCCCTGGGCAGCGATGGAAGAAGGGGAGATTGTTGGGAAGAGGAACCTTTGGCCATGTCTATATCGGTTTCAACAAGCAAGTGTCCAAGTGTCATGCAACAACTTATGGAACATATAACACTCTTTTGAATATATAGGACACAACTGAATACTAAAACATGCAGGCATGCTCTCTAATCTTCATGGCACCTTTCTTGGTGTTTTAATTCTACTAACCATTCTTTGGCTGTCTATTTGTTACTAAATGATTTATAAGGTGGATCGCATTAGTCATTTGCTTAAATATTTTGTTGTATCTAGGAAAGCCTAACATGGCAGGTTGCTCTGTTATGCTCCACACATCGAATCCAATTAACCATATTCAACAATATTCTGTCGAAGGCCGAGCAAATCCCTGTCTGCCTTCTGTTATATAGTATTCGGATATCTTATTCAGAAGACAAAATGGTCCTCGCAACCGTAGTAGCCAAGATGGAGGAGTCGGTCCAATCCTATATGTTTGCTTCTCGTTACATAGATAACCCACTACCAAGGTATATAGTATACCAGTTCAACACTTATCCATGAATATTTTTCCATGCAATGTAATTTACATGAATAAGCTGTCAATGGAATTCTATACATATTATTGTTTTTTGAGATATTATTGCAGATGGGTACTCAAAAAATAATAGGGAGCTAGTATGAATTTAAGATCTGCTTATAACCAGTTTCTAATGTGGTAAAGATGAGTCTGTTATGATAGACATGGTTCTTGTTTTGGCAGGTTCTGATTTCCAGAAAACTCCATTCTGAAGGATACTGCCCTACTTTCCTTGGAACGCTGGCTATGATAAACACTTAGATCACTTAGGCCAAATTTAAATTTCCCCGTCTTTCAAATATTATAATCCATGCAAACAAAACAAAAAACTGACTGAGGTATAGAGGCTCGTGGTTTTAACTTTTCACACCTGGAAAAAAATTTCTTACTGTAAGACTTATTCCCCCCCCCCCAAAAAAAAACATATTTATATTCCCTGGAGGAAAACTAAATACAGTCTTGAAAATATCTTACATAGAGGCAGTCCATTTGGACTTTTCCAACAGTCAAAATATTTCAGAAAATAGTCTCCTATCAGCCCCTTAGTGCCCCTCTATGCTTCATTTAGAGTTTAGCTTATCAAACATACATTTTCAAAATATGCCATTAGTCTCCTAACGATTTAAAGTATTACATATCAAAAAAGTACTTTTGAGTTCATCAACTATTTATACTTCAAAAATAGATGAAGTGGAAAATGAAATCAGTCTCCGATCTTTATATTCTTCCTTCCTCAATTGATGAAGATCTCCTGCTAAACCTGCCTTGGACAAAGAATCTGTAAATGTATTATATTGTCGATATATGTGGGAGAAAGAAGGATTTTCAATAGTTTCTATAATATCTTTAATATGCATAACCAAATTGTAAATCCCAGCTTCCTGTACCTGGTACTGTCCCGCCATCCACTTGATAACAAGTTATGAATCCCTTCTTATTGTAAGACTTGTGTAAAAGGATTTTTGTTTATATCAAATTGGTATGCTATGTTTTTGCTTAATTTGGAATTTATGTCTATCAAAAGGATGATGTTTCTACATCCAAGTACATTATGTCTCTTAAAATGGATATATGTCTTCCAGGTGCAGAAGTGGTGTTGAAAACTATACACAAAATATAAAGAGTTAAAGGTAATTATGCAGTAAAATGTCTTTCCCATATTGTTATGCCTAAATTACATATGCTAGTAAAGCTCTCTTACCGAATTTATGTGTATGGTCTAATATTGTCTTTGATATTTTATATAGGAAAGGAAACTCGATAATGTGGAAGCTTATATCGAAGAGCAAAACGAGAAATTCAGAGCAGCTGTTAATAGTACCTTTTTTGCATATTCATATCTTCTCATGTCTTATTGTTAGTTTTTTTGTGGATGTTTGAATACAGTATATAAATGACATATTTCTTTTAATGACCAGTGCTACCGAAGCCCCAAATCGACAATGTGTTATTAATTGATGTAACCTCGGGATATGAAATTCTTGCATTATATTATTTTCTTGAATGGAGATAGGATCTAGTGATTGTGTTTTCTATTTGTGATCTTGTTATATTTCATCCATACTCAGGATTACTGGGAAAAAAAGTTTCATATCAAGACTATCGCATGAGTTTCTAAAATGGTCAATGCCTTCTATTGGAAAAACGATATTATAGTTCATCACATGGTTTTTGTTTGTATGTATGCTATTTGTAGTATCTAAGAATCTTATTTCATAACACATTGGGTAGTTCATTCATATTGTTGAAGTTGGATTTTAAATATGAGATGTTGGTGATGAATATAATGTTGTCTCTTTTGATAAACATTGTTTTACCTTCTGACATACTACATAAATGACATCATAGGAAAAATGTTAATGTAAGAATGATTATAAGCATCTTGTCATGTATGCATTTAATTTGTATTTTTCCTTATCTTTTCTTTGTGACATTTGTAGTCTCTTAGAATTGAGCACTTCTCTCATCCACTTTCCTAAAAAATTATGGCTTATTGGTCTTATCCAGTAAGCCACGGGTCCAAACAGCCACAGTTCCAAACAGTTCCCCAAGGGGAGATGATTCCAGCTATACAAGTGATTAATGTAGAAGAGGTGGGGCAGCAGGTCACCCAGATGAATATTATCTATACTCCCTAGAAGTAGGAAATAGGTACCAAGAGGGAAGAATCAGAGATTCAGTTAGATATGGATATAGATGAATAACAACAAGGGCACCCACATAGTAAAATGTTAAATATTTACAAGCCCTTAGAGATACAAGGGGTGTTGGTTGAACAGGAAGGTAAGATCACAATATCAAGTGAGCATATTGCTACATCAGGCGAGCCTGCTCTAACAATTTAAAGTTTTACCTCATCACTTTTGCCTGGGACAGGAAAACAGGAAGCTACCACTGCACAAGAGGGTCAGGCACCTAAAAATAGCTTATTCTCCCATTACATGGAGATTAAGAATCAAAACATGCAGGTAAGGCATGACCTCTACCCACAAGTAATTTAAATCAACGTGAACTTTTCTTGTAAAAAGGTCAGCTTATGCATTAGGTTAAATGTTTTTCTCCCACTGCTTGTTTTTTTGTAGCAGCCATATTTTTAGGGTGCTTGAATTTTTAGTTGCACTTAGTAGGAACTTTTCTTTTATATTATATTTGCAGCACGATGAAGCAGAGCAGATATTCACATCACAGCTCTGGGTTCAAGAACAAATACAATCAGATCAATTTATTGTCCAGCTGTTGCTCGAGAGCTTGTTGAAATAACAGCTTCAAACAGGTTCCTTTCACATTGGAACAACAAAGAACAATTGCGTCAATGTTTAATATAATGGTATACAATGGTTTTTTTAATAATTCTGGGCATCATAACAATCCTTTGATGGATGCAGCTATTAGATGTTTGTAATTTTTATATGAAAGAGATTGTAGACGTAGTTTCTGTCCCCCATCTCTATGGATTTCTCTTGCTGTGAAATATCACTCTCCAATTGTTGCAGCAGTTAGAGCACATGAAGCTGAGTCAACTTGCTTGATGTTGGGAGATTCATCAGTGGCTTCAACAACGGGTTCTTTGGTTAGGACTACTCCATATGTGTTTCCATTTGAAAAAAGGTATTGAAATTTTACCATTCTTTGTCTGCATTTTACTTCTATTCCCTATGGTTCAAGCTAAGAATATCTTATTATGCTACAAATACATCATTTCTTAGACTACAGAATCAGAAGAATTTGAGGTGTTAGTGGATTGTGTAGAATAAAAAGGAATCAGGGGATTATAACTTGGGTAAGGATCGCCATATTGAACTCCTAACATATTGTTGGTGGCTAGGCTAATGTACATAATATAAATGGTGATCGAAAGTTATGAGATGGTGGTGATGATCCATAAACTTGAATTGGGCTTTGTGTGACAAATGGAACTCCTTCATACAACTGTAAGCACAACAAAGTGGCAATTGATATGACTTCATTTTGGGTCATCTTTGCCATATAAAGAAAATAGAAAGTATGCACTGAGTGTCACTCTTCCACCAATTTTATCTCTGAGATTGTTTATCATTCCGATGGACACCAGATGTTTCACTTTCCATCATTTCAGGATGTACAATGTTGTGAAGATTAGTGGTGAAGACTAGTATAAGATATAAACACAAGATTTCAAGTTTATAATATATTCAACCTTGAATTGCTAGAGTTGAGATGGTATGTTATGAGGAGACCATATTCAATTTGTGACAAGCAATATATAAATATTAAATTTTTAACACCATTATGGCCAGTTATCCACCCGAACTAATTAATAGCAAGATTTTTGGAGGCTCTTTCATCTTAAGTTGTGACTAAGTTGATCATGTCTTGCTATTTTCCAATGTAAATCTTTGTGGTTCTTAACAAATTCAGGATTCCTACTTTCCCCATTGTATCGCCTCCCAAGGGACAGTGGGAAGTGTGAGTGCCCAATAAAAACAGAGTCAAGTTTGAGCCATGAGCTGTGCTAGCTCAAAAACATCTCTCTCTCTCTATATATATATAAAACAAATAATAGACAATAATTCCGTTTTGATCATTTTTTAAATTGGTTAATGTTACTGCTAGGGAATTCTAAACTTCAAATGGTACAAAATACAGAGGGGTAGTGGAAGAAATGTCAGGTATTTTGCTCAACAGTTATCTATTTATTACCTTTCTTCATCAAGCCATGGACCCAGAAGTAAGAACAAAAAAAAATAGTTTTAGTGAACTTACACTATTCCTTAATACAAAATACATTATGAGTTAGGACTTTTGATTGTTTAATCATATCGATAATTTGCATGAAACATGTTATACCCTCTCTTATAACTTGTCAAATTTTATTTTTTGGTTCATACCTATTTGTTCTTTCCAGTACTAAATGGCTTCCACTTTCACATCTAGTTTTTAAGTGGGAAGAGTGTACATGAGCATATTTTTTTGCTTATAGAAAAAGACAACAGGCTATTCCAAATGGTAATAGTAAACATTAACAAATTTAAATAACTTGTTTCTAATTGAAGGAAGAGCTACACAATCATTCAGACCATATGTCTCCTTTCCACTTTAGAAAGTGATCAACAAGCATAAAATATTTGAGTGCAATTACAATCAAGCAACTATGTGCTCTCAGAAGTTGATTAATATGATATTATCTCCATTTGACACTAAATTTAGGTCAACTCATCCAAATTAGACCAAAATATCTCAGGTTTTACCTAGGATAAAAAGGAGTGTTTTAGGTCCACACCAAAATATGTTTTTCACGGGCAATCCATTTAGTTCTATCCTAAAATCCCATTCAACATTTTCAGGTCTGGAACATAATGTCCCGATGTGTTAGCTTTTCATTCTGCACACCATACTTGACACTTTATTTGACAAGGGAGCCTATTCGACTTAGTAATGTTTTAAATAAATTTTGCATATATTCATCACGACAAATCCATGTCTATATTGAGAACTCTTGGCATTATTACCTGCTTTTCAACATTCATCAACTTTCTCTCCTTGTTTGAGAACAATGGTGGTAAGTAACTTTTGAAGATGGGAAGAACCATTATTCTCCTTTTATCCTGTGTTCACAAATTCATATTTGCCATATATGCATGTAAATCGTATCCTATTCGTAGATGTTATGAACCTGAAAAGCAAAGGGAAACAACTTAAGCAGCTTGCAGTAAAAAAATATATATAATGTTCATCATTGGAAAAATTATTGTTTGATGGAAGAATTGATCTTTGCAATTTGCTCATGGAAGCATTAATGTTTGCAGTTTGTCTACTTTGGATCCCCGTGACTGAATATTGGTTTGGATCCCTTAATGATATTATCATTGGAGTTAATCAATGTTTTCTTTGCTTTCTATGTATCCCCGTGATTCAATAATAATTTCAGTCCCTAAATGATGTTATCTTTGGATTTATAAGTGGTTTCATTTCAAATCATCACTAGTGAGATTACCAGGCAAAATTTTGCTTATTATCATAGTTGAATGAACTTGTTGCTTGTTATGAGTTTACTCTGTAGTATGTACATCTCATTATTTCCTTCTGTGTTTTGTCCTTTTTTGTATATCATATGAAGGGACTAACTAGGATGTCTCAGGTAATGGCAGATTTCAAAGGAAGTTATCTTCTCAAAAATGAAAAATATGGATCAACTGAATCCGATGGAGATTCCAAGTACTTCTTGGGCTCCGGAAAATGTTGTTACTTTGGCATTAGGTTCTATGACAAGAGATATGAACATTCTGGACAGCTTGTGGAGGGATTACACTGTAGAGAATATGTGTTTTCTCTTTCCTTTATTTTATACAATTTGATTCCATGTATTGAGAAGAGACAACAATCAAAGAGAAAAGTGATCGAGGATGAGGAAGCATATGATGATCATATTTCTAGTGTTCCCAATCACCATTTTTCGACTAGTATAGAAAGTGGGGATGATGTTACTGAATTAACTTCATCACTTATTGAGTATTTGTGGCTAGTCCACCAGTAGTGGCATCTGCACCATCTTCTAGCTATAGTGAAAAAGGACGGTTCTTCTCGTGAAGCACATCTGAGTTAGGGGGGGTTAAAGACAAAATTGCAACTGCAATATGTTTCCCAATTGTATTCATACATGCTTGTTATCTTTTATTGCTTGAATTCCATTGGTGGACCTTCTCCTATTCTTAATTTATTATCTCTCACTCAAGGATTTTTGTCACTCTTGTGGGAGTGGTTAGAGAGATTTCTTATCTTCAAGAAAGATGGATTTTCAATATTTCAGAAGCAATCACAGACTAATCTAAGTGTTGGTGAGAACCAAATTCATGGTATAGTTAGTAGAAAGGAGAAAAGTTTGATTATAAATGTAAGCAATAAATGGGCCTCTGCATTTCTAAGAACGAAAGGAAAGTCATCAAATAGAGAGCAGTATTGATATGCGCAAGGAAAAATCTCTTCAACAATATAGTGATAAAGATGATGCATGTACAGCATGAGAATTGGAGGCTATGAAGAAGGGTCCTCAAGTTATTTCAAAAGATACTTCAACAATGTTACTTCTATTTTGTGCAACTTATGCCCATTCACTTATGGTTCTTGATGACGAAGAGTTCTATGAAAAACAGGTTTGCTTCCATTTTTCATTTGATTTTTGCATAGTTGCTATGGCTATGATCTTTCATTTGTTGCTTGTTCATCCACATCCCTTTATGTTGTTCTTTTACTCTTCAAACAAGTTCCTTTTACATTGGAACAACAAAGAACAATTGCGTCAATGTTTAATAAAATGGTATACAATAGTTTTTTGAATAATTCTGGGAATCATAACAATCCTTTGATGGATGCAGCTGCTAGATGTTTGTAATTTTTATATGAAAGAGATTGTAGACGTATTTTTTGTCCTCCATCTCTATGTCTTTCTCTTGCTATCAAATATCACTCTCCAATTCCTGTAGCAGTTGAGCACATGAAGCTGTGTCAACTTGCTTGATGTTGGGAGATTCATCAGTGGCTTCACTGATGGGTTCTTTGGTTAGGACTAATCCATATGTGTTTCCATTTGAAGAAAGGTACTGAAATATTACCATATTATGTCTGCATTTTATTTCTATTCCCTATAGTTCCAGCTAAGAATATCTTATTATGCTACAAATACATCATTTCTTAGACTGCAGAATCAAAAGAATTTGAGGTGTTAGTGGATTGTGTAGAATAAAAAAGGAACCAAGGGAAACTTGGATAAGGATCACCATATTGAACTCCTAACATATTGTTGGTGGCAAGGCTGATGTACATAATGTAAATGGTGATCGAAAGTTATGAGATGGTGGTGATGATCCAGAAACTTGAATTGGGTTTTGTGTGACAAATGGAACCCCTTCATACAACTGTCATCAATAACAATAACTAACAATGCTATGTAATCTATTCCAAGAGGATATGTATGCTAGTATGATGAAGTAATGGAATGAATCAATACCAAGGGATTTTTTTTAGAGATTTTATGTAGCAATACAAAAAAGAAACATGGATATGTATGGTTGTCTCTGGTTTGGATCTTACAAATATGCATTGATTAATGCTAAAAAATATGTAGGGGTGAATTCTTTTAACTCCTGAGTGTATAATATAGGGATGGTGCAGAGGACTGCATCATTTAAAACCACATACATTTGTACATATATAGTGAAAATTACATTCATAAGTCAGTTAGTAGATAATGATTCAATAAACTTGAAATAGGTGAAACATTGATTTTATCATCAGAGTTTACTGGAATTCAATTACGCCAAATAAGGTAGACATACCAACAGGAACTACCCTTTTAGGGTACTTCCATGAAGAGGGTTTGATTGTAGAAGTATCCATTGCAAGACTCCACTGTTGAACATCAACAAGATGGATACATTGCTTGCCCCAACAATGATTATGCCTATGATGTACAAGAGAAATTTATATTATTTGATAGTTTTAACGGGCATAATCATAATTCAAAGGTACATATTTGAACTGAACTTACTATACAACTGCATTCTTGATTTTTGAGAGATTTTGGCAAAAGAAGGTTATCATTAACATGACCATTTTTGGTGACTATTGGGTAATCTTTGTTGCTTACCTAGGTATGTGACCCTTTTCTAGAATTTGGCAAGATGGTGTTAACTGTTGGAAATTTTATTCTCATATCAATCCATAAGGAATTCTATTTAAGGGTGCTAGCTCAATGGTAGAGCACCTGCCTTATAGGTAGGATGTTGGTGGTTCGATTCCTCCGTGCCATATTTATATTCTGAAACCACTAAAAAGAGATAAATGACTAAAACAATGACCAAAGTTTGCATATAAATGACCACCAGTACAACATGAGAGATAAGTGACCAAACAAACAACCAAAATATGCATATCAATGACCACTTTTGATTTGGCGATCGTTGGTAGAAAATTAGCGGTCATTTATCACGTGACAAAAAATGTTGTCATTAATTGTGACAATTAATGACCAAATATACGACCAAATTAATGACCAAATATATGACCACAAGATAAGCTATAAATGACCAAGCTAAATATGACCACATTTTTGGTTGCGTGATATATCACTGTTAATTTGCTACCAGTGGTCACCAACTCAAAAGTGGTCATTTATATGTAGATTTTGGTCTTTTTTTGGTCACTTATCTCTCATTTTGTACTAGTTTCAGTGAGTCATTGTGTCTAACATATTGGTGGTGAAGGAGGTAAAAAAAGATGTGGTAGTTCATCTTAGCAACAACATAAGCGGTGTGTCTGCAAAGGAGGGGAAGCTAGTCCCTTGGGGTTTGGGGGATGATGTAAAATACATCATGCCATTAGGTTGGACTCACAAGCATTGGTTGAACATTTTTAGTGTAAAAGAACGTGTGGGAAAATAACATAGGGTTTGGTTGAGTCAAGTCTAGAAATCAAGCCTAGGTTATAGTCCATAGTTCCTCCTCCTAGCCAAATGGTGGATGGTTTTTTTTTTCCAATTTGCAATAGATGTGGAAAGAATATTGGTGTTGGGATTCAATTTCCAATTTAGTTTTTTTTCAAATCCCTTATTGCTTGGGTGGATGTAAAATTCATTAAGGGATTGATGGTATGGAGGAATTAACATATGTTAAATAACAAATTTTAAAATTTTTAGTTTTGGAATTTCATTTACAAATACTTTTAATTTAGGGAAACATAAAAATTTGTATTTGTAATGATGAAGTGAGGAAAGGATTTGGATGCTTACCTTTCCAATCCTCCTTGCAAGATGAAATATCCCTTGTTGAGATTCAAAATCTCCCTCGTTGAGCTTCTTCGATGCCTTTTTCGAAGTCAAAATTGCTTAAACGTTCCGGTTTTGAGTATACAGTGGCCGCGGTCCATAGGCTATTTATTTTTTTTGGTTATATTAACCAAAATGCACGCGCATTATGTATCACTATAACACGTGCACGTTTTGGAATCCTATCCTACATGTTAATTGACATGGTAGGGTCGGAGTCCACCCATGCCTAGTTCTAAGTAACGTGCACACATTTTTAATTTACACAATTCTAGCGTGTTTTGTGAATGCACGATTGCACCAAAAGGGTCCCTCAACTTCGTGTGAGGGCCCTGAAGTCAATCTTGGATTGTAGACAACCACATTTTTAAAAGTCAACCATAATATAAAGTCAGCCATGGATTGAAGTCAACCTTGGATTGAATCCAACCATAGATTGAAGACAACCTTGGATTGAAGACAACCCTGGATTGAATTCAACCTTGAATTTAACCATGGATTGAAGTCAAGCTTGAATTGAAGTCAGTCTTGGATTGAAGTCAACCTTTGATTGAAGTCACCCTTAGATTGAAGTCAACATTGGATTGAAGTCAACTATGGATTGAAGTCAACCTTGGATTGAAGTAAACCTTACTTAAAAGTCAACTATGGAATGAAATCAAATATTGAAAAAAATATTGAACTAGTATATATATATATGAAAACATATAAATCCTTAAAGAAATGTGGGTTAAATGCAACTTTAAATCTAAAATAATTATTTTGTCCTATAATATTGACATAAACGTACCTCTCATCTCATTCATGGTTATACATAAGCCAAAAAAAACCAATGTTTTATATGAAAATATTTGATTAAAGTCGACATGGTTTAAATTCAACCTTGATTAAAGTCCTCATGGATTAAAGTAGACATGGATGAAAGTCAATTATGGATTAAAGTCGAACATGGATTAAAGTCAATTATGGATTAAATTCAAACATGGTTTATCGAGGAAACATTGGATTAAAGTCAACCTTTGATTGTAGTCAACCTTGTATTGAATTCAACCTTGGATTGAAGTCAACTTTGCATTGAATTCAACCTTTGATTGAATTCAAAATTGAATTGAAGTGCACCTTGAATTTAACTTTGGATTGAAGTCATCTTTGAATTGAAGTCAATCTTGGATTGAAGTCAACCTTGAATTGAATTCAACCATGGATTGAATTAAAGCTTCAAGTGATCCTTCGATTGAATTCAAGCTTCAAGTGATCCTTGGATTGAAGGGCACCCAATGATGGAAAGAAACCTTGGATTAAAGTCAATATTGGATTGAATTCAACCTTTGAATGAAATCAAAATTTGGTTTGAATTCAACCATGGATTGAAGTCAACCTTGATTTGTGTTAGGATATATCATCATTCAGTATGTACTTTTCATGCACTTTGCATGCATCTGCATGCTTCCCAGTCACCAGTTTGATGCCTCCAGTACCTAGTCCCTAGTCTGCCAGCACCTGGGAGCCACTTTTCACTCTATTTTAGCCCTCCTAGTCAAGGAGGCGCCCACTTCTCACCCACCACTTGAGAAGGGCTCCTTTTCTCACCTACCAGTCCAGTTCACTTCAGTTAGTTAGTTGTCTTTCCTTGATTTGAGGCTAGAATAACTCCTAACTATTGTTACCACTCCGATTGACCTACGATGAGCCTTTAATACCTATTCTGAGTGCAGTTAACTCCTCACGCGCCCTCCACTGAGCCTCCATCCCTACATTAGTTCCATTACCATCAGTTACACTTATTACAGTCAGTTAGACTCAGTTTGACACCTGTCTGACAATGACTTGTGCATTGATGACCACCACTGATTGATGATGAGGACTCCTAGTTGGAGCCAAGCTACACCATGCAGTATATTCAAATGAACTCCTTGGCTAATTCAAATTTCTCACTCATTGTGACAGTATAGTATTGTAATTCTACTATTCTGGATTATAAAGCACTGATGCATCTCTCTTGCACAGTTTTTACTCCAATTTGTTTTACATCATTGTGATTGATATTCTTGTTCAATAGATCTGCTGTGACTAATTTTACATGGTATCAGAGCCATTGCAAGGACAAGATCTCTCTCTCCTATAGATGTTCTACATGAAGAATTGAGTGAATTTGCCCAAAATTACTGAAGTTTTGGCATGCAAAATCTCATGTGCATTCGCTCATGTGCATGCAAGGCTAAAAAATACTCTCCAATCCACTCCAGAAGCCCGAGTTTTCCATAGAATTTCTGGATTTGATACATTGGATCATTCAAGCTTGCTTGATCTCCAATCCTAGGTGTGATGCAACTCTAAAAGGGTGGATTGTTCGACCTTACTGTTCTTGTTTTGATTGTGATTTGTAGGCTAATCATCTCCATCAAGTGCATTCACTATCATTGAGATGGATTCTTCTTCTTCTAAGCTACTCACTCCTTTCAATTATTTTGAATGGAAGAATGACATGAAGATTCTGTTGCGCTCAAGAGGGTACTACAGAGTCACCATGGGCCTCGAAGTTGAGCCCAATACACTCATTGAAAAATCAAAGCACTTCAACAAGTTGGATGAAGCATATGGTCTTCTTTGCCTCAATATTTCAAAGGATCGTCACCTTCACCTCAGTGGATTGACTACTCCAAAGGCAGTATGGGAGCAACTCGAGAAGCCTTTTGGAAAGCAAGATGACATGCGGTATTTTCAATTGGAAAACGAATTGATTGCCTTGAATCTAGAGAATTTCAAGACCATCAATGACTTTTTCACAAGATTCAAGCATTTGTATTTGCAATTGAAGAATAGTGGAGTTATCAAAGAGGATAAGCAATTGATCCTCTCCATTCTTTCAAAACTTGATAAATATTTCTCGGTATTTTTCTCTACTTTCAATTCCGGTCGGCTAACTACCCCGAATTGGAAGATGCCTACCTTGAATGTCTTCATTGAGTCCGTTACCAAAGAGCATGATAAGATAATTCAAATGGGGTCCATAAGCTCCAAAGATTCAGCCCTCTTTGTTCAAGGATCCAAGAATTCGAATGGCAAAGGAAAGCAAAATAAAGAGAATCCCAAATTTGAACCTACCAAGCAAAGAGAGAAAAGCAAACCAACGGATGCACCATCCGGTTCAAGGAACAAGCAAAAGGGAAAAGAAAAATCTAAATGTACTTATTTCAACCATGGATTTCATCCTGAAAGTTAATGCATGAAGAAAACAATAGATCAAATGTCCCTTCTTTTGGAAAAGAATAACATAACTCTTCCCGATGGTGCACGTAAGAAGGATATAAATGATGATCATGAAAGAGGTCAAGCACTCATGGCAACTGTTTCGAAACCCACCACTCTACTGATAGATTCCTGTGCCTCGAATCATATGGCTGCAAATATTGACTCCTTTTCTTCATTTGATCCAAGCATATCCATCCTCGTCCATTTGGGAGATGACTCAAAAATTTCTTCAAAGGGTAAAGGTACCATCCATTTAGAGCATGGAAGTTTTCAGAATGTTCTTTATGTTCCTTCCTTGGCTTCAAATCTACTTTCCGTGTATCAAATGAAACACACCGGTGAACTAAAGCAAGTGACATTCATCCCAAACAAAGTTGAAATTTATGATATTGAAAATGGAAGACTTATTGCATTCGGAAAGGCAAACCATACTGCAAAATACTATGAGTTTTCACACTTTGTGCCGCTTGAAAATCCCACTGCTCTTCTCACACATGGAAATGAGGTTAGTAGGATTTGGCATGAAAGGTTTGGACACCTTAAATACAAGTATTTTCTGATTTTACAAAACAAATCCATGGTTGATGGTCTTCCACACCTCCGTTCCTCAAAGGGAATTTGCCCAGGTTGCATCATTGGGAAGCACCCCCAACACAAGTTCGATTGCCGCAAAGCTAGCAGAGCTTCTACTATTTTGGGCTTCATGCATTCTAATATTAGTGTTCCACTACCAAATATGTCCATGAATGGTTCAAGGTATGTTTTGACATTCATCAATGACTTCTCCCGCTTTACTTGTGTATTTTTTCTCAAAAACAAGTCAGAAGTGCTTGGAAAATTCAAGGATTTTAAGGTTTCTGTTGAGCCCGCCTTGAGAGAAAGATAAAATCTCTTATATATGATAATGGAAAAGAATATATCAATACTGAGTTGCTGCAACTTTGTGCCAAAAGCAGAATTCAGATCCAACATACAGTTCCCTACACACCCCAGCAGAACGGTGTAGCGGAAAGGAAGAATCAGTCACTGAAAGAGATGGCTACCTGTATGCTTGAGTCAAAAGGTTTGGCTGCAAATATTTGGGATGAAGCCATGAATGTTGATGCATACATTCAGAACTGAGTTCCACATTCATCCATGAAAGGTAAAACTCCTTTCGAAGCATTCACTGGTCACGCACCGGATGTGTCCAATTTGAGGGTTTTTGGATCCACTGCATGGGCTAGAATTCCTTCTGATAAGAGAAAAGCTTTGGATCCACAAAGTATTGAATGAATCCTAATAGGATATGGAGAAGAATAAAAATCATATAAACTCATGAATATCATATCCAAAAATATATTCATAGAGCGAAGTGTGAAGTTTGAAGAACCGCTTCTAGATTTGAAACTAGTCGAGGAAAACACGGTCGATCCGTAGTCTCTACAAGAAGAAGTTTCGAGAGAAGATGAAGAAAGCATTGGATCTGATATTTCTGATATTATATCAGACTTTGATGGCCATGACATATCAGGTTTAGAATCCGAACATAATGATCCTCCTCAATTATCAAAGTGGGCCCAAAACACTCTACAATCTGCTGCTCCAAACATTGGAAATCCTGTTGATCCAAGGAGAACAAGAGCAGACTTTCAAAGAGCAGGTATGGCTCTTTCATTTTCTGATCCATTATTATCTGATAAATTTTATTTGACGATTGGTTCAGATCCCAAATCATACTATCAAGCTCACCGAGATCCATGATGGCAAACTGCCATGGATGAAGAGTACAGTTCTCTTCAAAAGAACAATACATGGGAGCTAGTTTCTCTTCCACCTAGAAGAAAATTAGTTCAATGTAAGTGGATCTACCAAACGAAAGTTGCTGCTGATGGCTCTATCAGCAAATACAAAGCTAGGCTGGTGGCAAAAGGTTTCTCCCAAGTCCAAGGAGTGGACTACACTGAGACCTTTGCAACGGTTGCAAAGATGGATTCCATCCGCCTAGTTTTGGCCATTTCCGCATCCAAGCACTGGGAAGTGCACCATATGGATGTGAAGAGTGATTTTCTACATGGATACCTTGATGAAGAAGTATATATGAAGCAACCAGAAGGATATATATCAAATCCATCATTAGTTTGCA
This sequence comes from Larix kaempferi, assembly GCA_027924585.1. Taxonomy (NCBI): domain Eukaryota; kingdom Viridiplantae; phylum Streptophyta; class Pinopsida; order Pinales; family Pinaceae; genus Larix; species Larix kaempferi. Next base: position 5,490,351 of record BSBM01000207.1, read on the forward strand.
GATTGAAGAAATCTTTGTATGGATTGAAACATTCCCCAAGAGCTTGGTACGCAAAGATGGACTCCTTCCTTCTTTCTCAGAATTTCAAAAGATGCAAATCTGATCCAAATGTGTACCTACAGCAAGTTAAAGGTAATTTTCTGATTTTTGTTCTTTATGTTGATGATCTTCTCATTATTGGTAGCACTCTCCTTACAATCAACAAGCTAAAAGCTGCTTTAAATCTAGCTTTTGATATGAGCGATTTGGGCTTGGAGATAGCTCAAAACTTTGATGGGATCACATTATCTCATCAAAAGTATGCTTCAGACCTGCTATTAAAGTTTAGTATGGCAGAATGTAAGGTTGCTCTGTTTCCATTCCTCTCAGGAATCAGTCTTGAGGAGGGAAATTCTACACCGCTTACAGATTGCACTATGTATCGACAATTGATTGGTTCACTACTCTACTTGACACACTCAAGGCTTGATATTTCCTATGCCATGAGTGCTGTATCAAGGTATATGCAGCATCCCCATGAGCTTCATTGGTGGGTAGCCAAGCAGTTCTTGCAGTATGTGCAAGGTACGAGACATTTTGGCATACATTATGCTGCAGATTCTGAGCTAGATTTCATTAGTTTTACTGATTCAGATTGGGCAGGTGATAGCATAGATTGGAAGCCCACTTCTGGATATGTTTTCATGATTGGAAATGGCCCTATTTGTTGGTCAAGCAAAAAGCAGGAAGCCATTGCACTTTCTTCAGCAGAGGTAGAGTATTGAGGAGCAGACAATGCCTGCATTCAGGCAGTTTGGTTGCAGGGTATTCTTTCCGAGTTTGATTTTGGTAGCACTACTTCAACTGTCATATTTTGTGACAATCAAAGTGCTATTAAGATCTCCACAGATCCAGTTCAGCGGCAGAGGACCAAACACATTGAAATTCATATGCACTACATCTGAGAGTTGGTGCATGATCGTACCATCATTCTGCAATATTGCCCTACTGATGAGCAAATTGTGGACATCTTCACCAAGAGATTCATTGAGAAGAAGTTCTCTTACCTCCGTTCACTGTTGGGGCTGAGTTCCATCATGGTGGAGATAGATTGGATCCATTTTTATGTTTAGCTTGAGGGGGGGCTTTATTCCCACTAGGTTTTCCCTCTTTCCTCACTTAGCTTATTTTCAGCATTTTTTGGATTATTGTATTGGGGTGACCTTTGGTCTCAATAACCAAGGCCCTACATTTTATTTTTTACATCATAGTATAACTTGAGGGGGGGTGTTAGAATATATCATCATTCAGTATGTACTTTGCATGCATCCGCATGCTGCCCAGTCACCAGTTTGATGCCTCCAGCACCTAGTCCCTAGTCTGCTAGCACTCGGGAGGCACTTTCCACTCTGTTTTATCCCTCCTAGTCAAGGAGGCGCCCACTTCTCACCCACCACTTGAGAAGGGTTCATTTTCTCACCTACCAGTCCAGTTCACTTTAGTTAGTTAGTTGTCTTTCCTTGATTTGAGGCTAGACTGACTCCTAACTGCTGTTACCACTCCAATTGAACTCTGATGAGCCTTGACTACCTATTATGAGTGCATTTAACTCCTCATGTTCCCTCCACTAAGCCTCCATACCTACATTAGTGCCATTACCATCAGTTACACTTATTACACTAAGTTAGACTCAGTTTGATGCCTGTCTGACAGTGACTTGTGCATTGATGACCACCACTGATTGATGATGAGGACTCCTAGTTGGAGCCAAGATACACCATGCAGTATATTCGAATGACCTCCTTGGTTAATTGGAATTGCTCACTCATTGTGATAGTAATGTATTGTAATTCTACTATTCTGGATTATAGAGCATTGATGCATCTCTCTTGCACAGTTTTTACTCCAATTTGTTTTACATCATTGTGATTGATATTCTTGTTCAATAGATCTGTTGTGACTAATTTTACAATTTGGAGTTAACCTTGGAGTGAATTCAACCTTTCCTAAAAGGAAACTATGGATTGAACTCAATCTTGGATTGAAGTCAACCTTGCATTGAAGCCAACTATGGATTGAAGTCAACAATGGATTGAAGTCAACTATGGACTGAAGTCAATCATGGATTGAAGTCAACCTTGGATTGAAGTCAACCTTGGATTGAAGTAAACTATGGATTGAAGACAACCATGGATTGAAGTCAACCTTTGACTACAATCAACCTTGGATTGAAGTAAACCTTAAAATTCAACTATGGATTCAAGTCAAACTTGGATTAAATCCAACTATGGATTGAATTCAACCTTTCTTCAAATTTAACTATGCATTGAAGTCAACCTTCGCTTATATCCATCCTTTAATTGAAGTCAACTTTGATTGAAAGTCAACTATGGATTCAAGTCAACCTTTTATTGAAGTCGACCACGGATTGGAGGAAACCTTGGATTGAAGTCAACCTTGGATTGAGGTCAGCCTTGAAGTCAACCTTGGTTTGAATTTAACCTTGAATTCAAACTTTGATTAAAGTCAACCATGGATTGACATCAACCTTGGATTGGATTCAACCTTGGAGTGCAGAAGTCAACCTTGCTTAAAATGCAACTATGGATTGAAGTCAACCATTGGATTAAATTTAACCTTGGATTGAATTCAACCTTGATTAAAATTCAACCATGGATTTGTTGATGTATATGTAACTTCAGAATGTATTTCACTTATATATTTATTATACTCCTATAGAGATGTATTATTCCTCTATACGGAAGTGTCGTCATTTGTATTGACAAGTGTCGCAAGTGTGTTAACTTGCCGATGGTTTATTAGATCACCTTGTAAGGGTCGGCCCGGATTAATGTAATAAGAGGTTATTGTGCTAAGCTAGACAAGTCGGCCCCATAAGATTATTGGGCAGTCAGGACAAGTATAAATAGAGATCTCCCGATCTCTATTTGGATCACTTCAGAACTCACACTTCCATCACTCGGAAAGTGGCGCACATGTGAGGAGGAGGATCAGCTGCTAAGAGGAGTCTATCTCTATGTACTTTGGTTGTGCTATTGCACTATCTATCTCTGAGGAAGTTGTGGGGTTTTTCACCTTAAGGTTTTCCCCACAGAAACTCTGTGTGTCTATTGTCTCTCATGCTTTTGTTTCTTATGATGATTGACATGCTTGCTATGATTGGTATGCATTGATATATTGTACATGTTATTCTCTCAGTAAAGATCCTAGAGTATCTTGAATTAATGCTCAAAATTTAACATGGTATCAGAGCTAACCTGAGAAGAAGACATTGTGCAGTGACAGAAACCAGGGTTTCTTATTTATTGGGTTTCTCTCCATAGATTTTGGAAAAAAAGTATAGTAGATTGACTCTACTCATTAAGGATAATACATCTGTCCAATCAGAATTCAGTTCTGAGCACTTTCAGTTTTGGCCCTAAAAATTAGAGTTTCCACAAAAATAAGCATTTCTGAAATCTGAAGGCATAGCTGGAAGCTCCTTGGAAAAATAGAAGTTTAGAGCTTTGGATCAAGATTTTTGGATAGATAAATCTCCGGGAAACTCAAACCCTAATTCAGGGTCCTCCTCAATGAATCCAGAAAGACTCAAAGGCATTTTTGAAGGGTGAAACTTTGCAGAATTCAAATTATGAGTATACCAGGCTGATCAGCTCATCGAGGCACATCTTTCTATCCTTTCAGAAAGTTGAAATTCACATTTTGAATTTTTGGGGTTTCTCTAACAAACCCTAATCCAGGACCAGATCCAGTTTTCAGCAAATCAAGTGGTAAGACCTAAATCTTTTCTATTTCCATTTGAAGTACTTTTTAAAGATGTCTCACCACACTAAGCTTGAAGACAAGCTTGAAGGGTCTGATAACTTCCGAGCCTGGAAGTATAGGATTGGGTTAATACTGGAAGAGAATGAGTTGGACTCATACATAAAAGAAGAGGTCCCTACCCCAGAGGATGAAGAGGCTAAGATATTTCATAAGAAGAACTTGGTCAAGGCAAAGAGAATCATTGTTGATTCTATTAAGGACCATCTTATTCCACATGTGTCATCCCTAAAGACACCCAAGGCAATGTTTGATTCCCTGACCAAGCTATTTGAAGGGAAGAACATAAATCGGAAGATGAATCTGTGGAATCAATTGAAAGGGGTCAAGATTTCGAATGGAGAGACAATTCAATCGTATTTCTCCAAAGTCTCTCAAATCAAGGAACAACTTGAAGCTGTAGATGAAATGGTGGAGAATGGAGAAATTGTGATGACCATTCTAAATGGCCTGCCTAGGTCATGGGATTCCTTTATTCAAGGGATATGTGCAAGAAAGAAATTGATCTCCTTTAGCAGACTATGGGAGGAATGTTCACAAGAAGAATCAAGACTTGTGGCCCGAGAAGAAAAGATGGGGAATGAAGATCAAGCTCTCATAGCACTCACCAAGAAAGGAAAATCTAAAAGAGAGCCATCCCAATCCAGGGGATATTCACATCACCATTATCATAAGGATAAGAAAAATCTTAGATGCTTCACATGCAATGAGAAGGGACACTTTGCTTTAGAATGTCCCAAGAACAAAAGGGACAACAACAAAAACAACAACTTCAACAAGAAGAAGAAGGGCAGTAAAAGAAGGTATCATGCTCATGCTGCTGAAGATGATGAACCTCCAAAGAAGAAGGCTAGTGCAGAAAGTGATGATGATGATTCATCAAGCGAAGAAGAGTATGTTCTAATCTCTGCTCTCACAGGTACTATTTCTCATGGTTGTAATGATTGGCTTATTGATAGTGGTGCTTCCAAACACATGACTGGGTTTAAACAATCTTTTGTAAATCTATCTGAACATGAATCACCCCATAAAGTGAAACTTGGGGATGACTATCAATACCCCATCAAAGGAAGTGGTGAAGCCTCCTACAACCTAGATTCTGGAAAGTCCTTGAAGATGAAAGAAGTTCTCTATGTACCTGGGCTCAAGAAGAACCTACTCTCCATATTTGCATTGGATGCAAAAGGTATGAGGGTTGCATTTGTAGATGGCCAAGTTCTAATGTGGCCAAAAGGTAAAACTATTGATGATGCAGTAGTGATAGGAGAGCAAGAGGGAGGTTTGTATAAATTGAAAGGACAACCTGAACATGCCATGGTGCATGATTCCATGGAGCCAAGTGAACTTTGGCATAGAAGACTTGCACATATGCACTACAGAGCATTACCAATTGCAAGTAAAGCTGTAGAAGGTCTTCCTGAAATCAAGACCAAGCATGAAGGTGTTTGCAAAGGATTTGCAAAAGGAAAGAACATAAAGAAATCATTTCCAAGCAGTGAAAGCAAGGCTAAAGGAATCTTGGAAATCATCCACTCTGATGTATGCGGTCCCATGTCATCTAGTTCTCTGAGTGGGTATATTTACTATGTCTCTTTCATTGATGACTTCTCTAGGAAGACTTGGGTTTACTTCTGGAAGAACAAAGATGAAGTATTTGATAAGTTCAAGGAATTCAAAACCTTGATGGAGAACCAAACTGATAAGAAGATCAAAACATTCAAATCTGACAATGGTGGAGAATTCACCTCAGGTGACTTCAAGAAGCTATGCAGTGATTCAGGGATTAAGAGGGAGTTGACTGCTCCTTACAATCCACAACAGAATGGAGTTGCAGAAAGAAAGAACAGAACAATCATGGAAGCAGCAAGGGAAATGTTGCATGACCAGGATCTACCTATGCATCTATGGGAAGAAGTAGCTAGGACAGTTGTATATGTGCAGAACAGAACACCCAACAAGATATTGGACAACAAGACACCAGAAGAGGTCTTCTCTGGTAAGAAACCTAAAGTCAGCCATCTCAGAATATTTGGTTGTCCAGTATATACTCATGTGCCAAGGGAAAAGAGGACTAAGCTAGATCCTTCAGGAAAGAAGGGTATCTTTGTGGGTTACAGTGAAAGCTCGAAGGATTATAGAATATACTTTCTAGGGTTCAAGAAAATTGATGTCAGCAGGTATGTAACATTTGATGAAAATTCAGCATTCATCAAATCAAGGAAGACACCTGTTGAAGTTTATGAAGAACCTAAGGAAACTTGATTTCAAGACACTACCATGACTGAAGCGATTCCAAATGTTGATCGTGAAATTGAAGATCCGCAACAACCTGTAGATCCACCCCGTGAGAATAACTATCACAAGAGAAAACCTGCATGGGCTAGAGAGCTCATTCAAGATGCAGAAAGATATGGCATTCCAGAAGAAGAACACAGAGCAAAGAAGAGAACTAGATCACATACCAGTTATGTTGCTTTACTCTATGATATCATGAACAAAAAACCTTCCAGTTATAAAGAAGCAGTGGAAAAGAAAGAATGGAAGGATGCCATGGTCAAAGAATACCATTCAATAATGAAGAATGATGTTTGGGAGGTTGTCCCGAGACCATAAGGGAAGTCTGTTGTGACTTCCAAGTGGATCTATAAGATCAAGCATGCTGCAGATGGCAGCATAGAGAAATACAAGGCAAGATTCGTAGCTCGTGGCTTCTCTCAGAAAGAGGGAATAGATTATGAAGAAACTTTTGCTCCTGTAGCCAAGTACACTTCCATCAAATTAGTACTTGCCCTGGCTGCAGCGATGAAATGGAATATACACCAGATGGATTTCAAGACTGCTTTCTTGAATGGTGTAGTTGAAGAGAAAGTGTATGTGGAGCAGCCACTCGGTTTTGAAACACATGACAGGGAGTCATATGTGTGCAGATTGAAGAAAGCCTTGTATGGCTTGAAGCAAGCTCCCAAAACTTGGTATGGTAGGATAGACAGTTTCCTATCTAGTTTGGGATTTACCAAGAGTAAAGCGGATTCCAACCTTTACTACAAGGTTGAGGAAGGAAATCCTGTGATACTACTCCTATATGTGGATGACCTATTTGTAACAGGAGATGATAGACTGATTGTCGATACAAAGAGGAAGCTTGCTACCGAGTTCGATATGAAGGACTTGGGGATGATGCACTATTTTCTAGGTATGGAGGTGTGGTAGAGTGCAGATGGGATCTTCCTTGGACAAGGGAAGCATGCAGTAGATATCGTGAAGAGGTTTAGGATGATGGACTGTAAGGCCATGGCCACAGCTATGGCATCGAACCTGAAGCTTCTATGTGATGCTTCATCTGAGCCGATTGATGTCTCTATGTATCATCAGATGATTGGGTCCTTGATGTACCTAACGAACACGAGACCAGATATTTGCTTTGCGGTGAACACATTGAGCCAGTTCCTGATGGATCCGAGGAGTGTTCACCTGATTGCTGTAAAGCATTTCCGAGGTACCTGAAGGGTACAATTGATTATGGGCTCAAGTATGATGCGAATCAAAAGTTTAACCTATAGGGTTATGTTGATTCAGATTGGGCAGGCAGTGCTGCAGATAGGAAGAGCACTTATGGGTGCTGCTTTAGTATGGGATCAGGTGTGATCTCTTGGTTTAGCAGGAAATAGTCTTGCGTAGCACTGGGTACAGCCGAGGTAGAGTATGTTGTAGCCTATGTGGCTAGTTGTGAGGCAGTCTGGCTACGGAAGCTACTGCCAGAGTTATTTGATCTCCCACTGGAGGCTACTGGTATCTTTTGTGACAACCAGAGTTGTGTGAAGTTGTCTGAGAACCCGGTGTTCCACGACAAGTCGAAACACATAGAGATCAAATACCACTATATCAGGGATATGGTACAGAGAGGAGCATTGAAGCTCCTGTATGTTGCGACAGATGATCAGATTGCAGATGTACTGATGAAGCCACTAGCCAGAGTGAAGTTTGAGTACTTCAGAGAGAGGCTTGGAGTTCTTCAGATTGATGACACTTCGAGGAAGAAGTGATGGACACATTTGCTGAAGCCATTCCAAGCATGTTGGAAGGAGGATCCTTCACATGGTTGTAGATGTAAGCGCTGGATGATGAGCATCAGGACGATGCTCCAGTTACTGCTCTGTATATGCATCATGTTGGATGTTGGATATGGTCAGTTGGATCATTTATATGTATATGTATGTACGCATCATGTTGGATGTTGGATATGATCAGTTGGATCATTTATATGTATTTGTATGTACGCATCATGTTGGATGCTAGATATGATCAATTGGATCATTTATATGTATTTGTATATGCATCATGTTGGATGCTTGGACCATGTATCTATATATGTATCAGGTGGATACTGTGTATGATCAGGTAGATCATGTATGTTGATATATATCAGGTGGATACATTGTATGATCAGGTGAATCATGTATGGTGATATGTATCAGGTAGATACTTGGTATGCATCAGGTAGATGCGTTGTATGATCAAGATGATCATGGATGACGAGCTTTAGGATGTTGCTCCAGATGACTTGCATCAGGACGATGCAGTGATGATGATCAGGATTATCATGTGTACATCAAGATGATGTATGGTGAGTATCAGGTTGATACTCTGTGGCCGTGGATAGGTTGTGCAAAGGAAATCCTAGATTTGTTCTAGGTCACATCTAGTATAAAAAAGGACTGGCACTGTGTATCACATGTAAGACCTGGGAGATCCGATAGGTTGGGCTGTGTGCCCGTAATAAGTCCTGGGATTCTCTTTCGAGGGTTTGTGATAGTGGGCCACATGTAAGACTTGGGAGATCCGATAGGTTGGGCTGTGTGCCCGTAATAATTCATGGGATGCTCTATTGAGGGTTTGTGGTGGGCTGCTACATGTAAGACCTGGGAGATCTGATAGGTTGGGTTGTGTGCCCTGTAATAAGTCCTGGGATGCTCTTTCAAGGGTTTGTAGCAGAGGTCACATGTAATCATTCCTGGAGATCTTGTCGGTCGTGCTTAGGCACATAAATGTTCCTGGGATGCTCTTTAGAGTTCTTGTCGGTCATGCTATGCACATAAATGTTCCTGGGACACTCTTTTAAGTTTTTGTGACAGTCACATGTAATAAGTCCTAGAGATATGGATAGAATGAAAAAGGACTCAGATGCTCTTTAGGGTTCTTGCTAGTCAAGAGACTCTTTTAAGGTTTTGTGATGCATGTAATAAGTCCTGAGGATTCCACAGTATGGCCAATGATGATGAAGACCTGCAGGTGGTGGGCCTACATCTAGTATGAAAAAGGACTGGCTCTGTAGAACTTCCTATGATGAGTAGATTCAGAGATTGGTTGAGATAGCAGCAGCAGTGACGATGACGATGATTCGGGGACGTTCGATCGATGACGATGATCCAGAGAAGAAGACTTGTGCTAGTAGATCTGTGTCGAGAAATACCTTCCTAGTTAAGAGGGAGTGTTGATGTATATGTAACTTCGGAATGTATTTCACTTATATATTTATTATACTCCTATAGAGATGTATTATTCCTCTATATGGAAGTGTCGTCATTTGTATTGACAAGTGTCGCAAGTGTGTTAACTTGCCGATGGGTTATTAGATCACCTTGTAAGGGGTCGACCCGGATTAATGTAATAAGAGGTTATTGTGCTAAGCTAGACAAGTCAGCCCCATAATATTATTGGGCAATCAGGACAAGTATAAATAGAGATCTCCTGATCTCTATTTGGATCACTTCAGAACTCACACTTCCATCACTCAGAAAGTGGCGCACATGTGAGGAGGAGGATCAGCTGCTAAGAGGAGTCTATCTCTGTGTACTTTGGTTGTGCTATTGCATTATCTATCTCTGAGGAAGTTGTGGGGTTTTTCACCTTAGGGTTTTCCCCACGGAAACTCTGTGTGTCTATTGTCTCTCATGCTTTTGTTTCTTGTGATGATTGACATGCTTGCTATGATTGATATGCATTGATATACTGTACATTTTATTCTCTCAGTAAAGATCCTAGAGTATCTTGAATTAATGCTCAAAATTTAACAGGATTCAAGTCAAACTTATTTAAAAGTGAACTATGGTTTGAAGTCAACCATGGTTCAAAGTCAATCAACTAGTTATAAAAGTGTGGTTGTGGATTGAAGTCAACCATGGTTCAAAGTCAAGCTTGAACTAAAGTTAACCATGGATTGAAGTCATTAATGTAAATATTATCAATGGATTGAAGTCAACCATTGGATTAAAGTCAACCATCAATTGAAGTCAATATTAGATTAAAGTCAAACTTTAAGTCAACCTTAGATATAAGTCAACCTTGGATTGAATTCAATCTTATATTGAAGTCAAACTTTAAGTCAACCATGGATTGAATTCAAACTTTGATTGGAGTTATCCTTAGATTTAATTCAACCATGGATTGAAGTAACCTTACTTAAAAGTCAACTATGGATTGAAGTCAACCTTGAATTACAATCGACCTGGGATTGAAGTAACTCATGGGTTCAAGTTAACCATGAGTTCAAGTTAAACTTACTTAAAAGTCAACCTTACATAAAAGTCAAATATTGATCAAGTCATATATAGAATGAAGCCAACCCTATATTGAAGTCAACCTTGGATTGAACTCAGCCTTACTTGAAAGTCAACTATGGATTGAATTAAACCATGGATTGAAGTCTACCATGGATTGAAGTCAACTTTGGATTGAAGTCAACCTTGGCTTGAAGTCAACTTTCGATTGAAGTCAACCTTGTATTGAACACAACAATGGGTTTAATTCAACCTTGGACTTGAGTCAACCTTGGATTGAAGTCAACCATGGATTGAAGTCAACCATGGATTGAAGTCAACCTTGGATTAAAGAAAACCTTTGATTGAAGTCATCATTTCTTAAAAGTTAACTATGGAAGTAAGTCAACCTTGAATTATAGTCAACCTTAGATTGAAGTTGACCTTGCATTGATGTCAACCATGGATTGCATTCAACCATGAATTAAAGTCAACTATGGATCAAATCCAAATATGGATTTAAGACAACCTTAGATTGAAGTCAATCATGGATTGAATTTGATCTTGCTTAAAAGTCAACTTTGGAGTGAAGTCAACCTTAGACTATTATTATCTATGGATTGAGGTCAACCATGTTTCAATGTCAACCTTGATTAAAAGTCAACTATGGTTTGAAGTCAACTATGGATTGAAGTCAACCATGCATAAACATGGGATAAATAATTGAACTTATAGTATTAATCATTATTTTATTTTTATTTATTTATTATATATTTATTTATATTATTTATTTTATATGTTTTCATTTATATATATTATTTTATTTTTATAATAATAATTCACTAATCCTTCCCTACAGGTCGACCGTTAACTAAGACAACCACATTTTTAGAATTTTTTGATATACGTCGATCGATGTATATCAACCACTTTTAAATGTGTGTCCATGGTTGATATATGTTGATCGATGTATATCAACCACTTTTAAAAATGTTGTGCTAGTGTATAGTCCACATAGATGGAAACCTTTCTTATTATGAAGTTGTCGCAAGATTATTCATGAGATAGCTCCTCGTTATTAGTAGTGTTTTTTTTTGTTGAAATTTCTATGGTGTCGTGTGTCTGAATGTTGAATTCATCCCACCTATGACTTTAGACAAAGGTGGCATAAGTGGTAGGCATAAGGTTTTAGTCTATTGTAGTTTATTTTTGGTGGTTTGGGAGGCATAAACACTGGTACAGGACTAAGGTATGCTAGAAAGGGGCATAAATGCTGTGGAGCATTCCGTGCAAATTGGATCCTCTTAGCTGCAATTCATTTTTAAGCATGGACCAAATTACAGATGATTCTCATTCATATGTTGGGAGTTCGTGCCTTTTGTCTTGACTCTGTTGCAGAGGTTGATGTGGAATTTCTCATTTGTTGAAGTATAAGACAAGTGAAAAATAAAATAAAATGAATTAAATGTAAAAATACAAAATGAAATAGGAGGAAAAGGATGGGGACTAGGAAAATTAAGGTGAGGCCTATTGGTCTTCCCATTACCAAGGCTCTCCCTATTTCTTCATTCATTTCCACTTAAAAATAGATTTTGGTTGGAAAATAGAAGAGGATGCATAGTGGAGCCATAAGCATCCTTGTAACCAAAGATTTCCAAGATATAATAAGAAACCACTCAAAGTTGGTTTTCCGATTTGGGTTTCCAATATAAATTTGCGGTATTCATCATGTGCTCGATTAATTTCTCTTATTCATTTTATTAATTGATTTCAATGTTATAATGGGAATTAATATTTGTTTTAATGGTTCTCCGGGTCATTCATTCTCAGTTAGTGAAGTTGTCTTTCATGTTTTTTCAAGTCTTGCAAATACAAATTCCAACAACTCTGAAACTACCACCGTTTATTCCAATGTGAATCATGAGATCAATGGATATCATCGAAGAGTTGTTCCTACTCCTTAGGTAGTTTCTAAATTGATTTTTTAAAAGTATTTATGTGTTGGATGAATTTAAATGTGCTCTGGGTGTTTAGCTTGCTTCTTGAGACGTTTTTCATTTTTGTGGGCAATTAGTTTGCTTACTAGGACATTTTTCATCTCTTTGGGAAATTAGATCTGTGTTGTGATATTTTATTATCTCAGTGGGTGTTTATATTGTTAGTTGGGATTTTTTTTAAATTTTTTTGGGCATTTAGCTTGTCTACTGGGACACATTCAGTTCTATGGGTGTTTAATTTGTTTGTTGGGTTGTTCCACCTATGATAAACATTTCATAAGAGCACCCATCACCTCCTATGTTTATCCAATGCCACCCATGACCTCTTCAGGTAGCTAACATTAACTCCCACAAATCGTCATTGGTTTCTCAATGCTCCATATGTTCAAGTCTTATCGATTGGATAAACCACACCTTGTTCTTGTTGTCCAAACGTTTGAGTGTGATATCTATCCTGAAGAGAGACACTTTCACTAGTACAAAATGGGTAATTAGTGACTAAAAATCAGCTATAAATGACTAATTTTGGTCACATGATTGTTTGTCACAAATCAGCAGTCACTTATCTCTTGACCAAATTGGTCATCTATCACTTGGTCATAAATTTCTTGAATTGCATTGCGAGTTGGTCATATATTTAGTCATTTATTTGGTCATTAATTGTCGTTATTTGGCCATTTATTTGGTCATTAATTGTATCTATTTCGTCATTAATTATCGTTGTTTGGTAGTACATTTAGTCATTGATTTTTGTTAACTAGTCATTTATTTATTCATTGATTACTATTTATTCATTTTTTAACTTTCCATGATTTAGTTTTATTGTTCCCTTCCCTTCAACATAGATCTAAGAATTATCTCCCATGTGAATACTCGGACCATCATTGATATCCAGAGAAGAAAATGATTCTTTGGAGGAAACCATGTGGTTGGAGGCTCCAAAATCTATGAGGAAGGCTTGTGATTGTGAGAATCTAGCCTTAAGTGCATGGCATATCTCATGATCATCTATCTCACTTCCAGAATCAGTCTCTCATGCTCCTTTTGGGAGGGAAATGTTGTGATGTTAAATAATTTTGGTCATTTGATCTATCTTCTTCTTCATGCATGAACTCTCTAGATGGTTTCCTTTCTTGCAATAGGAACACTTGGTATTCTCAAACCTCTGTTTCTTATCCTTCTTGGAGATGGAGGCTCGTTTCGATGGATTAGACTTTGCATTCTTCTTGGATTCAAATTGATTCTTTTCTTTACCCTTGTTCTTCCCTTTGGAATTCACACTTTTTGACTCTCCAGCCATAAGAGCTTGATTTTTGGAGGCTTGCAAAGTACCCATCTGAATCAGTTTGTCTTGTTATTGGATTAGATATTTAGTAAATGCATCTAAGGAGGGAATTTTCCGGTTGGAGATTGACAATATCTATGAATGGAATGTACAAACAAAAATTAAAAACACCAAACCAAGATTGCTTAGAATGGATAGCACCAGCTGCTGATCCTTCTTCTCAATGCCACATTGCTTGCATTGCATGACCAAAGATTTGAATTTGGAAAAGAATTGTTGTATAGTTTTGAAACTGTTCGTTTGAATAGAAATTTACTCATTCTCCATAATATGGCCCCTTAGCTCATCTTGTTTTCCAAAGAGGGTCTCTAGATTCAACCAAACCTCTCTTGGACTCTTCAATCCATCGAGATGGAAAAGTAGATCTTTGGAAATATGAATACACATGAAACCAAATGCTTCATCCAATCTATTCAGATACTTGTCCTTCTCAACAGCCTCTTGAGGTTTGACCTCCTTGACCATAGTGACCCTACACAGAGTTTTGTTGCGCAACACCATCTTCATATGAGCCCTCCAATCAAGATAATTGAAGGGTGCTAGGATCCTCAGAGACAAAGGAACATTTGAATTCTCCATATGAACTGTTGGAGCGAATAAAAACTGAACTACTGCTACTGTTGCACTGAAAAACCTTCAATATATTGCAAAAAATCTCAATTTTGGAGATAGAGTACTATCGAGCACTGATTTAGGAGAATATGAACATTATTCTGGATCCTTCACACTTGGCTAGACCTCAAAGGATTTCTCCAATGAATTCAATGAAATGGTACTGGTATTTGCTACGGAAATACAGAGGATTCTAGTGCACTACTGAAAGAAGATACTCAACATATGCTCACTGAGATTTGATACCATGTGAAATTATAAATCACAACAGATCATGGAGCTGAGTATACCTCACAGAGAAAGAATGAGCATAAAAGATGAATAGTGAAAATTGTAGTAAAAGTGAGTAGACAATTAATAATGCATGAGAACTCAGATAGGAACAAAATAGTGTGTAATCATTCAATAATCAGTATAGTCAACAATGATGTTACAATGGCGATAATTCGAATCACTTAGGAGAATTTGAGTCTTGGCCTATCTAGCATAGGAATTGTCACCACTGGACTGCTCTGGAAGACCCAAAACTCAACTGAACCAAAACTCAGTTAACTGAAGACACATTCAGTTAACCGGCCAAAAGGGGCGCATTAGTGAGTTTTTATGAAATCACTCAGAAAAGAGCGCATGAGGCCACAAACAATGGAAAATAGAGCATAACCCCCCATAAGAGTCAGTTAACTCAGGTGGACTGAACTAGAACACTGAGTTGGATCCTAAAATGTAGGGAACTGACTCATGTGGTCCTAAAATGATGTATGCAGGGCGCATTAGGTGGATAATGGGTCCTAGATGACATCTACACACCACTAGGGGGGAAATGACATATTTAACTTCTAAGTAAATGAAAATAATGCTAAGTAGGACAAGGATGGAGTATTAATTATCCTAACAAAGAATAGGGTGTCTATCATAGTAGAAGTAAGAGAAGACAAAGAAAAATTGTAGTAAGAGGTTGATAAGTAATCCAAAAAGGTTGGTTGGTTAATAATCTATCAAAGGAGCTAAACATATGGTATGAGATTAGATAAGTGAGATCATATCCAAACATTGGGATTATTTTACATTGATTTAGGAAGACATAGAGTTATCTAGCAATGTTATGACATATATCAAAGAAGTCAACACTCAGATTGAAGAAAAACCTATAGTGGTTGCAAATGTAATCTCATATCTCAACACCAAAAATGCCAAGTAGTTGCAAACATTGGGTGTTAGAGACAGACCTCGAATAATAATGGATGCAAATAAAGTAATAACCAAAACAAATTTGGTTAAAGGAAAAAAGGTTTCAATGATACTGCTAAGAGAGAGATTAATTCTTTCAAGAATCTGTTTGATTTATTGATCGAGCTAGGCATCCCATCTCCTTAGGATGGAAATGGAGTTAGGATCAAAAGTGAGCTAGCATACACCCTCTTCTTAGCAGTCGAGTGTCTAAAGACCCTGGAGTGTTATCCCTTCTCGGATAACCACCACTATATATACTAGCACTATTCAATTTTTTAGTGTATATCAATATATTCTCAATCATATTTATTACAAAGGTATTGCCTCACCTAAATTTACCTTATATGAGCCTTCTTAAGACTGCTTCACCTGAGCCTACTTCCCAATAACATTCCTAACCTGAGTCTACCAAAACAATTATATTTTTATTGGTTTGCTCCTAAGAAACATGTTCTTCTGGTAATCACTTTAACATGAGAATACTTGAAACACCCACCCAATTATGGCGAGGTAAAGATTCAAGTGAGACCAAGTGGGGTGGACTCTAGTGAGGTAGATTTAGGTGAGGTAGATTCAGGTTGGGTCTAGGTCAAGCAAAATCAGGTGAAGTAAGACCTTCAGGAAGACTTTGATAATGCAGGAACCTAAGGGAAAATCTAGTAGGGACTAAAATAACATATATGATTACTTGTTGGTACTTACCTAACCGCTTTGTGAGCATTCATAAGCGTAAGAAGAACAATCATACTTACTTTCTTGTGTAAGTTAAGACCTCCTTCGTTAATGCTTGTTCCCAGAATGACTTGCCCCTATGATAATAGTAGGGGAACGATAAATGAATAATTTTTTTTTTGGGAAGCCCCTCAATCCATAGGAGGATATCCCCTTTGAAGCACAATCAAGGAGTGAGTAAGTAAGCAACTAGATCTTTCCTGAACTGAGAGAGCTCTTGAAGGTATGATAAGTAAAAGAATATATCCTTGCATGGATATTTGGGTTTATAAAGGATATTAGTAGTGAGATTACATTAAATATATTTCCCCCAAAAGGGGCGAGGATACAAGCATGTTCTCTTCTCTCCTCTTGGAGTCATCAGGGTCCTCACCACCATTTATCTTACCATCAGTATAAACCACTACAAAAAACCCTAGCTCGTATCGAACCCTCAAAAAGGTCGACTATTCATAGTCTGGTTTGATTTTTAAATGTCAATCGATATCCCTGCCTTTTGTAGACCTTGAATCAATTGATATGAAGAAAATAATCAAAACCAAATCCAAATGTGAGTCCGAAAGACCCAAACCAATATTTGCAATGATCAAATCTACAACATAATAGGTGCAAAATGAGAATGGGATTTAGAGCAGGTGTCGGTAAACTGTGGATACCAAATAAACAAATAGAGACAATTTACCTTTAAGCCCGCAAAACACTGTATTGCCTCCTCGGTAACCAATCGAAGAATGCAGAGTGCTCCCTTTTGGAAAAATCACAGCCCCCGAACAGTTTATTGGAATTTCTATTCCAGATGTGGCATAGTGCAAAGACCTAGATGTATGGTTGTTGATTAGATTTATGATCCACAGTTGGAACCCCATTCCTTCTCGCATTCTTGCTGAAATCTCAAAATATAGGGCCAAAACCAAAGATCCTAAAAAACCTTTAATAATCAAAATTAACATATAAAATTTATATAGATATGATCAAATAAATTAAAATATTATTATATTATTAATAATAAATAATATAATAATAAAATTGTTAAATAAATATTTTAATCAATAAGACTCTTAAAAAATCCATATTATTCAAAATTAAAAACCCTCATACTAAATATACTAAGAATTAGTAAATATATTAAGAATAAGGTTTTATATATTTACATCTTAATAATATCCTATACAACTATGATAAAAAAGAAGTAAATAATAAATAATAATAAATTGATATATTAGTATTATAATGATGAAACTATCAATAGTATTATAAAACCATTGTAAAATCAACATTCTAATCAATAAATTTCTTTATTATTATAAATAACTTAAATATTCTAATAAATCAATATTAAAAAATTTCCTATAAAATAAATTTGATAAATGAGAGATAAATGACCACCCGACAAAAATAATTTTACAAAAGGGAGGATTTTATTTTCTTTTCAAAATGGAGGATATTGGCGATTTTTCGCAGGGGAGAGACCCGAGTGGAGATTTAGAAATTTCCAAACTCATGCACGAGGACAACCATAATGATGAATGGATTCATATGGAGAATTAATGGAGGTTGTGAAATTGACAATTTTTAACTAACATGACGTGAAATACATGAACTTGCCAAAACTTTAATAGACATCTGAGAGGGTCAAACGACGATGGTTTTGTTCAAACAAAATGTGAATGTGACTAGTATGACAAGCCAAACACAATCAAACCAACTTCACGACATGACAATGCTGAGAGAGAGAGAGAGAGACAACAAATATCCAAGATTCGACTCAACCACACTATGATGATGCAAATGATGCAACTTGGCTGATTTGTCGAAGGAATAATACGAAATAAAAAATGTTGAAATAAGATATGGACATGATAGGCACATCATACTAGATATGAAAGTATATATGAAATGATCTTGGAAAAATTTTCAGTAGGTTCGCCTATGGCATCATGTTTCGACACTATCTTGGTCTCTGAATCCATCTGCAGTGTTAAAATTTAGTAAATTGTACAAATTCATTGTCAAAATTGTAATTTTCCATTGTTGGAGCGACACAACTAAAAATGACCAAATAAGTGACCACTTGTTATGTGGTCATTTTTAGTTTAGGTTTGTGGTACTTGCGATATCTTAGCTTGGGATGGTTTTTATTAATGCATGTATCACAGACGTATTGAAAATTAATTATGATACCTTGGGAAGGATGTAAAGCTTATAAGAAAATTGCTTCTACTCCAAGAACATAAGAATACATATAAGGTCGTTAATGTAAGCGGTGCAAATCTACTTCATGCATTAATGTTGAGCTGTGACACATGAGGGGGTCTACAATTTACTAAATTCTAACACTGCAGATGGATTCAGAGACCCACTAGGGCATCTTTGAATCCATTTGTGTTGAAATATTGTAACTTCTAAGAATATGATATTTGTACTTTATTATTCCGGAGATGTTTCATTCCTCCGTAGAGACCCTATTGTATATCCGGAGATGTTTATTCCTCCGAGAGAGTGTGGTAACTAGGGTTATTAGATGTCCCTTGTGGGGTCGGCCTTGAGTTAGCTGTTTAGGGGTTATTAGACTCTCCTAGGAGAATTCAGCCCTATTAGGGTGAAAAGTCAGTTAGGAGTTGAGTATAAATAGAGGAGGTGTGTTCCTCATTTATCTCATTCATTCACTCACTTGTGATTGGTGCATATGAGAGAGAGAGAGGTATGCATAGGAGGAGAAGGAGCTCTTGTTTGGGGACTACATCTTGTATTGGTTGATTATCTATATTGAGGAAAGCTTTGCTGGGTTTTCTACCCCATGAGGGTTTCCTAGGATAAATCTTTCTCTATCTTGTGATTGTGTTTTTTTCAGTGATATTTCTTGTGAAATTAGGCTAAACTTAACATGGTATCAAAGCTAGCCTGAATAGGACATCTTTCATAAGGTGAAAATACCTCTCTCTCCTCCTCCGGTGAAAATTAGGGTTTCTGCAAAAGTTGGAATTTTTGAAATCTGATTGCATGGCTGGATAGTCCTCCTCAAAATCAAATTTTTGAGCCTTGGATCGAAATTTTTGAGTGGGTAGAACCCCGGGCTTTGTCAAACCCTAGTTTGACTTATGGACTAAAAAACCAGAAAAAGTGTGCTCCTGTGCACCAGAAAACCAGAAAAGGTGCGAACCATAAAACCAGAAATTCTGTTGCATATTTGAAAGTTGTTGATCAGATTTGAAGGGTGAAAAGTTGAAGTTTCCATAAGCAGAGTTCACCAGTTATATCAATCCAATCAAGCACATCTCCTGGTAAGTGTTATTCTATCTTTTGAGAAACTTCAATTTCTGTGACCCCCTGGATAAGATGGCTCTAAGCACTAAGCTTGAAGACAAGCTAGAGGGTATAGAGAATTTTCGAGCATGGAAATATAGGATTGGTTTCATTCTTGAAGAGAATGATCTTGTCCAATATATCAAAGATGATGTTGCAGATTCTGAAGAAGATGAAGCCAAAGAGAAGTATAGGAAGGACTTGATTAGGGAAAAGAGAATCATTGTTGATTCTATCAAAGACCACTTGATTCCCCAAGTGGCATCCAAGAATACCCCAAAGGAAATGTATGATGCCCTTTCCAGAATGTATGAACGAAAAAACATCAATAGGAAGATGAACCTGAGAGCTCAATTGAAGAGCACCAAGATGAATAAAGGAGAATCTATTCAAGATTATTTCTCAAGGGTTTCCCAGTTCAAGGAACAACTAGATGCCATTGGAGATACCCTTGATGAAGATGAACTAGTCATGACTTCTCTAATTGGTCTCACTAGACCTCGGGAGTCATTCATTCAAACTATGTGTGCCAGAAAAGAGAGTATGAAGTTTGATGTGGTATCGGAGGATTGCATTCAAGAAGAAGCTAGGGTTGCCAACAGAGAAGCCTTGCTCAAATAATATGACCAAGCTTTGGCCACCCACACCAAGAGAAGAAGGAGTCAATCCTACTTCAATAAGGATAGTCACAAGGAGTCTCAACCTCCACAAAGATTTCAAAAGAAAAGAGGAACTAATCAAGGAATTTATTACTCCTCATTCCAATGTTTCAATTGTCATAAAATAGGACACCTTGCTAGAGATTATCCTTCAAAGAAGAAAAAGAAAGGTTTCCACCATAGGAGACCTCAAGCACACCTAGTAGAAGATGATAGTGAAGAAGAAGAAGAAGAGGAAAGGCCTCAAAAGAAAAGAGCTAGAATAGAAGAAGAAGATGCAGAAGAGTATGTTCTATTCTTTGCACTCTCTGGGTCTATAACACCTGGAGAAGATACATGGCTTATTGATAGTGGTGCTTCAAAGCACATGACAGGTCAAAAGAAAACTCTTGCAAAACTTGAAGAGAAGACCTCACCACAGAAAGTATCTTTAGGAGATGACTATCAATATCCCATCAAGGGAATTGGTGAAGCAAGCTACAAGCTTGATTCTGGAACTCCATTGAAGATGAAGGAGATATTATATGTACCAAGTTTGAAGAAGAACTTAGTTTCTATCTCAGCTTTAGATAAGAAATGTTATAGGGTTGCATTCATAGATGGACAAGTACTCGTGTGGTCCAAAGGAAAATCAATTGAGGATGCAATTGTTATTGGTGAAGAAGAAGGAGGTCTATATAAACTCAAGGGCCATCTAGAAGCTGCCCTTGTTCATGAAGCCACTAGCCCAAGTGAGCTATGGCATAAGAGGATTGCTCACATTAACTACAAAGCACTACCTCATGTGAGCAAAGTAGTCATATGACTACCGGATTTGAAGATTGATCATGATGGCACATGAAAAGGATGTGAAAAAGGGAAGAATATAAAGAACCCATTTCCAAAGAGTGAAACAAAGACTAAAAGTATTTTGGAATTGATTCATTCAGATGTATGTGGACCAATGCCCTCCACATCCTTGAGTGGATATGAATACTACCTTACATTTATTGATGACTATTCCAGAAAGACTTGGATATACTTTCTAAAAGGAAAAAATGAAGTTTTTGGAAATTTCAAGGAGTTCAAAGGCTTGATAGAAAATCATTTAGAAAAGAAGATCAAAATACCCAGGACAGATAATGGTGGAGAATATACTTCAAAGGATTTTGAAGTCTTTTGTAAAGAAGCTGGAATCAAGAGGGAACTAACCACTTCCTACAATCCTCAACAAAATTGTGTTGCGGAGAGAAAGAATAGAACCATTATGGAAGCAGTAAAGACAATGATACATGATCAATACCTTCCTATGTATCTATGGGATGAAGCAGCTAGGACAACAGTTTATGTGCAAAATAGACTATCTCATAGTGCTCTTCAATTCAAGACCCCATAAGAAGTGTTCACAGGGAAGAAGCCTGAGGTAAGTCATCTCAAGATATTTGGATGCCCAGTATATATTCATGTTCCAAAATAAAAGAGAACCAAGCTAGATCCTTCTAGGAAGAAGAGAATATTTGTTGGATATTGTGAAGCATCCAAAGCATTCAAAATATACATCCCAGGATTCCACCATATGGATATTAGTAGGGATGTGACATTTGATGAAGAAGCAACTCTCAAGAAATCTAGGAAGTGCCAGTATGAAGAAGTATATGAAGAAGATGCACCTCCCAGAATTGCAGAGGCAGTACCCATCCCTGATGATGTAACACCTGAAAACCATGAAATGATAGAACCACAACAACCCCCTACCATAAACATATCAAGAAAGAGAAATCCAACATGGGCAAGAGACATCATACTAGGAGCAGAAAAATATGGAGCTCTTGAAGGCTCCACCAGAGTGAGCAAGAAACCAAAGCCATTCTCCAACTATGTGTCTTTGATGTGATCTTGTAGACCAAGAACCTACTAGTTATGAAGAGGCCGTTCATAAGAAAGAGTGGGTAGAGGCAATGACGGAGGAGTACTAGTCAATAATGAAAAATGATGTTTGGAATATAGTTCCCAAACCAAAGGACAAGAGTGTGGTATCCTCCAAATGGATATACAAGATAAAGCATGTTGTGGATGGTAGCATTGAAAAGTATAAGGCAAGATTTGTGGCCAGAGGATTCTCTTAGAAAGAGGGAATTGACTATGAAGAGACATTTTCACCAGTTGCAAGGTACACTTCCATTAGAACCATCATGGCACTTGCATCCATGATGAAGTGGGAATTACACCAGATCGATGTGAAGACAACCTTCCTGAATGGTGTGATTGAGGAGGAAGTGTACATAGAACAACCACAAGGATTTGAGGTTGAAGATAGAAGAACCCACGTATGCAAACTGAAAAAAAGGCTTTGTATGGGTTGAAGCAAGCTCCCAAAGCTTGGTATGGAATAATTGGCAGTTTCTTGACAAGCTTGGGCTTTACCAAAAGTAAAGTTGATCCTAATCTTTATCTCAAGGTTATGGATGATGAACCTATCATATTGTTGCTATATGTGGATGATCTATTTCTGACTGGAAATGAGAAACAGATTGTTGAGTGCAAGAAGAAGCTCTCTTCAGAGTTTGAGATGAAAGATCTCGGATTGATGCATTACTGCCTAGTTCTGGAAGTATGGAAAGGTCCAGAAGGAATATTTCTCAACTAGGGAAAGTATGATGTGGAAATATTGAAAAGATTTGATATGTTCGAATGTAAATCCATGGCCACTCCCATGGATTCCAACTTGAAGCTATTAGCTGATGACTCTTCAGAGTTAGTGGATGTGACTCTGTACAGACATATTATTGGGTCATTAATGTATCTGACAAATACCAGGCCAGATATATGCTTTGCGGTAAACACCTTGAGTCAGTATCTAGTGGAACCTAGACGAGTTCACCTGATAGCTGCAAAGCATGTGATGAGGTACCTAAAGGGTATGATAGATTTTGGTCTATGTTATCTTGGAGACCATGACTTCAGATTGTATGGCTACACAGATGCTGATTGGGAAGGAAGTGTATCAGATAGGAAGAGCACATCGGGTGGATGTTATTGTCTGGTATCTACCATGATATCGTGGTTTAGCAGGAAGCAGTCTAGTGTGGCTCTCAGCACAACTGAAGTGGAATATATAGCTTCTTGCTCTACTAATTGTGAAGCAGTATGGATTCAGAAGCTGTTATCAGGATTGTTTGACTTAGAGATGGACCCCATTGTGATCCTGTGTGACAATCAGAGTTGTATCAAGATGACAGAGAATCCAATGTTCCATGATAAGTCAAAGCACATAGATATCCGATATTTCTATATACAGGATATGGTGCAAAAAGGAGCTATCAAGATCGAGTATGTGAGCACTAACGAACAAGTTGCTAATGTGTTGAACAAACCTCTATCTCGAGTAAAGTTTGAGTATTTTCGAGACAAGCTTGGTGTAGTTCAGAAGGACCCTCCTCGAAAGGGGGAGTGATATGGTCGATAATGATATTTGGATACTGATATCAATATGGATACCTGTATCGATGATGAGATTTCCTATATCGATGGTAAGGTCGATGATGAGGATACCTGTATTGATGAGGGTACTGTATCGATGATGTGGATATTGTATCAATGATGAGGTTACCTATTCCGACGATGAGGTCGATGATGAGGTTGTTGGTTACGACGATGAGGTCGATGCATGGTCCTTAGATTTTGTCTAGTGGATGAGGAGGGATTGTATCATCCCTGGACTTTGGTCCCTAAATAGATCTGTAGACAGCTGTCTTTGAGAAATGGTCCCTAGTGGACAACGAGGGATTGTATCATCCTTGGAAATTTGGTCCCTGAATAGATCCGTAGACAGATGTCTTCGAGAAGTAGTCCCTAGAGGATGAGAGGATTGTATCATCCCTGGACTTTGATCCCTGAATAGATTCGTAGACAGATGTATTCGAGAAGTGGTCCCTAGTGGATGAGAGGATTGTGTCATCCCAGGACTTTGGTCCCTGAATAGATCCGTAGACAAATGTCTTCGAGAAGTGGTCCCTAGTGGATGAGAGGATTGTATCATCCATGGACTTTGTTCCCTAAATAGATCCGTAGACAGATGTCTTCGAGAAGTGGTCCCTAGTGGACGAGAGGATTGTATCATCCCTGGACTTTGGTCCCTGAATAGATCTGTAGACAGATGTCTCCGAGAAGTGGTCCCTAGTGGATGAGAGGGGATTGTATCATCCTCGGACTCCGGTCCCTGAATTGATCTGTAGACACATGTCTTCGAAAAAGGGGTCCTTAGACTTTGTATAGGTTGATGAGTGGACTGCATCATCTCTAGACATGATATGGTGTCTTAAATGGATAGGGATTGATCATCCTGTAAATGGATCATGTGTGTTGCAGGGTATGCTACTATGATACTGTTGATCAAGAGAGATCCAGACGATGAGGTCATTGATTTAGAGATCTAGTTAATGCTGTTGATAGAGAGATCCAGACGATGAGGTTGTTGATCTAGAGATCCATATGATGTTGTTGATCGAGAGGATCCATATGTTGATGTTGTTGATCGAGAGGATCCAGACGTTGATCGAGAGGATCCAGATGATGATGTTACTGTAGCTGTTCGAGTGCTGCAGAAGATGAAGACTCAGTACTTAAGATGTTGATGTACCAGTATTGAAGATCTTGAAGATGTTCCAGTAACTATTTGAGTTACTAATGATGTATGAAGAAAGCTTCCAATGATTTATAGATGTATCATGTACTATGTAGTTGATGACTCCTTTCTCTTGCAGATGTTGTTATAATATCCTTCTCATTTAGGGGGAGTGTTGAAATATTGTAACTTCTAAGAATATTATATTTGTACTTTATTATTCCGGAGATGTTTCATTCCTCGTAGAGACCCTATTGTATATCCAAAAATGTTTATTCCTCCGAGAGAGTGTGGTAACTAGGGTTATTAGATCTCCCTTGTGGGGTCAACCCCGAGTTAGCTTTTTAGGGGTTATTAGACTCTCCTAGGAGAAGTCGGCCCTGTTAGGGTGAAAAGTCAGTTAGGAGTTGAGTATAGATAGAGGAGGTGTGTTCCTCATTTATCTCATTCATTCACTCACTTGTGATTGGAGCATAGGAGAGGGAAAGGTCTGCATAGGAGGATAAGAAGCTCTTGTTTAGGGACTGCATCTTGTATTGGTTGATTATCTATATTGAGGAAAGCTTTGCTGGGTTTTCTACCCCATGAGGGTTTCCCAGGGTAAATCTTTGTCTATCTTGTGATTGTGTTTCTTTCAGTGATCTTGCTTGTGAAATTAGGCTAAACTTAACAATTTGCAGTGTTAGAATTTAATTAGGGGGTCTCTAAATTCATCTGCAATGTTAGAATTTAGTAAATTGTACAAATTCATTGTCAAAATTGCAATTTTCGATTGTCGGAGTGACATAACTAACAATGACCAATTCATATTCTTAACGTTATTTTTATGTGGTCATTTTTAGTTTAGTTACTTTTTATTTGGACATATATTTTATCACGTGACCCAAATGGTCATTCCTCTGGTCATTTTTAGTTGGACCACTCAAGTTTGGTCATTTGTACCTTGAAAAAATTGTGGTGACCAAATTTTTTGGTCGCTTGATCATTTATCTCTAATTTAATACTAGTGTTAACACCATAAAATATAAGTGGTACTAACTTGTGGTGCTAAAAGATGACTTTTCTTGTCGTGCCCTTTGCACTACTTCCGTTCGAATAATGGCTTCGATTTGAGAACTTAAATTACCTCCCACATGCATGACGGCCTTTGGAATAAAATATTCGATCTCATAAGTTAGGTTTCCTTCCCCTTGCAATTCCTAGTAGTCAAGAAACACTCGTAATCTATTTTCGCTAAGGTGACAGTACATATGGTTGAGGAAGGTTTTCTTGAGGTTTGGGCCATGGTTTCTTATGAAGACATCATAATCATACTTAGTGTTGCTTGTATTGGAGCAAGATCCCATTGGATATATAATAATGAATGTGAGATTGGGATTAAGAGTGCAAGTTCAATATTTTTGTCGTCCTCATCCAGTTGATATTGTGAGTGCAATCACTTGCTAGCTCCCAATTCAATTTATCTCAATGCTTCTTAACCAATCTGTTTTTAAAAAAAAGACCAATTGAATGCAATTTACTCCTATTACTTCCTTTTCGAGCACTTCTACTAACCAAATATTTCCATTAAATACACGGTAGTTGGTATACGGATACCTAAAACGTTGATTTTTCCAAGGGAAATATCGTTACCAAATAAAAACTACGTAAGTGGTCTAGCTTCATCCAAACTGCATTTTCCTAATACAACGGTTTAACCTACTAGTATATCATGATAATGTGAGCTATCTATAAACTCTCCATCATGCATGAGCAAAGCTTAAGAGATAAGATTCTTTGGAGAGGGAAATTTCTTTATCATTGTGAGCTATCCAAAATCTCTTCATCATGCACAAGAAAAGCTTAAGAGATAAGATTATTTGGAGAGATAAATCTCTATATCACATATATGATTTCTTTGGTTGGGGTCAATTCATTATTCAAAACACATGGCATCTACCGAAATGATGCATTAGCAAAGATTAAGAGATAAAATACTTTCGATAGGGAAATATCTATATCACATATATGATTTATTTGGTTAGGGCCCAATTCATTATAAATTTTTTTTGACATCTACTGAAATGATGCATGAGCAAAGCTTAAGAGATAAGATTCTTTGGAGAGGGAAATCTGTATATTACATATATGAATTCTTTGGTTGGGGCCCAATTTATTATTCAAAACATGTGACATATACCAAAATGATGCATGACCAAAGCTTAAGATATCAGAGTCTTTGGAGAGGGAAATCACTATATCACATATATGATTTCTTTGGTTGGGTCCCAATTCATTATGCAAAGCATGTGACATCTACAAAAATGATGCATGTTCAAAGCTTAAGAGATAAGATCCTTGGGAGAGGAAAATGTCTATACCACATGTATGATTTCTTTGGTTGGGACCCAATTCATTATGCAAAACATGTGACATCTACCGAAATGATGCATGAGCAAAGCTTAAGAGATAAGATTATTTGGAGAGGGAAATTTGTCTATTACATATATGAATTCTTTGGTTGGGGCCCAATTTAATGCAAAACATGTGACATATACCGAAATGATGCATGATCAAAGCTTAAGAGATCAGAGTCTTTGGAGAGGGAAATCACTATATCACATATATGATTTCTTTGGTTGGGTCCCAATTCATTATGCAAAACATGTGACATCTACTGAAATGATGCATGAGCAAATATTAAGAGATAAGATCATTTGGAGAGGGAAATGACTATATCACATATATGATTTCTTTGGTTGGGACCCAATTTATTATGCAAAAATTGTGACATCTACTGAAATGATGCATGAACAAAGCTTAAGAGATAAAATCCTTTGGAGAGGGAAATATCTATATCGCATATATGATTTATTTGGTTGGGGCCCAATTCATTATGCAAAACATGTGACCTCTACCGAAATGATGCATGAGCAAAGCTTAAGAGATTAGAGTCTTTGGAGAGGGAAATTATTATATCACATATATGATTTCTTTTGTTGGGACCCAATTCATTATGCAAAGCATGTGACATCTACCAAAATGATGCATGAGCAAAGCTTAAGAGATAAGATTCTTTGGGAAGGGAAATCTCTATATCACATATATGATTTCTTTGGTTGGGACTCAATTTATTATGCAAAACTTGTAACATCTACCGAAATGATGCATGATAAAAGCTTAAGAGATAAGATTCTTTGGAGAGGGAAATCTCTATATCACATTTATGATTTCTTTGGTTGGGACCCAATTCATTGTGCAAAACATGTGACATCTATTGAAATCATGCATGAGCAAAGCTCAAGAGATGAGATTATTTGGAAAGGGAAATATCTATATCACATATATGATTTATTTGGTCGGGGCCCAATTCATTATGCAAAACATGTGACATCTACCGAAATGATGCATGAGAAAAGATTAATAGATAAGATTCTTTGGAGAGGGAAATCTGTATATACATATACGAATTCTTTGGTTGGAACCCAATTTATTATGCAAAACATGTGACATATACCGAAATGATGCATGAGCAAAGCTTAAAATATTAGAGTCTTTGGAGAGGGAAATCAATATATCATATATATGATTTCTTTGGTTGGGACCCAATTCATTATGCAAAGCATGTGACATCTACCGAAATGATGCATGAGCAAAGCTTAAGAGATAAGATCCTTTGGAGAGGGAAATGTCTATATCACATATATGATATCTTTGGTTGGGACCCAATTTATTATGCAAAATTTGTGACATCTACTGAAATGATGCATGAACAAAGCTTAAGAGATAAAATCCTTTGGAGAGGGAAATGTCTATATCACATATATGATTTATTTGGTTGGGGCCAAATTCATTATTCGAAACATGTGACATCTACCAAAATGATGCATGAGCAAAGCTTAAGAGATCAGAGTCTTTGGAGAGGGAAATTACTATATCACATATATGATTTCTTTTGTTGGGACCCAATTCATTATGCAAAGCATGTGACATCTACCGAAATGATGCATGAGCAAAGCTTAAGAGATAAGATTCTTTGGGAAGGGAAATCTCTATATCACTTATAGGATTTCTTTGGTTGGGACCCAATTTATTATGCAAAACTTGTGACATCTACTGAAATGATGCATGATTAAAGCTTAAGAGATAAGATTATTTGGAGAGGGAAATCTCTATATCACATTTATGATTTCTTTGGTTGGGACCCAATTCATTGTGCAAATAATGTGACATCTATTGAAATCATGAATGAGCAAAGCTCAAGAGATGAGATTCTTTGGAGAGGGAAATATCTATATCACATATATGATTTAATTGGTTGGGGCCTAATTAATTATGCAAAACATGTGATATCTACCGAAATGATGCATGAGCAAAGCTTGAGAGATAAGATTCTTTGGAGAGGGAAATTTGTATATACATATATGAATTCTTTGGTTGGAGCCCAATTTATTATGCAAAACATGTGAAATAATCATATATGTGATATCAATTGAATGAAATATCTCAATTGAATGAAGCTCAAGAGATGAGATTCTTTGGAAAGGGAAATATCTATATCACATATATGATTTATTTGGTTGGGGCCCAATTCATTATGCAAAACATGTGACATCTACCGAAATGATGCATGAGAAAATCTTAAGAGATGAGATTCTTTGCAGAGGGAAATATGTATATACATGTATGAATTCTTTGGTTGGAGCCCAATTTATTATGCAAAACATGTGACATATACCGAAATGATGCATGAGCAAAGCTTAAAAGATCAGAGTCTTTGGAGAGGGAAATCACTATATCTGTTGGCTTGATATATTGTTCTATAGGTTTCCAATGTAGACCCAAGTTCTTCGCGGTTTTAATGAACCAACAAAACCCCTTCTCACCGTCCCTTTCAGCAACAACCTGCGAACAGGCTGAGGTCTCACCCGAGGTGTAGCTATGGGGGCACTGCGGAATCAGGTTTCCATAGTGATGTGATGAGTTGTTCAGACAGGAATACTACGCAGCATACTATTAGACTTGCGCTGTGGGACTGCGCGATGATAGACTACGTCACGGTCCGCACTTCTTCAAGCCAACTGTTGAGGCACCAACACATCCAAGGACTACCCAGTTCGACCAGAATGTAAATAATGGGACAGTGAAACTGACTTATACGCTTCCCTTCCCAGACTTAACAAATATTGAAAACTTTACTCAACATTACTCATTCATCTACTGCCTTAGAGTGTTAGTTTTATAATGAATGCAAGCAGACGAAGTATATGATGTTGCGCACCCCCAATGCGGCGAATCTAAAGAGTTACATAACCCAAACTCTACATACACTTGTGATTACTTCATAAACTGGTAATTTCACAAACTTAGAATACTGAGCATTCACCATTCATCCATTCACACAATACTTAACATATTATTCCCACCTTTATCCTAGGCCGAATACATACAAAAGCATTAATACAACAGTTGATAAAAGAGAACTCAGACATTCATTCGTAAGCAAGCACACATATGCAAAATATAAGAAATCACACTACACAGGATTTAACGTAGTTCACTTCCAGGAGGGAAGCTACGTCCTCAAGAATTGTTGTTGTATTAGTCTTTGGGAAGGGTACAATAGTTCTTTGTCTATGCACTCAGCTACAGACTCTCTTCTCGCTCTCAATAGGCCTCTGCACACTCAGCTTGCAGAGTCTTTACAATAGCACTAGGCTTAAAATATTCAACAATGAAGATTAACCCTTTCAATCAATAACAACAACCCTTTCCCATACAAAATTTGCCTATTTATAGATCACGCCTGTAGGTCATGTCTTTACAATCTGATGGAAAAAACCCTTAGGTTTACAAAAACGGTTACAGTTTCCCGCTCATCGAGCTTGCTGGCTGTTGGTAGCGAATATTCCATCGTGGCCTGCCCGTTGCGCATGCTCACGTCACTATCTGCGGCCTTCTTGTCGCATGCGTGCCAACAGGTCACTTTCACCGAGCTGTTCTTCCTCTAATGGTTTCATGCGGCTGGTTCAGGTAATGGTTCTTTTGCATGTGCAACAGTCGCTTTCTTTTCGCATTGCTCATGCCCGTCGCTTGGCACTCCTAAAGCATATTTACCAAAAATAGACTCTTGATGGTCTAACCAGAACACGTGTCGTCTTCCATCCAACACTCTACCTTGCTGGATCCCCATAGACTGGACACATCACAGCACTAAACTTCACAGCTCTTCTGACACTGCGCTGGGCGCAACTTCGCAGCATCCCAAAACTTATACAAAAATAATACTTCAACTGAATTGCGCTCAGCTCCATAAATCCTTCTTGCTAAAAAATTCCCCAATTGGGTCAGGCCCAATAGGCCCCTAACACTCACATGTGGCTCATGCCCGAGCCACCTACAGCTTCGACTTCCCCGAGCTATTCCGCCACCTACGGAGCTAGCTTCGCAGCAAACTCATTGTATGTAGCAATCAACTTCTGGACTTCTTGATTCGTGTCTTGTTCGACTTGCTTGATTGTTTCCAGCATCTCAGGTGTGATCTCATCACCAACCTCTCCTTCGACATGTTCTCGATTTTCATGCAACTCCTTTAACTTCTCCTCGATCTCCTGCGAGATCGTGTTGGCATCCTCCAGTAAGGGTTGCGACTTGTCTCCCATTTCGATGTCTTTTTCTTTGATGGCTTGCACTTCCTTCTTAAGCACATTGATTTCTCGATATTTCAAAATCCTTTCTCTTGGCAGTACGGCTTTCACTTTTGCATCCAACTGCTCTAGTGTTGCCTGCTTATCCTTCACAACATTCTTTACTTGCAGCAATCCTGGGTCCTCTTCAAGGGTGGTGAATGCCTTCAACGCGTCATCTAATAGACTCTGGCACTTAGTCACTTCGGCAACGATACTATCTGTTGCGGCCTTCACCTCTTTTTCTCTTATCTGCTACTAATCTGGTGGAGTCTGCGGGTTGATCTGCGCCTCCAAGGTGGCGATCTTAGCTTCATGGCTGATCTCCATGTCTTGCATCTCTGTCTTAAGGGAGCTAACCAGCTCACCAATCTTAACGATAGTGTGTCCGGGTTCTAATTGTACTTCAAATTCGTCTATCTCGTCTGTGACCGTAGTGATCGTGGATTCCAGTCCTTTGTCGACGATCATATTCATCCTGTAGTTCCATAGCTCTCCTCTAGCTAGCTTCCTCCAACTGTCTGTTAGCTGCTTGCAGCTCAGCTTGTCCTTTGAGCGCATCAGTAGTTCTTTCATGCATTTCCTTGACACAGTGCAGATGTAAATAATGTAGGCTAGGTAGTGGTATCTTTGCAAGATCCAGCTCCACGCGATCTACATCCTTTGTGTCCAGCATTAGTTTCTCTGGCATTGGCAAGCTTACTCTTATCGGATCTAGATGGACGATACGGGACTTCGCGGGAATGGTCATGGTTAACTATGGCTCCTTCTGCTGCGAAGTTCCTACCGACTTCCCTTCGGACTCTGATCCCCGTGGCAAGGGTAATCTATTATGTACTTCTTCAATTTTCTTTGAGAGCCCCTGCAACGTGGTCAGATTCTTCTTTAAACTTTCCTGAATCGTCTTTTCCTTCTTGTCCTTTTCAGTCAGCAGTTCTTCCATTGAATCTGTGACCTTTGCAGCGATTGTATCATTGTCCTCATCATGGAATACTACGTTAGATAGGATTTTATCTGCTTTCTTCTTCTTTTGCGGTTCCTTTTTCTGCCCGGGGCTCGCAGCCTCCTTTCTTTTCCCTGTCTCTTTGTCTTCGGTGATAGAACATGGAATAGGTTCGTCCTTGCCGGAGTCACTTGGGACGTCTACAATTTCCACTCGTAACTCGGCAGGCCATTCCTTCATGATATTGTCAATATCATCTTCATACATATGGTAGTTTCCTGCGAACCATTCCACCTTCCTCTTTTGCGCTTTGGCTGAAATATGAATACTACGCATGTCAACATAAAAATTAACAATGCGAATATACATGCTCATTACCTGCTTTGTTATCTGGGGTTTGTCTATGATTGTGTCGCGCAGCTGGCTGTAATATTGGTAGAAAACCTCAGTTGTCACATGCTTCTTCTCTGGGTTCATATTTTCCCATAGGTTTGCATACCAGGGCCCTCTGCAATCATTGGTATCAGTGATTACGCCAACGTAATCCTTCGGCTCCTTCCAACCGGCAAAGCGATCAACACTATGAGCCATGTATAATGGAAATCTCCTCCATTGAGGTGTGTGTCATTTAGTTCCTCCATGAACTCATTCAGTAAATATTGAGACAAGTTGAACTGTTCTCCCTCCGCGGCCGCGGCACCAAGCAGTACTGCGCGGGCACTTACCTCCAGAGGCCTGCATTTTCTTAAGATCTTTCCAACTAGCAACTATGTGATGAACTTCGTCGCTTTATCCTTGATGTTGTTCGTCTGAAAGCCCATCTTTTCTTTCACGACAGTTTGGGTTTTCTTCATCTTTGCCACGGCTTCTCTATCCTTGCTCTTCCCTTGGAAAAATTGCTTGGGATCTTTACCCCTCTTGCTCATCCCTGTAATGCGGTGTATAATATCAATGGTCAAGTCGATGTTGTGGTCGAGCCACAAATAACCTTAGTGAATGCGTGCCATCAGTGTTCTCACCATCACATTCAACTCGAGTGATCTGTCAAAATGCATAAGTCTAAGCAGATTGAGCAGCCCAGACTGGACTACTTCAGATAACCAACTTTCGACGACCAAGTTAAGCTCACCCTTTGCATCCTTCTTCCAACACATGTACTGATTAGGTTGGAACTATGGGAACCTCAGTTCATTGGGCTCCTCCTTCTGCATCGCAAGCAGATCATAATCCTCCCACTTACATTCTGGGATTTTACCCAATATATTTTTATCGACATCGACATGTTTTGAGATGGGTGATAGCGGGATGTAGTATTTGGCATTCTTTGGTAATCTGAAGACCGGTGCATCCCGTGCATGTGGTGAGATGTAGTCTGGGGTCATTGTCAAAGGTATATCATTATCCGCTACGGGTGGCTTCTGCACTGTTGAATCCATCTTGGGTACCTTCGTTCTTGGTGCCACTGGAGTTTTACCTTTGTCTTGCATGGTTGGACCGTGTCTCAATGATCATCTTGACGCTTGACCTCGTTCTAAGACAACCTTCTTAGCTGGGGTTCTCATTAACCCTTCAATCCCTCCATGTTGGGAATATTTTCACAATCTCTTGAACCATGAATTCTTCTTCAATGGAAGACCACTCAGACATTCACTGGATAGACTTCACAGGGTTTTAGATAGCTTTCTAAAAATAACTCACATAGTATGGCTCGCAAGAAAATTCTAAGTGTTCGGTAATGCCTGCGAATCTAAATGCAACATTATTTATAGGTGCAATTGATCCCATCTGTGCCCCTCAATGGCTATATGAGCATTAATGGCGGTATCCATTGGCCAAATCCGGAGGATCCTTCGGTCCTTTCCTTCGTAAACTCATTCAGAATGGCTATCTGTGTGTTAAATGCCCAAGCGGTTGCTAGCAACGGCTATATAACGACTATATTTTCAACCGACATTGTAACGGCTATTTTTCTGGAGTGTTGTGTCGAATTGCATGACAGGTCCTTCTTGCTCCTGCACAGTTACTTCGCGGTGCTTGATTTCTTACTTCTGAACTTAGTCTCTTCCTCACTTAAGTTGATCTTCGCAATTGCCGTTTGGACTTCGCAACTACGTGGCTTCTCTTTTCTTTTTCTTTCTTTTTCATCATTTTTTTTTTCGCAGCAGCACATTCTAACAATGCTATACTGTACATACATGCTTCTCAAGATACATTGCGTACAGAATCATTCCCATTTCCAGTGCCCATTTTCAACTATACTTGGCACCTAGAAATTTTCTCCTTTCTGATCATCACAGGTTCTGCGAAACAGGACTATCTCGATAGAGTTTTAGTTTGCTTCCATTGATTAAACCTAGCAAGTTATCTCCTACTAATGTGGCTAACTAAACTGCGCCACCATTAGTAACATGCACAACAGTATATGGACCAAGCCAATGCATTTTAAACTTTCCAGGAAACTTCATGAACTTGATATCATACAGGATGACTAGATCACCTACCTTAAAGGTCCTGTTTTTGATGTGGTGATCATGCCATGCTTTTTCTCTTTCTTTCTGCACTTGTTGGTGCAATCCGAAGCGATCCTCCTCCATACTAACCAAATGTAGAATCCTTACGTCTAGTGCCTCTTGATCTGCCATGCCTATAAATGCAGCTATTCTCAAGCTGGGAACAATGTACTCCATTGGAATTATGGCTTCCTTCCCATAGGCCAACCTAAAAGGTGTGTGGCTAGTCAACTTCTTGCATGTGGTCCTGTATGCCCATAACACAGCTAGAATGCGTAGGTCCCAATCATCTCTATTCACACTACATACCTTAGTGAGCGCATTCTCCAGTACTTTATTGAGTTCTTCAACAGTTCCATTCACCTGATGATGGTAAGGCGTACTGCATTGATGGTGAATGTGGAACTCTTCTGTCAATGCCTCGATGGTTTTGTTTAGGAAATGAGTGCCTTGATCACTCATCAAAATTTTTGGTCATCCAAACCTCGTAAGGATGTCTTCAAAAATGTAATGCGCGGCAGTAGCTGCGCTACAGTCCTTCACTGGCTTTGCTTCGGCCCATCTGGTGAGGTAATCAGTTGCAGTGTTAATATACCACGCACCAGTTTGCTTTCCTGGTGGTTTATAGGACCCACAAAATCAATTGCCCATTTCTCAAATGCCTGTAATGTCAGTTGTGGATTTAATGGCATCTCATCCCTTCGCGATAGTCGTCCTGTCCTCTGACCGACATCACAACTCTGGCAATGTTCTTTTGCATCCTTGTGAATTGTAGGCCACCATAGCCCCGAGCGCAGTATCTTTTGCGCAGTGGCCTGTCCTGCATAGTGAACTCCTGCTGCTCCTGATTGTGCATCAGCTAATAAGAACGGTTTCTCATGCTCCAATACACATTTGCGCAGTACTTCATTCGGGCCCAATTTATATAAGTGTCCTGCGATTAAGGTGAAGTTTGCCGCTCGCACTACCAGCTGCTTCTTCTGCTGCGTAGTGAACTCTATGAGTTATAATCCAGTAGTTAAGAAGTCTATGATGTCCTTATAATAATCATCAGTTAACTAGATAGAAAACAACTGCGCATCAGGCAGATTGTCTTCAAGGTTCGTAGGCTCTTCTCCTGACTCAATCCTTGACAAATGATCATGTCCTAAATTCAATCTTCCTGGCTTGACCACGATTTCAAAATCATACTCTTGGAAGAGTAACAACCATCTGCAGATTCCCCCCCCTAACACTGGCTTGTTGAGCAGGTATTTCAATGCAGAATGATCAGTGAACATAAAGAAGTGCGCACCAAGCAAATAGTGCCTGAACCTCTGCAGTGCATAGCCCATAGCAAGGCCTTCTCTCTCGGTAGTAGTATAATTCGTTTCTGCAGATGAGAGATTCTTGCTCGAAAATGTGATGGGATGGTCAATACCTCCCTCTCCTGGTTGCGCTAAAACAACTCCCAATGCTATACATGAAGCATCGACATGGACATGAAATGGCTTCTCCCAATCTAGGAAAACTAGGATCAACGCAGTGACCATTTTCTCTTTTAAGGTGTCAAAGACCTATTCACACTCAACGTTCTAGATGAACGGTGCATCTTTCTTCAGCAGCTTCTCCATTGCTACGGTTATCTGCGCATAACCCTTTATAAACTTCCTGTAGTACCCGATATGCCCCAATGTAGTGCACAACTGTTTTACTGAATTTGGTGTGGGAAAGTTTACAATGACTGCGATCTTCGCAGGATCAACCATCGAGCCTTGTTTACAGACAATGTGTCCCAATAGAATCCCATATGGAACACAGAAAAAACACTTCTTTAAGTTCAAAGAGATTTGGTACTATCTACACTTTTCTAGCATGAGTTTGAGGTTTGCACCATGGTTCCTCAGCACTCCAAACATAGTCCAATCATGAAAATAAGCTTCTAAAAACTTATGCATAAAATCTTTGAACACTGCAACGACAACTCTGGAAAAGATGGCAGGCACGTTCTTCATACCAAACGACATCATTGTGTACTGGAACGACCCCCATTCTGTAGCAAATGTGGTCATGTGTCTGTCCACGGGATCGATTCTTATCTGATGGTATCCCGAAAAACCATTAGTGAAGGAATAAGCCTCATTTCCCCCAACATTATCAAGCACCTCATCAGTAAGGGAGTAGGAAATGGGTCATGCATTGAAGCATCATTCAATTTCCTGAGATCCACACAAATCCTGATCTCACCTTTTGTATTTTTATCTTGGAAAACCATAGGGCTTATCCACTCAGATTCTTCAACCGACTCAATGATCCCTACGTCGAGCATCTTATCCATCTCTGCTCTCACTCTTTATTTGTATCGCGGGTTCAAGCGATATGGTCTTTGCTTAATAGGCTTCGCACCCGGCTTAAGAGGTATTTTCATAAATCCTAAGTCCCCTAAAATTCCCTTCATCTCTATAAATATTGTTGGGAATAACTCCTAATATTCATGTAATATATCTACGATCTCTGTCACAGTCTGATCATCCCATTAGTCCCCAATAGACGCGAACTTTGGCTCTTCACTGGTGCCAATGTTTACTTTCTTTGTTTTCACAGGTTTGCTCATGTCTAGTATCTCTAGCAGAGTTCCCTCTACCTCGCGTGCACCTTCTGACTCAGGTATCTTGATGTTGCGCGGGTCCTCCTCATCACTGTCTTCTTTTTCTTTAGCTTCCTCAGCTAGGTTATAGCATTCCATGGCATGTTCTTCTTGTTTGGTCCATTCCTGCTGTAAACTTGCAGGTACACTGTTAGCTCCAAAGAATTCCTCCAAGGTCATATTTCTATGTGGACATTCTGGTCTGAATATTATTTCTTTAATAATCTGTAGCGCCTCATTTATGGTAGGACTCTCATCCTCAAAAGCGAAGCTCTTCTGGAATTTCGTAGCCAACATGTACCAGTCTGTGGTTCCTCTGCGCAACTCCATGTCTAAATACCATTTCTTTGGAATATCTTCCTCTAGCATGTGCACGAACAAATGCACCCATTCTGTGTGTGGTCGCTCCTGCCATACGTGCGAGCAAACCTCAATATTGTCCTTTGGATATGTCTGTCCATTGTATTTCTCAAAGGATAGTGTCACCTTGTCAGTAAACCTAATTTGCATTTTAATTCTGCATTGATCCCATGTGGTTAATGTCTGCTTATGCGCAGCCCACCATCTAGTAGGTGTCTCGTGCAGTGCCACATCTAATGCTTATAAGCGGTGTTCATCTGCAATTGCTATAGTATAATCTTTGATAAAGCAATAAATGTTAGATGAACCATCATATGTGGGGATTGGACTTACCTTCTTTCCAATCCAGCGCAGTGATTTTGTAACCTGCGTGCATCTTCTTGCAGATACTTCGTGCATGTGTCTTTGCCAGTTCTCCAATCCTGCGTCCGAGTCTGAGATGCAAGAGCTGTCGCATCTCCAGCTGAGTGTTCCATCCGCAGTTGGATTAATGTAATCCTCCTGGTTCGCAGTCATCTTGTACAAGCAATCTAAGTCTTGATCTCTAGATTCCTCTTGAATCAGCTCGTTGTATCTGTCTCCATCCGCAGGGTCCAGTGGTGCGATGACCCTAACATGTTTTCCTTCGAAGATCATCTTCCTTGTCTTCAAGTTTATAATGGTGAGGTTATCAATAGCCCAGTCAATTCCTAACAGCATAGGGAAAGGCTGACTATCATCCACAATCTCAATAACCTCAAAATCTGCATGACTCTACACTCCATCAATGTCAACAACCACATTGGCTAACCTTCCAAAAGGTATAACTTTCTCCTGATTGGCCATTCTCAATTGGATAGGTGACCATAACAGCTTTGGTCACCCCATCTGCTATCATGTTTGTTTAGTTAAGACATTTACCTCTGATCCCAGATCAAGAATGATCTCATCCATCTCATAGTCTCCATCTATGCGCTGAGTCTCATTTCTCGGCCTGTTCTCTTATGTTTATTGATGTGATGAACTGCGCTATCAGTAGTTTCATTTTCACTGTGCGGTTCATATTGGTCTATCACCTTCTGCAATTCTTCTATCGCATTTGGACTCTTCAACAACTTCATGCAGCTTCTAAGGAACTGTGCAACAGAGGTGCAGGTCTCTGTTGTGGCATTTGTTCTGTCATAAGAAGCCGGCATATCTTCCATATGCGGTGTTTCACCATGCAATGGGATTCTCGGCGATTTTGGTGCTGACTCTTTGAAGATATCTCGCGCTTCTTCGAAAACTTCTCTGTTTTTCTTCAAGTAGAAAGCAGGTGCTTTCCCAACAGCTTTTCTTATCCATATTGTTTCAAGAGGAGTCTGCTTAGTCTCAAAACCTCTAGAAGTCGAAGCTTCTGCTCCTCTATCTCGCCCTGTCGTAGCACCACTGCGCGTTACTACGTTAATACTTTAATCTGCAGGCCTCCTTTCTGCTGCGATCAACTGGATATTTGGGGCCGGTGCCTCTGGTCATTTTCTCTTCTGCATTTCTACCTCTAACACTGGGAAGTATTCTATGACATGATCAAATGAGCTACAATAGTTTCTACCTCTAACACTGGGAAGTCTTCCTTGCGTCGGGCCATTGTTCCTTCCTCTCTCGAGGTATCCTCCGCGGCCTCTGTATGCTCCCTGATTTGGCCGTGCATTTTCTTGTTTTTGTGGAGTCTCTCCTTGGATTATGTACATTCCTCCATGTATATGCTCAATATCTTTCTTTCTTTCTAACATGAGCTCATATGCACAGCAATTGGACTCATCATGGCCAACTGATTTACAGAAATTACAATAGAGGTTTTTAGGTGTTCTTACATATTTTTGTATCATATGGCAATCTTCCGGCCGGTGACCTCTAGTTCTGCAAATTTCACACCATGGCCTTGGGTGAGGATTTAATGGGTTTGGTCCACCCATGTTAAGGAAATATTGAAATAAAGGACAGTGATCCTTAGTGTGTCCTTCTCCCTTACAACCTGTACACCAGACTTCCTTCCTCTCTTGCTTTCCTTGCTTTATGTCCTGCAGTTGTAGTGTTAGGGTATCCAACTGGTTCTGAATCTGAGACATCCCAGTGCTACTTTCTACAATCGGTGATGCTTCCAACTCATTGTGATCTCCAAGGCTTCTGGCTGTGAAACCACTTTCTGCTGCATCAACGACTATCTAATATGGGGCAACAACGTGGCTATAAACCATTCCTTATGCTGTTGCGGTGCTATGACGAAGCTTACTTGGTCCAACAGCGTCTTAAACTTTTGGTCAAATTCTCAGACCGTTTCATTAGGTTTCTATTTGATCTCTTTTAGCTCTGTTATACACTGCGAGTCTAACTTTGGCTTCTTAAATTATGCTATGAGTGCAGCCTTGATTTCTTGCAAGTTTCTTGGGTTTCCCTGCGAATATTTCATGAACCAATGCAAGGCTCAGTCTCTAAATGTGGTGACAAGTTGTGCTTGCTTCACAGTGTCGTCCTGTTCTTGCTTTACACTCCATACGGCTTCACATAGAAACCAATGTTGATCAGGGTCTTCTAGGTCCGTTCCTTTGAATATCAGTAGTTTGATATCATCATCCATCCTCCTTCAAGGTGGCGCGGTTCTCTGAGTGGTACTAGGGAT
This sequence comes from Larix kaempferi, assembly GCA_027924585.1. Classification (NCBI taxonomy): domain Eukaryota; kingdom Viridiplantae; phylum Streptophyta; class Pinopsida; order Pinales; family Pinaceae; genus Larix; species Larix kaempferi. The sequence continues at coordinate 5,530,932 of BSBM01000207.1, forward strand.
AATATTATGAGGTTGGACGTTCTGAAGTGGTACAGCCTGAGACTGAATAGGTTGATTTGGAATAGCCTGGGCACCCGGTCCTGCGGTGTTACCAGTACTAATGTTCTGCGGTGCGGGTTGCGCGGTGCTCGCAACCGATGGGTTCTGGACTGACGGGTTCTGAGATAAGGGAGGCGCGGTATGTGCAACTGGTAGATTTTGCGGTGTATTAGGATGATAGGTGGAAGATAGGGGTGTGGTTTGGCTATCAGGGTCAGCTTCTGAATGTATGTCTACGCGGAGTCCAAGTCCACTAGTAGTCTACTCAGGGACAAACTTGTATCTCTTTCCACTTCTCAGGTTATGAGTTTCTTCGTAGGAACCACTATATGTACTATCTACCATGACAGATGCAAATACTTTACTGCATTCTAAAAACACCTTTCTCATCTAAAATCATTTTAATGTATAAAATGAGGTTGTTCAGATACTTACCTCTGAATCCTTTGAAAAACTCTCTTTTAGCTGCGCTGTAGGACTTTAACATGTCCACGGTGAACTCCGTCACAAAACTTTGCAATGTATTGTCTACCTAGAAATCAACTGCTCACACAAATGGAATATCTAGTGCTTTGAGTTGTTCAATAAGCTCTGGTGTCCACTCGGTCGGTGCGCTTTGCGAGATATAGTTTCTATGCTCCACAAGTCTTGCCAACCACTCATGTAGCTCGCATCCAAAAGACACCCAGAAAACCTCGTGAACGTGTTTCCACGGGTACTTATTCAACCACTGAATTTCAAAGAGATGTGGGTGTCTGTTTTCTTTCCTTGCAAAATCTCTCTCTGTCTTGTCACACCAAGCCCATATTTCTTTCTTGTCTGGATACCAAAAGTCGACGCCCAACTTAACTTCTTCTACTTCGCACATCACGACTTCAACTCATCACGGATTCTTAGCGTGGCAACGGAACCATTTGTTGGCTTGATATACTGTTCTAGAGGTTTCCAATGTAGACCCAGGTTCTTCGCGGTTTCAATGAACCCACAAAAACCCTTCTCACCGGCCCTTTCAGCAACAACCTGCGAACAGGTTGAGGTCTCACCCGAGGTGTAGCTATGGGGGCACTGCAGAATCAGGTCTCCATAGTGATGTGATGAGTTGTTCAGACAGGACTACTACGCAACGCACTATTAGACTTGAGCTGCGAGCTGAGGACTGCGCAACGCACTATTACACTTGAGTTGCAAGTTGAGGACTGCGCAACGATAGACTACGTCGCAGTACGCATTTCTTCAAACCAACTGCTGCGGCACCAACGCATCCAAGGACTGCGCTGTTCGACCAAAATGTAAATAATGGGATAGCGCAACTGACTTATACGCTTCCCTTCCCAGACTTAACAGATATTGAAAACTTTACTCAACATTACTCATTCATCTACTGCCTTGGAGTGTTAGTTTTATAACGAATGCAAGCAGACAAAGTATATGATGCTATGCACCCCCAGTGCGGTGAATCTAAAGAGTTACGTAACCCAAACTGTACATACACTTGTGATTACTTCATAAAATGGTACTTTCACAGACTTAGAATACTAAGCATTCACCATTCATCCATTCACACAATACTTAACATATTATTCCCACCTTTCTCCTAGGCCGAATACATACAAAAGCTTTAATACAACAGTTGATAAAAGAGAACTTAGACAGTTATTCGTAAGCAAGCATACATATGCAAAATATAAGCAATCACACTACATAGGATTTAACGTGGTTCACTTCCAAGAGGGAAGCTACGTCCACAAGAACTGTTGTTGTATTAGTCTTTGGGAAGGGTACAACAGTTCTTTGTCTGCGCACTCAGCTGCAGACTCTCTTCTTGCTCTCAATAGGCCTCTGTGCACTCATCTTGCAAAGCCTTTACTATAGCACTAAGCTTAAAAGATTCAACAATGAAGATTAACCCTTTCAATCAACAACAACCCTCAGCTGCAGACTCTCTTCTCGCTCTCAATAGGCCTCTGCGCACTCAGCTGCAAACTCTCTTCTCGCTCTCAATAGGCCTCTGCGCACTCATCTTGCAAAGCCTTTACTATAACACTAAGCTTAAAAGATTCAACAATGAAGATTAACCCTTTCAATCAACAACAACCCTTTCCCATACAAAATTTGCCTATTTATAGATCATGCCCGTAGGTCATGTCTTTACAATCCACAGGCAAAAACCCTTAGGTTTACAAAAACGGTTACAGTTTCCAGCTCATCGAGCTTGCTGGCTGTTGGTAGCGAATATTCCATCGTGGCCTGCCCGTAGCGCATGCTCACGTCTCTATCGTCCTTCCTGTCGCATGCGTGCCAACATGTCGCTTTCACCGAGTCGTTCTTCCTCTAATGGTCTCGTGCGGCTGGTTCAGGTAGTGGTTCTTTCGCATGTGTGACCAGTCGCTTTCTTTCCACACTGCTCCTGCCCATTGCTTGGCACTCCTGGAGCATATTTACCAAAAATAGACCGCCGACGGTCTAACCGGAACATGTGTCGTCTTTCGTCCAACACTCTGCCCTGCTGGATCCCCGTAGACTAGACACATCCCAGCACTGCCTCCTCGCAGCACTGAACTTCACATCTCTTCTGACACTGCGCTACGCGCAACTTTCCAACATCGCAAAAATTATACAAAAAAGAATACTTCAACTGAACTGCGCTTAGCTCCGCAGTTCCATAAATCTTTCTTGCTAAAAAATGCCCCACTTGGGCCAGGCCCAACAATATCACATATAGGATTTCTTTGGTTGGGACCCAATTCATTATGCAAAGCATGTGACATCTACCGAAATGAAGCATGGGAAAAGCTTAAGAGATAAGATCCTTTGGAGAGGGAAATGTCTATATCACATATATGATATCTTTGGTTGGGACCCAATTTACTATGCAAAATTTGTGACATCTACTGAAATTATGCATGAACAAATTCTAAGAGATAAAATCCTTTGGGGAGGGAAATATCTATATCACATATATGATTTATTTGGTCGGGGCCCAATTCATTATGCAAAACATGTGACATCTACCTAAATGATGCATGCATAAATCTTAAGAGATAAGATTATTTGGAGAGAAAAATCTATATATTACATATATGAATTCTTTGGCTTGGGCCCAATTTATTATGCAAAAGATGTGACATCTACCGAAATGATGCATGAGCAAAGCATAAGACATCAGAGTCTTTGGAGAGGGAAATCACTATATCACATATATGATTTCTTTGGTTGGGACCCAATTCATTATACAAAGCATGTTACATCTATCGAAATGATGCATGAGCAAAGCTTAAGAGATAAGATCCTTTGAGAGGGAAATTCCTATATCACATATATGATATCTTTGGTTGGGACCCAATTTATTATGCAAAATTTGTGACATCTACTGAAATGATGCATGAACAAATTTTCAGAGATAAAATTATTTGGGGAGGGAAATATCTATATCACATATACGATTTATTTGGTCAGGGCCCAATTCATTATGCAAAACATGTGACATCTACCTAAATGATGCATGCACAAAGCTTAAGAGATAAGATTATTTGGAGAGAAAAATATGTATATTACATATATGAATTCTTTTGTTTGGGCCCAATTTATTATGCAAAAGATGCGACATCTACCGAAATGATGGATGAACAAAGCTTAAGACATCAGAGTCTTTGGAGAGGGAAATCACTATATCACATATATGATTTTTTTGGTTGGGACCTAATTCATTATACAAAGCATGTGACACCTACCAAAATGATGCATGAGCAAAGCTTAAGAGATAAGATCCTTTGGTGAGGGAAATGTCTATATCACATATATGATATCTTTGGTTGGGACCCAATTTATTATGCAAAATTTGTGACATCTACTGAAATTATGCATGAACAAATTTTAAAAGATAAAATCCTTTAGGGAGGGAAATATCTATATCACATATATGATTTATTTGGTCAGGGCCCAATTCATTATGCAAAACATGTGACATCTACCTAAATGATGCAGGCACAAAGCTTAAGAGATAAGATTATTTGGAGAGAAAAATCTATATATTACATATATGAATTCTTTGGTTTGGGCTCAATTTATTATGCAAAAGATGTGACATCTACCGAAATGATGCATGAGCAAAGCTTAAGACATCAGAGTCTTTGGAGAGAGAAATCACTATATCACATATATGATTTCTTTGGTTGGGACCCAATTCATTATACAAAGCATGTTACATCTACCGAAATGATGCATGAGCAAAGCTTAAGAGATAATATCCTTTGGAGAGGGAAATGCCTATATCACATATATGATATCTTTGGTTGGGACCCAATTTATTATGCAAAATTTGTGACATCTACTGAAATGATGCATGAAAATTTTTAAGAGATAAAATTCTTTGGGGAGGGAAATATCTATATCACATATATGATTTATTTGGTCGGGGCCCAATTCATTATGCAAAACATGTGACATCTACCTAAATGATGCATGCACAAAGCTTAAGAGATAAGATTATTTGGAGAGAGAAAATCTATATATTACATATATGAATTCTTTGGTTTGGACCCAATTTATTATGCAAAAGATGTGACATCTAACGAAATGATGCATGAAGAAAGCTTAAGACATGAGAGTCTTTGGAGAGGGAAATCACTACATCACATATATGATTTCTTTGGTTGGGACCCAATTCATTATACAAAGCATGTGACATCTACCAAACTGATGCATGAGCAAAGCTTAAGAGATAATATCCTTTGGAGAGGGAAATGTCTATATCACATATATGATATCTTTGGTTGGGACCCAATTTATTATGCAAAATTTGTGGCATCTACTGAAATGATGCATGAATAAATTTTAAGAGATAAAATCCTTTGGGGAGGGAAATATCTATATCACATATATGATTTAGTTGGTCGGGGCCCAATTCATTATGCAAAACATGTGACATCTACCTAAATGATGCATGCACAAAGCTTAAGAGATAAGATTATTTGGAGAGAAAAATATGTATATGACATATATGAATTCTTTGGTTTGGGCCCAATTTATTATGCAAAAGATGTGACATCTACCGAAATGATGCATGAGCAAAGCTTAAGACATCAGAGTCTTTGGAGAGGGAAATCACTATATCACATATATGATTTCTTTGGTTGGGGCCCAATTCATTATACAAAGCATGTTAAATCTACCGAAATGATGCATGAGCGAAGCTTAAGAGATAAGATCCTTTGGAGAGGGAAATACCTATATCACATATATGATATCTTTGGTTGGGACTCAATTTATTATGCAAAATTTGTGACATCTACTAAAATGATGCATGAAAAATATTAAGAGATAATATCCTTTGGAGAGGGAAATGCCTATATCACATATATGATATCTTTGGTTGGGACCCAATTTATTATGCAAAATTTGTGACATCTACTGAAATGATGCATGAACAAATTTTAAGAGATAAAATCCTTTGGGGAGGGAAATATCTATATCACATATATGATTTATTTGGTCGGGGCCCAATTCATTATGCAAAACATGTGACATCTACCTAAATGATGCATGCACAAAGCTTAAGAGATAAGATTATTTGGAGAGAGAAAATTTGTATATTACATATATGAATTCTTTGGTTTGGGCCCAATTTATTATGCAAAAGGTGTGACATCTACCGAAATGATGCATGAACAAAGCTTTAGACATCGGAGTCTTTGGAGAGAGAAATCACTATATCACATATATGATTTTTTTGGTTGGGACCCAATTCATTATACAAAGCATGTTACATCTACCGAAACGATGGATGAGCAAAGCTTAAGAGATAATATCCTTTGGAGAGGGAAATGCCTATATCACATATATGATATCTTTGGTTGGGACCCAATTTATTATGCAAAATTTGTGACATCTACTGAAATGATGCATGAACAAATTTTAAGAGATAAAATCCTTTGGGGAGGGAAATATCTATATCACATATATGATTTATTTGGTCGGGGCCCAATTCATTATGCAAAACATGTGACATCTACCTAAATGATGCATGCACAAAGCTTAAGAGGTAAGATTATTTGGAGAGAAAAATTTGTATATTACATATATGAATTCTTTGGTTTGGGCCCAATTTATTATGCAAAAGATGTGACATTTACCGAAATGATGCATGAGCAAAGCTTAAGAAATCAGATTCTTTGGAGAGAGAAATTACTATATCGCATATATGATTTCTTTGGTTGAGACCCAATTCATTATACAAAGCATGTGGCATCTATCGAAATGATGCATGAGCAAAGCTTAAGAGATCAGATTCTTTAGAAAGATAAATCTATATATCACATAAATAATTTCTTTGGTTGAGACCTAATTCATTATTAAAACACGTGACATCTACTTAAAGTCAACAAAAATCTATTTACTGAGCACATCACATATGAAACATTTGATGAAAGAACGCAATCCATTGAGCATCCACCAACAGATAAGATTTTCTTAGAAAGGAAAATCTCTATATCACATAAATGATTTCTTTGGTTGAAACCATATTTATTATGAAAGATGTGACATCTACGGAAATAAATGAAAATTTTAGGTCAACAAAAATATAGGTATATACCTCACATGAAACATTGGTGAGAGAACCCAAATCATTGAGCATCCACCGACAGAAAAAAGGGTAAAGGATAATTGTAGAAAGTGTCGCAAGTAAGTCCAGAAAAATCTATATACCGCACATGTAAATGAGAATTTACGGAAAGAAATGAGAATTTCAAGTCAAGAAATCACATGTGACGACGCATGCATCCACCGACAGAAAAAAGTAAAGGATAACTGTAGAAATAAGATAAAAGGCATAAGATGTTTTAGTTTTTTTAAAGATTAAAGGTCATATAAATATTGTAATTGAGTTGACAAGTATAAATCAATTAAATTTAAAAATGCAAAAAATAAATATTGCCCATATCAACGACATAGCCTACCTAAGGTCATTGAATTTCATATAAATAAATAAAAGCGCAAGCGCTTTTGACATCCATGTGCAAGGCATATTTGTTTAACAGAGCATAGCATTAATTCTACGCGCCTCCCCTGTTCGTTGAAATGGGCAGAGGTAGATGAGATGTTATACTGTATTGATCATTTTCATGTGATAGACACATTTTCATCTGAAAAAGTCAATGATTAGTTGTATCGATCATTCGGCAGAGGTAGATGAGATGTTATACTGTAACCCTGATAGAGACATTCTATGTCAAGGTTGATGTTTGTTGTTGCAGCCATAAGAACACCAAAGAGAAATGGTAGTTAGAAATATGCAATCTGTATTGATTATAAAATAATAAACAACTTACGCGTCTCCTCGTGGGTGTCTTCTGTCCCACGGTCCCATCGATCAGCTTTCCGCGTGGTCCCGTGGATTTTGACACTTGAAAGTTATATGCGTCTCCTTGTGGGTGTCAAACCAACCATGCTAATTGTTAATATGGATGAAAATAATTAATGTTAGTTATTGAAAATTTTGTTTTTAAAGATATGGTTTTTGTATAAAATTAATGTTAGTTATTGAAAATTTTGTTTTTAAAGATATGGTTTTTGTATATATATTAAAAAAATAATATATCAAAAATATATATTTAATTTTTTTAATATTCAACATGCTAGTTTATATTTAATTTTTTTTCAATTTATGATTAAAAAAAACATAATTTTTATATTTTAATTTTTTTTCAATTTATGATTAAAAATATATATAATTTTTATATCATGTAATTCAAATTAACTATTTATTTATTAATTTTAATAAAAAGAAAAATTTTAATTTTTAAAAGTGTGAATGCAAAAGGGAAGCAAAAGGGCAAGGAGAAGAAACAAATTGAACCCAAACAGAATGCAAAGTCTAGTTCTTTGAAATGAGCTTCCAACTCTAAGAAGGACAAGCAAATTTTTTTGATAAATCCAAGTGTATATACTGCAAGAAGGGTAACCATCCTGAGAGTTCTTGTATGAATAATACCATATATCAAATGTAAAAACTCTTTGAATATCACAACATTGCCCTCCCAGAAGGCACAAGGAAGACTGATCCAAGTGGCAAGTAAGAAGATCATGAGAGATTCCATGCATTAAAGGCTGGATTCTCACTATCCCAAGCTTTTCTTATTGATTCTGGAGCCTCCAACCACATGGTTGCCTCCAGAGAGCCATTTTCTTCATTAGATCTCACTGATGACCCTAGCATACACATGGGAGATGACTCTCAAATATTTGCTGAAGGGAACAAAACAATACATCTTGAGCATGGAAAGTTCAACAATATGCTATATGTGCCTTCTCTAGCAGCTAATTTGTTGTCTGTTTATCAGATGACACACATAGGTTCACCAAAGAAAGCAGTATTTGGACTTGAAACAATTGAGGTTGTGGATATCTCATCTGGGAAGCTGATAGCCAAAGGATTTGCAAACCATGCCTCCAAGGCATATGAGTTCTCCTGCTTCTTTCCATATTCACATCAAAGTGCTGTCTTGACTCATGCAAATGAGACAAGCAGACTCTGGCATGAAAGATTCAGACACCTAAACTTCAAGTACCTACAACAGTTGCACAAGGAAGAGATGGTTGAAGGTTTGTCAGACATAAAGTTCTCTCAAGGAATCTGCAAAGGTTGCTTGGTAGGGAAGAACCCAAAGCGAAAGTATGATGTTGGGAAGGAAAAGAGAGCTTCGTCCATACTTGATCTTATTCATAGTGATGTTTTAGGACTGATGCTCACTACTTCAATGAATGGATCCAAATACCGTATGACCTTCATTGATGACTACTCTAGGTTCTACTGGATCTACTTTCTCAAACAGAAATATGAGGTATTCGAAAGCTTCAAGTTTTCAAAGCCTTAGTTGAGAACACTGTTGGAAGGAAGCTCAAGGCACTCAGATCAAATAATGGAGGGGAGTACATCAAGAAGGAGTTGCAACAGCTATGTGCTTCCAAATGTATTCAAATGCAACATTTTGTCCCATACACACCGCAACAAAATGGTGTAGCAGAGAGGAAGAATGGGTCATTGAAAGAGATGGCTACCCACTTGCTTGAAGCAAGATATCTCCCATCAAATATCTGGGTAGAAGCAGTGAATTGTACCACATACATTCAGAATAGGGTACCCCGCAAATATATTGATTGGGTCACTCCATTTGAAGCATTGAAGGGACACAAACCTGATGTCTCTCACCTGGGGGTTTTTGGATCCAAGGCATGGACCAGAATCCCCTCCGACAAGAGGAAAGCACTTCAACCTCAAATTAGTGAATGCATCCTTCTTGGATATGCAGAAGATGCAAAATATTACAAACTAATGGAGATTGCAACCAAAATATGCTTCATTGAGAGAAGTGTCAAGTTCGATGAAGATCCATTGCATGATCTACAACCAGTTGAAGAACAAGGTATAATTAATTTACCTACTCCATTTGATCCTAATGATGTTTATACAAGTGATCCACATTCAGATTTTGAAGAAGAAGAGCAATATGATCCAGATCTAAATATTGAGTATGAAGATCTAGCAGATCCAAATCCAACAACTACTCCCAATCCAAAGCCTAAATGGGCTCAAAAACTTATTGAGGCAGCTAGGAACATTGTTGGAGATCTATCTGACTCCAGAAGAACAATATATCTCAATACCAAGATGCAAACATTGCACATTTCCATACATATCCACTTCTCCCTAAGAGGTGCTACATGATGGTGGAGTCTGATCTACAATCTTACAGAGAAGCTTTCCATGATCCGAGATGGAAAGCAGCCATGGATGAAGAATATGAGTCACTCCAGAACAATGAGACATGGGATCTTGTCTCTCTTCCCCCAGGGAGGAAACTAGTTCAGTGCAAATGGATCTACAAAAAAAAGCTTTCATCTGATGGATCTACAACCAAGTACAAGACTCGGTTGGTTGCAAAGGGGTACTCACAAGTTCATGGATTGGAATACAATGAGACATTAACTCCTGTAGCAAGAATGGATTTAGTAAGGCCTGTTTTTGGCATAGCAGCTTCGAATGCATGGGAGGTACATGACATGGATGTAAAGAGTGCCTTCTTGCATGGTGACTTAGAAGAAGAGATCTATATGAAAAATCCCGAGGGCTACACTGATGGTCCTTCCTTGGTATGTAGACTGAGGAGATCATTGTATGAGATCAAGTAAGCCCCACGGGCATGGTATACCAAGATGGATTCCTTCTTACTGTCACAAAAGTTTGAAAGATGCAAATCTGATTGCAATGTTTACATGCAACAGAAGGGAGGATGTCTACTATTGATTGTTTTGTATGTGGATGACTTGTTCATCACCGATGGATCTTCTACCATGTTGAAGCACATCAAGTCTTCATTGAACAAAGCATTCGCTATGACAAATCTAGGAAAATATGTACATGCACATACACATGAAAATATGTGCATATGCATGTAACTAATACAACAAAGGACGATAATAACAATATGGAATCAGTTCCCTATCCAATGCTCCCTAACCATATTAGGACTCTTTATATCTATTTCACATTTCCACAAGATTCTAAAGTTCATGGTTCTCTCATCATCTTAGGAATGTCAATGTGGTTCATATGACAATTTCAATAAAAAAATAAAAGTTCAAAAACATTAATAAGGTAATAAATAATCCATCAACATTTCACAACTATTGTACCACTACACTACACAACAAATAACATTTTGTCTATTAGCTTTAGCTTGGGTGGTTAAGTGGAGAATATTTTATCCTCCCTACTTAGGTTCAAATCCCACATGTGACATTTTTGCTTCTTGTGGATCAAATAGAGCTGGAAAGGTATCAAAATTTTCAGTCGCACTTGAGTGCTTGAGGGTGGGATGATTTAACTCCATTTTGGAGAGATTGAGGGTGGAATCTAGAGTTTTGATCGGCCCTTTTAGTAGTATGATTGGTGGAGTATTTATATCATGTGATATAATCCCTTTATTTGTTCCTTTCTTGTTCCCTAATTGAGATGTTCCTAAAGTTCTTAAGATGTAATAGTTATACAAGGGTTGAACCCCCTTTTGATTTGTGGCCATGGGATTAACTCCAAGGTTTTCAACCATCACTACATTAAACCTTACATTTTCCAATCAGCAGTAGTGAACATAATTCAAATCAACATAATCAACTCAAAATACTAAAGACACCATGCATTTATCATATTGTTTTGAAAATAAGCCATGCACATTCATTTTAAAAAACATATGTCAACAATATCTAAATGGACCATTAAAATTAGAGTGCTTATGAAATTCTTATCTCTCTAAGGATAATATAACAATAATATACAGAAAAAGATGGGAAATATATGGTAATCCAAGGGCTCATCATACCCCCCCCCCCAATTGGAACGTTGCATACATATATGCAATATAGAATTAAAATAACCCAAAGCTAGTGTCGTGCTTTAATAATTCTTCATCTTCAAGTTGTTGTTGCTTGCATATCTCCCTATGTTCTTAATATGCCATAAAGTGTATAATGGTGTCTTTGTCATGATATCCTAATTCATTTTCCATTGTATTCCATCTCTTCTTCTTCTCTCTCTCTCTCTAATTCAATAATCTCATTAGTATATTTCCATGATGGAGTGGGGTTTAGAAAAAGTGGGAATCTAAATATTAGGCCAATCTAATTCATATTCATCTTTTGATAGTGTCTACATACAATTGTGATTTGTATAGAGAATTTTTTAGGCCTTATGGAGAGTGAGGTTTTTCTCTTTTGAGTCCAGTTACCTCCTCCCACTTATTTTGGCATAATTATAACACTCTATCTCGGAAGTTCCTCATGGTGATTTGATATTGTAGTGTGCCTTCGTCTTGTTCCTATTTTAGAATTGGGATCACCTCCATATATAAACCATTAACAAAGTTTCTAAATACATCTCTAAGCTTAGTAGTTTCAACCCTCACCCATAAGCTCATGTTGAGTTCCTTTTATTTGTATATTTAGGCTTTTATGGATCCGCTCTCCTCATTTTGTACCCAAGACTATAATTCCCTCAACTAGACATCTCCCACATGAGGATTAGGAGACCATATTAGTGGATGAGGTAGGGCATATTTATGAAACTAAAAAATTACACACCAAATTATTCTCCTTATTATGACATTTGTTATAGATTTCATCAAAATCTCTATGGTTATTCATATAGAAAGGAAAATATTCAACATTTTTGTGACTTGGAACTTATATGGTTATTATCTCAAGAATAATGTACACGTTCTAGTGGGAGGTCTGCATGATAACATATCTTCTGCAAACTTTGCAGTCTTAGCAATGGAAGTTTCTAATATCACAATATTTTCAAATTTATTCTCAGTCTCCTCTTATTGTCTTTACCTCTCTACATTTCCACTTTTTTATATCCAAATCTCAAAGCATATTCCATTAGTTTATGTCCACTTTTTTATATACAAATATCAAAGCATATTCCATTATATTTCAAAGTATGTCTCACATAGTTTATCAACCCATAGGCTCGAAATTTTGATGATTCCTTCTTATACGAACTTGAGGCATTCAAAAATTAATTTTGGCCATTTTTGCCAATTTTGAACATGCAAGGCAATTAAAGGAAAAATCCCTTACTATTCAACAAATGCATTTTCAATCTTGGGGGAGGCATGGTAACTATGTATGATGATAGTGGAAAATGCATGCCTTAATGCCTTGTAATTTTCTAATATGAATTATGCATACCCAACAAAGTCCTATTTGAACTTTTTTCCCATGGTGCAGGTAGAACCAAACAAGCATTTATTAGATTTGTCTTCCTCGAGTGAGGGGATATTAGGAAGACAAGAGGAAAGTGAGACATCCGGTAGATCTACAAGAGTTATATCAACTAGATGTCAAAATATCAGAAGAAAATTCCATAAACGCATGGAATTTTTTCTCGCTGAAGGGGGGTCATGTTCCTTTGATGATGAGCCAATAGGAGACATCGAGGTTCCCTTGAGGTACACACATCTAGTGAAACAATGGGTACTCAAGGATATTCCTCAACTAAACACATATTTTTTTGTAAACGAGAGGATATATAGAATTGCACCATCATCATTACATGGTTTGGGGTTGTTTTGCATGGATGGCATAAAGGTCGGTTACGACAAATGTATTGAATTGATGGAGTATGTTGGACCCCGTTACAACTACAAAGATTGGATGCGACTGGTCCAATATATACGAAGTATGTGCAGATATGGATTGTCAACAAATTATTTATAGTTGAAAGACAAGGATCAAAATAAAGGAGCAACGGTGTACATTGACGAAGGCCAAAAGCTATAGGGAATATTACAGGGTTTATATACAATACACAACCAGGGACTACAATTAAGCAACCCAATTGCATATTTGAGGGGAGTGAAGGAAACTGTGTTTTTGTAAGTGCCATTAAATCAATAGTTGTAGGGGAAGAGTTGCTTATTAATTACTATTTGAATCGAATATATACAAACATGATTACTATGGGAGTGGTACATCTAACAATTTACCCAACCTTTTATTAATGAATTTAACATCTTATGGATTTTTCGTTAGTCTATTGTTATAATTTCATTAAAATTTTCTATATTTACTTCGTAGGGTAGTGATTGGGGCATTTCCCCAGCAGCTGGTCAGAGGAGTACAACATCCTCGAGGCAGCAAGTATACATCTTTGTAATTGTACAAATATAATATGAAAAACAAGTTTTCTTTGTTGTGTTTTTTCATGAGTATATTAGTTTCATTTAGATAATGTTATCTATATATTTTTTGCAGAGTATTGATTAGGGAAACCACCTGGCTGTTGATCAGACGATAGCAGCCTTGGGGCAACATGTATACCTGATTGTAATTGCACAATTTAAATACATCAATATGTTTTCTTATTATGCTTTTTCTGTGAGTATTTTGGTTTCGTTTAGATAATTTTTTCTATGTTTTTGTTGCAGGGTGTTGATCGAGGTACCTCCCTAGCAGTAGATGAGACCATACCAACCTCGAGGCAGCAGGTATACATCGATGTAATTGTACAAATATAATATGAAAAAAAAAATTGTTGTGTTTTTTCATGAGTATATTTGATTCATTTAGATAATGTTATCTATATATTTCTTGCAGAGTGTTGATCGGGGAAACCACCCGATTGTTGATCAGACAAAAATAGCCTCGGGGCAACATGTATACCTGATTGTAATTGTACAATTTAACAACATCAATATGTTTTCTTATTATGTTTTTTCCGTGAGTATTTTGGTTTCGTTTAAATATTTTTTTCTATGTTTTTGTTGCAGGGTGATGATCGGTGCAAGTCCTCGACCATTGATCAGATGAGTAGATGATCCTCGAGGCAATAGGTATAATTCATTGTAATTGTACAAATATAATATGAGCATCATGTTTTTTTTGTTATGTTCTTTTTGTTATGCCATATTGGTTTCATTATGATAATGTTTTCTACATTTTTTTAGCAGGGGGATGGTCGAGGCAAGTCCCCAGCTATGGATCAGCCGACACTAGCATCGAGGCATCATGTATACCTGATTGTAATTTTAGAAATCTATCATGATCGATATGTTTTTTTAATATATTTTTTCCTCAATCTATTGCTTTCACGTCAGTAATGTTTTATATATTTTTGTTGCAGACTACTGATTCGACGTATGATCCAACGTTAGAGAAATCAATAGATTTTGATGTGGATGAGCTGATGCACGATGCTGACATTGGATCTTCTCTAGACCCAATTAAGTTTATAGAGAAGACCTTAAAACAAATTAATGAGGATATCCTTCGTCTGCTATTCATTCAGCCGTAGACAAATGAGATTAAAGCAAAGGTTGATGTTTTGGTAAAGAGATCTCAGGCCTTGAAAGTAAGTTGCAGGATCTTGAATTAGAATATAAATTCATTTAGTATTTTATAATTTTTACTTGTATATGATGGTGAACTAAAATATGGTTTGTATTTACAGGATTATTTTCTCCCACACACTAGTGGTCAAGGCAGTGTTGGCACTAGTGATGCTCATGGAGAGTCGTCACATGAGAAAATGACTCCACTTGCATCTCATGTGCCATTTTTGTAGACTGAACAGTCGGAAACAAATTCTGCGACAACCTTGAGGCCAGCTGTGAGTGCACCCGCTAGTGACCGGAGCACCCCAGATCGTGCAGAAGAAGGGGTCGATGTCGAGACTGCTAGTATTGATATTGTTGAAACAACATTTCATGGATCTTCCCATGCCACTAGAACGAGTACACTACAGACCAAATTTTTGGTGGATGAAGAGCTCGTTCCCATAAAGATAAAGAAGATCCCATGTATTTATACATTGTTCAAGTTAGTGTTTATAATTTGATTGTAATATACTGATAAAACATTGGTTTTCAACTAATGATGGCATGATCGTTATGCAGGAAATGATGTTTTTTATAAAAATCTAAATGATTTGTCATTGGAGATATTTGGGCCCACCATATGCACAAGGTGGTATAAACAAAGTAAAAATTTAAAATATGAACTCACTAATCACTTGGTTGGCTTGTTTGGCAGTGAGACCTATAATCGAATCGAGGTCCTAAAGAAGGTTGGCCAACATATGAAGATTGTGAGGGACCAATATAGGGTTCATCTAGAAAGGAATCCTAGGTATGAGAACCCTCCAATGATTCCAGGAAGAGAGTGGAAAGCCCCAGTGGAAGATGGAAAGGAGAGGGCTTTGAGAAAAGAAGGGCTACCACCAGGCACAGGAAGTTATGCAATAATTTCCACAATGTAATTCCAAACCTTATTATTATTAATTTTTAGATCAAATTTGAAACATCTAACGTATTTCAAAATTTTCATAGGCCACCAGACATATCAAAGGCCACAAAGGAAAGACAAGAAAAAATTGGTCAGCACAAGCTTGGGCCTGGTGGTTATTCGAATTTGGTGGCACAAATTGTAAGTAGCAAAGAACCAATATTGCATCCAAATAATAAATTGCAAATTATTTTCATTTTATTGCACTACAAAAGGTAATTTCATGACATTATGCGAATATGCAGGCCGACTGATTCAAGGTAGTGCCCACTGATGAAGACTTGAAGCTTGGCTTCCAACATGGCTTTGGAGCTGTTGTTGAATGCCGAAAAAGCTTGTCTCGGAAAACACAGTCCTTCGGTGATCCATCTTACGCACAGGTATATAAAATCAATATAGTTTAATGAAGATTTATTACTCTTGCAATCTTTTCGTTATAAATATTTGCCATAAATATTGACTCTCTTTTAAGCAGGATAGCAACAATCCACTTAATGTCGAGGATGGAGAACAACCAATCGAAGATCATGGTTCAAATCCTGGTAATGAATTTATTCATATGCTATAATTTTAAATATTGCATTGCAAATGGTGAATATTAATTGTACTTTTCCATGTTTCACCTGCAGAGCATGTAGAGGGTCACACTGTACAAGATGAGCCTAGACAAGAATACGAAGTACTTGATGTGGCCACATCAGGTAAAAAAACACCTCTGCAATGTTTTTTTTAATGAAATACTTGTCATTATAATATCAGAAGATATCAATGTAAAATTTTCACATTATTGCAGCAAATCCGGACCCCTTGCCGCAACATCCACGTCGCGAGTACTCTACTAGGAAGACATCACGACAAGTTGTAGAAGCCCCAAGAACTAAACAAGAAGTTGTAGAAGATGAGTTGCTTGCTGATTTTGTCAAGAGAAAAAATCCTAGAAAGAAGTGGCTGAAGAAACACTATGTGTACTTATTTTTGATAATATAATGTCATGCATAATTTTTTTCCTACTGAATGAATGAGTGGTTTAATGAATGTTAGATTTTATTGAATGAATCGTAAATGTTTCTTTATAATGAAATCTGCATGTTTGCACATTTTTTTTTCTTTCAAGTACATGCATTGGGTATAGGGAATTGAGAGTGATGTGAAAGGGGGGAGGGGCCATAAGAGATTCCACCTTCACATGGCTGTCCCTATTCAGTAGAGAATATTAAATTATTCTCAAAACAAAGAGGAGCTCAATGAGATATTTATACCTGTCATCAATGAAGTAGCTTCAATACCTATCATAAGTGAGACCACACTATTATGATCACAAGATCAGCTAGGTTTCAACCCATCAAATCCTTCACACATGCAAGTGCTCATCTCAAGCACACAAGGGTTTCACCATTAAATAACCACTCCTAGGTTCACCAACTGAAATAGTTTTCTTTCAAAATAGCAAGAATGAAATTTCATCCCAATAAACCCCCTAGCTATAAGAAGTCGATTCCAACCAAAGAAGGCATGGACGGTTGTGTTCATAAACAAGTGCCAATGCACGATGTCCCTGTCGTATGGCATTGTAATATATTTGATCACCAGAGGCAAGAGTAGCCTCATCACCATTTGTAGTAGCATTTGATCCGGAAGCAGCACTAGCGGTATAGGAAGCAGATCCAAAGCGAGTTGTTGACCGAGCAGATGCAAATCCTCCATATGCAGAGCTATCAGTCTTAAAAGCAAATATTGAAGCAACATACTCATTAGTTCGAGAGGCAGTGGCTTTAACGATGGGTTTCAACCACAAATAAATATTTAGCATAAGATGTAGCTATTACACGGTAAGCAGATGCAGTTGATCAAGTGATAGATTCTCCAATTCCAATTGATCGATATCGTTATAGGGATAAAGAACTAGATGCATCAATAGAGGTAGCTATAGAAGCAACAACAAAGCTAATAGCAGAGCCGGTAGCAGTGGGTCCAGATCCAAGAACAAAGGTAAGTTCAGCAGCATGAGTAGTTAAAGAGTCAACAGGAGCAGTAGTTCCAGGTCCACCAATTGAACCAGTTTAACCACCACCCGTAGCACGAGTAGTAGTTGTTTCAAGTCATAGGCCAAGCAGAACTTCTCCATGCGATTTAAATAAACCCTCCAAACTTCTCTATGGTTGGATTAAAAACTTATCTATAGTCACATCATATATTAAGATGTATTAAGATGTTCTAGTAGGTCCGATAGTAACACGTATATATGTAATATCATAAATTAACAAAGATATGCGAGCTCATATATAACACGTATCTATGTGAGTCCAAGTGGAAACGTATATATGGAGATATCATATGTTAATGTATTGATTCTCTTTTTCATAGCAAAACTTCTCCATGGCAATATTATATGTGAAAACGTATATATACAAGTCCAAGTTCAATGACTCCGGTTGGAAGAGAGAAACTAGATAAAAGGATATAAGTTTCTTACAGATAATCTCCATTTTTAATTCCAGTTGAGGTAATGCTCTTTGCAGCCCGGAAAAAGGCAATCTTATTTAGAAAAAAATAGCAAAAAATTAGATAGATGGTTTTGGATATGTTCCAATGACTCTTGTCTGGTGGGAGAATTCTATGGACTTTGTGAATGTAGATGTAAATATGGCTACATCATCTATAAATGGATTTATGTATTGTGACAATTTATTTCACAAAATAAAGTCCGTCACAGCGCCATGTCTTGAGTCAAAAGGTTAATGGAGACTCCAGCGTAAAAACAAACATAGATTTGAATGTGGAATGACCTTGATGCGCTATTTACTGAAAAAACAATAGTGGCAACACGTATTGTTGCAGATGCATGGCATAAGAACGTGCCAATTATACAATTCTTTGCGTTGGGAAGCAAATACCTGAGGCTTTCCACAGTAAGCCAAAATCTCTTCCCAGCACAATTCATCACAACAATACGAAAAGCATTTAGGTTGGATGGAGCCACTTACCTTCGAACGAAATTGCTCCATTGTAAGCCAGGTTTCAGCATGGAAAGGTAAGTAACGCCCATAATCTGTAGCCCCATGTAATGTTTAATGGGTTTTTCTTCACGTTTGCAGCACAATGGGAATGACAATTTACTTCAAGTATGATAATTTAATTCAACAATGTCCTTGTAAGCGTGACAAATTTTCCTGTAGTTGCTAATATCAGTTTCTACGATATATAAATTCTACTGATTTTTTCCCGGCTCTGCCAGTAAAATGAATGTCCCTAGAGTATCCACCTGGATTTTCAATACTCTTCATATATCCATAGAGAACGAACATAGTATGAATATCATAATTAGTTCGTAGTTTTTGTTCGGAGAAAAGCGAGTAGCTCGATAGGGTTAGGGAAGAACACAAGGAAACACATGTGGAATGACCTCGATGTGCTATTTACTGAAAAAAAAATAGTGGCAACACCTATTGTTGCAGATGCATGGCATAAGAACATGTCAATTTACAATTCTTTGGGTTGGGAAGCAGATATCTGAGGCTTTCCACAGCAAGCCAAAATCTCTTCCCAGCACAATCCATCACAACAATACGAAAAGCATTTCAGTAGGATGGAGCCACTTACCTTCGAACAAAATTGCCCCATTGTAAGCCAGGTTTAGGTTTCGGCATGGAAAGGTAAGTAATGCCCATCATCTGTAGCCCCATGTAATGTTTAATGGTTTTTTCTTCATGTTTGCAGCACAATGGGAATGATAATTTACTTCAAGTACGATAATTTAATTCAACAATGTGCTTGTACACGTGACAAATTTTCCTGTAGTTGCTAATATCAGTTTCTACAATATATAAATTCTACTGATTTTTTCCCCGCTCTACAAGTAAAATGAATGTCCCTAGAGTATCCACCTAGATTTTCAATACTCTTCATATATCCATAGAAAACGAACAGAGTATGAATATCATAATTAGTTCGTAGCTTTTGTTCGGATAAAAGTGAGTAGCTCGACAGGGTTAGGGAAGAATACAAGGAAACAAAGTGCTACACAACTTGCAGAAAGGAATGTTGGATTCATAGATGAAGAGTGCAATTTGGTCATTTTGTCCTGGAAATAGGTTTTCAGTTTTTAATAAAATTTCATTATTTTTTTTACTTTATCTCTGTCCATCGAATTGGAATTCAAACATAAGAAATATGATTCTGTAGTGAATAAAAAGTACAGACACAGAGAATGTTCACAAAATAATAAGTACATACACAGAGAATGTTGACAAATAATCTAAGAGTGTGAGAACTAAAGTGTAATGGATTGAGACTATGAGAAATAATAATGTTCCAATTTAAAAATGTTATGCAAATAATATACCTTGCCTCAAGAATCAAATATGTCCTTGAATTTGATGGTGCATGTCCTCTAAGGTTCTATTATTCAATTGCTGCTCAAATGAGAAGGGAGAGGTGGTGGAGGTGCCTCTGCTTGTGCCTGTGCCTGCGCCAAATGCAATCTCTTTATGGAAGCCATTCAATTCCTATTTAAATCGCAAGAGCATTCCAAAGTCTCTAGATAAGAGTTAGTCTAAGTCCCTGCATGCATCCGAACCAGCAATCCCGTAGTAACAGAGCAAGTAACCAAGATTTATCCAGCAATTTATTCTAGCACCAAGACCCGCATAGTCAGTTCCAAATCCAATTGATTATGCGATTTAAGTTATAGTGTCAATTCCATTTATAAAATCATAATCATAGTCACAGAAATGTGAATGGCTAAACAATATTTGTATGGAGGCAAATGCAATCTCTTTATGGAAGCCACTCAATTCCTATGTAAATGGCAAGAGCAAGAGCATGGAGGCATACCTTAAAACTGATCAAAATTTCAGAAATGAGAATGGCTAAACAATATTTGTATGGAGGCAAATTCAATCTCTGCATAAAGCAAAGAAATCCCAAGAAGGCGGTGCTAGAATCATCGGCAATAGGCGGTGGTGAATTGGTGGCTGTGAATCTGTGACTACCAGGTGAATTGATGGAAAACCTTGAAATATGTGCTTGAAAGCTTGAAAGGGGAGCTGAACCTTACACATAAGCACCAACATTAAACGATATATTAATTAACCACCCTTCTTTGCAATAGCTATGCCGCCATATATTTATAAACCGCCCTTCTTTGCAATAGCTATGTCGCCAGTCTGACAATAACGGTTCAAAGTTTGAGCCAATAATATTCGAGTTAAATACTATGGAATGAAATAATTAATTGATAAATTTATTAACCATGTCAAAAAGCGTAGGATATATCCACAAATAGATAAAGTCAAATGCAAACTAATTAATGGTCAACCCATATCGAATACAATAGTTTACCCTGGCCTTCGGCAGGGACTAATAATAAAGCTTTTTATGCTTTGATACATGTGAGATATTCTTGTAATACAAAATTAAAGTGTTAAAGCATATCGAAGGCTGAGAAAATCATTCAAATCAAGCATTCTTCAATGTCTAGCATTGACGGGAGTATTCAAATGTAAATGTTAGATAACGCCAATCTGGATGGCGATAGATGAAGAAATAGTGAGCATGAGCTAATTATCCAAGTGGACAATTTTGCACAGCTTATCAAATGTGGTTTGAACATTTATTAATATAAATGTGTTTAGTATCTAGATGTCAAGACACTATCCAGGTGTTTAAGTGCCAGAGATAACAAAGAATTCATTGTAGGGTTGTTACAGCCATAGCCATCAAATCACTGGACGGAATTCATTATCAGCATGTTAAAATTTCATAAATTCAGATTGAAAATTTATTTGATTTGATTTGAGGAGCCTAAATATATCCCACTAAATCAGATTGAAGGGATTATTGCAGATTATCGTGGAGTGAATCAAGCTCTTCATCAGAGAGGGAGAGTTCCAGCCAAGGGCTGAGATTGTATTGGCAGAGGCATGAATTACATTTCCTGGGTTGATATAGCTATTTTTTGAAATGATTGTGATCTATGAGCCTATTTTTTTTAGTAATTAAAGTACATGTTACCATTATTTTGTCTATCTATGGTCTTAACATTCCATGTCATGATTCTCTTGGTTAACATGCAACTATCTGTAATGGTTTGAAAACAGAGTCTAAATCATATTTTTCACAAAGTCATGCTTCATAGCTATGTCTTATTAGTGTCCATTCTCTGTTGATACATTCCCTACTGTCCAAATATTTAAAATTATCTTGATCTCTGTCATGTTTACAACTATCCTTTATTAACTGTTAAGATTTCTCTAAGCTTGACCCTAGCAGTCAAGGTTCAACTTTAGTGATAACATATCCTATTGGGAGAGAAACAATTGGCGTACTCAATAACCCTATTCTATCATGGGTGAGTTAGCTCTTCTTGATAACCAAAATATAAGTCATTTTGTTGTCCCTATCCTCCATAACTTATTGACTCTCTTGATCACTCCAAGTGCTTCTAAAATTTTTAATCTACTTCCTCTCAGTTGCTTCCTTTAATATGCATCCTTGTTCCTTTGATATTTTTTTGTGTGCACTTCGCTTTAGGGAAAGGAATTCGATTACATTTAATTAGGTCTTCTCTTTCAAAAAATATTGGGCTTCCTCAATACCCCTCTTGCATTTACGACATAGCTCCCATGGCCATAGGAAAAGGAAGTCACCCTTCTCCTTTTCTTTCAAGAAATGATAACCTCTTCCTCCACTAATGAGGAAATTGACCAACCATTATAGGATGGATAAAATTGTGGTCGATTGAACTTTGCTCAAGGAATTTTCAAAGTGAAATGGAAAAATAATGCTACTAGCATCCTTTTTTCTAAGTTGGAGGGACATGTGCCTGCTTCTTATTGGTTACCAAAATGTTGGCTAGGATAAGTCTACCCACACATTGCATCATTGGCGTGTGAGCTATCATTAAGATTCCATCTATGGTGACATGGCAAGTCCCCAAGCAATATTTAATATCCTTTGAATCTCCCTGGCTATCATAGATCATCGATATTAGATAAAGAGGATATATAATCCATTGGAGAGAGTCCTATAAGTGTGACAGGTGCCTGCCTTTTATCACGTGTAAATGGATGAACTCAAATTCACATTTGTCGAGGTCTCATCATGACCAAGGAAATTTGTAGGGGCAACATTTAGCCAATTGGATATTTTTTGGACCTTTTTTCAAAAAATAAATTCGCTATTTGGTCATTTTTAGTCTCTAATATCGCTTATATTTACATAAAATATTTTTTTTTCATGATATTTGCCAAAATTTACAAGTTTTTGTAGTAAATTGTATGTTTCATATTTAATATTCGCCTACCAATCTATATACATGTTTATTTCAATCCAAAATAATCGCCTAGAATACTATACTTAAGTAATCTTTTATAATCCTTAAAAAATACCCTGATCATGACCATTCATGGGAGACCCCTCTATGGTACCACCCGATCATGTCTTCATGCAAAAAATGACTACTATTTTCAAACTAGAAGGTGCATAGTTGAATCTACACCATTCATAGGGGACCACCCTCGATTACCTCTCGCACATATTTTTGTGTGCAAATGACTACAATCGAATGCCAAATTTATGAGGTTGATCTCTATCCATTCGCAGGGGGGACCCTTCCTATTACCCCATGATCATGTCTTCGTGTGCAAATGGATGGGATTTAAATTTGGGAGCTACATAGATGAATCCTGGCCATTTGTGGGGCACCTCTTGAAGTTAATGCATGATCATGTCATTTTGTGTGAATGTTCATGATTAAATCATGGAGAGTTGCATGGTGCTTCTGTAATGTCCCCATTCAAATAAATCTCAAGAAGAGAAAATTCCACCAATCTACTAGTTTCCTAGGTTGGGGTGGAAACATTAGATTTGGAATAAGGGAACTATAAAACCCCCTAGTGGACATTAGCTTGAAAAAATATATTAAATGGGGAATAAATAAATATTTAAGATAGGAAATAAGGTGGCACTTGGTCATGAGGGCACACTAATGAAACTATAGATGGTATCATCCTCAATTTCATTTTTAAAAGTCAGGGCCCTCCCTATGGTCAAAAGGGGTTGATTATTCTCCTCCTCCTCCAAGTCTACCCATAGTGGAGTATCAACATCTAAGCTTGGTTTGGCTAGAGGATATAAGGTCAAGATTTTAGTATCAGTCCCATCAGATATTGTCATAGACCCTGATCTACAACTGATATATGCATCTTTTGTTTCCAACCAAGGTCTTCCCATAATTAATGGATGTCCCCCCAACTGAGATTTAGGTTGTAGGACAAGAAAATCAGCAAGGTATTCCCATGAATAAACAAAGACTACCAAGTCATCCAAAATTCTCTCAAGTCTAATCGTAGATCTATCAGCCAATTCTAATACTGTGGGGGTTGGTCTAAGGTTGGTGAGCCCCAATTTCTTTACAGTTTCAATGGTCATCACATTTATTGTTGCTCCCAAGTCAACTAAAACATTAGGAATCTCGGTATACCCAATATGTACTGTAACAATGGGATTGCATGGATCATCATATTTATCCAAGAGAACCTTTCCCATCATTAATTCAGACAATTTCCTAACCACATGAACTGTAAGAGGATCCTTAGGTTTCCTACCTGGTTTCTTCATGCACAGATCTCTAACATTTTTAGCATAGATGGGTACATCATGAAGGGCTTGCAACAATAGAATTTCAATGTACAGATTTTCAGTTCATCTAGAAGATTGAAGCAAGGTTTCTCTACTGCTTTCTACAAGGCTAGTCGCTCAAGATATCGTGGATTTCTCAGAATCTGTACAAGGGTAGTTTCAACATGTGTTTCAGCAGGTGTTTTAGCAAGTGTTTCAACATCCTCAATAATGGGGATTGTTGTACTGACTGGGTTCTCAATTTGTTTATTCATTCTTTCTTCGGTCATAGGGGATGGAACATCCTTAATGAAAATAGGTTCTACTATCCTCCCAGACCATAGATGTAATTCATTGCATGGGATGGGAGTAATAGAATAAGTTGGCATGTTTGATGTTTCAAATTGTTGCACTGCCTTATTATTGGGGTTAAGATTAGGTTGGGAAAGAAGCTGAGGTCGAAGTGGTGCATTAATTGGTGCAAATTTATTAGGGAGTTGTAGCTGTGGCTGCTGATACTGTGGGTGAGGAAATTGATTCCCTGCATAAGGATTTCTCCAACTAGGAGACCAAGGGGCTTGTTGGTTTGCCTGAGATTCCCATGGAATCCAAGGAGTAGGATATTGCATTGTAGGTTGAGTAGATGGATGCCATTGAGTGTTGGGACAAGAATATTGTGGAGGAAACTGATTATTCATATTATTCCAGGAATTGAAAGATGTAGGATTTGGATTCATACCTGGAGCACGAGGTTGCCAAGGCTTATTTTGTGAAATGAAGTAAGATTGCTCCACATCCGCGCTAGATGCTTGAAGGACTGCCTTAACTTTTGGCAATGAAGGGCATTCTTTAGTATTGTGATCCAAATCACACAAACCACATACCTCTACCTTGTCAAGTGGGAATTCCATTAAAGGGTGCTTCTTTATGGATTTAGCACAAAATGCACCAAGTGCCAAATCTTCCTCTTCTTATCTCTGCTTTTCTCTCAAAACATTGTGAGGAAATAGAAGTCATCATATCAGTTTTAAAGTTTTCAAGAAGATTACATATCTCTGCTCGTGTAGCTCCTCTACTGGCTGACTTTTGTGCCCTTGTAAGGACATCTCGATCTCTTGTGTTGCTTCTAGAATATCCTCTGGAGTATCTTCAGAAAAAATCTACAATATGATCAAAATATTCTCTTTAGGTAACCCCCTTTCCTAGCAGGTTAATCATATCCAGGAAGTCTTCTCTAATCCCTCGCAATAGGATAATTTTAAGGACATCTTTTCCAATGTTAGCATGGTTGGATCTCTGCAAATTATATAAGAGCCTTTCCACAAAATCCTCCAAACTTTCATCCTCTTTTTGGACCATTTTGAACAATTCCTCCATCCTATCCTTTGGTTTGCAATAATCTTGATATTTAGCAAGGAATACCCATTTCATTTGGTTCCATGTTGAAACAGTTTCACCACCCAAACTCATAAACCAACGTAGGGCATTTCCCTTTAAAGTTGCAGGAAATAGTTTCAACTTTTTTCACTGGAGGTGTAATCATAGCTCCGACAGAGGATATCAAATTCAAAAAGAAACTCATCTGGATCTTCGGTGGACTTACCATAAAAATTTGGCAAAACCCAAGGTGAAATATTCTTCATGGGAGCCACCCCAGGCATCTATCGGATGGATAATTCAAGTGTAGGAACAGTTTCTTCATGCTGATTATTACCATTATCCCCCATCTCTTCGCCATGATCATTGGGGTGCTCCCTACTCTCTCTATATTCTTCATTATTCATGTTTTCCTTGTTCCTCTTCTCTTCTCTCCTTCTTTCGTCCTCCATTTCTTGTCGATAATCCAACCACTCCTCCCGAGTTACTTCTTGTCCGTTGAGTTGATAAATCTCCTCTGTATTCTTGGTACCCATAACACTTCCCTTATCTTCTGGAGGTCGCTTCTCTGAAATGGGATTTGAGACTTCGGTTTCCTTCTCCCCGGTTGATATTGAAGATTCAAGCTTGGGGAGAATGAAGCTTCCTCTTCCTGAAGATGTCCGCGGTAATCTAGTAGAGGAATCAGCTTTGGCGATCAGTTCATCAATAAACATCACTCTTCTTAAATCCTGGTTAGTGCCACGACCTCTTCCACCTGCAAAGTTAGTGCTTTGGGGGGTTTCACGTCCTTTTCTTCTTGTATTCATGCAAGCTTAAATAATCATACCTGATTCTTGGGGTAGGAACCCATTCGGTCTGTTGAAGGATGCGCAACTCTTCACTGCATTTTATCGTCCCTGCAACCCCAAAAAATCAAGATAGCTAAAGAAATCAAACTAGTTAGCTACAATCTATGTCTACCAATTACCTTCCCCGACAACAATGCCAAAATGTTGGTCACTATAATTGCCTATTAATTTAATTTAATAAACATAGTGCTCAATATAAATTCTCAACCTAGGGAATTATGGTTATTTCAAAGGTAATCAAGCAAAATATATGCTTAAACATTTCAGTAACTAATCAAATAAATGGATGTCACCCAATCTACCTAGTTTCTAAGTATATGCTTTGTTCATTACTCAATCCTACTTCAATCACCAAATTAAAGATTAAGGGTCTAACACTCCTTCAACAATATCAATTATGGGATTAATTGCTTCAAGAATAAATTAGCTAAATTGATTTTTCAAGAAGTTAAATCCTAAAACATCAGCATAAAAGAGATTCAACCCACCATTACAATGTTCAACCATAAGAGAAATCAATCCTTCTTCTACTCTGTAATTCTATATGTGATCTAACTGTTTTAGCAATTCATGAAAGGAATTCAATCAATAGTAATATGTAGCAGCGGAGCGCAATTGTATCAGCAGTAATAAATAACACACTTCCAGAAAGAAATTATACACTACTCAGTCGATTGTTTCAGCAATCAGTTATGGGAAGGAAATCCTATTCTTAATGCTCACACCATTCAACAAACCAAGAGAAATTCTAATCAATGAATCATGTGCCTAATAACCAAACCGTTGCAGCAAATCAAAAGTAAATCTAATTGCAATTTCACACCAACAGAATTAAAAGATCAAAGGAAATAAACAACTAACTAATCTCAACAACTCTGTAAGAAGGTGGGCCCTTGCCTTCTAACAGAGATGCCGCTAGAGGCTATCAGAACTCAACACATAGTAGATCAGGAAACTGTTGCTTCTTTCATTGATATAATGAAATCCAATTACAAAGTTCTTTCCTCCTGTTACAAATTCTTCTCCAAAATAATCCTAACCTTTCAAATGATCTCGTATTCCCATAAATACTTAGATGAGACAGTTCAGGTTCCCTTAATGCAGGAAGCCATGAAGATCGAAGATCTTCAGGCTGTCGAATCTACAATTCAGAAATAGAAACAATTACAATAATTATTACATTTTTTCATAGACCATGTTTATAATCCCGAGACCCATACCTATTGTTCAAATCCACCTAATGTAATAAATATTCCTACTAAGAGGTGAAAGATTCCGTTAGTAACCCATATGTGGTGATATGAGCCTTTGTTATGGGCCTTGGGTGTCTACAATGTGCCTTTAGGGCCTAAGGCCTAAGATTCCTTTCCTGACCATGTCAAAGGCATTGAGACCCGTGTTTATTACTCAAATACACCTAATGTAATTGGTATCCCAACTGATAGGTTAAGGATACCATCAAGAGATCCTAGATTCTCATTTGAAGTGTCTTTATCGACCATAAATGCCTAGATAGTTCCTTTACAATGTAAAGTTCGAGATTCCTCCCTCAACCATGTCTAGGGCGCCAATACCTATACCTAATCCTTAAAACATCCCAAATTCCACCCATATTCCTATTATAAGTCGAAGGATTCCCTCTAGAAGTCATCATTATTGTCATTGCCATCATCACTATCATCATCATTCATTCCATTGTTGTCATCATCGTCGTCTATGTTGTCATTTCCATTGTCAATATCATTCACCATCATCACCATCATCATTGTTATTGTTTTCATTATAAGTAGAAGCATTATCATCTTCATCATAGTCATTGTGAATAGCATCATCATTATCCTCATCGTCATCTTCAACATCTAGGTGCAAATTTGGATGGAAAACTGGACATAAAACTAGATGGAAAAGTGGACAAAAACCTCAACGCAAAAGAGGATGCAAAAGTGGAAGCATAAGTGGATGCAAAAGTAGGAACAAAAGTGGGTGCAGAGTGGGGCACAAAAAAAGTGGATGCAAAAGAGGATGTGAAAGAATTCATGATGTGTCTTCTATTAAGGATTTGCCACTTAACAATTATGATATTTTCCCTCTGATTAACCTTAGTTCATCTTCTTCTCCGCATGAGAGAAACTCTAGACCTTCATTTTCAACTTCGTGACAAATCGCCTTCGCTACCTCCTCAAGTATTATGGATTCTACTTTGAATCTATCTAATGATTCTAGAAATCCTTTGGTCCCTTCATCTTGAAATAAGTATAATCCTATGGTTTCTCCCTCTTATAAAGATATATTATTCCAAATCTCCCATGTATATTTATTCATATAAGTAGACTCCAAATAATGTGGTTCTTCCCATAAACTCCTCTATAAGATGCCAAAATGTTACCATTATGAACAAAAAATAAAGAAAAAACGTAATGTTTTATAGACCAAGATATCTGAAACGAGGGTCATTCTTAATAGTGATTATATTCCCCTCTTTGTCCATTTTAAGGAGGCTTTGAATCATCTCATAATACCTCTTCCTTGTAAGCCTCTCCTTCTAACCCTAGGGCCCTTAGAGAACCCATGCCCTCTCATCGAGTTACCAAATGATCCTTTCATCTTTCAATATTAGGGGAATTGGGGGTCCCTCAAAACTTTGTGCCCTCAAGTGACTATTTGAGTTTAACAAACCCGATATTGTTTTGTTTCAATAGACAATATCATATTGTAGTAAAGCTTGTAAAATATTTCTGAAGATCTTTCTCGGGTGGGAAGTATGTGTAATTGATGCACAAGGTTTATTTAGGGAATTAATCACTATCTGGAACCCTATTGCTGTTGACCTCAATCCTTTTTAAGCCAGTGCAGGGATCCTTTTAGAAGGAAAAGTTAGGGATTTGAAGTAGGAGGTCATGATCATCAATTTCTATGGACCTTATTCAGGCCACAGATAATTTTGGGATGAAGTGGTTACTGATGGTGTATTGAATAATCCTAATCTAATCTTGGGTGGTGACTTAAACCTCACCCTAGGATCTTCTAAATTACGGGCTTCAAATACCAGAGTTGATCCCTTAGAAGATTATTTTCAAAATATCTTTCAAGGTGCAAATCTTATTGATGTTAGACAACCAAAATTATGCCTCACTTGGAAAAATGGTCGAATGGGGGAATCTGGTGTGGGGAAGAGACTTGACAGATTCCTTATTGCATATCATCTTGCATATGTTGTGGAGAGGTTTGGATATTGGTCCATTAATTCGAATATCTCATGCCATTCTCCAATATGTCTTCAAATCGAAGGTAACCAAAAGAAATGAAATTTTCCTTATAAATTTAACCATACTTGGCTTAAGGATGAGGATTTCAAAAATATAATCAAACACCAGTGGAAAGGTTCTAAGGATAATAGTGTTAGTTTGGATATGATGATAATGGTTGAGAAACTAAAAAGACTTAATAAAGTGGTTTTTCAATAAAACGGTTCCATAAAATCTACATTGGTTTAATATTGTTTTGTTCCTTAGAAGTTGTTGGAGAGGTGTCTTTGGTACAAGATTGTGGTGTGAAAGACTGAAAACCAAATACCTAAAGAAAGCTACAGTAATGGAGTGGATCAGATCTCCAAAGAAATTTGATGTGAATGCTTCTATATTTTGGAAAGGATTTGTGAAAGCATTTCATTGGATGTCCACATCACCATTTTAAGGTCAAATATCCCCTTGAGAGGTCATGTTTTTAAGTTCACGGCATCATTCTTGGAACTATATTCCATTAATATGCACTTAGTGCATTAGGATTATTCATTTTCTACCAACCATGTCCAAAGCCCCGAGACACATACTTGGGCCAAGGATATGATCGATAGGTTGATGTGTAGTTGATCAAGGCATTGTTCTTTAACCTAAACACATAGAACTTTACTTTACAGAATAAGTCCTAGCTTTCCTTCCTCATCCACATTCAAGGAATAAAGACTCATACCTAATATGCAAAATGTTCTAATGGCACTTGTATCCCCACTTGAAGGAAATGATAACCTTGAGAGGTATTAGGTGGTGGTTTGAGGTCTCGTTGATGGCTATGAGTACCTATAATATTTATTTGGACTCATATCCCCACATTTCCACCCTAAACAATGTCAAATTCCTTGAAATGTATACCTACTACTCAAGATATTCCAATGGATCCCTTAGTCCCACTCAAAAGAAAAGGATACCCTTGAGAGGTGCTATGTTGTAGCTTAATTTGTTGCTCTAATCCCTAGATACCTAGAAATTTCCTTTATGGCCTAAGTTTTAGGTTTTCTCCCCCAACCTTGCTACTAGCTCCAAGACCCATACATAGTGTTGAACAACTTCTTAATGTCATCAACATCCCACTATTAGGTGAAGGGTATCTTTCAAAGGTTGTTTTGGTGGTTTGAGGTGTTTTTCTTGGCCCTCCATGCATAAAAGTTTCTTTTAGGGCATAAATCCAATATTTTCTTTGTAGACCATGTTCATAATCTTGAGACCCATACCTACTTTTCAAATCTTTCTAATGTAATTAATATCCCCACTAAGAGGTGAAAGATTCCCTTGATAGGTCATGTGTGAAGATTCAATCCATTGATATAGGCCTTGGGTGTCTATAATGTGCCTTAAGGGCCTAAGGCCTAATTTTTCTGCATTGATCACATCAAAGGCATCGAGACCCATGTCTATTGCCAAATTGCTCCTAATGGAATTGGTGTCTCAACTCATACGTTAAGGATACCCTCAAATGGTCTTGTATGGTCATTTGAAGTGTCTTTCTTGAACATAGATTCCTAGATAGTTCCTTTAGGATCCAAATTTCAACTTTCCTCCCTTGTCCATGTCTAAGGCTCCAAGACCCATACCTAGTACTTAAAACCTTGCAAATTCCACCCATATCCCTATTCTAAGACAAAGGATCCCCTTGAGAACTCATGTCTTGTGGTTGGAGGTGTCTACATATCTATTAGCCTTAATTCCCTAAAAGTATCCTTTAGTGCCTAAGGCTTGCTTTCCTCCCTTAAGCTTGTAGATGACTCCTATCCCCATCCATACTAATCAAAATTTCGTAATAGTATTGAAATCCACATGCATAGGCTAAGAATACCCTCACAAGTCCATGTACAATGGTTTGAGGTGCTTTTATTGGCCATATATGTTTAGAATATTCCTAGAAGACTTAAGGTAGAAGTTTCCTCCCTCAACCATGTCTAGGCCCCGAGAACCTACCTAGTGCTCAAATCTTCCTAATGGAACTAATACCCATCAAACAATTTGATAATTAATGATTAAGATTAATAAAAAAATTATCATTCAAACAATTATATTTTAATTCAAAACACTATTATCACCATCTTTATAATCTTAATAAATTAAAATTGATTATCTTTTGAACGTCTTTCAATAATAATTTTGTAAAATGAAGTAACAATAATATAACAAACAAGTAAATAATTGAATTAGTCAATTGAGTGTAGATTTAATTGAATCAAACATTTGTTTGCTCGAATAAATAAAAAATAATAATTGAAGTGGGTTATTTAGAAGATCATTACTTTATTTTTTTAAACTTGTTATATATATGGTGTAAAGTGTGATACTAAAAACATTTATTTTCTTGAATAAAATAAAAGATAAATAATTGAAGTGGGTTATTTAGAAAATAATTACTTGTGAATTTGTTTTATGGTTGGTGCAAACCCTCATAATTAAAATTTATTTGTAAGCGTCAATGTGGCAAAGGACTTATCACCACCTTATTGTACTTGTCAAAGTGTCATACACCACTTCTCTAATTACCAAATATGATGTGGCATGTCATTTCCAATAACATTAACAAATACTATCACCACATTAACACAATATAATATAAGTGGTGCTAATATCCCCGTATTAACACCAAATAATATAAGTGGGGCTAACTTGTGAGGCTAACTTGACTTAAGCTAGTAATTAAAACCTAATAGTGATACTAATGTCCATCAACAAATTTAATAAGCTCAACATAAATAATTCCAACTGAATAATCAAATTTCAATTTAAATCATTTTGATTGCTACTTTAAAATATCAATACTAAAAAATGTTATTTTTTATTGTTTGTCAATGTTAAGAGTCTTGAGTATTTATTTTTTAAATAATATTAAAATGAAATTATTTACAAAATAATTATTTGTGAAGTTCTTGTGCTCGTGGTGTCAAGCCTCATAATTGAATCATGTGAATTTATTTGTTTAAATATTGTAAAAATAAGAAATTGAATTCATTGTGATTGTGATTGTGGTGAAAAACTCATAAATTAATCTTGTTCATTTATTTGAATAAAAAATATATAAATAATTAAATTAAATTATCTACAAAATAATTATTTGTGAAATGGTTGTGTTTATGGTGAAAATCTTCATAAATAAATCCTACATGTACATGTCCATGTCCATGTAACAAATAATTATTAACACCACTTTATGGTTCTTGCCCACATAGCATTTCTCTTAATATATTTGAGGAAAAACATAGTTTCTAATAAACATTAACACCATCTTAACAATACAAAATATATGTGGTGCTATTACCACAACCTCAACACCACAAATTTTAAGTGGTGCTAATACCACCACTTTAACATCACAAAATGTAAGTGGTGCTAAACAACAACCTTATCATCATAAACAACTTATGATGCTAAAAGAGGGATTTTCTTCTTGTGGCAAAACACAATGCTCAAGAGATTACGTTTCTGGTTAGCTACTCCAGCAAAAGAAGTAAAGGGAGATTGAGAGGTGAGGAGGAGCGAGGGAAATATGGCAGCAACAATTATTGCTACCACGGTTACAGAAAAACTGACTTCTATGCTGGCTGATACCATCTTACAACAGGTATCGTTGGTTACTGGTTTCAGAGAAGATTTTGAATTCCTGTGTCAGCAGGTTGGTTCCCTCGAATCCCTGTTGAATGACCTCGAAGATAGAAGGAATTCCCGTTCAATGTCCATTTGGATTGAAAAACTTGAAGATTTTGTGGAAGATGCTATGGACATACTGGAGGAAAGTCGGGCAGCTCCCGGCTCTCTTTTCCGCTCTTGCAAGTTTGGCAACCCTGTCTTCCGTTATCGGATGGGCCGCAAGATTAAGAAATTAAAGGAGCGAATCACTAAGATACATGCGGATTCTAAATATCTCAAGTATCTTACGTTCGCCTCTATCCTCGATGTGAATGCTCGTGTTTTAAATAATTCAGAAGACCATAGGGAAAGATCCACTTCACTTATCAGAGAATCTCAGACTGTGGGCATGGAACAAGACGTGATTGCAATTACTGAATTGCTGTTGAAGGAAGGCGCCCCTCGGGTCATTGCGGTGGTGGGCATGGGAGGGCAGGGCAAAACCCTTTTAGCCCAACGTCTTTTCAACGGCGTCCGCGCAAGTTTCGACCATCAGGTTTGGCTTTCTGTGTCACAAAAATATTTTGTTAAACAGCTATTACTTGACGTTGGGAAGCAGATCAAACTTGATCAACTTGATCAAGATTCGAGTGTGCAAGATCTTAGTGCGAGAATTCAAAATCTTTTAGAAGAAAGAAAAAAGAGCTTGTTATTAGTTGTAGATGACGTTTGGCATACAGATGCTTTTGACAAAATTGGCTTGACTGCATGGCAAGGCAAAATCAAGATTGTCGTCACCACGCGTGACAAAAAAGTGGCAGAGGCTATGCCAAATCGGCATATCCACGAAATGAAGCCTCTAACAAAGGAGTTGAGCTCGGAATTGTTCTGCATTCACGCCTTCCCGGATCTGAAAGAGCAGACTCCTCCACCCGAGTTGGCCAGCATAGCCGACCGTATTGTAGAGAAATGTTCGGGACTACCTTTGGCTGTAAAAACAGTCGGAGGGTATATGGCTACACTAAGAAGGCTTCCTAATGATTGGCAAAGGGTGCTGGATCGTCTAAATGAAGCAGCTCCCATGAGCGACAAGGTTATGCGCTCTCTAAGGTTAAGTTATGAGGCTTTGCCTAAGCATCTCAAAGCTTGTTTTGTTTATTGTTCTGTTTTTGCTAAAAATACCGAGATAAAGTCAGACTATTTAGTATATGCGTGGATTGCTCAAGAATTTGTTTCTACCCAAGTACCTGCTGAAGAAGCATACGATTTAGGAAGGTCGTACATAGACCAACTTATAGATCGATGCTTGATGGAAGTTTCAGAGGTTGGTTGGGATGGGAGAGTAAAGAGTTGCAAAATGCATGATCTATTACATGACTTGGCTCTTTCTGAATCTATGCAGCAAACTAAATGTTTGCTAAAGCCTGGAGGAGATTTCCAGGAATTACCAGTGCAAGAGTGCCGGGGCTCGCGTAGAATTTCTTTGATGAAAAACGATTTATCCACAATCGAGGAGGACATCCAATGTCCAGGACTCCGCACCCTATCGCTATCTGATAATCGGGATCTTGAATCAATCTCTGCAAGCTTTTTTAACAATATGAGATATCTCAGTGTGTTAGATTTAAGTGGTACTTCCATCAAGTCATTGCCAGAATCTGTAGGAAATTTGAAGCACCTAAAATTTTTGAATTTATCCTGGACAAAGATTGAGAGCCTGCCCGAGTCCTTGAGTAGTCTCAGGCGCCTCCAATTTGTTGATGTTAGTAGGTGCAAAAATCTAAAAAGGCTGCATTCAGGGATAGGGAAGCACCAATTTATGCTACACCTGGATATGGAGGATCCCCGCTATGATATTGAGTTAATCCCATTCGGAATATCGCAGCTGACCTCTTTACAGACGTTGAAAGGCGTTGTATTCAAAGGCAGTGTCAATGGCTTGAAATTGACGGATCTCAAAGGATTGAGACTTCTGCAACACCTATCATTAACAATATCTGATACTTCATCACCATCAACATCAACGGGTATAATTCAAGTTGAGGAAGGTATTATTAAACTTGACGAGGGTATTTTTGGGGGCATGAAAAAGATGCGGACCCTTGACTTCGCAAATCATGATGCTGAAATCCTCCATCTTCCCAAGGACATGGAAGTCATGCAAGGCCTTGAAATAGTTAGGCTTCGTAATTGTGTGGTGCCCAAATGGATCTTTGACCTTCCGAACCTCATGGACCTCAACTTATGGGTGAGTCACAGGTGTAGTGTTGATGATTACAGAGGCCTAGCGAGGATTCCTCTTCTGAGAAAGGTAGTATTGTGGGATAACGATAAGTGCATTGAGTTTCCAAAGGAGTTTGGAGAAGCTATGGCATTTCCAAAACTGGAATGGTTTCAGGTAAATTACTTTCAGTGTTTGGAAAAGTTTCCGCCGTTGCAGGATAATGCAATGCCAATGTTGAAACACTTGGAATTCTTTCGATGCAACCATCTGAAAAATATGCCTGAAGGATTAGAGAGGTTGAAGAGCCTTCAAAAAGTAACCGTATCCATCCGCTTAGACAACCCCCAGGAAGCAGAGGACCTCCGGAACGCCCATCGCTGGCAAATTTTGAAAGACCGCCAAATTGAGATCGACCTGCAAATAGTGGTAAGGAATTCTGATTAATTAAAATTTAAAATAGTAAGACATGAAAGGTAAAATAGGGAAGTGTAAATTGTAAATGTATTTGGAAATTTTACGGACAAGGTTAGTTATAAACTATTATTTTCATCTTTGCCTTTTTAAACCCTTGCATTTATCACCAAAAATTGAACTCTAATCGTGTACATCCCGTGACCATGATTATAGAGATAGTTAAAGTAATACGTCATGTGATTTTTAGAAACAAAATAAAATTTTTTTTAATCATAATTTGGGTAATAATATGAATTTTTCAGGGTTGAGAAGAAATAGTGGAGGAAGCGAAAGAAGAAGGGGAACAAAGGGAGGATTCATCATACGAGGAAGCGAAAGAAGAAGGGGAACAAATGGAGGATTCATCATACGAGGAAGCGAAAGAAGAATGGGAACAAATAGAGGATTCATCGTACTCTATTTAATTAGATTAAAATGTAAAATAAGATTCTTGATTCACTCTTTATTTTTAAATAATTATATGTAAAAAAAATTATTTTTCAATATTTTCTATAATTAAATGTAAATCTTATTTACCAAATACATTTCACAATGATTTTTTATTTTTTAATGTAAATCTCCTAAAAACACTTAGGAATACTTAATTCAAATACCTTTCACAATGTTCGTTTGAGTATATGATAAATATTATTTTTTACAATGTCCTTTTATGTAAATCTCCTTAAAGTATATGATAAATATTATTTTTTACAATTTTCTTTCATGTAAATCTCCTATAAATACTTATTCAAATACCTTTCACACCTTTCACAATGTTTTCTTAGTTTATATGATAAACGTTATTTTTCACAATGTTCCTTTTATGTAAATCTCCTATAAATACTTCGTTTAAATACCTTTCACAATCTTTTATGGTATATGATAAACTTTATTTTCTGTAATGGTATGTAAATATCCCATGATTAATTGGTTCAAATTTCTTTGACAATGTTCTTTTATGGTATATGATTATTGTTAAGGTTCATGGGTTAAAAGATAATATATTCTTTATATATAAAAAAAAAGGAGTTAATCTTAATTCAAAAGTTAAATTTAGGAGTTTTAAATTTTTAATGGGTTAATTTGTTATTAAACATCCACTAGATACAATTAGCTCACATTTTATTTATTTATTTTTAATGAATAGGAGGTTAGTCCCATCGAATTTAAAAAGGGGAGCCAAGATAAAACAATTCCACCCCTATAAAAATTGATTTAAACCTTTATTTTCCTATGAAAATCGCTAGGCAGCTCCCATTTGCCTTGAATTTCCAGAAATGACAGTTGCTAGGGCCTTTTTCGCATTCTATCGATCATGGAAATCAAAGTCGAAGTTACATTCGACCAAATTTTATGGGTTGAATCTAGTTTTGCAAGTTGCTTAATGTCCACGTGAGAAGGGCAATTGATATTTACTATTAGGCCTTAAGCGACCCATTTGCATCTAGGAGAGTTCTGAATCTTGTTGCCTTATATCCAAAGTTTCCCCAAGAGACCCGGGGATTGTGAAGCTCGCAATCAACGATGCGACAATAATGTTTATGTGGGTGCTTGAGGCATCATGGCTCGGGGTTGGGACTTCATTCATAACTTTATATTTGGGCATGCAAGGGGCCATGATGTTGCTTATAACCACAACCATTTTGCTTGCACTTGTATTAGCGTTCTCCTTTCTGGGACATGTCATTGGTGGAGTAACCTGAAACCCCGCTGTCTTTGTTGCTTCTTTTGCTTTGGGTGTTATCATGTATTTTGACATGTTTTGTTTATTGAATTTTATCGTTCTCAAGGAGGGCTTGTTATGTGATGGTTTATTAATATTATATTCTTTGGAAGGTAATAATATCTTTATGTTATGTCGGAAGTTATCCACAATCTTATGTAAAAGAGTAATACATTATATCTCATATTCATTATGGTAAAGTATTCTCTTGACATCCATCATTATCTAAAGAGATGTTATTATGGAGAATTATATTATCCCACATGCAATATGTGAGAGTAATTCCTCCACATCTCTTGGTATATAATAGGGTTAAGGGAGTCACTTCTCTAAGATTCATATATGGTGTACTGTGCTCACAAGCTCTCTACTATATTGTATTGGGGTTATTTGTAGTTGCTCTCTTGTAAGATTGAAGGAGATTTATGGAGATAATAAGAAGACAACCTTTCAGTGGGCGTATCTGTAATGTCCCTTGTTAGGGATTTTATTAAAATGACAATTTTTCACTTTTTTCCCTAGTTAGACCTTTGACTAGTTTTGATCTCTAGGTCCCAAATTTGCCCCAAATGATCCCAAATCTTCTGAGAAGGTATGTGAATGATATTAGAACATAAATATGTGTTTCAAGGATTCCTTTGGACATTTAAAATACTTTTTCAAATCCCCTTTCAATTCTGATCAATGTAGGTAACTTTACTAGTGATTTCCCTTTGACTAGTATTGGTCTCTAGGTCTCAAATTGACTCCAAATGCTTTCAAATCTTAAAGGAAGGTGTATGAATGATATTAGAACTTGAATATGATTTTTATGGATGAAATATGGCCACCAAAATACCTCTGCAAACTCTCTTAATATTCTGGACCAATTATGCAATTTTACTAGTAATTTGGGGTTCAAATCCCCATGGGGTAAGTACTGAAAATGGCTTCACAAATGCCTCCAAACCCACTCAAATTTATGAACAGAGGTATGTAAGGTGTTAAGTATGTTATTAAAGTCTCATATGCACCATTAATGGATTATTACAACTGTTCTCACCCTCTTCCATTCAACTGCAAAAATCTCCAATTCGACCCTTGGGGAAATGACACTATTTCACCTCCCAATACAACTAAACTAAGTAAAAATGCTTCAAATGCTCAAGTACAGTACATGAAACTTGTAGAATACATCCATGGCAGTATATTGATCACAAATATATCAGAGAATCATCCATTCATTCTAAATCATCATCAATACATTGGCTCAAAACAAGGTAGTGGGGAAATGGCATTGTTCTTCCATTAAAAATGAGATTTATACATTTCTACTTGGACTTTCGACCTGAAACTTTTTGGAGATGAAGAACAGAGTATTTAATTCATATTACAAAAGAAATGGGGCATTAAAAGCTTCCCCAAAGAGTACAATAGCTCACCAAAAATGCCCTCCCTCAAGGATCAAGAATATGCCATCAAAACTAGAAATGGTTGAAGGAGTGAGCTGCAATAGAAGAAACCCTGAGCTGCCCTGTAGCTTACACCTGCAAATAAATACTCCATTAAATCTCCAAATGAAAGGTCTAAATGGCCTTTCCAATTACCAACTTGGATGGGAATCTTTCACCCTCGAAATTGGCTAAGGCAAGAAACTAGTCATCCACTAGCTCTCCCTCTTCACAAATGCAATTGCAAATTCTACAAATGATCAAAAGCTGGTTTCATTCTTTGTTATTGACATTTATAAACTTCTAATTTCCTCCATGGGTCGAATTCCTTCCAAGAGACTCATGCCAACTCAAGTTGGGAAGAGATTCCAAAGAACGCCACTTGTACAACAATTCCTAGTCTCCCACTTCCACCAAATCACATGTGGAAGCATCTTAGCTTCCCTAACACCCTTGAGCGCCCTCTTGGAGTCTAATTTTAGCCCTGACATGTCATATATGTCATATGTCATCCTTCAGGTCTGATTTGTGTCATAGCATCTTCATCATTGTTGTCATAGAGCTAGGGAATCTAGCCCAAGTGTCTCACTAGCTCCAAATTGCCTCTTCCTCTTCCATGGGAGTTACTCTTCCTCTATATTTTGACCTTGGATGAGTCATGCAATTAATAATACCTTTTGGACTCCCCCAAGTATGTTACCATTCACCTTGAATTCGAATTGGTGAGAGAATGATGCCAAGTGTAGTGGGGAAATCTAGCCATATGTGGGTCCCACTTCCTCCATGTGTCTTCATGATGAAATGCCACTTTGATTTTCACTTGTATATATTTATTTAGCTCCTTTATTAAATATTTATGCCATTCTAATTTTCAAACATCATTTATTATCCCCATTATTCCAAATCCCAAAGCTTCCACCCCAAACCTAGGAAACTAGTAATTTTCCTCCTTGGCAATTATTTGATCTTTAGCATCAATTTGACAAATTCTAATGAATAGGGCCAATGTGATTAGGCCATTGTGACCCAATTCCAAATTTGGGACATGACAGTATCCCAATTGGGTGAACCACGTATATCTGGTGTATTCTTTTCCTTGTTCTCTTTCTGTTCTTATTTATGTTGATGTGTTATCGATTGCTTAAATAGGTAAGATAGTTTAGCTAGATCCAAATCTCTGGCATGGTATCAGATTTGTATGCTATGATCTAGCACCTTCTATATATTTCAATCAATAACTATTATCATCTGGGCATTGTTTATTCTTGTAGATTTGGTTTCTATCGGGTATCCATTAGGCTTCTCTTCATATCTTGGCATGTTTCTGCAGTTTTTTACACCTAACTCTAACTTTGTTGTGTAGATTTTTCAGAAATTTTTCAAGGGTTTCTTTATTGTTTTTGTGTAGATCTATATGTTTTTTGGATTCTCCTCAAGGAGATCTATCTTCTAGTTGTCAGATCTGTAATTTTCGTCCAAGTTTGGTTGATTTTTTTCAAGTTTCCGTCAGTGGCTTAATCGACATTGTTTTCGGCCTAAAACTGGACATTCACGACTTTTCTTTGCAGACAAGCGTGAGTAACCGCGACTTACCCTACTGCGAACCCACGAATATGTTGATGTATATGTAACTTCGGAATGTATTTCACATATATGTATATTGTATTCCTATAGAGATGTTATTATTCCTCTATACGGAAGTGTTTGTATTCCTATAGAGATGTTATTATTCCTCTATACGGAAGTGTTTGTATTCCTATAGAGATGTTATTATTCCTCTATACGGAAGTGTCGTCATTTATATTGTAAGTGTCGTAACTTATACTTGATGGGTTATTAGACCACCTTGTTGGGGTCGGCCCTGTATAAGTCATGTGGGTCAAAGGGTTATTAGACCACCCTATTGGGGGTCGGCCATGTGTGTCAAAGGGTTATTAGACCACCCTATTGGGGGTCGGCCCAGTCAGCATTATGTTATGTGGTTAAGTTAAGGCCGACCTAGTAAAGGTTATTAGGCAAGTCAAGTCAAGTATAAATAGAGTGCGGGAGGCACTCTATTTGATCATTCTATTCTCACACACACTCTTTGGAGAGTGGCGCACTTGTGGAGGAGGAGAAGATGCTACTAGGAGATGTCTATCTCTTATGCTTGGGTTGTATCATTGCTCTATCTATCTCTGAGAAAGTTATTGGGGTTTTTCACCTTTATGGTTTTCCCCAAGTAAACTCTGTGTCTCTTGTGTGCTTACATTATTGTGTCCATGATTGATATGCTGTAGATATGCTATACATGTTGTTCTCTTAGTTAAGATCCTAGATCAGATTGAAGTAAATTCTGAAAAACTAACATGGTATCAGAACTAGCCTGAAAGAAGGCATGGTATGGCATGTATGACACTTGTTGCACTTGCGATGCTAGGGCTTGATATAGCAAAAACCCGTCATCGTAGAACTTTCGCTATAAATCCATTTTGGTGAAGTTTTCGGATCTGAAATATTTACAGGTTGAAGATCAGATCCCCATGTACCTTGTGTCCAAAGGAAAACTTTTAATTCGTTGTACTTTGTATTTTATGATCTGTACAATCTAGGGTTTCTGCCTCTTTCAGATCTGAGTCATAAACAAGTGACCTAGGAAAAAAGGTCATAACTTGGGCTAGGAAGCTCCAAATGAAATTTAGTAAAATGTGACAGGTAGTGCATGGACTGTACTTTCGCAGGTAACATTTTTAGAGGCCGAATCTGAACCAGTGACACGTGGCACGCCGTACAAGTTCACTCTCCTATTTGATCCCATAAACAGGTCACGTTGCGACACTTGGAGTAACTCTCTCTCAAAGAATCCAATTGAGGTAAGACCTGTGGGGTTGGAAAGATAACAGGTCGGGCTACCACAGGAAGAAATTTAAGACCATGTGGATTCATAATTTCGGAGTTACACTAGAAACAATCAGGTGCATATTTCTGTCAAAACAGAATTGGATTTTGAGCACCTTCATTCATGGCTCCGGGAATTAAGGTTTCGAAGAAAGTTGGAATTTTTGTAATCGGATACCACGGCTGAATGCTACTCATCAAAATCGAAATTTAGAGACCAAGATCAAAATTTTTGGTTGGGCAGAAGGCCGGGCTTGATTAGACCCAAATTCGGGACTTTGATCAGAAAAGTGGAAAATTAGGGCTTCTGCAAAAATGGGAATTTTTGAAATCTGTGACCACAACTGGAAGCTCCTCAGAAAATTAGAAGCTTAT
Organism: Larix kaempferi; assembly: GCA_027924585.1. Classification (NCBI taxonomy): domain Eukaryota; kingdom Viridiplantae; phylum Streptophyta; class Pinopsida; order Pinales; family Pinaceae; genus Larix; species Larix kaempferi. The sequence continues at coordinate 5,573,621 of BSBM01000207.1, forward strand.
AGCTTTGGATGGAACCTTTTGATTGGGAAGAAGGGTGGGATTTATCAAACCCTAGTTCGGGGTCATGTCAAGTGAATCCGAAAGTTTCAAAGGCAAATTTGAGGGGTGAAACTTTGCAGTTTTCAAATTCTGAGTATACCGGGATGATCAGCTCATCAAAGCGCATATTTCTATTCTTTCAGAAGTTTGAAATTCAAAGTTTGAATTTTTAGGGTTTCTCTGACAAACCCTAATCCAGCTCCAGATCCAGTTCCTGCAAATAAAGTGGATTGGGTTAATCCTGGAAGAGAATGGATTAGTCACCTGCATAAGTGAAGAAGTTCCTGTTTCAGAGGGAGATGAGACTAAGGCCTTACATAAGAAGATTACAAGCAATCTCGACAGGTATGAATTATCCAGGTATGTTTCGAGATTTGTTCATGATTAAGTTTATGGTATGTTTGTCTTCATATTATTACGGTTAGTACAATCTTGATTAAATTTAGACTTGTCGTATCACCTTAATAAAATTATGAATGCATGATAGAAGATATTCATTGATTAGTGTGTTGACACTTATGATTGTACTAATGCATTATGGTGTTGTATGAGGTTTATGTTGCCCGCTAACATGAAAGGTACACCAAGAAAGACAAATCATGTTCTAGTTCAAGAAAAGATGATCATGGTGACATGAAGACAAAGATTCATCCATTGCCATGGATCACATAGAAGATCTACTTACGAGGTATGTATAACTTGGTTCTATAATGGTTAACCTATGAGATATGCAGGTAACTAGCACAAGTCATTGAAGAAAACAAGAAGACATTATGCGGGTATGTTAGACATAACTAGCTAGCATGCTAATCCAAGTATGTTTTTCCTATATCAAGTTAGAATCCTACCTTGTATTAGGATCTCTTATATAAGTATACATGGCATGATTGATAATGATTATTCATAGGTTTGAATAATCATGGGTGTATGCATATTATGTTTCTTACCTTAATTGATGATATGACTAACCAGAAGAGTCATGAAAGTATAGGTTTGAGTAATCACGGGTTTAGGCATATTATGTTTCTTACTTTAATTTATGATATGACTAACCATAAGAGTCCTTGAATACTAATGCTTATTTCTGTTTGAAATGATTATGACTATACATGCTTAAGATTATTGTGTTTTGATAGTATTGAGAATATACTAATAAATGTATGATTATGTATGAGATCTCGAGGATATCACAATAATGATACTTGTAATCATGCATAGTGATCGAGGATGGATATAAGTTCAAGGACAGGTAATCCAGGAAGCAAAGATCGAGAGGGAGCACACTCCAACAGTTTCTGCAAGGATATAGATATTCAGAGGGAGTCGACCACTTCTCACAATCCACATCGGAATGGAGTTGCAGAAAGGAAGCAAAGACTGAGAGGAAGTCAACCCAACAAACAAACAAAGATAAGTATTTGAATTATCATTTCTTGCATATTTGATTGTTTAAATAATACTGTTCAATGATGTATATAATGATGCTCCTAGAATTAGGCTGTATATTTTGGCATATTAGAATAATTGCATTAATGAACAACATACTACTAATAGGCATGTAATGGGTAAGTGGCCTATGGCACTGTACAACATTCCATTGCTACTTCTCTAGAATGAAACCTCTTTGCTGACATGTTGGGAGTAGTGCAAACTCTTAACAATGTTCTAGTAGAGATTGGAAGGCATCTAGAAAGTTACAGATATGGATGAATGTTGTATTGAAGCATTGGCTAAAATAATTGCATGACTATATGACATATTTCTTTATGTGTAAGAATTTGTTCTGAAAACTATGAGATGTTTCTAATCATGCAATTTAACTTGTTTTGTAGGAAAGATCGTATACCGTCACCTACAAAAGAAGGACTACAACATTTGTTCCTGCAATGAAGTTCAAACTATCTATTGAAGATATTGAAGATTCTGAAGTTCCCAGGATATGGGATACAGTAAAAGGATGCCATGGTCGAGAAGTACCAATCGATCATGTTTGGGATGTGGTCCCAAGACCGGAAGGGAAGTTTGTTGTGACTTCCAAGTGGATCTATAAGATCAAGCATGCTGCAGATGGTAGCATGGAGAAATACAAAGCGAGGTTGTAGCTCGTGGCTTCTCCTCGAAAGAGGAATTGATTATGAAGCGACTTTTGCTCCTATAGCCAGATACACTTCCATTAGTACTTGCTCTGGCTGCAGTGATGAAATGGAAGATACACCAAATGGATGTCAAGACAACTTTCTTGAATGGTGTAGTCGAAGAGGAAGTGTATGTGGAGCAACCACTTGGTTTTGAGACACATGACGGGAAGTCATATATGTGCAGAACTTGGTATGGTAGGATGGACAATTTCCTATCTAGTTTGGGCTTTACCAAGAGTAAAGCGGATTCCAACCTTTACTACAAGGTTGAGGAAGGAAATCTTGTGATACTACTCATGTATGTGGATGACCTGTTTGTTACAGGTAATGATAGTTTGATTGCTGATACCAAGAGGAAGCTTGCTACCAAGTTCAAGATGAAGGACTTGGGGATGATGCACTGTTTTCTAGGTATGGAGGTGTGGCAGAGTACAGATGGAATCTTCCTTGGACAAGGGAAGTATGCAGTAGAGATCCTGAAGAGGTTCGAGATGATGGACTGCAAGGCCATGGCCACACCTATGGCATCGAACCTGAAGCTTCTGTGTGATGCTTCATCTGAGTCAGTTGATGTCATGATGTATCGTCAAATGATTGGGTCCTTGATGTACCTGACGAACACTAGACCAGATATTTGCTTTGCTGTGAACACATTGAGCCAGTTCGTGACAGTTCCCAGAAGTGTTCACCTGGTTGCTGTAAAGCATATTCTGAGGTACCTGAAGGGTACAGTTGATTATGGGCTCACGTATGATGCGAATCAAAAGTTTAACCTGCAGGGTTATGTTGATTCAAATTGGGCAGGTAGTGCTGCAAATAGGAAGAGCACTTCTGGGTGCTGCTTTAGTATGGGATCAGGTGTGATCTCTTGGTTTAGCAGGAAGCAGTCCTGCGTAGCACTGAGTACAACCAAAGCAGAGTATGTCGCAGCTTGTTCGGCTAGTTGTGAGGCAGTATGGCTACGAAAGCTACTGTCTGAGTTATTTGATCTACCGCTGGAGGCTACTGGTATCTTTTGTGACAACCAGAGTTTTGTGAAGCTGTATGAGAACCCAGTGTTCCACGACAGGTCGAAACACATAGAGATCAAATATCACTATATCAGGGATATGGTGCAGAGAGGAGCAGTGAAGCTCCTGTATGTTGCGACAGATGAGCATATTATAGATGTGCTGACGAAGCCACTAGCCAGAGTGAATTTCGAGTACTTCAGAGAGAGGCTTGGTGTCCTTCAGATTGATGACACTTCAAGAAAGAAGTGATGGAGACATTTGTTGAAGCCATTCCAAGCATGCTGGAAGGAGGATCCTTCACATGGCTATGGATGTAAGTGCTGGATGATGAGCATCAGGATGATGTCCTAGTTTCTGCTATGTATTATCAGTTGGATCATTTATGTATGTATGCATCATGTTGGATGTTGGATATGATCAGTTGGATCATTTATGTATGTATACATCATGTTGGATGTTGGATATGATCAATTGGATCATTTATGTATGTATGCATCATGTTGATGCTGGATATGATCAGTTGGATCATTTATGTATGTATGCATCATGTTGGATGTTGGATATGATCAGTTGGATCATTTATGTATGTATGCATCATGTTGGATTCTGGATATGATCAGTTGGATCATGTGTCTGTATCTGTATATGTATCAAGTGGATACATTGTATGATCAGGTGGACCATGTATGATGATATGTATCAGACAGATACTGTGTATGCATCAGGTAGATGCATTGTATGATCAGGATGATCATGGATGACGAGCTTCAGGATGTTGCTCCAGATGACATGCATTAGGACGATGCAGTGATGATAATCAGGATGATCATGTGTACATCAGGATGATGTATGGTGAGTATCAGATTGATACTCTATGGCCGTGGAACAAGTTGTGCAGATAAGCATATAATTTATGCCCTGGGAGATTTGCATATAGTCTTTCGAGGTTTTGCCTATGGCATGTAATTTGTGCCCTATGATATCTAGCAAATGCTCTTTCGAGTTTTTGCTTGGGAGGACATATAATTTGTGCCCTGGGAGATTTGCAGATAGTCTTTCGAGGTTTTTCCTATGGCATGTAATTTGTGCCCTGGGATATCTGGTAAATGCTCTTTTGAGGTTTTGTCCTATGGCATGTAATTTGTGCCCTAGGAGATCTGATAGGTTGAGTCGTGTGCTCGTAATCAGTCCTGGGATGCTCTTTCGAGGTTTTTCCATCACCACATGTAATTTGTGCCCTGGGAGATCCAATAGGTTGAGCCATGTGCTCGTAATCAGTCCTGGGATGCTCTTTCAAGGTTTTGTGGTGACCACATGTAATTTGTGCCCTGGGAGAACCGATAGGTTGAGCCGTGTGCTCGTAATCAATCCTAGGATTCTCTTTCGAGGTTTTGTGGTGGGGTCACATATAATAGCGCCCTGGGAGATCCGATAGGTAGAGCCGTGTGCTCATAACAACCTGGATGCTCTTGCGAGGTTTTGTGACGCACGTAATAAGTCCTGAGATTTCCACAGTATGGCCAGTGATGATGAAGACCTATAGGTGGTGGGCCTACATCCAGTATGAAAAAGGACTGGCTCTGTAGAACTTCCTATGACGAGTAGATTCAGAGATTGATTGAGATAGCAGCAGCCGTGACGATGATGATGATTCGCTAATGATGATTCAGAGAAGAAGACTTGTGCTAGCAGATCTGTGTCGAGAAATACCTCCTAGTTAAGAGGGAGTGTTGATGTATATGCAACTTCAGAATGTATTTCACATATATGTATATTGTATTCCTATAGAGATGTTATTATTCCTCTATACAGAAGTGTTTGTATTCCTATAGCGATGTTATTATTCCTCTATACGGAAGTGTCATCATTTATATTGTAAGTGCCATAACTTATACTTGATGGGTTATTAGACCACCTTGTTGGGGTCGGCCCTGTATAAGTCATGTGGGTCAAAGGGTTATTAGACCACCCTATTGGGGGTCGGCCATGTGTGTCAAAGGGTTATTAAACCACCCTATTGGGGGTCGGCCCAGTTAGCATTATGTTATGTGGTTAAGTTAAGGCCGACCTAGTAAAGGTTATTCGGCAAGTCAAGTCAAGTATAAATAGAGTGCGGGAGGCACTCTATTTGATCATTCTATTCTCACACACACTCTTTGGAGAGTGGCGCACTTGCGGAGGAGGAGAAGCTACTGCTAGGGGATGTCTATCTCTTATGCTTGGGTTTTATCATTGCTCTATCTATCTCTGAGGAAGTTATTGGGGTTTTTCACCTTTATGGTTTTCCCCAAGTAAACTCTGTGTCTCTTGTGTGCTTACATTATGTGTCCATGATTGATATGCTGTAGATATGTTATACATGTTTTTCTCTCAGTTAAGATCCTAGATCAGATTGAAGTAAATTCTAAAAAACTAACAGAATATACTGCAGACCCGCAACTATTCATTGTAAAGACCCGCGTATGCTACGGCATACTCGCACCTTCTCTACTATAAAAATTATGCTTACTTCAGTATACCCGCAACCCTCCTGTGCAGAGACCCACGAGTGCTTCGGCATAACCGCGACTTTACTGTACAGAAACCCGCGATTATCATATAAGAACTACAACATTTGATTGTGCAAAACCACACACTTGCAACTAGCTCTAATGTAAAACCACAAGTAACCGCGACTATTGTTGTGCAGAACCCGCGAGTATCAGACCTACCCGCAAGTTTACTATGGCAGACCCGTGAGTAACTTTTCTTGGCACTTTTTTTAAGGGTTGTAAGTAAACGTTTCTTTTCCTTTACTGTATTTCTTCAGAACAGATCGTAAAGTGTATGATTAGTTTTCTATTATTCACTTTTTTCTATTGTCATTTCTAGCATTTGGGTTTATTTTCTTGTCAATATTTCTATCATTATGACTTCAGAAGTAACTTCTTTTCCTAAACTTGTTGTTCCTAACTATCTTGCATGGAAAAGAAAAATGATTGATGTTCTCATAAGTAAGAACCTATGGAGGATCGTTAATGGTGAACACAAGAAACCTATTGATGCTAAAGATGTGGCTATATGGGAAGATAAATGTGATCAAGCAAGAGGGCTCATTGGTCAAACGGTTTCAAATAGTCTTCAAGTAAGTATTGAGGCAGAAGACAGCCTGGTTGGGGTATGAAAAATTATTGCTTCTATATTTGATAAATATGATGGTGTTTTTGCTTATTACATTGAAAAGAATATTTTTGAGCTAGATCCTACTAACTTTGAAAGAGTAGAATTATATCTTACTGAAGTGAAAACTTTAAATGAAAAATTAAATAATTGTGGTAAATATTACAAGAAAACAGGCATTGCTCTTATAATTCTTGTAGAACAAAATTTGCCATTTTGTTTTGAAATGTTCATTCAAACTAGGAATAGAGCCCTTGAATTGTCTCAAAATACCACGAAACCTACTTTTGATGATTTTTGTAAAGGGTTGATTAATGAGCAAGAAAGGTTAATTGTTTCAGGACAAGTCTCACCTAATAAAGCTCTTATGGCACATAATAAGAATCCTAAAAAAAGTTTTAATAATGCTAAAGGTTCTTGTTCAAATCATACTAATAAATGTGGTCATGCTTATAATGCACATCATGCAAACAGTAAGAAAAAAAGTATATGATCCTTGTAAGCATTGTGATAAAACTAATCATCCTGAAAAGAATTGCTTTAAAGCAAAACGTATAATGTCTAAGGCTAAAAAGAAAGGTTCTGATGAATCACAAGTAGCTTTATGTGCATATGTTGTTTCGTCTAATAGTTCTTCTTCTAATGTGGAATGGATAATGGATTCTGGTGCTTCTAAACATATGACTAGTAATGCTTATTTATTTACATCTTATGACAATAATAAACACACATCTCAGAAAGTATCTATAGGGGATGGTAAACAACTTTCCGTAATTGGTTCTGGTAATGTTAATGTTGATAATGGTCAATTGTAAGATGTTTTTCATGTTGAACACATGCCCATCAACTTGCTTTTCATTTATCGTGCATGTCAAAAAGGATATAAATTTGAAGCTTGGCCTAATAAATATGTTCTTAAAGACATCAACCATAATTTTAAAGTAGTTTCTTCTGGTCTTGTTGATCATACTTTTGGTTTATATAATTTTTTTGGTTTTAATTCAACTAAAATACAACCTTTTTATTCCTATGTTGCTCATGCTGATGAACTAAGTAAATTATGGCATGAAATATTGTGTCATTTGAATTATGGTAAAATGTAAATGTTAACTAAAATGGTACGTGACTTGCCTAATATTTTGTCTATTAATAGTGTTTGTGAAGGTTGTGTACTTGGTAAACATCATAGAGAAATGTTTGATAAAGGTAAAGTTTGGCGTGCTAAAGAACCTTTGCAATTAATTCATAGTGACATTTGTGGTCCTCTTGAAGTTCCTTCTATATCTCATGCAGTCTATTTTCTTACTTTTATTGATGAATTTAGTAGAAAATCATGGTTTTGTTTATTGAAAAATAAAAGTGACACTTTTTCTAAGTTTCAAACATTTAAATCCTTGGTTGAGAATGATTCTGGTAAAAGTATTAAGACTTTGAGAACTGATAATGGGGGGGATTTGTTAAGAAAAAATTTGACATTTTTTATCTAAACATGGAATTCAACATCAAAAGATTGTTCCTTACACACCTCAACAAAATGGTGTTGTTGAAAGGAAAAACGGAACTTTGGTTGAAATGGCTAGATGTATGCTTTACTCTAAAGGATTACACAAGAAATTTTGGGCTAAAGCCGTAAGTTGTGCTAACTTTATTTTAAAGAGAGATCCTACAAAAGATGTTAAGCAAGCTACCCCTGAGGAAAAATGGAATGGTAGAAAACCATATATTAGTCACTTTAAGGTGTTTGGTTGTAAATGTTGGGCTCATATTCCTGATGACAAACGGAAAAATTTAGAAACCAAGTCTCACAAGTGTATATTCATTGGTTATGCTGAGGATTCCAAGGCTTACAGGTTATTTGATCCTTCTAATCAGAGTGTTATAATCCGAAGAGATGTTCAATTTACTGAAGTCTCTCTACCACCTGATTCTGTAGAACCTCATTTACCCTGAATATTCCATTGTCTCTTGTTACTCCTATATCTGTTACTCCTTATTCCAGTTATGTGCATGTGTTGATATTAGTTCACCCTCTTCTTCAAGTGTTCCACCTGAATGTCTTGAAGCTCCTTAAGTGACTTATGTCCTTCTAACCTTCCTGTTTGGGCCCGAAAAACTCTTGAATCTGCAGGTAGTGAGATTGGAAACCCTTCTGATACTCGTAGAACTAGATTTAACTTTGCTCTTATGACCAAATTTTTGGCCACAGATGATCCTACTTATTATGCTCAAGCTAAGGGTAAACCTCATTGGGAAAAAGCTATGTCTGTTGAGTATGATTCTCTTATGAAGAACAAGACTTGGTCTCTTGTTCTTCTTCCTTCAGGAAAGAATTTAGTTGGTTGTAAATGGGTTTATAAAACTAAGTTTACTGCAACAAGACAAATTGAAAAATATAAAGCTAGATTAGTTGCAAAAGGTTTTAATCAACTTGAAGGTATTGATTATAATGAAACCTTTGCTCTTGTTGCTAAAATGAATACAATAAGAACCATCTTATCTCTCGCTTCATATTATAAATGGGAAATAGACCAAATGGATGTTAAAAGTGCTTTTTTAAATGGTGATCTTAATGAAGATATTTATATGCAACAACCTCCTGGATTAATTAATGTTGAATCATCAATAGTATGGAAATTACACAAGTCTTTATATGGTCTCAAACAAGCACCTAGGGTTTGGTATCATAAAATTAATACTTATTTCTTAAATAATGGTTTTAAGTGTTGTATATCTGATCCAAATTTGTATGTTAAAAACTTTGGTGATAGTGTAATCATTATTGTGTTATATGTGGATGATCTTATCATCCCTGGTAGCCAACTTGTTTTAATTCAAAGTATGAAAAGTGATCTTCAAAAGCAGTTTGAGATGACTGATCTCAGTATATTGCACTATTTATTGGGTCTTCAAATCTGGCATATAGCAGATGGTATTCTTCTCTCTCAGCCGAAGTATGGTATAGATTTATTGGCTCGTTTCCATATGAGTGATTGTAAAACTGCTCCTACACCATTTCAGTCCGGTGTAAAATTAAATGTTGAGAGTACAACTCCTCTTGCTGATGCTACTCTTTATCATCAGCTCGTAGGCAGTTTGATATATTTAACTCACAGCAAACCAAATTTCTATTTTACTGTCATTCAGGAAATTTTAGGGGCGAAATTTAGCCAATTGGCTATTTTTGGGGCATTTTTTCGAAAAATAAATTCGTTTTTTGGTCATTTTTAGTCTCTAATATCGCCTATATTTACATAAACTATGTTTTTTTATCATAATATTCGCCAAAATTCACTAGTTTCAGGAATAAATTGTAGGTTTCATATTTAATATTCGCCTACCAATCTATATATATGTTTTTTTCAATCCAAAATAATCGCCTAAAATACTATAGTTAAGTATACTTTTATAATTAGCCCGCATGGGTGAGGCTTATTGGTGGTTCATTGTTATGAAGTCACAGTTGGAATTGGAGGTCACGAGTTCAAATCACACCCGGCTTTACCCGTGTCCCATGCTTGTGGGGTGTGTGGGGCACCTAGGGGTATAGTGGTAGCGGGATTGGATCCCTAGACCCCGTGTCACGCGAGTACCATCCAGTCTCCAGTTGTCGATTCCCCTAGTTACAAAAAAAAAAGTATACTTTTATAATCCTTAAAAAATACCCTGTGCGTCAGTATGGTTTCTCGATTCATGCAGCAACCTCGTGAAAGCCATTGGAAAAAAGCCAAGAGAATTCTAAGATATTTACAGGGGACATTGTACTATGGTGTTTTTTATTCAAGCAATGCTACAATTTCACTTTCTGGATATACAGATTCTGACTAGGCAGGTGACAGTTCTGATCGATAGTCAACTGCTGGTTATATATTTCAACTTGGTTCAGGTCCAATTTCTTGGTCCAACAAGAGGGTGAAGACTCTCTCTTTATCTTCGTGTGAAGCAGAGTATAGAAAAGCCAAAGAAGCGGCTAAAGAAGCAGTTTGGTTACGGTATGTTCTCACTGAGCTTGGTATGGTTCTGAAATCGTCCATTGTGTTGAAATGTGATAATCAGAGTGTCAATTCAGCTTGCTTATAATCTGGTATATCAATCCAAGACAAAGCATCTTGACCTTTATGCTCATTACATTCGAGGTCTTGTCGTAGATGGTATTCTTTCTCTTGAGTATTGTCCTACCAAGCAGCAGGAAACCTCGATATCTTCACCAAATATTTAATAGCAGCGAAGTATGTGCATCTTCATTCCTTGCTTGGGATGAGGGAAGTTGTCATCAAGGGGGAGCAATGACTCATTCCTTCCTTAGTGTTAGTGAGGACTTTTCTCCTAGCCATTATTAAGGGGGAGTGTTGGAATATATTATATTCATAGGAAGGTAATAATGTCTTTGTATTATGTCGGAAGTTATCCACAATCTTATGTAAAAGAATAATACATTATATCTCATATTCATTATGGTAAAGTATTCTCTTGATATCCATCATTATATAAAGAGATGTTATTATGGAGAATTATATTATCCCACATGCAATATGTGAGAGTAAGTCCTCCACATCTCTTGGTATATAATAGGGTTAAGGGAGTCACTTCTCTAAGATTCATATATGTTGCATTGTGCTCACAAGCTCTCTGTTATATTGTATTGGGGTTATTTGTAGTTTCTCTTGTAAAATTGAAGGAGATTTCTGGAGATAATAAGAAGACAACATTTCCGTGGATGTAGCGCAAGTGGGTGAACCACGTATGTCTGGTGTATTCTTTTCATTATTATCTTTTTGTTCTTATTTATGTTGATATGTTATTAATTGCTTATATAGGTAATCTAGTTTAGCTAGATCCATATCTCTGACACACATGTGAAAGCCTTCTATGCCATAGTTCACTTGGCTCCATGGATTCATGAACCAATACTTGTTCAGGTTGGCCCTTCAATTTGTACAAACCTCTCTCTTGCTCTCCAATCACAGTTGCATCATCTATTGTCTTTCCTTTTGGCCACATTAGGACTTTTCCATCAACAAATGCAACCCTCGCACCCTTAGCATCTAGTGTTGATATGGAGAGAAGGTTCTTCTTTAGTCCTGGAACTATAGGACATCTTTCATCTTCAGAGATTTTTCGAATTCTAGCTTGTATGAAGCTTCTCCACTTCCTTTTATGGGGTATTGGTAATCATCCCCAAGTTTCACCTTGTGGGGTGACTCATGCTAAGATAGATTGACAAAAGATTCTTTGTATCTCCTCATGTGCTTGGAAGCTCCACTATCTACAAGCCAATCATTACTCCCATGTGTGGCAGTTCCTATGAGTGCTGAGATCGGGACATATTCGTCATCACTTGAAGATTCATCACTTTCTTCTTTGGTTCTCTTCCTTGCAGGTTCATCATCTTCTGTGGTGTGAGCATGGTGTCTTTTCTTGTTGGATTTCTTCTTGTTGGAGACACTTATGTTTCTGGGACAATCTCTGGAGTAGTGTCCCTTCTCATCACATGTATAACATCTAATGTTGGATAGATCTCTTATGGGTCTTCTTTGTTTATCATATTTCTCCCTCTGATTTTGATGGTGGTTCTCCCTCTTACTGTGATGATGGTGCTCCCTCTTGTTATGATTTCCTCTAGCGTGTGTTGTGAGAGCTTGATCATCATTTTCTCCCATCTTCTCTTCTCGGGCCACAAGTAGAGATTCTTCTTGTGTACATTCTTCCCATAATCCGATGAAGGTGATCAACCTCTTCCTAGCACATATCCCTTGAATGAATGAGTCCCATGATCTTGGGAGACCATTCAAGGTGGTCATCACGATCTCTCCTTCTTCTACATTTTCTTCAACTGCTTCAAGTTTCTCCTTGATTTGAGATACCCTTGTGAAGTAAGATTGCATGGTATCTAAATTTTGTGTCTTCACATTTTTAAGTTGTTTCCTTGAGGTCATCTTCCAATTGATGTTCTTCCCTTCAAATAATTTCATCAAAGCATCGAACATCTCATTGGGTGTCTTCAAAGATGACACATGTGAGATGATCCTTGATGGAGTCTGCAATGATTCTCTTGGCCTTAACCAAGTTCTTTTTGTGGATGGATTTATCCTCATCATCCTCTGGTGATGCAACCTCTTCATTAACATACTTGTCCAAATCATTTTCTTCAAGGACAAGAGCAATCATATACTTCCATGCTCAGAATTTATCAGCTCCCTCAAGCTTATCCTCAAGCTTGGTGTGGTGAGACATATTGAATGAGTAATTCAAATGGAAATAGAAAATATTTTAGGTCTTACCACTTTGAGATGCCCAATCTGGTTCTGGAGTTGGTTGGCCTAGGGTTTGTCAGAGAAACCCTAATTTTCCAAAATTGGAATTTGGAAATTTTTATTGGACAGGAAGATGTGCCTCCTCAAGGCAAGTTGTCCAATGTACTCACTTTTCCAAATTGATGAAGAGAAGCCACAAAAACTTGATGCCCTAGTTTTCCTCCCGACAGTAGTGACAGGCCAAAAATTGAAAATTCTCGTATTTGAATTATGTTTTCACAGGAAAATGCACCCTCCTAGGGCGAGTTGGAATAACCTCCTTTTCAAGCTGATCTGTGGAGGAAAGTGCCCAGAACAAGAAGCCCTAGTTTCTTTGGGTCCTAGTGACAGGGTCAAAAATCAAACTTCTCAGAATTGAGTTCTGCTTCAACAAAAAGATGTGCCCTTTTAGGGAGAGTTATCATATCCTCCTTTTCTTGATGATCTGTGGAGAGAAGACCTCAAACTTGGAATCCCTAGCTTCCCGCTGCTGCACAATGTCTTATTTTAAGGTTAGCTTTGATACCATGTTATATTTTCTACTTTAATTCAATATTATCTAGGATCTTAACTGAAAGAATAAAAAGCATAGCAAAACACAAGAGACATAAAAAATTTCCTCGGGGAAACCATAAAGGAGAAAACCCTGCAACTTCCTCAGAGATAGAATCATCACCAATACAATATCACAAAATGGAAAACCCCAAAACAAGATAGTCTTCTGCAAATATCTCTCTTTTCTCCTATGCGAACTTGTCTTCTCTCTCTCACTTATGCAAACTTGAGTGAGCGAGTGTGTGTATAAATGAGAGAGCCTAGTTCTCTATTTATACTTTACTTTGGGGTGACCGTTTTACCCAACTGGACCGAATTCTCTAGGAGACCCAATAATACATTTACATTTGACTCTTTTGGGGGACTATTGCCCCGACTTACAATGGAGGCTTTTACCTCAATAACCTAGTATGACTAAGCATAATAATGACATCCCCGTACGGAGGTACAAATAAAATATAATAATAATAACAATATAAAATACAAGGGAATATCTTCTGAAGTTACAATTACAACAACATGTAGTGACAGACAACTCATTTAACTAAAGAAGGTAACAGGTAACTGAGGCATAGACAACAAGTGATTAGAACTAAGTATGGAGGACAAGTAATAAATGACGTGTTCATGACACTTAACTTGTGACCTATCGATGTTCACCGGCCACAAATTAAGTGGTTGTGCTAGTTTATAACTTCCATTTTAATTACACCGATAGGTGTTTATATCTTAGAATTTGGGGTGGAAAGCACCTATGTTTTTTGTAGATTGCACAATGATGAGACAAGTGTACTGTCTAGATTGATTTTATGACAATAATTCAAAATTCGAAATAAACAATTATAAAAGAAAATAGAATATCAAAAATAATCAGTAGTTGATGCATGGATAACTCTTAGTGCAATTTGTGTCAACAACTCGTTTAACTAAAAGAAGGAAGGCAAATAATAACATGTAGACAAGGCATCACAATGGGTGATACAAGTAACAAATAAATTATTTGTGGCACTTAACTTGTGGCCTATCTATACTCACCACCCACAAGTTAAGCGGATGTGCTAATTTAGAGAATTAATAACATGTAAATAAGACTAAGTATCTATACTCACCACCCACAAGTTAAGTGGATGTGCTAATTTAGAAAATTAATAACATGTAAATAAGACTAAGTTAAATTATTTCCAAAAAAAACAAACAAAACAAACAAAACATATTCTTAGAGCTCGTTAAGTTAAATGGTTTTTGAAAAAACCTATTCCGACAACTTGTTAAGACAAGTATCAACAAATTTATATTAAAAAATCATATGCTTAATTTAGTTGATAAAAAATAGTTTTTATATTTATGTTTAATTTTTTATATAAATTTAAATTTAATTAAATATTCTATTATATTTAATAACTTATTAAAATCAAATTTTATTAATAAATATATTTGAGTTTTACATAAATTAATTATTTAAGAGTTAATGATTTTTAATTAATTAAAATATGATATAATTAATGTAATCCCTTATAAAGTATTGAGTTTATTCAAATTTAATTAATTAATATGTTTTTCAACTTTCATTAAATGGCTTTAATTAAATTAATGAAGAATAATTGCTTTAAGTTAATAACAAGATAATCTAATTAAGTTCATGATCTAGTTAAATGTTAAATTGATCTTTAAGTCTTTTTGTTTGTTAAATGTTGTATAATTGAATGAATTAAGGTTCAGTTAAATTGTTTATTAAAGTGGAATCATTGCTCTTTTTTATTAAGTTTAGTGGGTAAGTTTGGATGATCGAGTACTTTGATCTTCATATAGAAGATTTTTAAATCAATTTCCAAGTTGGTTATCTTGTTTTATATTGATGAATCCAATCGATTTGCACTATACCATAACCATGGATTTTTTTTGGCATCGGATTAACAATATCATTTTTTTGAGATTCTAGTCCTTGAGATAAAAGATATCTTTCTATATCTTAGGTGGGTAAATACTAAAGAAAATGAAAGAGTTTCTCTCGATATCCATGCGAACGAAAAAAAAGCCCCACAACTCATCCCAAGTAATTGCTCTCCTAATAATAGCAATAGATTCCATAGTCAAATAGGCATGAGTTCTTTCATTGCTTAGGCTTGCAAAGTTAGACTCCTTACCTATTTGCAAAATAATCGACTTTATAAAAATCCAACAATTGGTTCGAAGCTCTATATATGGGTTTCTTCCTTGGACTCCATCAAATATAACATCATCTTGACAAATGCAAGTCCCTCTTGAGTTACAAGTGTCAAGGGAACCACAAACATTGGGGAGCTTATTGACATCATAAACAAATAGATAGAAAGCATATATGAACTAGAGACCAATTGGGTCTTGGATTGAATATATATTCTTTGTAATTTAAAGAGGTATCCAATCTTAGGAACCAAAAAAATTCATTTCCATTTAGAGATTCGATGGCATTTTTTCTAAAGGCACTGCCATTTATAACTTAATCTGGATTTATACTTTTCCCATTTGGATTAATAACATAACATGGTGTTATTGCAGGCATAATGCAAGGTGAACTTTAGATAACCCTATGAATCAAAGCCTAATGATTTATATATCTACACCTCACAAGGAAGAACCGATGGAAAGATCGTGTGGAGAACAATGAATCATTGGTTCCACTATCAACATGTATAGGACATATGATAATTCATTACAATTTAAAAATGTCTAATAGATTATAGTTTTCTTCATTGGATTTTCTTTAAGTATAAATTGGACAATTCTTTGTAGATGGTAAATCATCATATTGCATAATTAAAAGTAACACCAAAAGAATAAAGAAGTGTAAAGGAGAATAACATACAAACACCCTACATATAATGCACATACTATGTTCAGGATAGACATCGTTTCTAACTAAGATTTATACCAAAATCAACTTTTGCTTTGAGTATCATCCGACTATAAATTCCCCCCTATATTTTGGTTATGTTGCCCTCGAGAACTACGATGTTGTTTGTTTGAAAGTTGTTAAAGCCAAAAAAATATATTTAGTATGCTTTGCCTCACTAAGAGATTTTAAGGAAACCAAGTGTTGAATTTGTCTAGTGAGAAGGTTCCTTTACAATGAATGTGGGTTTTTTTTAATATTTAAGTCAAGAAAAGGTGCCTCTACAATGAGTCTAGTTGTTTTGTCATGCATCATTTGAATATTTAAGTCAAGCAAAGTGTATGATGGAATTATCATTGGTTAGACTTTGTAGAATTAGTGAGCAATTCATTAATTAAAATAAAATAAAAAATAAATAAATATTGTTATGGAAAAGTTCAAGTCTACAATTTCAAGTTCAAATATTCATGGTACAAGATTTGTGATTCTTTAGTAGTTCCATACGTTGGGGGTGGAAGCATTAAAAGTTGGAGTGAAGGAGCTACAACACCCAAAGTGACCTTAGGCTTACAAATGCACATTAAATGGGTCAAATAAATAATAATAAAAATAAAATAATGTGGCATTGGATCATGAGGGCACATAAGAGGTTGTGGGACCCACTTGTGGCAAGATTCCCCACTACATTTGGCATTATTCTCTCACCAATTCAATTTCAAGAGGAAGGGTAACATACTTGGGGGATTTGAATAGGCATTATTGATGGCATGAATCATGTAAGGTCTAATTGGAGTGGAAGAGAAACTCCCATGGAAGAGGAAGAGGCATCTTAGAAGAATTGTGACACTTGGAGCTAGATTCCCCAACTCCTATGACAACAATGATGAAGATTCTATGACACCTTTGACAAAGTTCAGACCTGATTGTTAACATATGTCATATATGGCATGTCAAGGCTAAAAATATCCTTGAAGAGGGTGCACAAGGGAGTTAGTGAAGCCAAAGAGTCACCCATTCGAATTGAATGAAGGAGGAGGCTAGGAAGGGAGGGACAAGTGGCATACATTGGAATCTCTTCCTAATTTGAGTTGGCATGAATCTCATGGATGGAATTCGAGCTAAGGATGTCTTTGGAAGTTTATAAAAGTCAAGAACAAATAAGGAGAGCAGCTTTTGAAAATTTGAGATTTTGCATTTGGAGAGGAGAGCTAGTAGAGTGTTATTCTACTTGCCTTAGCACCAATTTCGAGGGTGAAAGATTCCCATCCTAATTGGTAATTGGAGAGGCCATTCAGACCTTTAATTGGGAGCTACAATGGAGTATTTTGTTACAGGTTGAAGCTACAGGGCAGCTTGTGGTCACATTTCTTTCAGCTTGCTTCTACAATCATTCTTCCATTTCTTGGCATATTCTTGCTCCTCGAGGAGAGGCCCACTTGTTGAGGTGATGAACTCTTTGGGATAGATATTGAGGCCCCATATATTTGTAATATGATCTATATACTATGTATTTACTGCTCAGAATAATTCCAGTTCGAAAATCCAAGAGATTTGATGTAAAAATGCTAAACTATGAATAAATGGTGTCATTTCCCCAATACCCTGTTATTTGCACTTGAAGTGGTATCAAATTCGAATGGTTCAGTCAATATCTGATATATTAATGTTGTATGGAGTGCCATTAATATTCTGAAGAAGTTTCATATTCACTAGACAATCATTTGGAGCAATATTCTCAAGTTTCATATCCATTTGTGAAGATTTACTATCATTTCCCCCTATGTTGAAGTCAGTGTATACAAACATATGATTTATGAAAGTTGCAAAATCCTTTAGGAACTGATTAATGTTGCATTTGGGTTTCCATTGAATTCATTTGATCCATGTCTATGTTCTTAAAGTTGGGTGGCTCGTACTGCATTTGGGAATCCATTAGTGACCTCTACCCTGGGGGGGGTTTAACCTCAAAAGTACTAGTAAATTCCTCAATTTCTCCTAGATACCTATTCGACCTTAAAACCACATATAATTATGCACAAAGACTCTCCTTAATGTCCTATAATAGGGCCAAGTCTCATACCAATAATCTGTGAAGGTCGTACAGTGTTTGGAAGAGCTTTTGTTACAAGACCTAGGGGGGATTTCCACTTCCCAAATTGACTAGTCTTGTCCCAAAACTGATTCCCTTGCAAATTTCAGATCATGGATGGGTATATCAGTTGATTATATTTTTTATATATTTTTTCATGTTTCCTATAACCCCTCATGACCTTCTTCAGCAAATTCCAAAGCAATTGGAGGTGTTTGGAATCAGTTGTAAACCATATACCTAGAGTCAAAATTTAGTGAATTTGAGCCATTTGGGAAATTTCTTTAGAAGGGAAATTACAGTGGTATCGGAGCATGGTCCTTGCACCTGTGAATTAATATCATACCTTGAAGAATAATTTTCATCCATGTCTTACTATTAGGATGAATCCTATGAGTACAATGCTTATGAGCAGTATGCAGATGATTGTGAGCAATATGAAAGAGAATGTGAATGGTATGAGGAAGAGGTACCACCATGCAACACTTCTTACAATTTCATGAGGAATGAATTTTATTATTATGACCCTATGTATGATAAATATGAGTGTGTCACACTACCAAAGGATAATCCTATGAATGAGTTACAAAGATGGAGAGCAACATATAAAACCTTGCCCCAACAATAACAGGCATATCTTGATTTGTATAAGGGAAATAGAAAAAAGGCCCCTCCTTTCGAAGACTTTGTTGATTGGGTGTTTTCAAATAGGCCAAAAACTAAAGATGTGGAGTTAGTGAAGAAATTTTTATGCCATTATTGTAAAATACCTTGGAGAGAAAATCATATGTGTGTGAGTGAAAAGAGCAGTGAAATATCTGAAGTTTCAGGGAATGCATGTATTTCCTACTTGATGAGAGTTTTTGGTTTTTCTTCAAAAAGAGATTCCAAATATGAAGATACATCACATGAGCATGAAGAAGACTTTATTGAAAATATTGAAGATCATTTCGAGACACATTCTACCTTGGACATGACTCAAAGAGAATCTACTGATGGATGCTTGAACTATGAAGGAGTACCTACTGATGGGTGCTCACACCTCTATGTTGGTGACATAGAGATCACTTTTGAAAGTGTTGATGCAAGTCAAAGTTCCATTAAGTATGGAAATGAAGATCTTGTAGCATTTGTAGAAGAACCAAGATCAACTTCTTCATCACCACTTGAGCTTCATGAAGTTGGTCCAAGCAAGAAGGAAGCAGATGAAGAGGTTTATTTGCTAGAGCCTCTTTTTCTTGAAGGGTCATTAAAGAAGGATGAAAAGAAGATCTAAGATACCCTTAGCATGCTCCATGACACTCAAGCATTAGTTTCAAATTCTTGTTGGAAGGTTTCTTCATTGAAGGATCCATACTTCCCAAGGATGATTTTAGGGGCGAAATTTAGCCCAAGTGCGAAATTAGAGGGGTCACAAGAAAATCTAGGGTGAATTTTTAATATAGAAAGCGTTTTTTGAATTTTAATAAATTCGTCCCATATTTATTAAACCCTTAACTGTAGGAAATCGAATAGCCAAAATGAGGAGAGAGGGAAAAACGAATTTAGAATTTTAGCCATGTGAAATATAGCTGAAATGGCGAGTTCGCCCCGTCTTTTCTGTAATGGAGGGGACTGGCAGTTGGTTTGCCCCAATTTTTCATTCATGGAGGTGATTAGTGGTTTGCTCGCCCATTTTTTTCATTAATAGAGGCAATTTGCAATTAGATCACCCACGATTTGTGGACCTTGGGGATTTTGACTTCCATATTCAAGGTAAATAAGAAATTCGACGGTTTTTGAACTCCATATTTCATGGTAAATACAAAATTCGGCGGTTTTAGCTCTTAGATGAAGATTTTGATATTCCAAATCGGTCAACATTTAGAAGAATGTGGAATAATCTAGTAAAATGGGGACCTTTTTTTGCTATATAATGTTGCAAGAGTCACCGTAAAAACCCACATGAAGAATCATCATATCTTTGCATGAAGCTTGACAGTGGCTAAGTGGAAAGCGATTTGACAGTAGCTGAGTCGAAAGCCATTTGACAGTAGCTGAGAGGCTGAGTGGAAAATCTCTTCATTTGTTCAAAGTTTCATGGGGTCTCCAGTTTTTATAGAGGTTAGTTTTCCATGGAACTAGATACTATTTAGTGAAATTTATGCATTTGTTATTCAAATTTGAGTTTCTCAACTTCTATATATCCTTCAAGGCACATTCACTATACAGTTAGTAATTTTTTCCATGCTTTGTACTGAGACAGTTAGTCATAACAATTAATAGATGAAGATAAATGAAAGAGATTCCCCTTATGGTGAATGATCATCAAATTAAGTGCATAAAACTAATCAACAATTAAAAAAATATGACACCATTTAGTCGATAAATTCTAAGAACTAGAAGAGTAGCATAACAGAATCAAACTGAATGTCTATCAAGAGATTGTTTGCATCATAATTATTGACAATATAGGCAAGCAGATTTGGTAGTCAATTTTCAGAACCAGTGGGTGGATGAGTGATGGATCGTTGTTGTTATAATTTTGTGCACTAAATGCAGTTTCTAACCCTTCACCTGTCTTTCAAATATGAATACAAAGAACTCAGAAACTCCTCAATTAGGTTGACCCTACTGTTGATTGGGTGAATGCAATAAGTCACAAAATCTCCAATCCATGTCAAGCAAGTTTCTTCAAGGCCTTACTGATTTTCTACGTTTTTTTCCTTTTTTGTCCTTCATTGTTTCTCCTTAAGAAATTATTTCCTTCCCTCTATTAGGTCGATTACTTCTAATATGTCCTTTGAGCAATGAACGTGCATCTTAATGTAAGGAAAGAAAGTTGGTATTTAGGAAAATTTTCTTTGTCTTTAATATCTTCTAGGATAGTTTTTTCTTTGTTGTTATTTATTTTCTACATGTTGAAAACTGCTTTCTTGCTTTTGTTGACCAAATAAAATACAACTTTATTCTAGTTCAAACTTCCTTTATAAGCCTAGACCACAACTTTGACATCGACTTGCTAATATGCTTGTAGATTTACTTCCTCCTCAACATGCTTATGTATTCTTCTCCAACAACTTGCTGCAACCTTGTCCTTAAAGATAGGATCTTCTCAAAGTAATCAAACTTTCTGCTAGGTGATCTTTAGAAACAGAAGACTACTGTCCACATTGTATTTGCATGCCATCATGACATACGGAAATAAATTTAGACCTTTAAAAACTGTTTTTCATTTCAAATTGAATACCCTAAATGAATTGCAGGTACATTCTATGATATATCGATCTTCCTTTTCTTCCTGTTATGCTTGGAAAAAACAATAATGGATTTGGTGAATGCAATGGAGTGAATTACATCATTTTTTTCTCTTGTTAGAACAACAAATGAGCTCTCGTTAAGGCTGGATATAACTAGTATTCCATAACAACTATCATCATACCCTCTGGCTATACTTATTTGTTTGGTCACAAGGTGAATGATCAAAGGTGAAACAGTCTAGATAGTATCTACCAAGATATCAATCTACAACACTCTATAGACATCTAGAAAATCAACTTAAACTCCAAGTTCACCCGTATTTGCAACCTGCTATTAACCCCATGCAGAACCTATGTCACTGCTTTCCCAAGTTATCAACATTTACACGCTGGGATGGTAGCCTTTTGGCTAGTTGTGTGCCTTTGAGTTGATGAAATATCAATGTAATTACAATTTTTTGTATCCCAGTGATAGCAAAGAAGAAACCATATATTATGCCTTACTCTACTTAATACTTTGAAAAATAAAATTATGATTTACAGCGTGGCACAATTCCTCTATGTATTCTCTTCCTAAAGGCAAACAACACTTAAAAACTTCCACCAACACTCACCTGGGTAGTTTGATGTCAAATTTTTGGTAATTAGATAGAGGACGCCAATGCCAAGCACTGAGTATTAATGATGCTTATCATAGCTGCTAAGCAATCATACAATGACCCTTATGTTTGTCACGCTCTCACATATATGAAACATCACTATAATATTCCTCTTTAGCAAATTTTAGCAATAACTAATGGCCCACAAACCTGTTTGAAAAGGAACATTGGCATGTTACTTAAGCATAGTCAACTAGTCAACCCTTGTTTTATCCTTATCTTCATGCTAGAAGAGGATTGAAACCTATTTGCAAAGGATCATTGGCATGCTAGTTAAGCATAGTCAACTAGTCAACCCTTGTTTTACCCTGATCTTCATGCTAGAAGGGGATTGGGTAAACTCCAAGCTTGTATTAAAAACTTAGAAAAGTGCAATAAAGAATTAAGGCATTTTCAATTGCCTTTCATGCTAAGATGACTAGTTACAGTGATCTTTATGTTTGTCACACTCTCACATATATGAAACTCACTGTAATATTCCTCTTTAGCAAATTTTGGGAATAGCTAATGGCCTATGAAACTGTTTGCAAAGGAACATCGACATTTTATTTAAGCACGGTCAACTAGTCAACCCTTGTTTTAGCCTTATCTTTATGCTATAAGGGTATTGGAACCTATTTGCAAAGGAACAGTTGCATGTTTGTTAAGATTAGTCAACTAGTCAACCCTTGTTTCACCCTTATCTTCATGCTAGAAGGGGATTGGGTCAACTCCAATCTTTTATTAAACAAATTAGAAAAATGCAATAAAGCATTAAGGAATTTCCAATTGTCTTTAATGTTATGATTACAAGTATATTTGCAATGTAAAATTTAAATAAATCTGGACTTTTACAAGATGGCAAAAAGAATAGGGCTTTCATATGAGAAGTGAAGTGCCATGCACATCCACTAGCTCATGAAGGCGAGTAGGGTTTTAAGGATAACACCCTAAGTTCTTAAAAATGAGATAATAATAAATGCTCATATAAAATAGAAAATTCATCGCTGGCCACCATGTGCCACATTGAAAGGAGAAACCACCTACCCAAAACTGCTCTAGATGTTATTTTTTCATCATTTAATTCAATATGATCTAGGATCTTAACTGAGAGAATAACATGCACAACAAATCAAACACAAGAGACAAGAGACACAAAGCATTTCACCGGGGAAACCATAAAGGAGAAAACCCCGCAACTTCCTCAGAGATAAAATGAGCAATAATACAAAACCCCAAAACAAAGAGATGATCTCCAGCAGCTTCCTCCTCCTCCACTTGTGTGAACTCCTCCTCTCTCTCACTAATGCAAAGTGAGTGAGTGTGTAAATAGAGAGCTTAGCTCTATATTTATACTTTACCTTTCACTTTACCTTTACCACTTGACAAGTCGGACTCAACTAAAGTTGACTGGGCTGGCTCCTTTAGGGGACTTAAACACCCCAATACAAATGACTCTAGGGGAACTAATGCCCCGACTTACATGGGAGGATTGACCTCAATGACTTTACATGACCCAAGTACAATAATGACTTCTTCGACCGGAGGAATAAACATCTCCGTCAGAGGTACAATAATAAAATACAAATACAATATAAAGTATACAAGTGAATACATTCCGAAGTTACAAATACATTAACACTCCCTCTTAACTAGGAAGGTATTCTCTTGACACAGTTCATCAACACAAGTCTTCGTCACTAGATCATCATCAAAGATGGATCATCATCACTGTTGTTGCTATCTTGATCATCAATCTCCAATCTACCCATCATAGCAAGTTCTACAGAGCCATCCCTTTTGCATGCTGGATGTAGGCCTAGCCTCCATGTAGTTCTTCATCATATTTGCGAGCAAGCCATTCAGTAGGTACACCTCAGGACTTATTATATGCCTCTACAAAACCTGCAAGATCTCCCGGGACTGATTATATGCCTCTGCAAAACCTGAATGAGCATCTCAAGACTGATTATATGCCACTGCAAAACCTGCAAGATCTCCCAGGACTGATTATATGCTACTGCAAAACTTGAAGGAGCATCCCAGGACTGATTATATGCCTATGCAAAACCTGTGTACCTAACTATTACCTCATCATCTTCAGATCGTCTCATCGTCAACGGAGCACAACCCAGATGCACATAACATAGCACTTACACTCACCGGCATGGAAGGACTTTCCTATCACCATCCGGGAAAGGCTCAGCAATTACATTAATGACCATGGAAGGACTAACCTCTGACCATGTCGGAAAATCTTCAGCAGTTACATCAACGACCATGGAAGAACTAACCTCTGACCATGTCGGAAAAGCTCGGCAATTACATCAACGACCATGGAAGGACAAACCTCTGACCATGTCAGAAAAGCCTCAGCAGTTACATCAACGACCATGGAAGGACTAACCTCTGACCATGTCGAAAAATCCCAGCCCTTACATCTACACCATGGGAGGACTTTCTTACCACCATGTGAGAATGGCCCATCCCTTATATCTACACCATAGGAGGACTTTCCTACCACTATGTGAGAATGGCTCATGTGCATCTGCGTCTTCCGGACTCATCGCTTCCCCTTGGAAGGAACCTCGATTTGCAGTACACCAATCTTCTCTCTGAAGTATTCAAAATTCACTCCGGCCAGCGGCTTGGTCAATACATCGGCTATCTACTCGTCCATCGCAACATACTGGAGCTTCACTGCTCCTCTCTGCACCATATCCTTGATATAGTGATACTTGATCTCAATGTGCTTTGACTTGTCATGGAACACTGGGTTCTTAGACAACTTCACACAACTCTGGTTGTCGCAATATATACAAGTAGCATCCAACTGGAGATCAAATAAATCAGACAGTAGCTTCCTCATCCATACTTCCTAAGAACTAGCCGAACAAGCTGCGACATACTCTGCTTCGACTGTACTCAATGCCACACAGGATTGCTTCCTGCTAAACCAAGAGATCACACCTTATCCCACACTGAAGCATGTTAATTTTTTAGCATTAATTCAATATACTCTAGGATCTTTACTAAGAGAATAACATGTACAGCATATCAAGTATAACAATGCATATCAATCACACCAAGCAATCACATGAGACAATAGACACACAGAGTTTCACTGGGGAAAACCATAAAGGTGAAAAACCCCACAATTTCCTCAGAGATAGAAAGAGCAATGATACAACCCAAGTACAAGAGAGATAATCTTCTACTAGCAGTTACTCCTCCTCCTCAACTAGTGCGCCACTTTCCGAGTGATGTAGAGATGAATAATGAGATGAACAAATAGAGATCTCCCACTACTACATATGGGCGAATTGTTCCACAAAATATTTCCACGTTTTCAACATTCGTGGGTTAAAAAAATTAATTTTTTATATTTTTTGTTTTTCAGGGCGGAAAAACCGTGGCAATATCCACGCTTTGTAATGTTCCATGAACTTTCGTCAATAAAGGGACAAAATTTTTAGGTTTCACTTTTCATTGCAATATCCACGAATGTCGAGCTATATATACTGAGCTAGTTTTCTTGTTGATCGTTCATCACTATTTGTAAGTCCCCTTAATCAATCAACAACTTTTGTTTCGTGAGAGCCAGATCTTGCATTGTCTGATGATGCCTTTTGCAAATATGTCGACACTTGGTATGCCATGTTTCCCTCTAACATTGTTTTTTTTAATTTCTAAGAGATGTACACATTGATCACTATAATACATGGTGAGTTCAAGATACAAATCCAAAACAAGTTCTATAAGATGCTCTTATTTTTACTTTTAATTCTATACAAACCATTTTTATCTTGTGACATGACTCCATGTCTAAATTCTACAATTCTTAAAACAAAGTTTCCCTTAATTCCACAATTTAGGAAAATATATGCCTAAAGCATTAAAATTCACACCTAAGAAAGGTGAACATACTTAGGTCCTCGAAATTTGAAAGGAATTATTTTTCAGTTATTTATTAATTCAAATGTTTGTAGATATGTTGCTTGAAAAGGGATGTTCCTACAACAAAATTCCTTGATTGGAAAATTTTGAACATCTTTCTCAAAAGGTTATTGGTGAATCAACAAATGTTATTGGCTATATTTCAAGAAGAAAGAAGAACGTGGAAATTAGTTTCTTCTTTCTTCTTTTCCACACTTTGGACAACTCTTCACCTCATCTTATTATCCCTTTATTTTTCATATTCTTTTTCTCTTCATTATTATCCTATATACTTTGCTACCATAGGAAACACCTCATCACCATCATCTCTAACACTTTTACCACCTTGAACATCTTTGAAATATGCTTCCATTCTCTCCCAAAGGAGCTTACATCCCAAAATGTGCTTGTTAAATGGAACATATTTCCTCAAGCTACTTCCACTCAATGGTATTCACAAATTCCCCATCCTCTCTCCTCTACACCATCACCACTATCTCAATGAACACAACTAATGCTCGCCACTTGAAAACTTATCATCATTATACTTTGCTTTCATTGCAACCACTCCTCTATTGCAATGATCTTCAAATTGTTTCTCCTATTCTTCGTATTTTCTATTTATTGACATAAACTCTTCTTACTAGAGAAATTTCTACTTCTCCATGATGAACGCATCATGTATTCCTTCATCATCTTCATCTTCAATATTTCTAGTTATCTACTTTGCATTTTCACTTAAACATCTTATTCCATGACATGAAACACGTTGTGTATTCCTTCATCATCTTCCTATTCAAGATTTCTCTACTACTTTGCATTTTCATCTCAACAACTTATTCACTTTGGCAACATCATTGTTTCATGTTTTATTTGGTCCATTCCACTTTCTTTTCTTTTGTTGCACATTCCACTTGACCTACAACAAAATCAACACAAAATATTATGGGATATTCATATTATATTATAAGTTATGGTTATTTATGTATCTATAGATTTTATAACACAGAGCCCCTTAACTCCCTCGTGTGCGAAAAGCAGATACAAAGCCCCTTAACTCACTCGTGTGCGACAACACAGAGCCCCTTAACTCGCTCGTGTGTATTAAGTAGTTTTTATATCTGGTGTTTTTCCTAATACCAACTGCAATTGGTGTTTTCGCATCTACTGGCGGTGACAACACAGAACCCCTTGACTCGCTCATGTGCTCCTGGTTTGCAGGTGTACCTACGGGGGTGTCTACCTATGATGTTCTTTTCGCAAGTCTCGCACTTAAATAATACTAATGTTTGTAACGTTTGGGGGTTGTCACCTTGAAATGCTTTGTTGGAAGTTAAAGTCCTTATTGAGCTTTCAAAGCATGTTGAACCTGCCATTACTTGTTGCCTTTACACACTACTTGGGGTCCTTATAATACGCCTTGCGTTTTTTCAATTACTTCATTTGTCGTGAGTGCTCCACTACTATAGGGATCATGACTTGTATCTAAAATTTGGGTTGGTGAGGGAATTAAAAGTAACTCTATGATAGCACATGGTCACATTGCCAGCTACGCCAGGGGTTTTCTTCTTGGTTTCTACACCATCGAGGGTTTCGATGTCATAGTTCGTTTGTTGGAGTCTGTATGTTGGATGCACCTGAGGGTTTCGTCGTCTAACCTGATCTTGGCTCATGGTCAGCCCACCACGAAGGTTGCATATGCAAGAATGGTGACAACTACACATGCAGGTAATACCCTTCTTGTCTTTCTTGTTAATTTGAATTGATACGAATACAAACTCAGGTTCTGACGGGTATATTTTTACTTACTTGGCAGGTAATAGTTTGGCCCTCTCCATTTGCGTGGTTACTGGTTGATGGTACGGGTTTAGACTTGGAGGCATTTGCAATTGGTAAGCTCAGAGTCCACATTTCATTACCTCTTCCTCTCGCCCCTGTGGAGTGTTTTGTGTTTGCTATCAAAAACCTTGTGAGCCCGATTGGGTTCATTGCAACTAGCATTGAGTTCCTGGAATCGTCGTTGGATGGATTGTTGCAAGAAATGTATCTATTGTCTAATGCAGACCCTAGAAGGTCTTAGTGGAATATTTTGGGTCATTCGGCTCAATGTCTAAAATTTCATTGAAGCTTGTGGACAAAAGAGTAATAATAATAACACCCAATATGAACTGGGATTTGCTTTCAAAACCTATGTCTGTTTAAAAGGGCCCGAGATTTACCTTCTATATAAAATGGTGAATGTTTGGTTCTCTATTTAATCTCTACGTTTTCCTATGTATAAGATCCAAGTGTATGCGTAGAAGAAATGGGGTTTAAGAAGGTCGCCCTGCTTTCCTGTAGCATGAGAATCTATAAATGGTAACTGCTGATAGATATTCCATACTGAATAAAATCGTTTTGTTCTTCTGTGTAGGCGATTTAGTTTAAACGTTTCTGTTTCCCAAGATACTTTTGCCTCATGTCTAAATTATTTTCATGGGACCTGGGCTTTTGGAATTCTACCTGGGGTTTCGATACCTGACCTGGGCATCTATCGTTTTCTTGGTGTCAATGTGGGATTCGATCCTTGGATTCCGTCAGGTTTCTAGAGTTGCAATATAAACCTTAGAGTCTGCGTCCATAGGGTTTGAGCAGTAATAATCCTTGAAGATTCTGTTGTGTTCTGATATGGTTTCAATCAATCATGTTTACTGTGTAATGTTCCCATAATTGATTTCCTGAGTGATTTAAATTATGAGCTTTGGTTCTTTCTTTACTACTGTGTTTCTGGAATTTCATAAATAGAGATACAAAAGAGTTTAAATGGGTGGAATGTTAAAGGGATTCAATCCCAGTTCTTGCGTTTGAAACCCAACGCTTGTTTGTATTTAATGTATGCGGTTTTGATGAAAGATGGTTGTGGTGCTGATGATTGTTAATTCATTTGATTGAAAGATGACTTTGTAAAAACCTCCTGCGTTTTCGTTAAAGTTGTAAAAGGAATGGAATGCCTGATTCTACGTTTGTAAATCGTAATTTCCTTGATATGGTTGAAGCACTAGATCTTTATAATGAATTAGTCGATGTTAGATATCGTACAGTTGTTAATAGTATGAAAGTACACCTAGATTTAAAGATCAACAATGAGTAATACTATTTTGGTCTCCTTCCCTAATCGATGTGTGGTGTATCTAGGATATTATATGATTATTTGCCACTATTATCATTTCTATTTGGTGATTCTCCAACATAAAGAAGGGACGGCCCTAAATGTTTTAAGGAGAACCTAAGAAATCCCTACACAGTAACTAGTAAGAAAATGCGGACAGAAAAAAATATAAGTATTTAAAACAAGATAATAACTCTAAATTTATTCCTGGGGTGTTGTCTAGCACAGGCTAGCTTGGCTAGACCTACTAGACCCTCCACTGGATTCTGGGAAGAACCTCCAAGTTGATAAAACAATTGGTAATGGACAATGTTTCAGTATTTATCTACAACCAGACATCAAAACTTCCAGCCACACTACACTTTTCATTATCAAAACGTCCCTACGATTCAACCATTTGTCAAACTTTACATCAAAAGAAACGCATCAAGTATTACAGAGATTCGTATTCCAAAAACATAGTTTCACATATCCACACATAGGTTCCCATAATTCAATCGTCATCTGCATTTTATTTATGGGTTCCAATCCCAAATATCATGGATCGAACCCCATCCCCAACCAAGGGTGCAACACATCACAACAAATCTATTGAAATACATAGTAACCTTAAACTGATCCTACGTTAGCCAAACCATTCATCTTTCTAAACAATAAAATAGAAATTCATAGGGGGAATTGGGATTTCATTCTTTAAAGACTCATAGAAGTCAAACGCAATCGATACCACTGGCAGACTTCAACAAACATGATTTATTCCCACTTTAAAGTCTTAACCTCACACATAGCATACTTACAAAGGCCACGACTACACACAAGTACAAACGCAAGCTTAAGATTACATCATAAAGCTTGAAAAATCTAAATGGGTACTTCCCCAGTTCACGGTTCCAAAACTCATAACCTAGGATAGGCACCCATACTTCTCGAAAAATGATAAACCACGGGTCTAGGTATCAAACCCCTGGAGTAGCCCATCTTGCCCAGGATCATTTATGACAATTTAGACTCGAGATAAAAGTATCACCGGTATCAACGAAATACAAATCTATCATTCAACAGCCCAATTGTCTAGCTACAAGATAAGACTATAACATTGCATACATTCTCATAAATTATGCCATAGGAAATAAATATGCAAGACAAAGCCAGGGTATGTATTACATTTAATGTTTGGTGTTTCCTGTCTACTTTATATGTGTTTAGAAGATTGTGAATTCATGCAATGGTTATCTGTGTAAGCAACTTACATCTCGAGGACCAACTTCAGCAGAGGGACCACACAGGAGTGCTGAAGTTGATAGAGATCAAAATTATGTTATAAAATCTTTTACTGTTGCTTTAGCACTCGTCAGAAATTTCGATGGTAATTGTGAGGAAATTTTGCTTCTGTAGACCATATTGCTAAATTGAAAGGTAACACAGGTGGCTTTTATTTTCTATAGTACAAGGTACTATATTTGTACCCACACTTCAGATATGATTTTTGGTTTAATGTTGACGTGGAGATATTCAACTATACCTCTCTTATTGTTATTTGATCAATAGAGAGAAATGAGGGATATTTTTATTTGGCATCCCACCACCCTTCCTTATACTGTGATGATGAACTTTCAGGTTATATTGGACTGTTGTACATTTGAGAGAGATATGACTAGTTGTACCTTCCCAACCTTGATTGAGCTATGATTGGTCTTGTGGTACCTTATCTTTCACTTGTGTTTAATGGGGTCATTTACCCTCCTTGAGTAAATTTTTTAAAACCACCTTGTTGAAGTTTTGCTCTTATAGAGTACTATGGTTGTTTGGCCACATTTGGAGCATACCCTTGGTTCTAAGGGTCATGGGTCCCAAGGCTACCACCTTCAGGCTTGAAGTGGAGCTGACAATGGAAGACACAAGTGTAGTTTATTACCACCATGCAAATTTAATTTGACCTTTCAATTCCCATCACCATTTCCTCTCATACGACGTCCCACAACCATTTCTCTTAACACCCACTCTTCATTCATTCTGTGTGCATTTCACTATGCAACCGTCTCAGATTCTCACTGCATTTTCCCTCAATTCGTTTATAAATTCGGTATGACCCACACCCGTAGTCCGAGGAGTGTTTCCAGTGGTCTTGAGTTTCAGCCTGGTAGCGGTGGCGATTCATGGTATTATGTTTCCCTTCGGCTGCAATATGGAAAACTCAAAGTTCACTATGAAGGTTTGTCTGACAAATTAGATGGTTTGGGTTCCGTAACCCCGGTGCCATTTAGGGACACTTTGAGGAATTGCTCCTAGGGCACGGAACCCAAACCATCACATTTGTCAGATAAACCTTCGTAGTGAACTATGAGTTTGCCATATTGCAATTGAAGGGATTAAACATAATACCATGAATCGTCACTGTTGCCAGGATGAAACTCAAGACCGCTGGAAACACTCCTCGGACGGCGGGCGTGGGTCATACTGAATTGATAAACTAATTGAGGGAAAACGCAATGAGAATCTGAGACGGTTGCATACTGAAATGAATGGAGAGTGGGTGTCAAGAGAAATGGTTGTGGGGCGTCATATGAGAGGAAATGGTGATGGGAATTGAAAGTTCAAATTAAATTTGCATGGTGGTAATAAACTACACTTGTGTCTTCCATTGTCAGCTGCACCTCAAGTCTGAAGGTGGTAGCCTTGGGACTAGACATAGGTCACAGGTGAAGTCCTTATCAATGTGATTGTAAGGCACTCTTTGAAGGTGAAGTCCACAATTTTAAGTCTTTTTCCTCATTTTCATGCCTCTTTGTAAGACAATAAGGAGGGTAGTGGCATCAACATTGAAAATGGTTTCCATCCAAACCTATCAAGTGTACTTTTAGGTTAGCAGTATTCTTGACTCTGAACTGTAGCAGCTGTTTGGCCAGTTTGACCCTGTAAATCCTTAGATTTACAGGGTGATAATGGCCAAACAGCTGCTACAGTTCATAGAAAAGAATACTGCTGACCTAAAAGTACACTTGATAGGTTTGGATGGAACAGATTACCATGGACATCTATGTTGTCATATTTTTGGTTTAATGTTGACGTGGAGATCTTCAACTATACCTCTCTTATTGTTCTATGATCAATATGTTTATTTTATTACCTGTTATTGATTGAGTTATTAAATACTTGTTGTACCTTCCCCACCTTGATTGATTTATTATTGGACTTCTGGTCCCTTGTCTTTGACTTGTAGTTAATGCGGACATTTACCCTCCATTTTTTTTATACCACCTTGTTGAATTTTTGGTCTTATAGAGTACTTGACTTTGATCACCTGTGATCAGTTGTGGTGTGCTGATAATCACTTCTTTTATGCTGAGACTTGGTTGAATTTTATAATTTTTGTGACTTTATTTATGTTGAGTTATGTACTGTGCTTGATAGTCATTGACCTAATCAACTCCAGTCATTTCTCTCTCTCTGGTTTGTACACACCCTCTTGTAGGGTCAGCTGGTTCCTAGAGAAGACTGGCCTCTCTGAGGCACAAATAGTCTTTTCTGAAAGTAACACTTCTGAATATATTTTCAAGAATAGTTTCACACCCAGGTTGGTATCTTAAACTATATCTCTATTTTTGTTATATGATATATATGTTTATTTTATTACATGTTACTGAATATTAATAGTTTATCGTTTTAGTTTGCTTGTCATTATAACTCATTATAACAGTTTTGAATATACCAAAGAGCATGTGTTAAGAACTTATGGGTTGTACATTTGGAGTTCCTGGTTTCAAGAGGTAAGTATCTAGATTGACTAATGTATATCCATGGAATACTTTTTTTCTGGAAATTTTTTTTTATTGTTTCTATTGGCAGTTGTGCTGTGGAACTAATGTGAATTGTGTTCACTATTATTAGTTGATACAGGGAGGGCACATACTACCTTAAAGGTGTTTGATTGTTATGGCATTCTTGTTTTTTTTTAAATGTTTTTTTGCACATTGACTTTTTGCTCACATCATTCAAGAAACATTTATAACCCTGCACTGTAATCACAGCATCTAACTACATGGAAGTTGGGACACTGTTACTTTATCACATGTGCATGTGCTCTCTATTTTAAATAAACTTCATACACATTTTTGTAACTATAAATTCAATAAGTGTTTCCATCTCAAACTTGATTTAGACTATGCTAACAACTATTTGCTTTTGATTTGACTATATAATATGCATTCTGAGTTATCAGCTTTCCCTCGCATCAGACACGGGACCTTAGATTGATGCTGGTTTAGACTACACTGTTACAACTTTTGGATCTCATACAACCTATAGATGAACAGTGAACTACATATTGATTTACAAAGAAGAGCATATTAAGAGGCAAAAAAACTGTTATATTTTCAACGAGCATAAATAATAATTATGAGAGAAATCAACTTGCAACAAGCAATCACATAAGAGACACATAATTACCCTGGAAACCCCATGCCGGGAAATCTAGCACCCAATGAAGATCTTCATTACATGGCCAAAACCGGCCATCTGGGCCAAGTGAGCTCACCCGCTCACCTCCAGGCCACTTTACAATGGAGCCTTTTCAAGCCTTATAAAGGCTTCCTTACATGCAATACCATGGGAAATACCATGGGCTACAACAAACCATGTGCCCAAAAACATGTGCTCGACCTAACCAACTTTGACTCAATCCCGAGTCAAGGTTAACCCTAACAATCCCCCCTTTAAACTTGACTTGGAGTAATCACCAACCCCCCTCAAAGTTTTAACCGAGGAATCTCACATACACCCCCCTATCACCTAGGTTTTTCTCCTGACTTTACCGGTGAGTTACCAGGGGTATGCATGCCTTACCAGGTCTTACAGCCATATGCCCTTTTACATGCAAACTGCTCCATTAATTTATTTATTTTATTTTTTTCATGTGTCTTCATGGTGACTACACCATCACCATCCGTTGCTTCAACCTCTTGCTTTTCCATGCTTGCTTTCTTATGCTTTGGCATTGGTCATCACGCGTTGCCCTCAACCTACCTATGTCTTTTTTGACCAAATCAAGTAGTCCACTTTTCCATGCTCAATCTACGTAGATCCAAACCAAGCAATCGAGGTCTTTAGATTTCTCAAGCCCAATACCACGATTACAGGTATCTTTTGACCTCATATTGGACATATCTTAAATAGATCTGCAAACACATTTCAGCTTGAGCATGCTCATTCCTGTGGCCTCTAGCTTGTGTCCTGCAGAAACCTTATGCAAGCAATATTCCCTCTTCACATGGGAGAACTATGCATTCACTACACGAACTTACTCCTCACTTTGCACAGTACCAAAATGCAAACAACGATCGATGGCTCCATATAGTAGATCTAGGCCTGCCTTGATCTGTGCGGGTTTCATGGCTATTTTCTACAAACGGTGGGTAGACTTTCAGCTCAATGATGTGAGGGCAATACAATCCCAACACACCATTCTGGACCCTCTACTCAAATCTCTTTGGACTCACGCATAGGCAGCACGTTTTCTTCCTAGATCAACCTCGACCTCTACACGCAAACCAAATCTGACCAGATCCACAACGATCTCTACACTTATCAGGATAGCTCACGCCGGATCTCTTCACGCCCAGCATCTCTTGATCTCCTCGTTAGCTCACAGCCCTCACGCTGGCTTTCCACTGCTCCACGGGACCAACCGGGCTTCAGGCTCCTTCATGAGGGCTGCTCTCCTCCTGCAGCTCTTCACTGGCAGCTATCTCCATCGACTAGCTACTCTCCTGGCGGCTTCCTCCACCACCACATGCGGGATCAATCTCCACCCTTCACGTGAGTAAGCAAGCTGGAGCACGGCTGTTCTCTGAACGGGTCTCCACAGCTTTCCTCTGCACGGATCTTTCACCAATGGACCGGCTCACTCCTCTCTGCTAGCGGCTCTCCAGGATAGGATTCATGCGGTCTCTCCCTCACAGGCCTCTGTAGGCTCCCTCTTGAGCTCTTCGGCTGTCAACGAACTGGATCGGCTCTCTCTCCCATTTCATGCGCAAACAGTTCCTATGGTCTCCTCCTCCACGATAGCCTCCATGGGCTATCCTCTGCACAGGTGCACCCATAGTGGCCCTTCCTTTCTACTTTCACGCGGGCTCGAGCCTCTATGGCTCCTGCATGATCTCTTCATGGGATTCATATCCTCCACACAAGTCTGCTAGCTCTAAGACGGTGGTGCCGGCTCTCCACGAAATGGCAGCTCCTCTGTTATGTGGATTCTCTGTGGCTCAGGATCTTCCACGCGGGCTCCCTGATGGCTGGGGGTTTTCTCTGCAGCTACTTCCCTTCAGCTTTTCACTGCCCAAATTTTAAAAAATGGGCCAAAAATTTTTCTCGGGGGTTCCTGCCCCCAAACCCCCATGAACCTTCAGGACAGGGCCTCCACGAGGCACCCGAACCCCCCTTATATTCGCCGAATGGGACTCCAAACACCATGGCTCTGATACCACTTGTTAGATTATCTCAAGCGGGTGGCAATGGCCATATTCTTCAATAACCTTTTGAAAGCATGGAATAATGATCATATAGTAGTAAATAAGAGGTGATTGCTTGAGGAGAGCGAATGCATTACCTCCAATAGCTGATTTTACCTCCGAAATAATCATGTGATCATGATGCAAACCAACAGACTCTGGTGCAAGAGAGGATTTAGGACCTTCTGCAATATCTAGAGTGTGAGCTGGCACAAAAAGAGAAGAAATTTGGAGCATGAGTGTAGAATCTGCAAGTTCTTCTTCTTTGTGGACAACTTCAATATGAGATGTGTTTGATACTGGTTCATAATCAATGAGATCATCAAGGAGGGAGAATGCATCACTTTGCTTGTTCTCGAAAGGGTTTGGACCAATTCCTTCATTCTGTCTGCCGAATCTTTCATCCAGATGGACCCATAGCTCTTTTGGAGTTTCAACAACATCAAGGTATTGGTTAATCATGTATTCAGGCAAAGAAAGCATCATTGCTCCAAAGGCTCGGTCACCTTTATTCAACCAGTCAATCTTCTCTTCAGAGGATTCGAACTCTCTTTCAAAATAACAATCAAAGAGATCATGGCTCTTCAAATATGCTATCATTTTTGTTTCCATTCATCATAGTTGAATGGAGAAGGAGGAGTAATTCCTGATGGATACATAGAAGCTATAGAAGACCTGCAAAAACAATAGAAATGTCTGCAACTGCTACTACTGCAAAAAATGCAGAAACTACTGCACTCGAAATCTTGGTAATAACCTGCAAAAACACTCTCAGGAATGGAGATAAACAATACTCTCAACATGCTCTGATACAATGTGAAAATCCTCAGAGCATATCTAAGAGATGATGTATACCTCACAAGAGTAATTATGATTAAGCAGGAAGATAAAAGAAGAGTGGTCCATGCAGTGTAATGAGCAACAAAATAATAATACAATAGAACTCAAATAGAATCAAAAATACTTCACACACTCTAATTAATTAATCACAATATGGACAAATAAATAGTACAATGCATGAGGATTTGAATGCCAAGGTGGCAATTCGAATTAGCCTTCATGGAGTGATCAAAAGATCATTGGAGTGTCATCGGAGCACAACTAGTAGTCTATCTTATCATCGGTGGAGTCATCAATGCACAAGTAACTGTCAACCGTCAGTCAAACTGAGTCTAACTGAGTGTGGTAGGTGTAACTGAATGTAACTGGCACATGGAGACACTAACTGAATGAAGGAGGCTCAGTGTAGGGCGCATGAGGAGCTAACTGGAGTCAAAACAGTTAGTCATGTCTCATCGGAGGTCAATCAGAATGATAACAGCAGTGAGGATTCAGTCTGGCCTCAAATCAAGGAAAGACTGGTGGCTAACTGAAGTAAACTGGACTAGTAGGTGAGAAAGGCGCCCTTCTTCAATGGAAGGTGAGATCTGGGTGCATGACAAGCTAGGAGGGTTGAAACTGAGTGGAAGGAAGCTCCGGGGGATAGCTAACTGAGGGCTAGGTGCTGGGACTGATGACTGGAATGCATGCAAATGCATGCAAACCCTAAATGATGCATGCAAACCCTAAAAGTGCATGCATGCCTGAAAATGTAAATGATCAAAATACTAGTGGGACTAGGATGGAGTATAGGAATATCCTAACATGCCTTCTCTGTGCATTCTTTTTGGTGCGTTTCTTCCCACCTTTTTCATATCCGCACAAGTTAGAATTTATTTTGGTTGGATTCCTTTGTTGTAACTTAAATCATTGTTTGTTTCTACATGCTTAGTGTGCTTCTAGGAGACTTGATAAACAAGGGCTTTGGTAGAGGTAAGATTGATTATATCAATTGACTTCAAAGTTTATTTAGAAATATTTTCAACCATTGGTTCCACTCTATTTATTTTCTATTCAATAATCCTACAAAGAGTTGCTTGTTCAAAAATGCAGTGAGTGTTGAGAATAAAAAACCGTAGCACTGCAAACTTCAAATGATAGAATTCGTGGAACAATTGTTTCCTATAGGGTATTCATGACAAGTAGAATTGTGATCTTATTTCCTTGTAGGGGTTTAAAGTAAAACTTTATCGTGTCATTGCTTTAATGCAAGATACTAATGAAAAATGTACACTAAGGTCACATTTCTATAAAGTCAAATCTCGTACATTTTTCACTTCATATAGAAACATCAAAAATACATTTTGTATGTTCATTCAGACACTCAAAATAAGTTTGTCCTCTCTTAACAATAGAGGGTTGAATTCACAAAGTCATTTAAAAGAAACACAACCTAAAGACTAAAGCTCTACTCAATACATATTTTTTCAAAAAACAATAAGAGAACAATGGACACTCCCTTTCAACAAAAATAATCCATTGAAAACAAACTAGGGTTTTCTTTTGAAGCCCTATCGCAAAAGAGAGTGCTTTTGATGAGATTGAATCCGTAAGTATAGATCATTATTGACTGGAGATAGTGAACATGGATTTCTATTTTCATAGTTAATGCTTGCCCAATGTTTGGGTACGAGTTCCAATCCTTCAAGTCCCAGCAAATAGCCATTTATCTTCATCTTGGTTCAAGTCTTCTGTCCATTTTGGCCCTTCAAAACTTGCAATTATAGTTTCTGTTGTCAGATTAACACTTGTTGTTTTCACTGGTTTGGGTTTAGTGACTTGGTCATTGAGGTTTTTGTTATACCTGGATAGACATAACTTCTCGAGGGAGTATCTCAAGGGACCAATGATTCCCCTCTCAGCAAGATTTTTAGTAGTGAGGAATTTTTGTGATGAAAGTCCAGCTTAGGGATGGAGCAGGGCAAACATAAGTTTGTCCAGTTAATATCCGAAGGCAGGGAAGGACGGGGATGAGTAAGGAAATATTGATACATTTCTTTTATTGAGTACATTTCTTATCAGGATTCCCATGAGAATAGGGGCCTTTTCCTTTAAGGCCTCAATGATATATTACCATAGAGGGAGAAGGGCCTGAGGGAGAAGCTGAAGGCATGACTGTTCACCCAGATGTGGGGTTCAGAATGTGACAAGGAGGAGATTCTGGTGGTTACCGAAAGTTGGAGTTTCGATGGCGATCGGATCACCATTCAACTGCTATCCACATGTGCTTAAGACTGGGGCTTACAATTCTTCATGTTTATACATTTAGTTCAAGTTCTTGAGATATCTACCTAGGACTGTGTTTGTTGTTTACAAGCTCATGAAAAGTTTGATGATAAATGAATCTGATAAAGTTTTATTAAGAAGTGAACAGAGCTAAGAAGTGAATAGAGCTAAGGTATAATTCTTTGTAAGACCGAGCTCATACATTGAAAAATGTTGTTTAAGCCTTATGATTATTCAAAGGACACAAAGATGTGAAATCTGAGCTTGAAGAAGAACAATTTGCAAAGCATTGAAACATATTGATAGCATATTTGAAGGACTTGTGTTATAACTTGAAGACTGAGCACATTCTTTGTGACCAAATTGAAGTTGAGTTTGAATAGTGTTATGGGAGAACATCAGTTATATCTTGAAGACCGAGCCTATTCTTTGTGACCAAATTGAGTTTGAGTTTGAATATTTGTGCCATTAAAAGACAAAACTTGAAGTTGAAGAATTGATTGTTGAAAAGGGATAAGTATGAAAACTACTTGAACAAATTTTATTTGTGTTACTGCTTATCATAAAGACTTGGTAACTACTTTAAGGAATACAATGCAAGATTATTTGTTTGATGAAGTTTGATAGAATTGGAAACCATCATTAAGCAGACTTGTTTGCAGATCTGAAAGGAATCATTGATAAGGATTTGATTGTAGATGTAAGAGCTAGTTCATGAGAAGTGCTTTTAGTCTATTTGAAGCAAATCTATGACTGTATCGTCGCATTCAATTTTTTTTTTTTAAACTTCCAGGTATCGTCTCCATATCGACGAACATCAATGTAGGCTATAGAAAATGTTTCGACGCAGTTGCTGAACCTGCCACAAAAGTTTGTGAATGCCAATGTGGATACTGCGACGATGATTCGTGGAACTATAAAAGTATCATCCACACAGGTGTTGAATCTGCCACGAAAGATTGTGAATGGATGCGTGGATACTACAACGAACATTCGTGGAAGTTTTATCACTTGCGTGGAATTTTATAGGAGTTGTGCGTCGATATAGCGACGAAATTGCATGGCAGGATTCATTTTCCCTAGCTATGAGAAATGTTGTGTTGTTGACACGTGGAAACAACGAAGCGTTGCTATTGCCACGATGTGGAATTTTCGTCCCTATATCCACAGATCTCTTTCCATGAAAAAAAAACCCCAATCGTTGCAACAGGGATGAAAATTTGTGGCTATTACAACGCAATTTCGTGGCAAATTAGACCATATGTAGTAGTGTCCCGCTCACTATTTATACTTGTTCTGACTTGCCTAATACACTAGCAGGGCCGACTTCTCTAGAAGAGTCTAATAACCCATGGTTACATTAATCCGGTCCGACCCCACACTTGGTGGTCTAATAACCCATCACAGCAAGTTACAACACTTGCGACACTTGTCAATACAAATGACGACACTTCCGTATAGAGGAATAATAACATCTCTATAGGAGTACAATATACATAGGTGAAA
This sequence comes from Larix kaempferi, assembly GCA_027924585.1. NCBI lineage: Eukaryota > Viridiplantae > Streptophyta > Pinopsida > Pinales > Pinaceae > Larix > Larix kaempferi. The sequence goes on from BSBM01000207.1 coordinate 5,613,854, forward strand.
TACATTCCGAAGTTACATGTGCATCAACACTCCCTCTTAAATAGGAAGGTATTTCTCGACACAGATCTGCTAGCACAAGTCTTCTTCTCTGGATCATCGTCATCGAATCAACATCATCGTCACTGTTGCTGCTATCTCAATCAATCTCCGATCTAATCGTCATAGGAAGTTCTACAGAACCAGTCCTTTTTCATACTGGATGTAGGCCTACCACCTGCAGGTCTTCACCATCTACAGATCCATCCCTTATTCATGCTGGATGTATCACAGAGCCAGCCCTTTTTCATGCTGGATGTGACCTAGAAGACATCTAAGATTTCCACCACAGAGCCAGTCCTTTTTCATACTGGATGGGACCTAGAACGCATCTAGGATTTCCACCACAGAGCCAGTTCTTTTTCATACTGGATGGGACCTAGAACGCATCTAGGATTTCCGCCATAGAGCCAGTCCTTTTTCATACTAGATGGGACCTAGAAGTCATCTAGGATTTTCCACCACACAACCTCGAAAGAGCATCCCAGGACTTATTATAGGCACACAGCCCAACCTATCGAATCTCCCAGGACTACATTACATGTGGTCATGGCAAAACCTTGAAAGAGCATCCCAGGACTTATTACGAGCACACAACCCAACCTATCGGATCTCCCAGGACTACATTACATGTGGTCATGGAAAAACCTCGAAAGAGCATCCCAGGACTTATTACGGGAACACAGCCCAACCTATCAAATCTCCCAGGACTACATTACATGCCATAGGACAAAACCTCGAAAGAGCATCTCAGGACTTATTATGGGCACACAACCCAACCTGTCAGATCTCCCAAGGCAATATTACATGTCCTCCCAGAGCAATGCCTCGAAAGATCATCCCAGGACTGATTACGGGCACATAGCCCAACCTGTCGGATCTCTCGGGTCAACTTACATGCTCATCTGCACAACCTGTCCACGGCCATAGAGCATCAACCTGATACTCATCATACATCATCTTGATGTACATCAGCACATGATCATCCTGATCATCATCATAGCATCATCCTAATGCATATCATCTGGAGCAAAGTCCTGAAGCTCATCATCCATGATCATCCTGATCATACAATGTATCCACTTGATACATATAATCTGGAGCAACATCCTGAAGCTCATCGTCCATGATCATCCTGATCATACAATGTATCCACCTGATACATATACAAATACATGATCCACCTGATCATAACAAGCATCTAACATGATGCATACAGAGCAGTAACTGGAGCATCATCTTGATGCTCATCATCCAACGCTTACATCCATAGCCATGGGAAGGATCCTCCTCTCACCATGCTTGGAATGGATCCTGCAAATGTGTCCATCACTTCTTCCTTGAAGTGTCATCAATCTAAAGAACACCAAGCCTCTCTCTGAAGTACTCAAACTTCACTCTGGCTAGTGGTTTCGTCAACACATCTGCAACCTGCTCATCCGTCGCAACATACAGGAGCTTCACTGCTCCTCTCTGCACCATATCCCTGATATAGTGATATTTGATCTCAATGTGCTTCGACCTGTCGTGAAACACCGGGTTCTCAAACAGCTTCACACAACTCTGGTTGTCACAATAGATACCAGTAGCATCCAACGGAATATCAAATAACTCAGACAGTAGCTTTCTCAGCCATACTGCCTCACAACTAGCCGAACAAGCTGCAACATACTCTGCTTCGGCTGTACTCAGTGCTACGTAGGATTGCTTCCTGCTAAACCAAGAGATCACACCTGATCCCATACTGAAGCAACACCCAGAAGTGCTCTTCCTATCTGCAGCACTTCCTGCCCAATCTGAATCAACATAACCCTGCAGGTTAAACTTTTGATTCGCATCATACTTGATCCCATAATCAATTGTACCCTTCAGATACCTCAGAATATGCTTTACCGCAACCAGGTGAACACCTCTGGGATCCATCAGGAACTGGCTCAATGTGTTCACCGCAAAGCAAATATCTGGTCTCGTGTTCATCAAGTACATCAAGGACCCAATCATCTAACGATACACAGTGATATCAACCGGATCAGATGAAGCATCACACAGAAACTTCAGGTTTGATGCCATAGGTGTGGCCATGGCCTTGCAGTCCGTCATCCCGAACCTCTTCAGGATTTCTACTACATACTTCCCTTGTCCAAGGAAGATTTCATCTATACTCTGCCACACCTCCATACCTAGAAAGTAGCGCATCATCCCCAAGTCCTTCATCTCGAACTTGGCAGCAAGCTTCCTCTTTGTGTCGGCAATCAGTCTATCCTCGCCCGTAATAAACAGGTCATGCACATACAAGAGTAGAATCACAGGATTGTCTTCCTCAACTTTGTAGTAAAGGGTGAGTAAAGGTTAGAATCCGCTTTACACTTGGTAAAGCCCAAACTGGATAGAAAACTATCCATCCTACCATACCAAGTCCTAGGAGCTTGCTTCAAGCCATACAAGGCTTTCTTCAACCTGCACACATATGACTTTCTATCATGTGTTTCAAAATCAAGTGGCTACTCCACATACACTTCCTCTTCGACTACACCATTCAAGAAAGCTGTCTTTACATCCATTTGGTGTATCTTCCATTTCATCACTGCAGCCAGAGCAAGTACTGTTCTGATGGAAGTGTATCTAGCTACATGAGCAAAGGTCTCTTCATAGTCTATTCCCTCTTTCTGAGAGAAGCCACGAGCTACAAATCTTGCCTTGTATTTCTCTATGCTACCATCTACAGCATCCTTGATCTTATAGATCCACTTGGAAGTCACAACAGACTTCCCTTCTGGTCTTGGGACCACATCCCAAACATCATTCTTCATGATCGATTGGTATTCGTCAACCATGGCATCCTTCCATTCTTTCTTTTCCGCTGCCTCTTCATAACTGGAAGGTTCTTCGTTCATAATGTCACAGAGCAGGGCTACATAGCTAGTGTGTGACCTTGTCCTCTTCCTTTCTCTGTGTTCCTCTTCTGGAATACCATTTCTTTCTGCATCTTGGATGAGCTCTCTAGCCCATGCAGGTTTCCTCTTGTGAAAGTTCTTCTCACGGGGTGAATCTATAGGTTCTTGTGGATCTTTAGTCTCACGGGTTGCTTCTGGAATTGCTTCATTCATAGTGGTATCTTGAAATCTGATTTCCTCTGGTTCTTCGTGATCTTCGACAGGTGTCTTCCTTGATTTGATATAAGCTAAGTTCTCTTCAAATGTTACATCCCTGCTAACATCAATCTTCTTGAACCCTGGAAAGTATATTCTGTAAGCCTTCGAGCTTTCACTGTACCCCACAAAGATTCCCTTCTTTCCTAAAGGATCTAGCTTAGTTCTCTTTTCCTTTGGAACATGAGTATATACTGGACAACCGAATATTCTGAGATGGCTGACTTCAAGCTTCTTACCAGAAAAGACCTCTTCTGGTGTCTTGTAGTCCAATATTTTGTGAGGTGTTCTATTCTGCACACAGTTGTCCTAGCTGCTTTTGCCCATAGATGCATAGGAAGATCTTGGTCATGAAGCATTGCCCGTGTTGCTTCCATGATAGTTTTATTCTTCCTTTCTACAACTCCATTTTGTTGTGGATTGTAAGGAGCAGTCAACTCCCTCTTAATACCTGAATCACTGCATAGCTTCTTGAAATCACCTGAAGTGAATTCTCCGCCATTATCGGATTTGAAGGTCTTGATCTTCTTATCAGTTTGATTTTCCATCAATGCTTTGAATTCCTTGAATTTATCAAATACTTCATCTTTGTTCTTTAAGAAGTAAACCCAAGTCTTCCTAGAGAAATCATCAATGAAAGAGACATAATATACATGCCCACTCAGAGAACTTGATGACATCGGACTGCATATATCGGAGTGGATGATTTCCAAGATTTCTTTTGCTTTACTTTCACTACTTGGAAATGCCTTCTTAATGTTCTTTCCTTTTGCACATCCTTTGCAAACACCTTCATGTTTTGTCTTGATTTTAGGAAGACCCTCTACTGCTTTACTTGCAACTAGTAGTGCTTTGTAGTGCACATGTGCAAGCCTTCTATGCCAAAGTTCACTTGGCTCCATGGATTCATGTATCATGACTTGTTCAGGTTGTCCCTTCAATTTGTACAATCCTCCCTCTTGCTCTCCAATCACCACTGCATCATCTATAGTTTTACCCTTTGGCCACATTAGGACTTGGCCATCTACAAATGCAACCCTCATGCCTTTTGCATCCAATGCAGATATGGAGAGTAGGTTCTTCTTGAGCCCAGGTACATATAGTACATCTTTCATCTTCAAAGACTTCCCAGAGTCTAAGTTGTAGGAGGCTTCACCACTTCCCTTGATGGGATATTGATAGTCATCCCCAAGTTTTACTTTATGGCGTGACTCATGTTCAGGTAGATTTACAAAAGATTCTTTAAACCCAATCATGTGTTTGGAAGCCCCACTATCAATAAGCCAATCATTACATCCATGAGAGATAGTACCTGTGAGAGCAGAGATCAGAACATATTCATATTCACTTGATGAAGTATCACTTTATACACTAGCCTTCTTCTTGGAGGGTTCATCATCCTCGGCAGCATGAGCATGGTACCTCCTTTTGGTGCCCTTCTTCTTCTTGTTGAAGTTGTTGTTGTCCTTTTTGTTCTTGGGACAATTTATAGCAATATGTCCATTCTCATTACATGTAAAACATATTCTCTTGTCTTTATGCTGATGGTGGTGAGAGGATTTCTTGAAATGGGATGGCTTTCTCTTGGGCTTTCCTTTCTTGGTGTGTGTTGTGAGAGCTTGCTTCTTCTTGTGAGCATTCCTTCCCCAATCTACTGAAGGAGATCAGTTTTCTTTTTGCACAGATTCCTTGGATAAAGGAATCCCATGACCTAGGTAGGCCATTCAAAGTGGTCATAACAGTTTCACCATTCTCCACTACTTCATCCACAGCTTCAAGTTGTTCCTTGATCTGAGAGACCTTAGAGAAATAGGATTGAATGGTCTCTCCATTCTGAAGCTTTACCCCTTTCAATTGGTTCCGCAGAGTCATCTTCTGATTTATGTTCTTCCCTTCAAATAGCTTGGTTAGGGAATCAAACATCTCCTTGGGTGTCTTTAGAGATGACACATGTGGTATGAGATGGTCTTTGATAGAATCAGCAATGATCCTCTTTTCATTGACCAAGTTCTTCTTATGTAAGGCCTTAGCCTCTTCTCCCTATGGGACAAGGACCTCTTCACTTATGCAAGTGTCCAATTCATTTTCTTCCAGGATTAACCCAATCCTATACTTCCATGCTTGGAAGTTATCAGCCCCTTCAAGCTTATCCCCAAGCTTGGTGTGGTGAGACATCTTAAAGAGTACTTCAAATGGAAATAGAAAAGATTTAGGTCTTACCACTTGATTTGTAGAAATCTGGATTTGGTGCCGGATTAGGGTTTGTCAGAGAAACCCTAAAAAATAAAAATGTGAATTTCAACTTTCTCAAAGGATAGAAAGATGCGCCTTGATGAGATGATCAGCCTGGTATACTAAGAAATTGTAAACTGCAAATATTCACCCTTCAGAAATGCTTTTCAATCTCCCAGATTCACTAGGGAGGACCCTGAATTAGGGTTTGTGTTTCTCGAATCTTCACCCAACCAAAAATATTGATCCAAATCTCTAAACTTCGATTTTTCGAAGGAGCTTCCAGCTATGTCCTCAAATTTCAGAAATTCCTATTTTTGTAGAAACCCTAATTTTTAGGGCCAAAAATGAAAGTGCTCAGAATTGAATTCTGATTGGACAGAAAGATTCTCCTTGATGAGTAGAGTCAATCTACCTTGCTGCCTTTCCAAAATCTGTGGAGAGAAACTCAATAAAGTAGAAACCCTAGTTTCTGCCACTGCACAATGTCTTCTTCTTAGGTTAGCTCTAATACCATGTTAATTTTTTAGCATTAATTCAATATACTCTAGGATATTTACTGAGAGAATAAAATGTACAGCATATCAAGTATAACAATGCATATCAATCACACCAAGCAATCACATGAAACAATAGACACACAGAGTTTCACTAGGGAAAACCATAAAGGTGAAAAACACTACAACTTCCTCAGAGATAGAAAGAGCAATGATACAACCCAAGTACAAGAGAGATAGTCTTCTACTAGCAGTTGCTCCTCCTCCTCAACTAGTGCACCACTTTCCGAGTGATGTAGAGATGAATAATGAGATGAACAAATAGAGATCTCTCGCTCTCTATTTATACTTGTTCCAACTTTCCCAATACACTAGCAGGGCCGACTTCTCTAGAAGAGTCTAATAACCCATGGTTACATTAATCCGGGTTGACCCCACACTTGGTGGTCTAATAACCCATCACAGCGACACGTGTCAATACAAATGACGACACTTCCGTATAGAGGAATAATAACATCTCTATAGGAGTACACTATACATAGGTGAAATACATTCCGAAGTTACATATACATCAACAAAGCAGCACTCTGAAGTGCTCTTCCTATCAATGGCACTGCCTGCCCAATCTGAATCAACATAACCCTCCAGGTTAATCTTCTGATTCGCCCCTTCAGGTACTTCAGAATATGCTTTGTAGCAATCAAGTGAACATGTCTCGGATCCTTCAGGAACTGGTTCAATGTGTTCACAGCAAAGCAAATATCTGGTCTCGTATTCGTCAAGTATATCAAGGACCCAATCATTTGACGATACAGCGTGGCATCAACCGACTCTAATGAAGCATCACTCAATAGATTCAGGTTCGATGCCATAGTTGTGGCCATGGGCTTGCATTCCATCATCCTGAACCTATTCAGGATCTCTGTTGCATACTTCCCTTGTCCAAGGAAGATTCCATCCGCACTCTGCCACACCTCCATGCTTAGAAAATAGTGCATCATACCCAGATCTCTACTTCACATTTTCCTTGGCTGAGGAAAAATCTCATCTGATCTTAGTGACATATCTAATCACAAGAATCATGCCAAGATTCTTTAACTCTAAGATCTACTCCCTCTAAATTGAAGTTTTCTATATTTGAGTGTTGTCCTCCCTCTTGAACATCATTCACATTCTGCATTGAGTGATCTTCTGCATATCTATCTGTGCCATCTCCCGTCAAATGGGTCTACAAATATGAGCCTCAAGATCACTCGAACTCTATCATGAGTTCCTTCTTGCATCCATCTGTATATGGAAACCATCTTCAACCTTCTTGCAAAAGTTGAAATCTGCATCACTCATGGTGATCATCAAGCTCATCAAATGACTATCGATCCTAGGTACCTATTGAACTTGTACAAAGCTTTCTTCAATCATGTCATTCTCTATCGAATCCTGGGAGTTTGTTGGATATGCACTTATTCTTCATTTAAACCATTCAAGAGAACGGTCTTGTCATCCATGGGTGTAATATATCTCTGGAAGTGTGTCTAGCCACTGGAGCAAACATCTCGCCATGATCCTCTCCCTCTTTCTAAGAGAATCCTCTAGCCATGAGCCTTCCTTTGTACTTCTATAGTATGCTTGATTTGTAATTCTTCTTTTTGAATAGTCATCACTTGTTCTTCGGAACAAGTGTTCATCATCTTTCTTTTGTAGATCATAGCTCACGATCTTTCCTACAAATAAAATTTAATTATATGATTAGTAACACTTCATAATTATCAAATCATTTTGACATTTCAATGATAACCTATTCTGCATACGATCTTTCCTGCAAGTCAAGTTCAATTGCATGATTAGAAACATCTCATAGTTTTCAGAACAAATTCTTACACATAAAAACATAAGTCATGCAGTCATGCAATTATCTTAGTCAATGTTTCAATACAACATTTATCCATATCCCGTAACTTTCTAGATGCCTTCCATCTCTACCAGAACATTGTTAAGAGTGTGCACCACTCCAACATGTTAGCAAAGAGGTTTCAACCTAGATAAGTAGCAATGGAGTGTTGTACAGTACCATAGGCCACTTACCCATTACTTGCATATTAGTAGTATCTTGTTCATTAATACAAATTTTCCAACATCCATAGTATACATCCTAAATCTAGGAACATAAGTATGTACATGACTGAACAACATCATTTAAGTAATCATATACACAAGAAATGACAATTCTAATGCTTATCTTTGTTTGGTTGTTGGGTGGACTCCCTCTCAATCTTTGCTTCCTTACAAGAATTACTGGAGTGTGATCCCTCTTGATCTCTATTTTCCCTTTGTGATAGCATCATGATTATATGTCTTTGAACTTCTATCCATCCTGGACCACTATGCATGCTTAAGTGTGCACTAGTTTCATTATTGTGTCATCCTCAAGACCTCATACATAATCATACATTCATTAGTATAATCTCAATACTATCAAAACATTATAATCCTATAATCTTAACATGTATGGTCATGGTCATTTCATACACAGGTAATTTATCACAAGCGTTAGTATTCAAGGTTTCATGGAGTACTTTTACTCATACATATTCTTATTTGACCATATGACTCTTCTAGTTTGTCATATCATTAATCAAACTAAGAAGCATAATATGCATAAACCCATGATTACTCAAACCTATAACTTCATGAATAATCATTATCAATCATACAAAATTATACTTATATAAGATCATGTCACAAGGTAGGATTCTAACTTGATATACGAAAACATACATGGATTATCATGTTTGCTAGTTATGTCTAACATACCCAAACAATATCTTCTTTGTTCTCTTCAATGATTTAGAGACCTTGTGCTAGTAACCTGCATCTCTCATAAGTTAAGCATTGTAGAACCAAATTATACATACCTCGTAAGTAGAACTTCTATGTGATCAATGACTATGGATGAGTCTTTGTCTTCATGTCAACATGGTCATATATTCTTGATCTAGAACTTGATTTGTCTTTCTTGGTGTACCTTTCATGTTAGCAGATAACATCATCCTCATACAACACCACAAGTGCATTAATACAATCATAAATGTCATAACCCTAATCAACAAATGTCTTCTATCATTAACATGCATTCATACTTTTACTAAGGTGACCAATCAAGTCCAAAATTAATCATGATTGTACTAACCTCAATAATATGAAGACAAACATATCATAAACTTAATCATGAAACAAATTTCAAAACATACATGTATCTCCTCAAGTCATGCCTGTCGAGATTGCTTGTAGTCTTCTCTATAAGGGTAAAACCCTAATCATCCAAGGTAGATCACTTGTAAACATCTTATATAGGTTCATGGTGCTAGGATGATAGAATATCAGTGCCATTTAAACCTCCTTCATCACTGCCCTATGAGTCTCCCAACTTTGCTAGGGTTTCTTCTTACTTGGAAACCCTAATCTTCAATCTCCTTCCTCCCACAACATTTAGATGGAGGATTAGTATTTATGACGAATGAATTCCAAATCCATTTTCAAAGTTTTCAATGTTGCATCAGGTTTCTCCAACATTGTATCAAGTCATGCCATACCTAAAAACTAAAAACCCTAAGTGAGAGCTTCTTCCTCCTCTTCTTTGATTTCCTCCGTTGAGCCATTTCAAATGTGTCTTATTGTTTCTAGTGTATCTCTGAAATTTCGGATTTGCAGGGTCTGAAACTTCGACCTGTGGTAGCTGAACCTGTCATCTTTCCAACCCGATAGTTTTGAGCTTCATTGGATTCTCCATCAGAGAGATATGCTCAGTTTCCCAACATGACCTGTTTAAGGGATGAAACAGCATAGCGAACTTGTACGGAGTACCACGTGTCACTATTTCATCTTCGACCTCTGAAACTCGAACCTGTGAAACTACAGTCTGTGCCCTAACTATCACTTTTTACGAAATTCCATTTGGAGCTTCCTAGCCCGAGATATGACCTTTTTACCTAGGTCACTTGTTTAGGGCTTCATTCTGGAAGAGGCAGAAACACTAACTTGTACGGATCATAACTCGAAAAGTACAGCGAATCGGGGACTGAAATTTTTACACATGGTACATCTGTGTTTGATATTCGACCTGTAAAAATTTCAAATCCTGAACCTTCGCCAAAAAGGATTTATAGCGAAAGTTCCATGATAACTAGTTTTTACTATACCAAGCCCTAGCTTCCAAATTGTCGCAAGTGCAACAAGTGTCGTAAATGCCATACAATGCCTTCCTTCAAGCTAGCTCTGATACCATGTTAGTTTTTCATCATTTAATTCAATATGATCTAGGATCTTAACTGAGAGAATAACATGCACAGCAAATCAAACACAAGAGACAAGAGATACAAAGCATTTCACCGGGGAAACCATAAAGAAGAAAACCCCGCAACTTCCTCAGAGATAGAATGAGCAATAATACAAAACCCCAAAACAAAGAGAGGATCTCCAGCAGCTTCCTCCTCCTCCACTTGTGCGAACTCCTCTCTCTCACTAATGCGAAGTGAGTGAGTGTGTAAAGTTGACTAGGCTGACTCCTTTACCTTTACTTTACCTTTCACTTTACCTTTGCCACTTGACAAGTCGGCCTCAACTAAAGTTGACTGGGCTGACTCCTTTAGGGGACTTAAACACCCCAATACAAATGACTCTAGGGGAACTAATGCCCCGACTTACATGGGAGGATTGACCTCAATGACTTTACATGACCCAAGTACAATAATGACTTCTCCAACCGGAGGAATAAACATCTCCGTCGGAGGTACAATAATAAAATACAAATACAATATAAAATATACAACTGAATACATTCCAAAGTTAAAAATACATTAACACTAGACTCACCATTCTTTACCCACCACCAGAACTTCAAGACCGCCCCACCATAAACATACTTAGAACACCATCAAAGATGTACCTGGCATATATAGAAACTGCTAATTATAGACATGCTGAAAAAGTGGTCATTCCCAAAAAAGCAAAAAAACGAGAAAGATTGATCTTGATGGAAAAGAGCATCAATCTAGCTTCTTGTAGGAAACCGAAAAAGAAAAAGTAGTGTCACTAGACTCATTTTTTGACAAGAAGTAAGAATGTATGAGTCAATGTCATGTGGGCCCCTTGGTGTTAGGATCTTGGAAGAAAGTTAACCACTAAAAGTAATAGTCTAAGACTCTGCTAGCTCTGGAATGAACTCTGATCAATCCAGTGCTGATGATGCATTTGCTACATTGGAAACCCTTGGCAAGGAGCAATCTTGCCTTCAAAATAAAGTGAATCAGATATAGAGATGGAATTATGTTTATTGGAAAAAGTAGATGTTATTTTCTTCACTGGTTTTATGATACTACTCTCTGGGGTATTGATTAAAAGTATCACCCTAATAATCAGCTACAGGAAATATCAAGAAGTATATAAGAGCAGAAAATTTGAACAACAGGCCACAAATTGCCTCCTAAGTGATTGACAAGGGTCACACTTGATGTTTTAGCCAACTTGTATTAATAGCATTGCCAAAATTTACTCTGGAAGATATATTAGGGCTGATAGAAAGTATTGTATGATAATAGGCCAGTTCTGGAGTTAGATTTAATGCAAGCTGTGAGAAGGCATCCCTTTGATATTATGCAATAGTATCCCAAGATATGAAGCATGGTGTTTCCCTGATGTGTCGATCCTTGTATGAGGCATTGTTGATATGTACATACTGCAGATTGGTTCTTAGGAAGTTATGAGGCATTATTGATATGTACATACTCAACTTCAAAACTCAAATAACTATGATAAAGATTTTGGATTTCTGTCCGGAGAACAGAGTTTGTAACTTTCTCGCTCAAAAGAAGTTTTAACAACAAAATTCAGGATAACCAGAAAGGAATACTGATTATAATCAAAACCCTCAAGGAATTATCTCAGTGTATCAGATAATTTATATTTGAAAAAGGTAGATAGAAGGGATAAACACAATATAGGCAAAATTCAGAGTTTGTATTCTGTCCGAAGAACAGAGTTTGTAACTTTCCCGCTCAAATGAAGTTTTAACAACAAAATCCAGGATAACCAGAAGGGAATACTGATTATAATCAAAACCCTCAAGGAACTATCTCAGTGTATCGGATAATTTATATTTGAAAAAGGTTAGATAGAAGGGATAAACAAAATATAGGCAAGGGCAATATATTCTACATGAATGAATCCTGTAAACTTGTCTAGGAAGAAAAACTGCTAAGCCAATGGAATTTAACAGTGAACAGAATGTATCTGAAAAAGACTGGGCTGTAAATTCTGAAGTATGAACAGTTAATAAACTTTATATGGCTGTTCAATAACTATCAAGGCTTTTATAGAAGAAACAGGCAATGCTAATACTCGCAGTATTGAACAAGAAATCTGAAACTTCAGACAGACACCTTAATAATTTATAACAGTGATAGGAGTACCGAATTGTTGTTTGCAACTTCACTGAAATGATCAAAATCTTCAGATACATAGATAAGAAAAGTTTATGAATAACAAGAATAAGACAAAAACTGAGCTTGTACAGACTGATACAAGTGAAATTATGAATCTTCACAGATTACAGACTAAATTCAGGTATTTTATTTTCCTTCCTGAGTCATTCGGCCATCGATCTTCTTTCTGTGAGGACAGTTGCACTCCCGCTCCCAAATCGACCCCTTTCAGTATTGATTTTTATTTTTCCTTTACACTTGTATCTCTTTGCCGCCAGGATAACTACTGCCCCGACTAATTTGGAAAACCCGTGCTAAAAATAGATCTCGATGCCTCCAAGACCTCCGAAAGGCACGTAGTGGCCATAACTGCCTATGGTCGAGTTGGAGGCGATGTGGAGTCCTTGTCATTGGGAAGTCATGGAAAAGTGGTATATATATTCCGGTGCATGCTAATTAAATGAAGAATACGCAAATCCACAGGCCACAATGTATGGCGTTCATTGGATTAAGGAGCCGGCAGCGCAGACATATGAAGTAAGATATAGAGTCTAAACTTTTAATACATAAGCTCCAAAAAGAGGTAAGTTTCTGGCCTTTAGTGCCCGTCTTGGATTGATGACTCGACACTTGACTCCGGCGTATGAATTAGCTCTTGAACTATAATTTTGAAGGGCGGTCTTTCGAAACTTGTTGGCTTTAAAAAATGTGAAAGCAAGCGCATGTAACCCTTTGTAAAAATCTAAAGTGCCCTCGTTTTTCCAAATAACTCGCAAAGCATCTATCATGTGTCTAAGTAGCTTATCTTGAGATGGCATGCCAGCTGCTCCAATAATTACAGCCCCAAGTAAATCCATCCGGTCCTCGTAGACTCTAACATAAATTGTTTCTGCCAAATTCTTTTCTAGGATGGCCAACTCTTGTTGTACTTTTTTTGTCCATTGGCGCTGACTGGTAAACTGACCAGTTTGGTTTAAGAAAAAATGGTCTACAGGATCCTTAACACTATCAAGGTGTTTTAAGTATCTAGATCCATTATTGTGAGAAACAGACAAACCAGACAAAGGATACTCCTTTTTCTGTTTCTTGACAGTATTAAATATCCATTCCCCTAAATCATCTTCACACTCTTTGAAGCTCTGTATTTGATCCTCAACCCTACAACCACTGTATTTTGATTTATCTATTGGAGTGCATAACTCTGCTTCCGCTATGCCTTCATAGATAGATTCCAGCAGATCATATTGTCAACCTCTCATGAATTATTTTTCCTCAAAAATGTCCAAATCAGTCCTACCAAGAACATATTTCTTGACACATTGTCTATAATTACTCAAATTTGATGCATCCAACAGCATTTTGGACTCTCGAAACCCAAGCAAAGCCCTGGCAAGCTGTGCAACAAACTAAAAGCAGCATGAGAAATCAAAAGAGTTCCACTGTTTCATTGATTCAATCTTTCATCTGCATGAATAGCACTTTTCCCATGTGCAATGTCATGATCACCGTATGCATTAATCTGGCCCAGAGAATATTCCTCGACCTGTTGCCTTTAATCATGTATACGCATTCCATTAGAATCAACAGTGTCCCAACTAGCACCATCATCCCTATCGTCCTGAGTTTGCTTATGAGAGCTGCTCTGGGTTGTTTCATCTTCATATTCATCTTTGGTAACAACAACCATATCTTGTGATCTAACCATTCATAATCAGTTTGTCGTATTTATCTGGTTCAGCAGCTTGAATCATAACCTTACATCTTATTGCAGAATATGTCAGGACTGTTGCCATAGTCTTTGACAGTGCACCCAATAAGAATGCAGCAAATGCTGAGATGATAATTAGAGAAGACGCTGCTGTAACCGAGTCATTTCTGCTTCTTTTTCGTGCCATCAACAACCTATATTTTAACTGCTCTAAAACTGTATACTGGATAATTTAAAGTTCTAACATTGGCTCCAGGAGGAATAGTGTTTCCCTGCGAGACACTAAGAACTATGTCAACCAGGTGCCTTCTCCATTAGGCCATGGAGTCATTTGCCCATCAAAACATTTGCTTTTTCTGAAGGAAGTCTGAGCAGTCTCACACTAAAACTCCAAAAAGCTTCAAAACTTTAACTAATAAACTAATCGAGCTGAAAACTGAAATTTGCAAAAATAAATATGTACAGAGTCAGGAAACCCCTAGGGTTTCAATACTGGATAAAGTGTTTCAGAAACTGCCCATTCATGGGCCCTCCTAGAATCTAATCATCCAAATTTTTCAGAAGGAAAGTATTATTGTCTTGTGCTACTGCAATTTGGAAAGGTCCAGCCATAAGTTATCAAATTTCCCATGCTTTCCATGATCTTGTTTCATCACATCCCATTTCAACACTAAATCACCAGGTACAAAGTTCTTGTCCTTAGCTTTTCTGTCAAAGATAGTTTTCATTTTGTCCTGATATGACTGACACTTGTCATCCACATGTTCCCTAGTCTGCTGCACTTCAATTAACTGATTCATCCTTCTCTGCAGATCATTTGGCTCCTCCTCGATATCCTGTAATAATTCCATGACTGGGGGGAGTCCAAGCTGTATTGGAAGAATAACATCAGCATCATATACCGGTTGAAAAGGTGACATACCTGTGGATTTCTTGGAACTTATTCTATCAACCAAAAGTGCATATTTAAGACGTGAATCCCAGGACTCCTTATTCTGAGATAGGGTCTTCTTTATTGTCCTCATGAGATTCTTGTTTGACGACTCAGCTCACCCACTACCATGAGATAATAAGTTGTTGAATGTCCCAGCGCTATATTATATTTTTGAAAGAAAGATGTTGTTCCTCGAGATGTCCCTAGCTGCTAGGAACTATGCCAACTGCCAAGGCATCTCAGAACCTGCTTTAGGCCTCAAGCTGGCTCTTGGGCCAGAGGGGTAAAACCCTCAATGATCAATAAAAGCTGGTTGCCCACTGACTAAGCAGCAACTTGTAACATTTCAGCAAAATGATAAAAGCCATATTTATAATGAGTACGCTCGAGATTTATAATGAGCTCAATATGTCCCTAGCTGCTAGGAACTATGCCAAGGCATCTCAAAACCCGCTTTAGGCCTCATGCTGGCTCTTGGGCCAGAGGGGGTAACCCTCAATGATCAATAAAAGCTGGCTGCCCACTGACTAAGCAGCAACTTATAACATTTCAGCAAAATGATAAAAGCCAGATTTATAGTGAGTACGGAATAGGATAAAAGGTTGAAGATAATGACAGCTAACTGGTGTTAAAAGACAGTAAACCTCAGACCAAAAGCCTTTAGATTGGGCATTGGAGCCTCAAATAGCAGAGCACAAAAACTTATAATGAAAGGTGGAGGAAATTTTAAGGAAAACAATAAATATGGGACCTAATCGTGAGTAAGGAAGTCACAGTAAACCCTAAGATGAGGAAAGGTGATTTGTTGGGCATGAACAAATGAATCCAGCAAATATATAATGCCATTAACTAAGCACAATCAAGGAATTCAGTAACAAGACATTTGCAAAAGCAACCTACAGGTATACTGAATATATATATAATTTGACAATTGATCAAGAAATGGAGCTCCAAGAAACGAAGGCGATCTCGGGCACACCTAGGGTTTCTAAGGTTACCTTCCCTGCAACCTTTTCTGCATTTCCTTCTCCACAATTTGACACATCCCCAAAAAATGATGCAGATAGAAGCAAACCCATCATGGTTTTCTCACCTTCCCGATCTCCTGTACTTCCGACCACCCAGATTAATCAATCCCCCAGATCCATCCTCTTCCCTGACTCTTTATCACCAATCCGATGTGTACATCCCTCCTCATTCCACCAGCCTCTGTCCCAGTGCTCCACGAACCCGAACCACATGTGCCTCCTCCCTCCATGGACCCCCAAAACCCTACCCCACGGAAAAGATGGCACTGATGCAGACCCAAGTGTATCAAGAAGCCTCAAAACTCATGAAGGCAGTAATTGACCCTGCTCTTTTCAAAGAAAATGTGGTTTTATACACAGAACATACCCTAATTGGAAGGTTCCACGCTCTCTATTTTATTGGAGATCTAAAATAGTGGACACATCGCACATCGGAGCACATCCTCGGATACTCGCCTCTCACCCACACGAGTGCTTGAGGCTATATCACCTTTGTCTTCAACACAGTAGAAGATTGACCAAAAATCGCTATGGAAGGCACATGGTTCTGGGGGGACGCCACGCTTACCTTATTCCAATGGCATGCGGGTTTCGACCCTATCAGAGAGAGGATACACACACTTATGGATAAAAATGCCATGTCTCCCACTGGAATTCTGGGTAAATACCAATTTTAAGAATATAGGAGATACTCTAGGGAAGTTTCTGAGGATCGCTCCTAAAACAGAGCAGAAGACGAAGACATTTGTGGCGTCGATATGTGTAGAGATGGATATATCCCAAGGTCTCCCTGATGTTATCATGTTAGAGGCAAGAGAAAATCACTATACACAACCATTGGACTATAAGAACGTTCCATTCCATTGCAACAATTGCAAATCTCATGGCCACCTACGGATCAGTTTCCCTTTCTTGAAGGCTACAAATGAAATCGGTGGCACACAATCAATGATGAACCCATTTGACTTTGGAGTCGAGTTCCTCAAGCTGGACCAAAAAGAGGAGAGGAAATTACAGGATACTGAGGATGAGATTGAAGGGCTAAAGAAGACAAGCACAAAAAATGACGAAGAGATGGCAAAGGTAAATGCCCAGCTACTAGCACAGTAAAGGATCTCAAAGACGGTATTCTAACCCACCCACAAGTTCTGCAATCCCCAACAAACCCTATACACCCTGGAAAAAAGAAGGCAAGCACACCTCTTGTCTCCTCGCCCTCCTCATCCACCAATTCCCCCAAAACCACCCTCTCAGACTCTAATGAGTTCGTACCTCAAACGAGCCACAAGAATGAGTCTTCTACAAGTGACATCTCCTCCTCATTCACTGGGCGCCGATATCAAACCAAATCTCACTCTAAGTTGGAAAAACAATCCAGGGGTTTAAGCATGTTATAGTCAAACATTACATTGGCCACTAGAGGGAGAAGATCACATCTCAATCATGCCATCAACAACGCGAAGCGAGAGGTAATTGTAGGTACTCAGTCAACAATTCAACAAGCCCTTGGCAAAGTATCCCAAGAAGGGGTCAACAAATGATTATTCTCTCACACAATTCAAGAGGCATAGGGTTTGCCTCGGAGCAAAGGGCCTAGAATCGACTTACCAACAAAAAAAAACCTTCCATTCTGTTCATACAAGAGACCATATGCACATCTGACATTTCACAAAAAAATTCAAGAAACTCTACCCCAACTGGACTTTCAGTTTTGTGGGATGCCGAAGGGAACTCTGGCGGATTGGCTCTATCACTCTATTATCTTGCACACTTCGGTAAGCTCCTCGCACTATATCTTCGCCTCTGTATTTTCTTCTTCCCTCCATTGCTCTTTAGATTTGCTCAATATTTACGCTCCTTCCCACAATCAAAAAGTTTTATGGGAATCCCTCTTTACTTCTCCCCTCATCTCCCACCCAAACCTCATCATTGGAGGCAATCTAAACCTCACCATACACAGCAGATAAATTTGGGGCACCTCGGCCCGTATGGACCCTCTCTCCTCTTTTTTTGGTCATCTCTTTAACCAACACCTCTTGGTTGATATCGAATCCCTGGATGTTGGCCCTAGTTGGTCTAATAAGAGGTCTGATAACATGCACATCGCCAAGCACCTCAACCATTTTTTGGTAAAAGAATCCTTGCTCCTTACTCTACCTGCCTACAAGTCTGATACCATCAAATTGGGGCACTCTGACCATCTCCCTGTCACCCTGGAATTCTGTCAAGAATTCAAAGCCTCTGACACCGTTCAAATTTAATCCACATTGGTTCAAATACAACGACTTCACATCCATGGTCTCCAACAACTGGTCTCCCTACCTTGCCTCTCTCAATACCCCAACCATGATGTCTTTCCAACATAATCTCATAAAAATCAAAGGCCTGACAAAATCATGGGCTCTGAAGACCTTCAAGAATGACGACAAATACCTCTTTGTTATTGAATCATCCCTACATGACAAGATAGCTTCCCTAGCCAATCCACAAGTAGACAAGGAAACCATGGATGAAATAAAAACTTTGGAAAGGGAAAAGGCCAGGCTCTTGGCTTGGACCGAGGCAAAGTGGAGAATGAAGAGAACGGTTATGTGGCTCTCTGAAGGGGACAACAATATAGCTTTCTTCCATCGACAAGCAAATGAAAGGAGAGCTATCAACACTATTTGGATTGTTAAAAATGAACAGGGACAGGACTGTCAAGACTTCCCATCAATTTCTAAGGCAACCATTCAACATTATAAAGCCCTCTTCATAGAACTTCCTCTAGAAAACATAATGGATATCATGGCTATATCAACCTTCTTCAATGGATGGCTATCCCAGACACTGCTTGAGGACATCCAAAATCCAGTCACCAAAGATGAAGTGGGCAAAGCTCTGCTCTCCCTCCAACCAAGCAAATCACCAAGGCTGGATGGATGGACCTCAGAGTTTTTTATACATTTCTAGGACCTTATCGCAAAAGGTTTGATAACAGTGATTGAAGAATCTAGAACATTGGGTAAGATACATCTCCCCTTCAATTCAACTTTTATAGCAAACATTCCAAAATGTGATTCTGCCAATAGGTTTGATCAATACCGACCCATCTCCTTATGCAATTGATGCTACAAGCTTATAGCAAAAGTCATAGCATGCTGCATAAAGCCAATTCTCTCATCCAACATCACTTTTGAGTAATTTGGCTTTTCAGATCAACAAAATATTCACGAAGCCATCAATGTGGCACAAGAAGCCCTCCACTCCATAAAATCCAAGTCCCAACCATCCATTATGCCTAAAATCAACCTAACCAAGGCCTTTGACAAGGTAAATTGGCTTTATCTCTCTTTAGTCCTCACTTAGGTTGGGTTTCCACATGCTTTCATAAATTGGGTTGAAGACTGCTACCAGAACATATACTCTACAATCCTCATTAATGGCTCCACCTCATCCTTCTCCAACCCCTCCCATGGCTTATGCCAAGGTTGCTCACTTCCCCCTCTGTTAGTCCTTATAGTAGCAAATGCCCTTAGCAGATACATCAACACTGAAAGGAGCAATGGCAATCTTACTGGGGTAAGAATTGTAGGATCTCCCAGATCTTGTTTATGGACGACATTCTCATATTTGGGAAAGCATCCATTTCGGAAGCAAAATGTCTAGATTGAGTCCTCAAGTTATTTTCCTCTCCCATGGCTAATGACTACAAGATTCAAGACTAGCAATGGCTGATCCAAAAAATAAGCAAAAGGATTGGGTCTTCGTCTCATAGATGGCTATCAATGGCTGGGCGACTAACCCTAATCAAGAGTGTAATTGAAGCCAGTCCGGTTTACTGGATGTCATTAGCATGCATCCCAAAATTTGTGTTAAACAAAATCAGGAAACTATGCCATGAGTTTCTCTAGTCTAGGAACAAGAAAGAAGCTAGCATTCCCCTATGTTGATGATAGTTGCTCTGCAAGCTAAAAGGATGTGGAGGCTGGGGCATAAAAAACCTTCACTTATTTTCACAAGCACTTGTAGCAAAAAGTCTCTAGTGTATGATCACACGTAAAGGCCTATGGCAACAGTGCATACATCAGAAATACATTGCTCCCCACTCTATTCTATCGTGGATACACTCAAACCCTTCTCCCTCAGGCGATGGATCCCTCATATGGAGAGCTATCACCAAGAGCTATCATATCATAGGGTAGGATTTAGCATGGGATCCAGGAAATGGGAGATCAATCATCCTAGGTGTAGATCCAATACTTGGTCTTCCCCCGAGGATCTCATACCGACTGAACTGGCTACATTTCTAAGCTCTCTACAGCTTTGTTTTCTAGCAGATGTTTACAAAGAAATCTCAGATGATCCATGGATATCAGGATGGCACAGTTCTTCTCACCTCGGCCTATCAGATTCACAAGCTGAACAAAGGGGCAGATATACACAGGGCCTTCATTGGGCATCCATATATCTTGCTAACAAGGAAGATGCATTCATCTGGACAAAAAAACCCTTGGCAGGCACATATCGAGTCAGATTAGGCTACAAGGAGCTAACGACTTTGGAAAATGAGGAGATCCTACCGAGGTGGTGGTCCACATTATGGAATATAAATGCCCCACCAAAATCCAAGTTTTTTTTTTCTGGGTGGCACTAAATGGTAAAATACTTACCTAGGAAAAATTGCAAAAAAGAGGCCAAATTGGCATAACATCTGCTTATTATGCATGTCTCACGGTGAATCCATATCACACCTGCTGGTAAACTGCCACTTTACAAAAGAAGTGTGGAGTGTCATTTGGTCCATTGTAATGGCTCTTTTTTATTTTTATTAAAATAGTGAAGTTTTCAACTTTTTTCCCTAGTTCGACCTTTGACTAGTTTTGGGGTCTAGGTCTCCAAATTGCTCCAAATGCTCCCAAATCTTCAAAAAAAGTGTATGAATGATATTAGGACTTGATTATGATGTTCAGGGATGATTTAGGACCATCAAAATACTTTTGCAAGCCCCTTTAAGATTCTGGCCAAGATAGGAGTTTTTACTAGCAATTTGGGGTTCAAATCCCCCCAGGGTAAATGATGAATATGGCTCTCCAAAAGCTTCCAAACCCACTCGAATTTCTGAATAGAGGCAGAGGATGCCTAAGGGACAATATTAAGGTCTCATGTGCATCATTATTCAGTTTGTGAAGTCTATTATAACCCTCTCCCAACAGCTACAAAATCACTAGTTTTGACCTTGGGGGAAATGGCATTAAATCTTCTTCAAATGGTATAAAACTGAGCAAGATGACTCCAAATGCTTAAGTAATGAACATGAAACTTGTGCAACTCATGAATGACATTCCATTAATCATAAATACATCATAGAAATGCTCTTCCATTCGAATTCATCAATATTTCATTGCTATACATCAAGATAGTGGGGAAATGGCACCATTTGTTCATTAAAAATCAGATTTACATCATTCCAATTGGATTTTCGACCTGGTACATTTCTGAGTGTGAAGAAAAAAGTATATGCATCTTATTACAAAATAAATGGGGCATTAGAAGCTCCCCCAGAGAGTACAATAGCTCACCAAAAGCACCTCTCCTCAAGGATCAAAAATATGCAATGAAAACTGGAAATGGTTGAAGGAGTGAGCTGCACTAGAAAAAACCACGAGATACCCTGTAGCTTACACCTGCAAATAAAGACTTCATTAAAGCTCCCAAGAAAGGTCTGAGTGGCCTTTCCACACACCAAATAGGATGGGAATCTTTCACCCTCGAAATTGGCTAAGGCAAGTAGATTAGTATTCCACTAGCTCTCTTCACAAATGCAAATTCTCAAAATGATCAAAAGCCCTTCACTTACTTCATTCCTATATTTTATAAACATCCTTAGCCTTCTAAGGTTCCAATTACACCCATATTCTCCAAGCCAGTTCGAATTAGGGAGTGATTGAACTATTGCCACATGTCTCCCACTTCCTAGCCTTCCACCTTCCACAAATTCGAGTAGGCATCCCTTGGCCTTCTCTAACTCCCTTGAGCGCTCACCTAGATGCTATTTTTAGGTCTGACATGTCATAATGGTCGGATGTCAGCCCTCGGGTCTGCAATTTGTCATAGATGTCATAGCGTCTTCATCATTGGTGTCATAGATGTTAGGGAATCTAGCCCAAGTGTCCAAGAACCTCCCATTTGACTCTTCATTTCCCATGTAAGTTACACTTCCATCCAAACTCGACCTATGATGCATATGGCCAAGTGTATGAGCCTTCTAACTCATCCCAAGAACATTAGGGTTCCCATGGATTCGAAATTGCAAGAGGAGGATGCCATGTGGCACAAAAATTCTAGCTTGTGTGGGACCCACAACCTCCATGTGTCTTCATGATCAATTGCCACTTGATTTTCCCTTGTATTTATTTATTTATCTCCTTTATTAAATATTTATGCCTTCCTAATGTCCAAACATCATTTATTAGCCCCCTTATTCCAAATTCCAATGTCTCCATCCAACCTAGGGAACTAGTAGGATTGGTGGAATTTTCCTTTCATGAATTTAATTGAATGGGGACATTATATCCATGGGAGATCTCTCCCTAGGTACTTTATCTGATGCATGGAATAATTGGCACATGGAATGCCTCCATCCTGTTATGCTTTCTATCCCCCTCATCGCCAATTGGAGCATTTGGATCACACACAACGAATGTATCTTCAACAATACGGTTGCTCACCCAACTACAACTTTCTCTAGATTCAAATATGCTATAGGCGACAATCTCAAAATAAAAAACACAGCCATTAGAGTGAGGCATCCTCCGTCCTTTGATCGATCGTCCTCCCACTCTTTCTTCCATGGGGCTTCTCAAGGCAATCCAGGTTCATGCAGCGCTGGTGGGATCTTTATGCTAAAGGATCAGATAATCTCTTTTCAGAGAGGAGTTGGACATAATACAAACAACTATGCTGAATTGTTAAGCATTGATACAGTGCTACTCATCGCTTTGGAAGGAAAGTATAGAGAAATACACATCCTCTTTGACTCCAATATGGCCATTGAATGGATAACTAGGAACAACACATGCAAAAATAGTCAATTGGAGCACCTGCTTTCAAGGATAAGAAAACACATTCTCCACTTCAACAGGTGCACTTTTCAGCACACTCACAGAGAATTCAACACAGTGGCTGACTCATTAGGAAAACAGGCATGCACCCTCCAAGAAGGGCTCATTGCACTAAAGCACACAGATCACAATGGCCAAATCTCCACCAGGGAGATCCAGTACAGGTAACACAAACCCTTTTCTAAAGATCAAACATTCTCTCAGAAAATCAGATGATGGATCAGGATAATTGATATGGACAAAGTCAAAGGTCTCAATGATACATGTAAATTTCAATTTTTATGCTGGGTGAGTTTTACTCACCACTTTCTTCCGGTAACTTTTGATGGCTGAGACTACTCCCCAATGTAATGAAACTCTCTGATCTCACTGGACTAAATCACACAAATCACAATGAAGAAATCTCCACCAGGGAGATCCAAACCCTTTTTTAAAGATAAAACGTTCTATCAAAAAATCTAATGATGGATAATTGATATGGACA